>CM053593.1:91130087-91347084 GCA_028646575.1 Pseudocheirus occidentalis
TAGGGAAGGAATGACATGCACTCTAAATTGGGTATCTTGCCCTACAGGAGAGTAGAGGGAATAGGGATGAGAGGGGAGATGATGGAGGGGAGGGCAGGATGGGGGGGGAGACTTGTTAGAAGCACACACTTCTGTAAAGGGACAGGGACAAAGTAGAGAACAGAACAAGTGGGGGAGGGCAGGATAGGAAGGAGAGAAACATAGTCAGTCCATTGTGGAGATGTTCTGGGTAACTACACATGTACAACCTGTATTAAATTGCTTGGGGGTGGGAGAGTGGGTGGGAGGAAGGGAAAGAATCTAGAATTTAAAGTTTTATAATCAAATATTAAAAATATACACATATATATTATTATTATTATCATTATTATTTACATGCAACTGGGAATTAAGATATAATTATTACTGGGGTAAGGAGATCCATCTTGCCCGATTGGAAAGTCAGTGGGGTGATTGGGGAAGATATAGGAGAGAGCAGATTGGGGGAGGGAGTATACAGTGGGATTGCTGCTTTGGGTTGGTGGGTAGGGGAAAGATGGGGAGAAAATTTGTAACTCAAAATCTTGTGGAAACGAATGACGTAAACTAAAAATAAACAAGTTAATTTAAAAAATAAAATTAAAAAATTTTAAAAAACAGTTGGAATAGAAAGTATCTGATAATCCTGTACTATTTGTAAAATAAGCTATTCACAACTCGCAAGTTGAGTTCTAGAGAAAAACTAGGTTTTTTATTTAAAATTTCAAAAGATGATTAATAAATGTATGTCAGTCATTCCATAAAAAAAAGAGTTTGTGGGGCAGATTCGTATCTCTGGATTTAGGGCCAGAGTAACTTTGAGTTCCCAGGGCTTGTAGCCATGTCAGTGGCTACTCAAAGCCTCCTCAAGACATTTGTCCTTTGTCCTGGCCTTGGAGAAGAAGGAAGAGGGTATAGTAGCAACTATACTGGCATACCCCAGAGGTCAACATAGCATGGGTTCTTAGATCTGTTTTACTAGGAAAGATAGCTGATCAAGGAAGTCAATAATCTTTTTAAATTACATTAATTAGTTCAGGGGGAAAATCAGCACCCTGAACTTCAGAGAAAATACAAACAAAAAAATAAAGAAAAAAAAGCAGAGAAATAAAGACCAACAGACAGGGCTTCTAACTGTCTGAAAAATTAGCACATATCTAGAGACAGATCCAACTGTCTGACCATGGCAATACATACAATTCATAGTTGAGAGAGATAAAGAGAAAGAGAGAGAGAGAGAGAGAGAGAGAGAGACAGAGAGAGAGAGAAAGAAGCACCAACATCTAGGCTTTTCAAAGGGGGTAGGGAGGTTTCTTATCAGCTACCCAGAGTCTCACCTGGTCAAATCACAAGAACATTCTTACACTCTTCCAATGAGTGAGCCCCAAAGCAAAATGCTAACCTCAGAGTATATATACCCTTTTTAGAGCCAGAGGGCATCACAACCTTCTTGATTCAGTGCCTAATTAGAAATTAACAAAAAGTGTGAAAGTCATCCTATAAGCAAGCCTCCCCTAAGCAAGTTTCCTTTAATGGACTCCACCTGAGGCCTATTAATGTGTAGGGCTCTGGGACAGACAGGTGGCACAGGGGATAGAATGCTTGACTTATAGTCAAGAAGATGGGAGTTCAAATCCTGCCTTCACACTGACAAGAAATGGGATCCAGGACAAGTCACTCAACCATTATTTTACTCAGTTTCTGGTGATAACAATAACCTGCTGTCCCGGGTTGTGGTGAGGAGGTCGTATTTGCAAAGTGCTTTACAATCTCAAAACGACTGTGTAAGTGCCACCTGTTATTTTTATTTTAGAGATCGTCTAGTTCAACCTCCTCATTAGTTTTCTCTTGGAAAGTTTTCCATTGTGAAGAGGTGCTCTGTCAGGGCTGATTCAGGGTTTAATGGAACAATGCGTGACTCTCTAATTAGTGTCTGTTTATTATTATTTCATTTTAATTAAGCCCCAGGCTCTCCTAGCTCCTTCAGTACTGGGGTGTAAGGGTGATGGGAATGGCACAGGTTTGGGAATTATGTAAAGGGTCCTAGGCCTAGGAAGGAATGCCCGTGTCATGACCCCTCACTTCCATCTCCCTCTTTGGGGCCCCCCCTTGTGTTATACATGCTCTTTTGACTGAATTCCACTCTGACTCCTGTACATTCTTTTCTGCATGATCGTATGTTTTGTAATTATGCCTCTGATGACTATAACTGTCCTATTAAGTCATTTACTTAAGAAATGCTCTTAATTAAAGGTGATTCTGGCTGCTTTCTTGGCTCTGGCAGCCTCAGGGATCCAGGTCTCCAGTGGCTCTTTTGTTTTGAGTTCAACTGGGTTCATGATTGTATAGAAAGACTTTGGTAGAGGTGAGGAAATGAAAAGAATGTGCTTTTTACCTCTTTCCCTGACTATTTACCCAGAACCCCTAGGGTGTCCATGGGGTGCTAGGCACTGCAGAGTCGAAGAGAATTTTGGATAGTTGATTGCTTGGATTCAACGGAAGCCATAGGCATCTTTAGGAAGAACAGACATCTATCTCCCCTCTTCTCACATCCTTGGTTCTACACTGACCAAGAATTGTAGGACCAGAGATGTGGAGCTAGAAGGGACCTTTGAGAGCATCTCCCTGAGAGCCATGCTGAGACAGTGCAGAACAGTGAACAACAACACCAATAAAGTCCTTTCAAGTTCTAGATCTTAGATCCCATTAGCACCAGGTCCGATCCACCATATACTACGTTGCTTCAACACCAGGGTTCTTCATCTGGAGTCTATGAACTAAAAACATTTTTTGTAACTATATTTCAACACAACTGTTTCCTTTGTATTATATATTTAAAAACAGTATTCTGAGAAGGGATCTAAAGACGTCACCTTACTGCCAAAAGGGTCTATGACTCAAAAAAAAAATTGATCCCCTACTCTATTAGGTAGGCACATCAGCTAGACACACAGCATAGTTAGGCCCTTGGAGCTGAGACCTAATACATCATTCCTTATTTCTGTATTGGGGCAGCTGATCTGTGTAGGCAGACTTTAGAGAACAGAAGACAGGGCTTACAGCATCTGTATTTATATCTAGGGAAGAAGCTTAGGTGGCTTAGTGGATGGGCTTCAGACTTATATTAGCTGTGTGACCCTGGGCAAGTCACTTAACCTCTGTTTGCCTTAATCACTAGAGAAGAAAATGGCAAAGCACTGGTATCTTTGTCAAAAAATGGGACATCATTGTTCATGGGTTTCACTAAGAGTCATATGTACAACAACAATTTGTACCTGGGCTTGGACAGAGGAGTCACTAGATTGGCAGCAAAGAAACTCAAGGGGTCTTTGACCACAAAGGAAGCTAACCCACAACAGAAACAGTACCTCATACTAGCTTGCAGAAGTTCACAAATATCTCAAATGGGGCGGCTAGGTGGCACAGTGAACAGATCACCAGCCCTGGAGTCAGAAGGACCTGAGTTCAAATGCGACCTCAGACACTTAGCACTTACTGGCCCTGTGACCTTGGGCAAGTCACTTAACCCCAATTGCCCTTACCCCCTCCAAAAAGCAAAAAACAAACAAAGAAAACCCCAACCAAATATCACAACATGAGCCAGAATTGCAAGCATCCTGAAGAAGTCCGGATGTGGTCCATGGCTGGCTCTAGAAATTGCCTAGCCTGGGCACTCAGTAAGGCAAAAACTGCTTGCTGGGCTCCTTTGCAATCCCACAGGAGGAAAAAAGAGCCAATGAAGGCTCTGCCAAGTGGTAGAGGGATTAAATTTGCTCTGTTAAGCCCCAGAGGGCAGAGCTAGGAACAGTGTGTGGAAGTCAGAAAAAGGCAAATTCAGGCTTGAGTCAGGGGGAAAAAGCAACTTTCTAACAATGCAAACTACCCATCCAGTAGAATCAGACTGCCTCAGGCAGTTTTCAAAATGAGGTTTCAGGACCTTACTGGATCATAGACTAAGACCTGGAAAAAAAAACCTCAGAGGCCATGGAGCCCGACCCCTTCATTTTACAGATGAAGAAATTTGAAGATAGGTTAAGTGACTTGCTCAGAGTCACACACTGAGCAAATATCCAAGGCGGTAACTGAAGCCAGTGCTTCCTGATCAGAAATGCTGTAGGAGCAATTCCTTTGAGTGTATGGGTTGGATTAGAGGATCCCTGAGGGCCCTTCCCACTCTCCAATTCTTGGATTTGGTAAAGGGAAAGAGAGCACTTGCCCAGGCCTTTCAGAGCCCTGAGTCACTAAGCACTTAATCCTTCCGTTGTACAGGAATCTGTTCCCCGGCCTTGCCAGATGGTACACCTGTCCCCACGCTCATCCCCTGCCTCCTGGAGGCATCACAGAGTGAACAGTGGGGCATGTCATGGACTGGCACAGCCGGTACATATCTGAGCTTGCAGTTGGCGTGATCAACAGGCTCCTATTTCCTGCCCTAGGGAACTGGGGAGAGGGGAAATTGGGGGAGACCAGGTGACAATTAGTGCTGGAGGCAGATGTTTGTTTTGCCCTGAGGCACAATGGATAAGTAGGCTAAGTTAGCCAGTCTTGCCTCCCCAACTCTTTTTCTGGTCTTCTCCCTTTTTACCATTCTGTTGGCTTGGAAGCCCATCTCAGGTGCTTGGAACTTTCTTTTCTCCACATACTCTGTGATCCTGGGATGTGACCCTTGGCTGCTCCTTGAACACAACACTCCACCTCCAGACTCCTAGAACTTTCACTGGCTGGAGTTCTTCCCTCCTCATCTCTATCTTCTGAATAGTTGTTTTGGGGTTTAGTCATGTCTGACTCTTTGTGACCTCATTTTGGGGTTTTCTTGGCAAAGATCCTGAAGAGGTTTGCCATGTCCTTCTTCAGTTCATTTTACAGATGAAGAAACTGAGGCAAACAGGGTTAACTCACTTGCTCAGTGTCACACAGCTAGTAAGAGGTTGGCTTTGAGGTCAGGACCTCCTGATGCCAGACCCAGCACTCTATCCCCTATGCCACTTACCAGTCCATACTGAGTGAGTAATTTTAAGTCTCAGCAAAAGGCCCACCTTAATCTTAGCGTCTTCCCTTCTAGATCACTCAGTTTATCCTGTCTACATCTTGTCTGTACAGAATTGTCTGCATGTTGTGTCCTCCATTAGAATGTGAGTTCCTTGAGTACACGAACTGTCTCTTGCCTTTCTCTGAATCCCTGGTGCTTTGCACAGTGCCTGGTACAAAGTAGCCCCTTAATAAATTCCAGTTTACTGATCTTCCTTTCCCCAATTATTTGATATGTGAATTTGGGCAACTCAGCTCAATGAATATTTATCATTTCCCTTATCTGATCCTCAATTTCCTTCACTGGCAAAGGTCAAAGTAGAGCTAGGTCTTTTAAAGATCCTTTCTGGTCCGAGTATTATGTTAGTCTATGATTTTGGCTTTAAAAGATTGGGGCAGTGGATGGTTGGGGCGGGTGGGTGGCACAGTGGACAGAGCACAGGGCCTGGAGTCAGGAAGACTCCTCTTCCTGCGTTCAAATCTGGCCTCAGACACTTCCTAGCTGTGATACTTCATCCTCCATGCCTCTGTTTCCTCATTTGTAAAATGAGCTGGAGAAGGAAATGATAAGCATTTCTGCTGAGAAAACCCCAAATTGGGTCATGAAGAGTCAGACACGACTGAAATGACTGAACAACAAGTGGGTGACTGGGATTCTTGTAATGGGGAGAGGGCCGGAAGACCTGGGAGGTTCAAATCCTACCTCAGGCACTTACTAACTGTGTGATCCTTCTAAGTCATTTAACCTTTTCTAGCTTCATTTAGTCAATCAACAAGTATTTATTAAGTAAATACCTACTCTATGCCAGGTACTGAGCTAGGTGCTAGTGATACAAATGTATGTATACATGAGGTCCCTGTCCTCAGAGAGCTTATGTTCTACTGGTTTCCTCATCTGTACGATTATATAAACTATGCTGTTTTATATATATATATATATATATATATATATATATATATATATAAAATATTACATACTATATATATATATATACTACAATTATATTTGTAGTACCAACCTCACTGGTTTGTCATGAGGTTCAAATGGGATAATGTGTGGAATAAGTTTTCCCAATTGTAAAGCTAACTAAAATGATGATTATTGTGATTCTATGAATTTTTTCAGTGATAAGTGTATATTGACCTCTGACTGCTAATGGGTGGCCTAGGCCTCTGCCTTACTTCCAGGCTGTACCCTCACCATGGCCCTAGGTCTGTGGTCTCTTGCATTTAGCACAGTGCTTGTCAAATAATAAAGGATAAATCAATTCTCTATATCTAGCATCCATCTATCATTTATCTATCTAATTATCTTTCTCCTTTCTCTATTTCTATCATTCTGAAAAAAAAACTTCAAGCTGACTGTTACTTCAGGGAGTATTTACATTCTAATAACCCAAAAGATCCATATCCACTCAGTTGCAGTGCAGCCAAGTCACCCTACATGGGGAGGAACACCTCCCATAAGGCAAGTACTCACACAGAGGTCAGAAGAATCGCGACGCGAGGACACTCTCAAGGTCTCTCTGAAGAACTTTGTAATTGATTATGAGACATGGGAGACACTGGCACAGGACCACCCACCATGGTGTGCCTGTATCAAAGAAGGCGCTGTGCTCTATGAGCAAAGCAGATTGCAGTAGCTCAAAAGAAATGTGAGATGTGCAAATTTAGAGACACCTCCATTCCAAATGTTCATGTGGACTCTCTGTGCCCAGCCAGTGGTAGAGCTTTCTCAGCTCCTATTGGTCTGATCAATTGGTCTGATCAAGCCACAGTCAGACACACTGTCCCTTGACCCTGACATAGTAATGTCACTTTGGTCCTATTTGAATGAAGGACAACAACAATAATACATTTTAATAGGAATCAAAGCTTTAATATGAAGGGTTGAAAAGCTAATAACTGGACTTCAAGCATTAGTTGGATGTTCTGGGGGTGTGGGTAGCTGTGGCTGCTGCCCCTGAAATTCGCTCACATAGGTGGCTGCCTATGGGTAAGGCTGGTTCTGGTGAGCCCTGATGCTGCTTTCAAGCCTCACATTCTACCTCTCCTCAGTTCAGTTATTCATAACTTTGGGTGAACTCTCATTCCTCATGTGTAAGACTAGGGGATTGGACTAGGTAATTTCTAAGGGTCCTTCTGGTTCTAAGTAAATGATCCTATAATTATGAGACCTTTGAGATACGAATAGTGCTAGGGGAGAGAGGCTTGAATTCTGGACAGACTTTGGGCATTATGATGGTTTGTGTAATAAATGTCTTATAGAGAGGAAATGACTCATTCAAAGGGAATGCCAAATCCCTGGCAGGGTCAGAGACCGGGCTTGACTTTCACTAGCTATAAAAATCTTCAAAATTTTCACTCTCACCAAATACCCTTTCTGACATCCTTCCCCAGGAGACAGTCTCAGAGTCAAATGCAATCTGATTGGAAGCTGTCAGAGGCCAAGGCTTCTGAAAGGAGTTATAATTCAATTTGACAAACATTTATTAAGTCTTTACAGTGTACAGGGCACTGTGCTAGACCCTGGAAAGGGTTTTCCTCTGGGAATAGAGGAGATGGTGGTGGTGGGGATGAGCTGAGTGTTGGGCTGAATTATACTGATACTGAAGTATTGGAGCACAGTGTCAGATGCATGTCCTTGTTTGCATTTGGGATGAAGGTGAGGAGCAGGAAGGAACTACTTGGCTGACTAAGTAATTCTTTAGTAAAATAGGAAGAACACCAAAAACCTATCCTTTAGGAGGGGAGTTTTCTGAATTTCTGAGAGGAAGGAGGAAGGGAAGAGGGAGAAAAGTGATTTTAAAGAAAGACCTATCTCTCTATCCATCAGGCCCAGGAAGGTAAATGAACAAGGGATTGCTTTGGCACAGAAAAGGCCATTCTTATGGAGGGAGCCATGAGGTAGCTGGATCTTCTTGGCCTAGAATCACTGGAGGCTTGGGGAGGATAGTTAGAACAACATAGGAAGCTTAGGGCCACCCAGCCTAGGATAAGATAGATTTCTTTTGTATGTCATTCTAATTCTCTTCCTCCAGTTTATTATTTATGAATTTCTATGTTTTCCATCCTCTTGTAAAAATAAACCCTAGAAATATGCTCCTTGGCCTGGAGAGTGTGGACACAAGGGTTGGAATGCTAAACAGGGAGGTGATTTTTGGCAACAGGCAGCAGCAGCAGCAGCAGAAGAAGAAAAGCACGCTCTTCAAATTCAAGTTTGGATACAGAAGATCTCTGATCTCTGGTTGCTAAAGAGGAAGGTCCATGAGGCTCCGGGCCTCAGATGGGGTGAAGAGATCAGCACAGGCTTAGAAAGTAATGAACGCTAAAGAAGGCGAGTTTCCCAGGACTGCAGCGGCTCTGTCTACAGCTTGGGTCTCAGAAAGCTGATTCAGAGGCCCAAGGCCCAGACACTGATCCTTCAAAACGGTACCATTTCAGAGCAAAGGGGGAGCTTTCTAGACAGCAACAGAAAGCCCGAGTGAGGGTTTTGTCTCATTGGCTGGTTCTTGTTGGTGCTGGTACTGCGTCAATCTGTAACTTCATTGCCTTTGATGCTTTGGACAGATGGGACGAGAGGTGCTTCTATGACCACAACCCAAGAATATAAATACACAATCCGTGTGCTGACTTCCCTGCCAAGTTCCTTGGCCCAGGTCCCAGGGTGAAAGGACCTCACACTGAGTTACGGAGTTTAGTTCTAGGCCCTTAATAAACATTCACTAAGCACTTTACTATGTGTCAGACACTCAAACAAACAAAAAGTAGTCACAGTTCCTGCCATCAGGGAGCACACAGTCTAGCGGGAGAGACAACATATAAGCAACCAGCAGGGCTGGGGAACCTGCGGCCTCAAGGTACACGTGGCCTTTTAGGGCTTTGGATTTGAGTCTTCTGACTGAGTCCAAGTTTTATAGAACAGATTCTTTTATTAAAAGGATTTGTTCTGTGAGGTTTGGACTCAGTCCAAGGGCTGCACTTGAGGACCTAGAGGGCCACATGTGGCCTCGAGGCCGGAGGTTCCCTGCCCTTGAACCAGGCACACAAAAGATACATAAAGTAGATAGAAGTCAGTCTCAAAAGGGAAGACATTAGCAGCTGAAGGGACTTGGAAAATCCTACTATAGACAGTGAGATTTAACTGTCCTGAAATAATCCAAGAAAACTCAGAGGTATAGGGAGGGAGGCCGAATGGAACAGGTGTGGGAAGTTTGGGGAGCAGTCAGTGCAAAGGCATGGGGAGATAGGAGATGAAGCATCATGAAGACCCCCAAGTAGGCCAGCACTGTTGGGTCACTGAGTATGCTGAGAGAGTAGGATGTATAACCCTGGAGGTAGGTGCTATTATCATCCCCATTTATAGTTGGAGAAACTGAGGCAAACAGGTTGAGTGACTTGTCCAGAGTCACCCAGTTAATATATCTGAGTCACCCAGTTAATATATCTGAGGCTAGATGTGAACTCAGGTCTTCCTGACTCTAAGTCCGGCACTCTCTCCACTCCACTATCTACTGGCCAGGGTTCGTATAATTGCACCTAACATGCAGGATTATTATGAAGATCAAAGGAGTTATTTGTGAAAAGTGCTGGGCACAGGGGCTGTTGCATGGCAGGTGCATTTAAATGCTTATTCCCTTGCCTTCCCTCCAGACAGAGAGACCAGTCAAAGTTAATTGCTGCAACCTAGGTAAGAGATGAGGATGGCCTGAAATAGGGCTGTGGCTGTATGAGTGGATAGAAGTGGGCAGTGACGAAAGATATCACAGAGGCTGAGAGAACGAGACTTGGCAAAGGCCTGACTATGTGAGAAGAGGTGAAGACTTGAAGATGAGCCCTACGTGGTGAGTCTGGCTGCCTGGGAAGATGGCGGTGACTCCACAGTCCTAAGGAAGCTTGGAAGGGGGCAGGGTTCTGATTGGGAAAGCAAGGAGTTCAGATTTGGACACACTGAGATTGAGATGCCTCTGGGGCATCCCATTCAAGATGTCCAGAGTTAAGGAGGTGGAGACAGCCTGTAACTTGGGAGAGAGATGGGGCTAGATGTGTGGCTCTGTAAATCATCAGCACAGAGATGAAAATGAAACCCATGGGAGTGCTGAGATGGCCCAGCAACCTAATATAGAGCACAGAGAAAAGGGGGCCCAGGACAGAGCCTGGGGCACAACTATGGTAAGTTGCTGTAACATACAATAACAACAATGACAAATAATAATAACCAGCATTTATATAGAACCTACTACGTGCTGGGCACTTTACAAATACTACCATAGGGGCGGCTAGGTGGTGCAGTAAATAGAGCACCGGTCCTGGAGTCAGGAGGACCTAAGTTCAAATCTGGTCTCAAACACTTAACACAAAACTAGTGAGATTTAACTGTCCTGAAATAACTGTGTGACCTTGGGCAAGTCACTTAACCCCAACTGTACTACCTTCCCCCTCCAACCCCCCTCCAAAAAACCACCCAAAAAAACCCCAACCAAATACTATCATATTTGGTTCTCACAATAACCCTCTTGGGTAGGTGCTATTATTATTCTCAGTTTACAGCTGAGGAAACTGAGGTGAATAGGGGTTAAGTGACTTGTCCAGGGTAACACACAAGTACTACACAGAGATGGATCATGACCCCAAGTCTTCCTGACTCTCAGTTAGCTTTATTTCCACTATGCCATCTTGCCTCTTCTTACAACTTACATTTTTCCTATATTAATGTTTAATTATTATTTATACATTTATATTATGCATGTTATATTTTATGTTATTTATTATTTAGCTTTATTAATGCTAATAATGGTTAATTAATAATTAAAGTTAATGAGGCATTCTCATAGATTTTTATCTTCTTCAAGCTTCACAATACATTTGAGAGATCATGCTAGAGTGATTATCCCCATTTTACAGATGAGGCTCAACAAATTTAAGTGACTTGTTTAATACCATGTGACTTATTAGTCACAGGTGGAGATGGGCCCCAAACCCAGGTCTCTCTGACTTCTAGATCAATGTTTCTTTTTACTAAACTCCAGAGCACAGGCTCAGTAAAAGTTTATTAATGAATTCATCAATGGAATTGCCATACTTCATCTCAGGTGGCCTAACTTTTGACCCCAGTGGGGTGAGTGGGTAAGACTGGCTTATGACAGAGACCTGAGTCAAAAGATTCTCTGTGCCAGGAAGCTGAGGTTTATAGTCTTTAGCAGGAAAGAAACATCCCCAACCAAAGGAATGTGAGCAGATGGCATTAGGGGAAGCCAAGCCTGGGCCTTAGCCCTTGTTTAATACTCCCAGGCAATGGAGCCAAGGTGGACATTCCATAAACTCGTGGCCCCCAGAGGGAAGGGGAAGACTTTCCAACTGGTTTTTGTGCTCCTTTTTCTGCCCCGGTATGGGAAGTCTCCAGGGAAAACACGTGCTTTGGAGGACCGTCTCTCCCTTGGCTTACTAAGAGCAATAGTAAAGTACCTAAACCAGCTCCTTTGCTCTCCCCATCGTGGGAATGGATCAGCAATATGCAAATATGAAAGAACTAGATGGGTAGTTGGAAAACCTGGGTTCAAATCCCAAATCAGTTATTTACCTAAAAATTTAGGCAAGTGATTTCAACCCTCTGGGCCTTTTTTTCTTCATCTATAAAATCTGGAGGTTGGTCTAGATTGCTTTCACGGTTCTAAATCTGTGTTCCTATGGTTGTTATCTCCCGTGAGTGAAATTCAACGGGATCTGTAGAGAAAAATCCTCCCTCTGAGCTGACAGGAGACCAGGGTCTTGACCATGACCTGCTGTGAGTCAAGGCAATGCTTTTCAAATGTCATGTAGCCACAGGAATGGCAGAGCCTCAGAAGGCCTTTTAGAGGTGTGCAAAAAGGGAACCTTTCTTTAGGATATGGGCCATCCTACCCACATTGTGCTGAGTACCTTCGAACCATATCTTATTCTTGGATTTTTACACTCCTAAGCAGGAACCCATTTCCCTGTAATTAATGTGAAAGACTCATTATTGTTTTTTTCCTAAGGTTGGATTTATTCCTTTAAAAATCAATAGTAACTTGTCCAGATCCCCTTAAATCCTTATTGTAAACACCAGCATAGCCCCCTACAGCCTCTTGAGCTATGAAAACATAGTGAGCAATCCTATTAAGAAGAGGAGGAACAACTTCCCCCCATAGCCCCCCCCAAAGAAGCTAAAGTTTCTAGAGTCTGTGATTGCTACTAACACAATAGCTAACCTTTGTGACCAGGAGGTGACCCTGAGGCTGTCCCCTAAGAACTATGGACTACCTGGAGACCGGAGGGGTAGAGTGGAGTTCAAAGAGAAAATCTATTTTTAATGACTTAGGGGAGCAGAGCTGAGTTGCTGAGTAATTCTGTGTAATTAAAGCTATCTATCACTTGGAGAGGAGAAACCCAAAGTTGATGAACTTTTCAATGAGGTTTTCCCCCTTCATTCATAAAAACTTAGCATGGGGTCCCTGAGGAAACAAAGAGAAGAGAGGTTGAAGGGGAAGAAGCTGCTGTTTCTAGGCAGGGGAAATTCCACCTTTGCATGAGGGTCAGAGCAATGACCTTCCCAGAATCCAACTTTCATTCTGAATCTGTGCATGCCTCCCTAAAGGTGGCAATGAAGGGCTGGGAGAGACATGCTATAATATAATTTAATGGAAAGAGTTCGGATGCCCAAGGTTTAATCTTGATTGCCACTAATATGTTCTATGACCTTGAGCAAATCACTGAACAGTAATTAAAATAAATCACATTTCTAGAAGCTTTAAGGTTTGCTAAGTGCTTTCCCTAAATCATGTCAAAGGGACCTCACAACGACCCTGTGAACTAGGTATTAGTATTATCATTTTACAGATAAAGAAACTGAGGCATTAAGTGACTTGTCCATGGTCATGCTGCTAGTAAGTCTTGGGGGCAGGACTCAAACCCACATCTTGATGACTAAATCCAGCATACTATAAACCACATCAGGATATTTTTATATAAGGAGGTAAATGTTTTGTATTCCTTAGAAGAAGCATATGGATGTGAATTAACTAATGAAATATCTTATCACCCCACTTGGAAGAGAGGCTGAGACTTAGTCTGCTCAGCTGAAAGGTACCAAATTAAGAGCATTCCTTTAAGGAGGCAAGAAAAATAGAAACAAGGAAATGGTACAAAGAGTCACGGGCCCCCCAAGATAATAAAACTGACTGCACAAAATAGGTCTTCGAAACGTCTTCCCATTTGCTCTCTGAGAAGAGAAGGTGAGGTTTGTTTCCCTACAACCCTTTTGATGTGGCAGTGGGACTCTGCATAGCTGTGCTTTTTGGAAGGGTAAACAGACAAAAAGAGCAGAGATGCTGATACTGTGTTGTCTCCATGACAACAATGAAATTACTCAGGGAGAGCAAATGGGACTGGAGATGGGGGCTAGGAGGGATTTGGAAATAGGAGAACCTGCTGGGTCCCATGAAATAACAGGGACAGCTCAGTCTCTTTTATTCCTCTTGTGAGCATATATGGTCAAAGAGGCCCATAAAACTTATCTATAGGGGGTGATTTAGCTTCTCCTATGTCGGGGCAGGGGATAAAGTTCCTGAATGGAAAGGGAATGCATAACACAAGCGAATAATCCTGGTATAAACAGGCACCCCACTTCCATATACTCTCCTGGGGCTTAAAATTATCTTGCTAATCTGAAAACTGAACCCTCCCATTCCCCGCTGTCAAGTTGGATAGTTGGGTAGAAAATGCATGGACTGCTCACCACTATTTGGACTAGCTAATTGGAGAACTGTCCAGATCTCAAGTTCATCCCACCTTCTTAACAGAGTATCAGAGGCAAATGTGTTCAAGTATAGCTCAGTGATGGATAGATAGGGGCAGAGACTGACCGAGGACCTGGGAGAAGAACATCATTGTCTTTGGCCAAATGATTTAACCCTTCTGAGCCTTTACTACTTCATCTGTAAAATGGGGCTATCAATAGCACCTATTTTCACAGAGTTGTTGTGAGTATCAAATGAAGTAATGCATATAATGTAGATAAAAAGCTTTGCAAATTTTGAAGCTCTATATAAATTCAAGCTATGATTATTGTTATTACTAGGACATCAAGGATCTGGAAGGAGTATGATGTCTTATGAAGCGATAGCTTTAGGGATCACTCCTGGGATGAGAAGAGCTTTCCTTGGGTTGGTAAGTTTCCCAAGCTACTATGCAGAGAGCATAGCAAGGGCTTCTGGGAATATCCCTATCTCGTTTCTGTTCTCTGGCATTCTTCCTCTCCCAGGAGAGAGTCCATTGGCTTCTGGGTAAAAATATTGTCACTAGATCTAAGTGTCCAAGAGCCTTAGACAGACATTAATGGATGTGGGATGTAGAAGACCTAAGTCCTGCCTCCTCCATACTGAAACTCATCCTGCCATGGCTCTTAGAGGACCCTCAGCAGAAACAGAACTGGTTGGGGCTAAGAGGCTCTGGGCCCTCTCTCACTGAAGTTCTCTCAAACTGTACTTATAGACATGACTTTGAGTTATGCCACCAGCCCTAGCCAATGTTTGTCCCAACAGAAAGAAGTCTCAGATCCTGGAGAAGTGAATATCTTCTGGTCCAAGGTGAGGGGGTTGTGCAGGGTATTTTTTTCCTAAAGAAGAGACACCAGAACCTTATGCTGTAAAATAGGATTTTCAAAAAGACTGTCTCTGCAGAGTTGTTCCCTCCCTCCAGCTGCCCCGCAGTCTTCTCTTTCTAAGCAATGGAGATTTTTGTTCCTTTGACTGCTAAACTCTTAGCTGCTGTGAAAATATCCATCCATGATATTTCTTTGTAGGGTGAGGACCTAGCTCCATTAGGGGAGTTTCCTATAGCTCTTCATTTCCTAAGACAAGATGTTCTGTGTGTTTATGAGAGAGAGACAGAGATAGACGGAGAAAGACACAGAGACAGAGATGCAGACAGAGAGAGAAAGAATGGGACAGAAACAGAGAAAGAAAGCAACAAAGACAGACAGATAAAGATAGATAAAGAGTGACAAAGAGACAGAGAAAGAGAGTGACAGGTAGAGAGGGACAGAGACAGAGACAGAAACAGACAAGGAGACACAGAAAGACAGAATGTGACGATGTACAAGTGTATGTGCACATTTAATTTCTTCTGGAAAAAAAAAACAACTCCATGCAGTGGTATTTGGGTGCTATCATTTCCTTTTATACTGAACTCCAGACTTGGGCTAATAGCAGCTCTAAAGAAAACCCATGCTAAGCACCAAGGAGGAACTTTTGGATCAAGAACCCTGTCCTCTAGGGAAATGTTTTCTGGATCTTATCCTCTTGTTGATCAGGTTCTACAACCAAGTCCCAGGGACTCAGGGAAGAAGACAGACAGACAGATAGCCAGTAAGTTGATCTTCTAATAACATCATTGCTTTTAACTGACAATTTCTGATATAAACTAATAATTTGTTCACAATATGAATAATACTAAGGATGATTTTAAATAAAGAGAACTCATGAACGCCTTCTCAAAAGCAATGACATTCTTTCTAGAACTCCCAGTGGTTTTATTTTGTGTTGGTGAAGGAGTGGGTGGGGGTAGATGGTTTCTGAGGTTTGCCAAACTGGTCCATGGACCAAAAGAATTTCAGGACTGCAGGTGTGACAAACGCCAGCTCAATTTACATCTGCCCTTCAGGGAAAGCTGTCACAGAAGAACCTATTTCATTATAGTCTCTTGGAGACAATCTGCAATAACAAGTGAAGTCAAAGGACAAGCCTTCAACTCCCATCTCCCTGTGACTACGGACAAGTTAATTTCTCTGAACCTCATTTCCTCATCTGTAAAATAGGAGGCTGGATTCTATGGGCTATGAGGACCCCTTCTAGTTGCAGGTCCCTGATTTGAGGGTGCTATGTAGAAGGAATCCGATTTCCCACTCAACTCTAGGGATTGGAAGAGCAAACTCTGTCACCTTCCTGGGAAAATTTGTCCCAAACAACAAACCTTTATCTGCTCACTCTACTACTTGATGTCACCAAAGTCATGATACCACAAAAGGTACGTGTGTGTATGTGTGTGTATGTGTATGTGTGTGTGTAGTGTGAGGGGAGACTAAAAAGGTTTTTTTCTTTCTTTTTTTTTTAATAAACAGGTGCTTAAGAAATTAATTAGAGCAAATAATCACTCAGTTCTTTCTGAGTCTCTATTTTACTTGGTGCATGCAGGGCCTGGTGAAAAAAAAAGGGGGGAGATTTTAAATAATTTTAGAGTTATAACTGATGTAATTAGGTGCTCAGTGAACACTTAGCATTGAGCCGTGCTTATTAAAATTGCTGTTTTAATCAGAACATTGCCGGAGAATCATTAATAATACAATGGCTTGATTCCCTGGAACTCTAATTAGACCTGGACTTTTAACCACCTGAGCGTATTCTGGCTCCGTCTCACCACGCACCATGGGTGATGTATTATCATGGCAGGCCATGCAGGGACAGAGCATCAATAGTGCCATTTAGTGACCACCTGAATGCTTTCCTTTGGAATGTTTGTGAATATGCCTATGTGTGTTCCGATGCAATGCAATGCATGCACATGTGTGTGAATGTACATACTTGTCTACATGCACAGATGGGTGTATGTGCTGGGAATGTATTTCTTGAGAAATGTGTGCACATGTCCATATATCACACATGGCACATTTATACACGCATATAAAACATGTATCAATACTTTAAATGACTAGATATGACTATCCATGCAAATGCATAGACATAGACCTGCAAGTGTGAGTATGTGAATGTATATGTGTAATATATTTAAGCATATACAATGTATGCACAGGACTATGCATGCATGCACTTGTGCATGAGAAGATGCATCTACCTATATTATTGGTATATATGTAGGACTGCATGAATACAGGTGGCATGTACATACGTGTCTATATGTATGCATCTTATGCGCAAACTCACATGTGTGCATATTTGGGCAGCGTCAGTGCTGAGTACTAGGTGAGTGAGGTGATCAAGATGGCTGGAGCATGATGTGGGGAGGACTCTGAGACCCAGGGGAAAAAGTGAGTAGAGGTATGTTGCTTTGCCAACATGGGACAAACAGGCCACTTCCCTTTCACCTCTGACTCCGTCTTCGTATGAGACAGCATTGTCACAGATCATTTTGTCCAGGCCCCTGGTATAATGCAGGACCTCCCTTTACCCATCCCAAGGAGAGTCTCAGTTAATTTCATGCCAATGAGCATTAGAGAAGGTCAATCCAGAAGCCACTAAATAAATGACTTAAAAGGGACTCTAGGGAAGACTAAAGAGCCTAATTTTCCTGTTCAGAACCTGGAGTTACTGCAGGGAGAGTGCTGGAATTGGGCGAGTTCTCCTTATGCAGGGTCCTAGGACCTGGGGAAGGGAGGCTAGGGTCAAAAATCTTCAATGATTCCCCTGATTCATACGTTCTTTTTGGAGGATTCTTAGCTGAAATGGTACAGAGAGAAGAGTTGGATTAAAGCAAGAGGCATACAGTGCAGAGTAAGATATCTATCTGCTCCAGGGTGTAATACAGATTACTGCCCCAGACCATAGTCCTGACCACAAAACTCCAGGGTTGGTAGGCCTAAACTTAGAACCAGCTCTGTAAAGCATCCTGCTCTAGATGCCAGGTCATAGGACTCTATATAGGATAACAGATTTAGAACTGGAAGAGATCTTAGAGCAAGTCCAAGTATATTATTTTAATAGATGAGGAAACTGAGGCACAGAGTACTTTTGCCCAGGGTCACACAGCCAGTAAATGTTTAGTGAGGAATATGAATCCCCAGTCTTTGTGCCTTCAAGTCTAGCATCCCACCCCTTCTACTAGAGATTTGTTTTTTGAGGTGGGGAGGTGGTGGCAGAGCACTTGGTGAGGAGACTTTCTTTATCAATGTATATTGGCAGCAGTTCATAACATAGACAAGATTTTCTTATTGTACATTCCTGACAGCCTTGTGAAGGAGGTTCAGCATGTTATGCTCTTCATTTTACAGATGGGAAAACTGAGACTTCAAGATGTTAAATGATTTGCCCAGGTAACACAGGTAAGAGTGGCAAAGTGAAAACCTGAACCCAAGTCTCCTGACTCCTAGTCTTGTACTTGTCATTCCAAAACAAAACAAAACAAAATGCTCTAGGGAAGGGAGAAAGTCCTCACTCTGTTCCTAAGGTAACCCCTTTGGAGTGATTTTGGGACTCTCAGAGGTTCCCCTTCCAAGTCCCAGTTTTAAAGTATGGAGGTAACTTTTTAGCTCAGGAGAAATTTGATTATCTCTGATAGCATCTGGATTCAGAACAACTTTCCTAGGAGTGCTGGTTGGTTATGGTGCCTGACTCAATTCATTCTGGGCCAGTGGAGCCCAGAGGAACAGAGCCTCAGAGAGCTATTTATTTCTTTTTTGCTAGGATTTTACCCTGCTTCCATTTCTCACTCCTCCCCTCTCTTAGAGTCACAAAGAGGTGTATTTTACAAAATAAATTTTACAAGGGAAAAGTGTCACCTGTTTTTCAGTGGCAGAGTAAACTATAGGAAAGAATACCGGATTGGTTCAATATTAAGAAAATGAAACCAAATAAACCGTATTAACATCAAAGTAATCAAAATTATATGATCATATCCATAGATGCAGAAAAAGCTTTGGACAAAATACAATATCCATTTGTGTTAAATGTTAAAAAGCAGAGGAATAAATGGACCTTTCCTTACTATGGCAAACAGTCTTTCAGAAGTTGAGTCAACATTATATGTAAAGGAGACAAATTAGAAACTATTCCTATAACATCAGGGGTAAAGCAAGGAAGTCTATTACTATCACTATTATTTAACAAAGGGCTAGAATCACTAGGTACAGCAACAAGACAAGAAAAAGAAATGAAAAGAATAGGCATAGTAGGCACAGTATAAAAAATGACATTTTTTTTTTAAAGAGGAAAGGTTGTGTGTTGTGGTGGTTTGTCCTTCATTCTCAAAGAGGACCATGACATCAGGAAGATGATGCTATGACTTGCAATTGAATTGGATTCCAGTGAGGAAGGGCAAAAGTCAAAGTGAGATGAAATGATGGTCTATATAGAAGACCTTAGAAAGTCAGTTAAAATTTATTGGCTTATTTAATAACTTGAACAAGTATCAGGATATAAAGTAAGCCCACACAAATCATGAACCATTTTATATATTACCAGTAAAATCCATCAGAAAAAGATAGAGAAATTCAGTTCAAAATAATGATAGAAAATATAGAAGATTTAGAATTCTATTTACAAAGATACAAACAGGAACTGTATGAATAAAATTACAAAACACTCTACAGAAATAAGTATAAATCTAAATAAGTGTAGAAATATAGTTGGGTTGTGCCAATATAATAAAAAATAAAATCTGTCTAAATTAATTTACTTATTCAGTACCTTCCCAATAAAATGACCAAAGGATTTCATTAGAGAGCAAGGAAAAAATAATAACAAAATTTATCCAGAGAAATAAAAGGTCAAAATTCTCAAGGAAAATAATGAAAAAACTGGGAAGGAAGGGGCCAAGGAGTAGTTTATCTCGAACTAACATCCAGCACAATAATCATCAAAACTATTTTGTACTAGCTAAAAAATAGAAATTTTGATAAGTGAAATGGATTATATACATAATACACAGAAGGAAATGAGCTTAGTAACATACAGCATTTGATAAATACAAAGATGACAATATCTGGAGTAAGGACTCAATATTTGACAAAAATTACTGGAAAACCTTGGAATAAGTCTGGTAGAAATTAGGTGTAGGCTGAGATTTCATAATGTTCATATTACAATAAGTTTCAAATGGATTTATTACCTAGATATAAAACATTTCCTTATAAAAAAATTAGAAGAATAAGAAAGAAAATATCTTTCACAACTAAGGATAGGGGAAGGATAGGGGAACCAAGTCCACAACCAAGGAAAAGTGTGCTGTTCACCTCCTGTTCACCTCTAGACAATGAACAGAGGGGACCACAGAAGAAGACCATTGATTACATTCAATTAAAAAGCTTTCTTACAACCAAAAACATTAGAGTGAAAACCAGGAAGGAAACATTTAACTTGAAATTTATCTTTATATATATGGAACTGGTTCAAATATATAAAAATGAAAGCAGTTCCCTAATCAATTAAAAATGTGAACAGGAAGTTCTTAAAGGAAGAAATCTGAAGTATTAATAGTCATTGAAAAAAAATTCTCCAAACTACTAATAATGAGAAAAAAAATACAAATTAAAACATCTCTGAGTTCTACGCAGCACTCACTATTTTGGCAAAGACGACAAAAACAGAAAATGACAATAGTCAGAGGAGGGATGGGAAGATAGGTATGCTGGTACACCATTGGTAGAGTTGTGGATTGGCCTAGGAGAACAATTTGAAACTATTTCCCTAAAGTGACTAAATTGTGACTCCTCTTTGATCCAGTGATACCATTAGTAGGTCTATACCCTGAAGAGATCAAAGAAAGAAGAAAAAGACCCACATGTACAAAAATATTGACAGCAACTCTTATTATTAGAGCAAAGACTCCAAAAAAAAAAAAGACTGGCAAAAATGGCTGGACAAACTACAGTATATCAAAATAATGGAATATTAGCGTGCAATAAGAAATGATGAAAGCAGCTATTTTGGAGAACCATGGGAAGACTTTTATGAATAGGTGTGGAGAACAATTTGGATAGAAAAAAACTAATGAGGAAGTGTGCTGTTCACCTCCTGAAAGAAGGGTGATGGACTCAGAGGTGTAGAATGAGACATACCTTTTCAAACATAGTAAATGTGGAAGATTTGCTTTCCTTGATTATATTCATGTTTTCCAAAAAAAGAAAAAAAATTAGGCATATGAATATAATGCTATAACACTGTACAATAATAAATGATGAATGTAAGAATTTTGAGAAAATGGGAATATTTGTATAAATTGGTACAAACTGAAATGAATAAAACCAAGGAAAAGACCATACACAATAACCACATTGATGTAAATGATGTCACTAAAAGAAAGCTGGATTCTGAGTAATTGAAAACTCAAGGAAGGTCACAGAGAAGGGATGATGAAACATAGTTTGTCCCTCAAGGTGGGACAGAATATTGTGTATATTGGCAGACATGGTCTCTTTATCAGATATATTAACTTTTTTTGTCATAAGGGAAAGTTCAATTTGAGGAGATAGGGTAGGAAATGAATGTAAAGACAAACTTTATAATATGTATTTTTTAAAGAGCACTGGATCTGAAAAACAGGTGACCTGAATTTAAATCCTGATTCTGTTTTCTACTATTCATCTGACCTTGAGCAAAGTCACCTAATCTCTCTGGTCCTCAGTTTCCTCATCTGTAAAATGAAGAGGTTGGTCTAGATAATTTCTCAGATCCTCTCCTACGACTTCATGTGAACCTGATCTCAAGAAAATTATATAGTATAGAAATGTCAGGGCCCATCTGAAGTTGTCATAGTCTAGCTTTAGGAAGAAGGATTAGGGCTGCCTAAGATTAAAGAGAGGAGTTAAAAATGACAAACAGACTTCTAAATGGGATTAGAGTCTTAATGAAAATCATAATGAATGGAAGAGCACACAAATATCACCCATAAATGGCCATAAATATTAGACCAACAGATGAAATCCTGGATAATGCCATTATGGACCCCATCAAATTACTGCTATTATAATTCATCAATAAATAATGAGACCCAACATCATATTTAAAGTTCTCTTTCTCCTTTTTTCCCCTTCCCACTTTTGGACTTCTCATTCCCATGATTTTATGGAGGGGTCACTAAACTCATTACCAAAAGAGCCACTTATAGGACTAGTACTCAAAGCCCAAGAAGATCACAGTCAGGTTAGGTAGAGAAAGGAAAAGGGGAAAAGGGAAAAAGATAAAGAAAAGGGAATAGGGAAGAGAGAAAAGGTGGCTTCTTTACAGCACAGTCTTTAGATCCTTGTTGCTATAACAGACACACCTTCAGCTTATTCTCTCTCTTTCTCTCTCTCTCTCTCTCTCTCTCTCTCTCTCTCTCTCTCTCTCTCTCTCTCCTCCCTCTCTCTTCTTCCTCCCTTCCCTCCCTCCCTCTCTGTTTCTTTCTCTCTCTTTTTCAAGGAGGTCAGTACCAGGGGTCACAGAATTTCTCTCCATCCCAAACCTTGTCCTTATATTTGAGGACCTCAAGGTGCTGAGGCTCTTTAAACACCTCCTCAATTTAAGACCTTTCCTCAATTCTTATGATTTGCATTTTCTTTCTATTTCAACCACTCCCAGCAGTGGTCACACCTCAGATCTAGCTACCATGCAAAGCTATGTCACCTCTGTAACCCTGGATTCCCAGACTGCCTTCTGTGATCTAAATCCCTTTCTAGTTTTCCATTTGTTTCATTCCTCTTAAACATATTCTTCATCATTCACTTGTTCTCCAGGGCCTCTGCACCTCTCTGTTTTCTGGCTTAGCACTCCTGCTCTGGTCTCGCTTTCCTCCCTTACCATATTGACTGTGAGGTTAACCAATTCACTGTCCTCCACCTTTAAATTCCTTGTGTCTGGGGTGGCTAGGTGGCGCAGTGAGTAGAGCACCGGCCCTGGAGTCAGGAGTACCTGAGTTCAAATCCGGCCTCAGACACTTAACACAAAAACTAGCCATGTGACCTTGGGCAAGTTACTTAACCCCAACTGGCCTCCAAAAAGCAAAAAAAAAAAAATTCCTTGTGTCCTTGCCCTATGCCATAAAAGGCCCTTCCATTCCTTAACCCTGGCTCATGCCCTCCCTCCCTTTTGCCTGGCTGCTAAAAGCTGCTGAAGGTGGTCACCCAACTATAGTGACTGAGTCAACTATTAATTCATATTATCCAATCTCAGTGGGGCCCTCGTCACTGTTGGGGGCAATCCTTTTATTTATTTATTTATTTTTTTGCTTTTTGGAGGGCAGTTGGGGGTTAAGTGACTTGCCCAAGGTCACACGGCTAGTTTTTGTGTTACATGTCTGAGGTCCGGATTTGAACTCAGGTCCTCCTGACTCCAGGGCCGGTACTCTACTTACTGCTCCACCTAGCCGCCCCGGGGCAATCCTTTTATTATTCCTTGATTGGTTCTATCAGCCTTCCCGTGGTGGTTTCTCAAAACTCCATTCTCCTTTGCCATCTCTGCCCTAATTTCTCTCACTTCCTTCTTTATAAGGAAATCTAAACCACTAGTTGTGAACTCCCTCATTTTTTCCATTCCACATATCAAAATTCCCCTCCCTAAATATCCCTCCCTGCATATGTACTTAAGTCTCTGAGGGAGAATTGGCCCTTCTCTTGTCAAGGCCAACACCCCTACTGGCACTCTGGATTCTATCCATCCCTGTCTCCTCTGAGAACTTACTTCATTGATCATTCCCACCTTGTCATCTTCAGCCTCTCCTTATCTACTGGCTCCTTTTCTACTATCGTATTCTCCCCCAGCCTTCCCCTCTAAAGAAACTCACTTGACTTTACTATTCCTCCAAGCTATCACCCTATAGTTTTTCTTCCTTAATTGCCAAACTCAGTCACTTACATTTCCAGCTTCTACTTCTATCCATTCATTTTTCAATACTCTATTATCTGACTTCTGATCCTTCCATACTACAGAAGAAACTCTTCCAAAGGTTACCAGTGATCTCTTACTAAATTCAATGATCTTCTCTTACTCATGATTCTGTTTGACCTCCATGTACCTTTTGACCTCTATGCACCATTGTTGAAACCCTCCCTCGTCCTGGATACTCTCTCCATCCAAGGCTTTGTGGCACAGAGTAGGCACTTAATGTTTATTGACTAACTAAATCTACCTTTCTAACTGATCCTTCTCAGTGTTCATTGCTAACTCAGCATCTATGTCCCACCCTCTAGGCATGGGTGTCTGGAAGGTTGTGTTCCAAGCCTTATCTCTCCCCACCTCATTCTAGTACCCCAGCCTCAATCCTCCATCACATCCATACAAATGGAATTTGCTTCTGTTAATTTTCATAATTTCAGATAGACACAAGCTATCATCCCTACTTGAAGTGGACTCCTTTCTTATTTCCTTTTCTGTAAATCCCTATTTTCCTTCAAGATTCAGCTCAGATGCCAGTTTCTCCTGCAATCTTTCTTGATAATCCCAGTTGGTGTTCTGAGCCTCCTGAAATTATGTTGTATTTACATTTCTGCTATTACACCTCCATATGGGATAATCCCTTAAGACCATGCCTGGGAAGAACATGTACATACACTCAGCCCTGTATTCCCTGGTGCCATATTTCTTCATCCCTGACATTTTCCACATTGCCACACTCTCCTTCCCCCTCCTAGGGGGTATATGATCATATATTCAGAGCTGAAGGGATTACAGAAGACATACAGTACAACCCACCCATTTTACATACATGGAAATTAAGGCCCAGGGAGATAATGAGACTTTTTCAAGGTTACAAATAAGTAATAAGTAGAAAAGTAGGAATTCGAACCCAAGGCTTCCAACTCCAAATTTATTGCACCAGGTTACCCTCTCCTTTGACATTCTGCCTCCTTTGCATGCCATAGCCAATAAATTCCAAGTCCTGTTGATTTTCCTTCCAAAAGTATCTCTCATATCCATCTCCTGCTTTCTTTTTCTTAGGTCATGCCTTCTTTATTTTTTTCCCCTAGATCTCCCAATAGCTTTTTAACTAGCATTCTATTCTTAGTTTCTTCTCATTAAGATTTATGCCACATAATACTGCCAGAATAACCTCAAGATGCCTCCCTGCTCATGTCTTTTGGTCATTCAAAAGTCTTCAATGAATTCTCGTTGCTAACTGAATAAAGCCCCAGATTCCATTTCTACACATATACTCAATGTTCCAGCCAAGCTAGAGTACAGGCACGACCCACCTAACACCATTAATTGTTTCTGCAGAAACATGTTAGGTGAAACAGCATTTGTCTCAGCTCAACAGGAGCAAAGCTATAAATGGGAGATATGTTCCCGAGCAACCAGAATTGGTCTTGAGGTCTGTACTGAAACCAGAGATTTAAAATAGGCCTTCTCGGAGAGCTGGGACTATGTCATCTTTATAACTGTAATGCTCCCACCTTCCCTAATTCTTCCCCTTTGTCCTCACTCCCCTGCCACTTCATTTCCTCCACATCCACAGCTCCAGCACTCAAGCCCTTGCTGTTTATCTTCCAGGAGATAGTAGTGAGTCGTGAGGCTTGCTTACTCTCCCCATCTTGGATAGAAAATTACAAAGATGGGGGCCCATGCATAGAAAAAGAAAGAGAAAAGGAAGAAAGGAAGGAAGGAAGGAAGGAAGGAAGGAAGGAAGGAAGGAAGGAAGGAAGGAAGGAAGGAAGGAAGGAAAGAATTACGTAGCCAGACAGTGCTAAGCACTTTACCAATTATCTCCCTTGATTCTCACAACAACCTGGGGAGGCAGGTGCTAAAATGAGGCAAATGGAGGTTAAATGACTTGCCCAGGGTCACACAGGTAGGAAGTACCTGAGGCTGGGCCTGAAGTCAGATGTTCCTGATTCTAGGCCCAGAGCTCTACCTACCACACCACCTACCTGTCTTTGCCTGGTGGGCAGGAGAGACAGTATGCATTGGTGCCATCCATTGGTACAACCTTGACCTTCTCTGCAATCATTTTTGGGTGGTTCATGGGAAGGCCAATTGTAGGCTATTTACTATCTCCACCAATTAGAGGGAAGAGAACATTTGAAACCTGAGTGACTTGGTTCAACAAAGTGATATCAATGTTTCTGGAAATTAGGGTGGGATTTGGTTATACTATATTAATGACACTATTATGAAAGGTTATTGGTCAGAGCCATGCTGTATGTTATATGCTCTTGCTTCCCAGACCCTCTCTGTTCTTCCCTAACTTCTCCAAACTGCTTCTGGGATGTCTCCCTGTCCTCACCTCAGCAATAGACATATTATATTGTCTCAAAACCTTTTAAGGCCCCATTCAAATTACACCTACTCCATGAAGCATTCCTTGATTTCTTCCAACCAGATGTAAATTCTCCCTCCTCTGATTTTAGAGCAATTTGGTCTTCTCTTATGATACTTTCCCTATTCTTCTGTATTAAATCATCATTTGTATATGTGTCCTCTTCCTTATTCTAGGCTTTTAACACTCAAATGCCACCTGCTACAGTAGGCCTTGCCTGATTCCCCCAGCTTCTAGAGCCTTCTCCTCCAAAGTAACCTTCTATCTACTTTTATATGTATATAATTATTTCTATATTGTCTCCTCTATTAGAATGTCAGATTCTTGAGTTCAGAAACTGATAGCTTTTTCCTGTATTCTCAGAGATTAATCTAGTGCTTGATACACAGGAAATGCTTAATGAAAGCTTATAGATTGCCTGTCTAGACTATAAGCTTCTTGAGGGCAGGAGCTAAGCCTCCTATTAAGTGCTTAGAACAATATCTTGCTCATAGTTTGTCTCAATATACAGCTTTTGAATGAATGAGACAGAAAAACTGGAGTCAGCATGGTAAGTAATGGTTCAGAGTTAGCAGCAAAGTGTTGAGTGACCATCATGGGCTAGTATATGACTCCTAGAATGACTACCCTCAGTTGTAGAGGGGAGGTGGTCAGAACAAGAAAGGATCACCAAGGAGTTAGCCTGAGCATCACCATTCCACAACTGAAAAGGTGGAAGGAGGAGAAAAGTCTGGGGCACCTATGGGACAAGACAGATAACAATGCCATTGGCCTCAAGAACCTTGACTGATGTAATCCTTAGGCACTTGCATTGATGTGTGCCTTTTCTATGAGTCCACATTCTTTCCCCCAAGTGGAAAAAAAAAAGGAATAGATGCTCTCCTTCCAATAAGGCCTTCTCAAGCCTATACTTTTATGACTTAGAATTAATCAGAAGACATAGATGAGAGTTTTATTTTATGTCTCTCTTCAGCAGGAATCCTCCACCCTGGGTGGTAATACTCACATTGTCTTTAATTATCTCAAGCAATGTCATCCAAGCCCCCCAACCAAATTAATTTTATTTTATATTTTAAACCGCTGCTAATATGGCAGCTCTTTTAGGCGTGGTGTGTGCTGAAAAAGCAAACAAGCAATGATATAATGTAACAACTCCAAAAAGGGTGGGAATCACTCTTAAAGAGAGCAAAGAATTTAATCAAACATAAATGCATGATGAGAATACAGACTAATGTATAATATATGGGGATGATCTGCATAATAGCAAAGCTGGCCCTGAGACCTGTGGTTACTGCCTGGGAGCTTTGGTCCCTGCTGGGATTCCTGCCATCCAGATCTCCAAGCCTGTCTGCATTCCATCCAGCAAAGTCCAGCCCATTTACTTGGCCCTGGAGCCCTTTTGCAATCTACTCCCAATTATGCTCCCAGTGAAACAAATCAGACTGTCCCTGGGAGCAAAAGCATATGAGATTCTGGGAAAAGTCAAGGTACTAGGATTTTCTCAGTTAATCTAGGGATACTATTAATTTGCATTGCAGGCATAAATTTGCATGTTGAATTCTAGAGGCTTCTCTAAATCTATAAAATAAAATTAATTCTTGCAATCTGTAAATCAATTCCTATAATCTTCCCTGATCATATTCAAAACGAATATTCATAGCTTGACACACTGAATATTTCATTCATTTATTCAAACACTTATTCAACAAGATGCTATATCAGATTTTGGGGGGGTGTCCATAATACATATTTACATGCATACATACACACATAAATGTACAGTATATGCATGTATGTATGTATGTGTATGTATTCTGCAAAACTGTCCATTTCTTTCTCTTTGGCTCCAAACTTCAAACATGAAGGCTTGGCTGAGGCAGAGCCACTTTTGTGTTTTTCTGTTTTGATGATTATCTCTGAGCATATGTGTACATATGGAAATACAACACAAATCTACATGTGTATGTATATATAGAAACATCCACATTTCCATGGTAGAGCTTCTCTATTACCTAGTTAATAGGCTCATATCTCATTTCCCACTGTGCGTATATGTATATAGGTATACATATATATATAGGTATACACAGAAAGGTATATTATACAATACAATGTACACATGTGAATATTGTGTATTTGTGTGTGTGTATAAATGTACATGTGTACAAATACACCCACACACACCCATTGCCTTTCAAGAGCTCAGTCTAGCTGAGGCACGATTAAATGTGTACAACTAACTCCTCCCTGAGGTTCAACTGAAGTAGCTGGGGATGTCTGATCCAAAAAAAAGAAGGTTCAGCAGGCACATGATCATTATCTATAAGTATCTGAAAGGCTCTCACAGGGAAGAAAGCTTAGACTTGCTTTGCTTGGCCCCAAAAGGCAGAGCTAAGAGCATTGGGTTCTCCCTATTGGAGGTCTTTGAGCAAACTGCTACCCAGTGGATATATCATAGAGTGGGGGATCTCAATCTGTGGGTTGTAACCCCTTTGGGGGTCGAAAGACCCTTTCACAGGGGTCACAGGGTTGCCCAAGACCATCAAAAAACACATATTTCACCTGTCTGTCTATCCATCTCCAGGTGGGTCTGCCCACATACAGATATACCCACATATGAGTATTAAAGGGACGCAACATTAGAAAGGTTGAGAACCACTGTCATAGAGGGGTTTGTCCTCAGGTGTGGATGATCTCTGAAGCCTGTTCCAATTCTGACATTATCTGAGTTGAAATAGTACGCACATTCACATTACTAGAATTCAAAGGAGGCAGAGAGCACTGATGGCTGGGGCGATAAGGGAAGACTATGGGCAACAGTCCTAACAGTTGAGAATGTTATTCTTAAGAGAGAGAGAGAGAGATGTTATAATATATATATATGTATATAATATGTATAATATAATATATATAATATAATATATTATATTATATAATAAGATGTTATCATTTCTTGATGCCCCTGAAGCCATGCACTACATCACTATCTTCTTAACAGTTCGTAACATTCCTTTTCTGAAATTTGAGGGAGTTGTGAAGCTTGCAGACCCTAAACTATGGGCATAAGATATGAGTGTATGGACCAAGACATCTTTCTCCCATGAATTCCAAATCTCTTGATGCCCCTGAAGCCATGCACTACATCACCATCTTCTTAGCATGACTAGGGAAAAAAGTTGTTTCTTTGGGACAGTTTCCTAAAACTGAAGGGATGATTTCCAGTCTAGACTACAGCATGGAGGTTGAAGGTAGGATAAGATGGGAATTAGAGCTGCAGAAGAGGATCTAATACTATAAATAGCCCCAGGACTGGGATGAGATTTTGTATTTTTTTTTTCATTGTTTTCTGAGTTGCACAGAAGAACTAGGTAAAGGATATCATTAGAGAGATGAATTTCTGGAAAAGAAGGTAAGCCATCGTGAATTGAGAATGAGGGGTGACTAGTGGATAGAACACATAATTCATTGGAATCCGTGACATGTCAAGAAATCTAGAGGGAGGTCTCAGTATGGTCCACATGGTGGATCCCTTAATAGAGAACTGGTGGTAGTACATGGAGAAGAGCAAAGCAGACTAAGAAGTCATGGATGGATTTCAAGTGGCAATGTCTAAAAGAGTGCCCAAATCAATGATATCATGGGGCCAAAATATCTAAGTGTTCGATGAAAGGTGAATCTTATGCTCACGAGTGAGTATGGAGATGACTGACTACTAGGAGCCTTTCAAGCTTCTTGGTCTTTTGAGGGTCTTGGTTGATCTAGGGCAACAGACTCTCTCTCTCTCTCTCTCTCTCTCTCTCTCTCTCTCTCTCTCTCTCCCCCTTTCTGTATGTCTTTTCCCTCTCCTATCTCTCTACCTCCCTTCCTCCTTTTATGTTTCTTTGCTCTACTCTTGTCTTTCTCTCTCTTCCTCCCCCTTCTTTCTTTCTCTCTTTCCTTACTTCCATAGGGACAGAAGTAAAGCTGCCCAGTCTAACCACTGGGTAGTACTATCACTATTTCAAGACAACTAATATAAAACACCTACTCTGAAAGTCTGCACCTATGTCTCCTCTCCACTCCCCAGAAACCACAGTCCCTGGGTTTCCCTTGCCCTCTTCTCCCCTGACCATTCCTCGAATCACCCTACTCCCCTCAACCAATCAAAGTGGAGGTCTGTGAGCAGGAGATGCTGGTACAGTGTGTTCTGGACCCGGGGACAGGTGACCTTTCCAATTCAGCACCCTTATAAATCTTACCTAATGAAGTTAAGGGGGAAAAGAAATTAATGAATAAATGAAGGTTAAATCACTCCCCGAAGAAGATTGATGCAGACGTTGAGAACTGGGAAGGTGGCTGAGAAACAGGCAAGAGCCTTGTGCAAAAGGTTTTTAATATTCCTTTTCTGAAATCTGAGGGAGCTGTGAAGCTTGCCGACCTTAAAACTGCAATAAGGGCCCCAGCAAGTTAGCAACATATGACCTGAAAGAGGGGAGGGGAGAAAGGTAGACTCCATTAAGAATTAGTTTCCCCAGAAGGGGGTAATATGCACCTATGTATTTGAGCTTATGTTTTTACAGCACACGTGCATGTGTGCGTGCACACACACACACACACACAGAGTCTGCATTAATTGTATTAATGCAGCAAGCATAATGAAATAGCTTGGGTCTACCAGGCCCATCCTTGCTGCCACTATTCATTCTTGTCTTCTCGACTCTATCTCCCTGCTACCCTTGCCACAACTACTGTGGAAACCTCAGCTCATGTGGCTTGGAAAGGCCCGTGGAAAGCTGGGGCAGTCACAGCTGGGGCCCATTAGGCAGGTGCTAAAGCAGAAACAGCTGTGGAAAAAATGGGTGATCCAGGCCAAAGACTGGAGATGGGAAGAAAAGCTCAAAGCACGTAGGGCTGAGGGGGGAAATAATCATAGCTGACATTTATAGAATGCTTTCAGGTTTATGAAACACTTTCCTGTGAGCGAGGCAGTATATGTTTGTAATATCCCATTTTACAGATGAAGACATTTAGGCTCAAAGATATTAAATGACTGGTTTGCAACCATAGAGCTAGTAATTGGCAGAGCTGATGTGAACATGTCTTCAGACTCCAGAGCTGGTCCTCTTACTCCCTTTCTGAGGATAAAGGATGGACAGTGAGGCTTAGAGTAGGGATGCATGCTGAACTGGGGACTGGGAGAAGTAGGTTCTCATTTGTGCTATGTTACTGACATATTGAGGGATCTTCAGGATGGTGACTTAGTATTTCTGAGCCTCGGTTTATGCCCTTTGTGAAAGAGGGAAAATAATCTTTACTCAGGCCATGTCCTATTCTTTTCTGCGTCTCCCTAGAGGAAGGGCTGCAGACAACAAGAAAACCTTCCTAGGACATTGGCCGGGTGGAAAGGGGAAGAGAAAGCTGTATGCACTCCCCTCCTCTGCCCTCTATTTCATAAATTTCCAATGCCTAGGCTAGAAGGACAGGGGAGAGCCAGGAAACCTGCCTAGGTTGTCTGTCCCCATGTATGACAGAAGTCTTTCTTTCTAACCAGAGAGGGTCTGGATGGGAATCACAGAGCAGCAACTGGGCTACCTGGGGGGTGGCCATGGGAGGGACAGTGAAGACCTGAGGGCCATGAGAGGTGGCTAGGAGGCCCAGTAAATGAAAGGTCACAATGATTTTCTAAGGCACCCAGGGAGGAGGAAGCAGACAGATCACTGTAGCCAGCAGGTGGCTGACAATTGCAAATGGGCCTCTGCATTATTTGTTTCTGTTTCTTATACTCCAAGCTGTAAATAGATGTGACTGGGGCATGACTTAGGTATGAAAAATGAGCAACATATTGGTTGGGCAGGGGGAGATATGGGGGGTTTGGGCTAGGTACACTGGAGCTCATGGTGGATTGGAGGTGGGGGGAAGGTGCGCTGAAGCCAGAGAGTGGCTGGGGGCTTTGATTGCTTGAGTTTGGGGAATATTAGCACTCTCGAGCGTTATTCATCTTAAATCTGCTGGAATCTCAGAAGTGGGAGATAATTTCTCAACATTAGCCTATTTCAGTGCCTGGGATATATCAGGAGCTTAATAAGTGCTTGTGGGTTAAACAAAAGTTCATTTTAAATACCCCTGTTACATGGTGTTTCTTGTTGTTCAGTTGTTTCAGTGCTGTTGGACTCTTTGTGACCCCATTTGGGGTTTTCCTGGCAGAGATACTGGAGTGGTTTGCTATTTCCTTCTCCAGTTCATTTTATAGATGAGGAAACTGAGGTAAATGGGATTAAGTGACTTGCCTAGGGTCACATAGCTAGTGTCTGAGGATGGATTTGAACTCAGATCTTCTTGACTCCAGGTCCAGTGCTCTAGCCACTGTGTCACCTAGTACATTATTATAGTTCTTATTAACACTAATTATTTATATCAATATTACAGATAAAGAAACTGAGCTTCAGAAGGGTGATACAAATTGTTCACAATCACAGAGCTAGAGTTTATACTCGTGCTCTTCACTGTGGTTGAGGGAGGATGTTCCCCTTCTTATATCTGGAGAACCTAGGGCTCAGAGAGACAGAGCTAATTACTAACATCACACAGTATTCCAGCAGAAGAACTGCTTCTCCTGAACTTAGGGCTCCTTACTCACTGCCCAGGAACTCTTTCTTCAGTTCGGTGTTGTGCCTTTCTGTGCTCTGTACAATGCCTAAATTAATAAATGCTTATTGGCTTACATAGAGAAAGTAACCTGAAATAAAATCAAACAAGCCTGGGAAGTACCAACCAGAGTCCCTGGTTGGCATACTGGGTCTTGTTCAAGATGCCAGCTAGAATTGTGCAATTGAGGTAAGCCAACCCCATGTACTAGAATCCTGCTCTTCTCCACAGACCAAAACAGTCTTTCCTTGTAGTGCACACAGAATCTTGTTTCTTCAAATACACACATTCCCCAGGATGTATGTGATCACCCTCCCATCACACACTTGCATTCTTCCAGATCCACATTTGCACACCTCCTGTCCTGATTTTTACCCAGAAGGCACTCAGGAAGGGCTTATAGAATGAAGGAGCATGTACATGGAAGGGCTTTTGCTCCCACCCAAGCAATGACTTCTTTCTTCTCATACACAGGGGTTAACTGGTGACAAATGGGAAAAAGAGGGGCAGCATCTCCCCTCACCATCCCTAGCCTTATGGTTCATTTTTCAAGTCTCATCATCCACTAAAACATACTGATCAGAAATTCCCTCCTGGGAGGGAAAGCCTGTGATTGGTTACAGCTAAGTTATTTATTTGTACCTGAGGGACCCAGGACTCTGAAGCCTTCCTGAAGGAACCTTTGGTCAGTTCCCCATCCCATACAAAGCCCTGTGTCCAGGGAAATACTCTTAGGTAAAAGGATAGTGAGTGAATCAGCTCCTATAATAAGTTCTGTCTTGTGGGATAAACTAGTGGTGTGGAAGTCTTCTCTTTGACCTCCACCAAACTATTATTCACCCCAGGCACTGACCATTAATGAAGCATTTTATTTTGGAGTCAAGTCAGGTAACCAAGCAGAAACTAGGCTTCCTGGTTCTTTAGACCCAGTCAGCACCCATATAGTATCATCACTGTTAAGAATAATAGTGAAAATTACCTCATCTCTTATCTCATTTGAATCTAACAACAACCCAGTGAGGTAAGTCCTATAGGTATCATTACGTCCTTTTTTACAGGTAAGGAAACTGGTTCAGAGAAATTAAGAGACTTGCCTGGGGTCACAAAGCTAATAAGTATCAGAGCTGAGATTTGAATGCAGGTCCTTTGCCTCTGATACTAAGCAGTTGTGTGACCTCAGGCAAGTTATTTAATTTTTCTGAGCCTGTTTCCTTACCTGTAAATGGGATAAAAATACCAGTATGCTCTCCATGGTACCAGGCTGCCTTCTATATACTCAGGGTTCCAAGACAGTTGAGTTCTTAGGAGGCTGAGGACTGTACTTCTGTCTCCCCAAAGATAAGGCCAGTACCCGGCGCATCCCTTTCACCTCCCCTTCCCTGATATTGCTTGGTGTCTCTTCACACTTCTGGTGTCTGTATCACTACATCATAGCCACTGTCCTAGTCATCACAGGATGAAAATAATTTTTCATGGCAGCTTCTCTGATGTTGCCATCTTTTGTGTTGATCAAAACAACCAAATGAATCAGGCTCTCAGTGTCTGATTGAAGACTAATTGGAAATCCAGAGTGGCACTAAATGTTATGGTCTAAATAAAACACCTTCGATTACTGAAGCTCACACATAGGGGATGGGAGGGAAGCAGAGTGGGTGGGAGAGCCTGGGCAAGGAGCAGGGGAGGCAGGATGCTTGGCAGAGGCTTCCAGTGGTCACAGAATTCAGAGTGGGAAGGGACGTGCCCCATTAGCCCACCCAGACCTGAATGGTAATGCTTTATAGAACATTCCCAGTTTCTTCAGCCAATTCTCTTTTGGAAATAACTTGAAGCTCTTTACCATCTTGGCTTCCCTCTTCTGAGCTTTGCCAGTGGGACAAGATGCTAGATGGAGACAATGGTAGGCATTCCCCCTGGGTTCACCAGCCATCTTCCCAGACATTCTAGCTAGTTCAGTACACGCTGGAATGAATGACTCATATTCAAAGTGAATTCAAAGGTAAGAATTAGGACTTCCATGTCTCATCTCCCACTCTCTGAACCTGCTCTCATCTTAAAGGCTCCCGTCCGCAAGACAGTCTCAAATGCAGGTAGTAGGGGTTGAAGGGAGGGGATTACACATCATGGTTGCCTCTTGCTCCAATACCTTTTATGGTTCCCAAGTGCCTCCTGACATGCACATCTCTTAGTGTGGCAATTCAAAGTATTCTACACTCTGATCCCACCTACTTTTCCAGTCTTATTTTTTACTGCTCCCCTCAATGAACCCTACCTTCATACCCCAGCCAAACCAACCTAATTGCCTTTCCTGAAGTCTTGTTCCTTCCTGCCTTTTTGCCTTTACTTATTCTATTTTCAGCTCCTGGAATGACTTCCCCACATCAATCAATCAACAAGTATTCATTAAGCAATTAACTATGTGCCAGGCATTGGCTAAGCGCTGGAGTTACAAAGACAAAAGCCACCTTTAATTTAATATCTTACTCATCCTTGAAGGCCCAGCATAGATGCTGCTTCTTTTATGAATCCTTCCCTGATCACCACAGTCAGAAGTAATTTTTCCCTTTTCTGATCTTTTATAAGCTGCACTTCCTATCTCTTCTATATGGTCCTTATCACATGCCACCTTACATTGAAATTATCTGTGGATGCCATTTGTCTTTTTCAGGTGGTAAGCTCCTCGAGGACAAAGGTTATTTGTTTTCATATTCTCCATAGAACTCCGTACAACGTTGTCAACAAAGAAGGAAGTTGGATAAAATCTTGCGAACCATAAACCTTTCTCCTGCCCACCATATGGCATTGTTCTCTTCTTTTAAATCCCATGCGAAGATCCCCACTCTCCAGAAAGCCTCCCAGGATTTCCATTTAATCAACCAACAGCTACTTGAATATCTATCCTTTATCTGACACTTAGCTGGACTCTGTGGGTGAGAGAGAAGGGGAAGAATAAAACACGATCCCTTCACTCAGAGAGCTCCCCTCCTAGTTGGGAAGACAAGTCCAACAATTAGAGTAACAACCAGAGAACAATGCAACACATAGATAATTAAGTGCTAGATCGTGTGGTGGAAATGGGTGAACAATAATAGAGGTTAAGTCAACGTTGCTCAACCCAGCCTCCAACTGGCCAACATAAATTGACCCACAATTCCCTTCAGGAAACGTTTATGATTTTGTAAAGGCAGGTTTCTGGTTTAGGGTCTGATGATGATGATGATAATTGCAGCATTTATATAGCACTTTAAAATCTGCAAAGCATTTTACATATGCTATCTCATTTTGATTATTTGAAAGCCAGAAAGATTCATGGGAATGTTTTACACATACATTGAAGGCATTTTTGTTGAAAATATTTGAATGGAACAGGCAGTCTTACACACACAGTCTTTCAGAGGAGGCCACATCTTTACCATCATGTAGTTAACTGAAGGATAGAGAGAATACAAGATTCCACTGTGCTAATTTTTGTGAACTATAAAAAGACATTTGACTCTCTCCTAACAATACGTCTTCCTTGTATGCATTCATCAAAATTACATAGGATTCCATAGAATATGAGGCAACTGGAAGCAGTTGTGATTTGCCCAAATTACATAGGATCCATCAAAATTACATAGGATTACAAAAATAAATGACCCCTCGGGTCTAAAAGGATAGCTAGATGGTGCAGTAGATAGAGTTCTGGGACTCATCTTTCTGAGTTCAAATCTGACCTCAGACACTTACTAGTTATGTGACCCTGGGCAAGTCACTTTACCCTGTTTGCCTCAGTTTCCTCACCTGTAAAATGAGCTGGAGAAGGAAATGGCAAACCACTCCAATCTCGTTGCCAAGAAGACACCAAAATGGGATCATGAAGAGTTAGACACATCTAAAAACAACTGACCAACAGCAACTAGTCTGTAATATCAAGTTAGGCACAAAACTGGTAGATACATGCTGGCTGTTGATTCTTCTATCTTCAATATTAGACTGGAAACTCCCCAAGGGAAGGGCATACTTCTATAATACATGTACAGAACCCAAACTACCTGGACAGTCATCAAAGCCATCAGATAAATTCAGTGACTCTTGACTGACTAATTAGCTCACATATTGGCCATGCTGGAATTCCTCTCCACTCTTTCTCTCCAAATTACCATGTATATTTTGTATACACATGTTGATGACTATATTGTCTCCCCCAGTAGAATATAAGCTCCTTGAGGCAGTAACTGTTTATTTTTTATCTTAGAATCTTCCATCCTTAGCACGGTGCCTTAGCATGGTGAACACAGCAGTTTAGATACTTAATAATAAATACTTATTGATTGATGGATTGCTGGATGCTAAAGCTATTTCCTGATGTTTTGAGGATACAACCCAGGGAAGAGCTGACTGTCTTACTTATGGTTTTTTATGCTAAGAAGATTTCACAATTTAATTTCCCCCTCGATCATTTTAAGTGTTAAATTATCAGATTAGGACTATTCTTGTGGAATGAGGGGAGCCATCTCTAATTCAATACAACAAGCTGGTGGAGAGAAAGAAACAGAATCTCAAAGAGAAAGAGAGAGCGAGACAGAGACAGTGACAGATAGACTACCTCCTATACAGAAGCTGAAGGGACAACGGATTGGAGGCCCCTAGTAGACTTACAGACTCTTGGCGCTAGAAAGGATTTGAGAGACCAGCTAGTTGAATCCTCTCCATTTACAGATTAAACAACCTTTACTATGGGTCTCCCATCTCCAAAGCATCATGCCAGGTACAGGGGATAGGAAGAGGGAAGGACTCAGTCCTTGCTTTCACACAGTCCTGCCCAAGGTCATGAATACTAATATCTACAGTACAAGTTGTAATATGAATATGAGGCAACTGGAAGCAGTTGTGATTTGCCCAAGATCATGCCACCAGGAAGCCTTTCCTATTATTCACCTGAAACTTCTTCTGGTTTTGTGTAATCTCATGTTCTCTCCTTGTTCAATATTTCACAGCTATGGGGGTATAGGGTGTGTTCAGGGAAGACTAGTTCCTCCGGTGTGAGGGCTGCTGAGCCCTTTTGGGGCTGCTCTCCACCTTTGGTGTCTAATGACCCACCTAACTCTCACCTGTGGCTCCAAGAAGCTGCAGCATGTGCAATGGGCACACCCTGGGAAACTGTCTCAGCTGAGGGGCTAAACCAGACTGAGTGTCTCAGACCCATGGGTGAGTTGGGGGAGTGTCTACTCCAAGCTGGAATGGGCAGATGAGAACACTTTGTTCCAATGGCCCTGAAGGCAGCTGAAGTAGGTGCTGTGGAGCCCTTAGAGCCTAGACAGACATCTAAGATGCCAGGGTCATCCACTGCATTTTGAGCCATCAACAATCATCCTGACAGTCTCCTGCCACTGGCGTGTGATGACTCTGGAGGAGAGAGTGAGGTGAATGACTTTGTGCAACTCTGCCTCATCCAATTTATACATGAATCAAAAGATATCACTCATGCCATTTTACCTTTCTCGAAGTCCTGTGGGGATAGGCAAGTGACAAAGCAGCAGGTGCAGATACACTGGGAGCTACAGTCACAACCCTGCACACAGGCAGCCCAGGCCATAGGGTCGTTTCTCACTGAAAGAGCAGTGGGATTCGGCAGCACCCTAGGTGCCTGAGCAACTTTTTAAAGACTATACTGCAAATCTTCTGATGTGAGGAAGGGGCTAGAAAAGATGCCCTCAAAATTGCCAGTTTACCCAACCCTGGCCTGTTCACTGTGGTACACAGGGATCTCACCATGTAGTAGAAACACAAAAAATGTATAAAAATTTCTGCAAAGATGATTCCACTTACCATTACTACATGGAATGTGTGAACACTAATAGACAACACAAAATCCATTAGACCTGAAAGACGAACAACTCTTGTTGTGAGAGAACACAGCAGGTATCTTATCCAAATAGCAGCACTAAGACTAACAAGGCTGGCAAACGAAGGTCAGTTTACAGAAGTTGGAGCTGGATACATGTTTTTCTAGAGTGGGAGGGAGTGCTATGAAGCTGGTTAGGTTTTGCAACCAAAACTAATCTAGTCAACAAACTTGTATGCCTACAAAAAGGAGTGAATGACAGGCTCATGACAACGTACTTCCCACTTGCAGGGAAATGTCACACCACCATCATTAGTGCCTATGCTTCTACCATGATGAACCCTGATGAGGTCAAAGAAAAATTTTATAAAGACCTGGAGACCCTATCATCAGTGTACCAAACAGCATAAGTTTATAATTCTAGACTTTAATGCCAGAGTAAGCTCAAACTACCAGACATGGTGGGGAGTCCTTGGGAAGAATAGAGTTGGAAACAGCAATAACAATGGTCACTTACTATTGAAGACCTGTGCATCTAATGACCTTCTCATTACCAACACTGTCTTCCATTTACCTAAACACAATAAAACTTCATGGATGTACCCTTGAAGCAGAGATTGGCATTTAATAGACTATGTCAATGTAAAGAGAAGAGACAGATAGGATGTGAGAATGATGAAGGCAATGTGTGGTGCAAAATGCTGGACTGATAACAGACTTATCCTCTCTAAGCTAAATGTTCCCATTCAACAAAAGTGGTGGCCTCAAGGCAAAATGACTACCAAAAGACTTAATGTCAACAGATTATAGCACTTCTCTGAGCTTTTGTTGCTAACTTGGAGGGAAAGTTGAGCCAACACAAGACTGGCAACAGTGGAGAGAAAAGGAGTGGGCAGCTTTAAGAGATTTGGTGTACAGCACTGCATTTGCTCATTTGGGTCAGAACATTCACAAATATCAATACTGATTTGATTAAAATGATGGGGAAATTCAGGAACTGCTAAATGAAAAACAAAAACTCCACAAGGTTTATCAGCAGGGTAATTCATCCATCTCTAAGAAAGCAGCATTTAATTTCATCAAAAGAAAAGTAAAAATGAAATTTAGAGAGATGAAGAATTCTTGGCTCAGTAAGAAGGCAGATTAAATTAGTTTTACGCTGATAGTAACAATCCAAGGTGCTTTTATGATGCCCTGAAGGCTACTTATGGGCCAAAGATATATGATACATCTCAACTACTTGGTGCTGATGGAGTCACATTGATTAGTGATAAGGACATGGTCCTGGAGAGATGGACTGAACACTTCCATAGTGCTCTCAACAGACCATCATCAATCAATGCTGAAGTAATTGACTGTTTACATCAGACTGAAGTCAATCTCTCTCTAAATAAATTTCCACCTGAAGAAAAGGTTTTGAATGTGGCAAAGCACCTGGTACTCATTCTATTCCAGCTGAGACAATAGGGATCCTTTGCTCATACAAAAACTGACTGAAATTTTTTGGTTTATATGGCAAGAGGAGGTCATCCCCCAGGAGTTCAATGATACTTATATTGTCCATCTCTATAAAGGTAAAGAAAATAGATTGTCCTATGACAGTCACAAGGGGGGTCTCTCTCTTAGTCTTTGCTGACAAGATTCTTGCCAGAGTCCTTCTTAACAGGCTGATCCTTCACCTGGAAGATGGCCATCTACCTGAGAGTCAGTGTGGCTTCAGAAAGGACTGAGGAATAGTTGATATGGTGTTAATTGCCTGACAACTCCAGGAGAAATTCCAAGAGCAGAATAGAGGTCCGTACATAATATTTGACAACTTCACCAAGACCTTTGATACTATCAGTCATGTGGGCTTATGGAAAATTATGTCAAAATTTGGTAGCCTGGAGAATTCACCAGTATTGCACATCAATTTCATGATGGCATACTTGCCCAGGTTTTGGATAATGGACAATGCTCTTGCACTTTTCCAGTCACCAACAGAGTGAAATAAGGCTATGTGCTTACTTTCATGCTTTTTAGCATGATGTTTTCAGCCATGTTGTCAAACATATTCAATGAGGACTAACACAACACTGAAGTCAGCTACCTTATGGATGGTAATTCAACTTGAAAAGGCCATAAGCCAAGACTAAAGTGGAAGGAATATTGGTACATTATTGCTATTATTATTTTTTTTTGCAAATGGTTGTGTACTCAATGCAGCTGCTGAAGCTGAGATACAACAAAGTATGGATCAATTCTCTGTTGCTTGTGCTAATTTTGGCCTAACAACACCAAGAAATCAGCCACTACACCATCCAAATATGAAATCATCAGTTATAGCAAATGGGGAAGTTTGAATACTGTGGATAAGTTCACTTACCTTGGCAGTGTACTTTCTACAGTGCACACACTGATAATGATGTTGACACACACATTGCCAGAGCTAGCTTAGTGTTTGGGAGGCTCCAAAGGAAAGTGTGGGAGAGAAGAGGTCTTAGACTGACTACCAAACTGAAGGTTTACAGAGCTGTTGTATTGGCCTCCTTATTGCATGCCTGGACAGTCTACCAGTGCCAGGAAACTGAACTGTTTCCATCTGAATTGTCTTAGGAAGATTCTGAAGATCACCTGGCAGGATAAGATACCCAACACTGAGGTCCTTTCTCTAACTAAACTGCCAAACATTCATACTCTACTGCAGAGAGTGCAACTCTGACAGGCTGTCCACGTTGTTCAAATGCCAAACATACACTTGCCTAAAAGACTGTTTTATAGAGAACTCACACAAGGCAAGCACTCATAAGGTGGTCAGAAAAAGCAATGCAAGAGACTCTCAAGGTCTCTCTTAAGAACTTTGGAATTGATTGCATGACATGGGAGACACTGGCACAGGACCAATCAGCATGGTGTGCCCACATTAGAGAAGGTGCTGTGCTGTATGAGCAAAGCAGAATTGAAGTAGCTCAAAAGAAATTGGAGATGTACAAATTTGGAGAATCCACCCCAAATGTTCACATGGATTTATTTGTGCCTGACTTGTGGTAAAGCATTCCAAAGCATTGTATTGATCTGATCAGCCACGGTCACATACACTGAAACTTGACTAACATAGTTGATGTCATTTTGGTCTTCCTTGAGAATGAAAAGCAACAACCAACTAACCAACCCCTTGTGAAAGCCCTCCACATATTAAATGACCTCTACTGAAGTCCTCTTCTTACATCTTATTTTGGCATGGAACCTATGCTGGCTTCTTAAAGCTTCAGCCAGGAATTGCAGGCTCCAGCAGGTTTGACCAATTTGGAAAGGACTCTGTGTTTGCCTTCCAAGACCCCTAGGGAAGTTTAGAGAGACTCATCACTGGAGGCTGGCAGCCAGGTGATGGATATTTTTGGTCTCGGCAACTGATAAAGACCTTCTACTAAGGTGTGAAGTTGGTTCCTGGCTTCGCTGTCAGAGGGTGTGCCCATACCAATGGAAAAAAAAAACAAACCAAAAACTAACATTTCTAAAGCCCTTACGGTTTTGCAAAGCACATATTGATCGTTACCACAACGCTGTGTAGACAGGGATATATTATTCTCGTTTTACTGATGAGGAAACTGAGGCAGAGGTTAAGCGGCTTGCCCGGGATCACATTACTGGTAATCGTCCGGAGCTGCATTTGACCTCAGGTTTTCCTGACTCCAAACCCAGTCCTCTTTCCACGCATCACCTAATTGTGCTTAAATGACCAATCTCAGAACTGACGCAGGCTTTGATAAAACTAAGTGGCTGGTTAAAGGCTATAGATTTTGATCTAGAAGGAACTTTAGTTCAAGTTTGAGCCCCCATTTTGCAGATGAGGAAATTCAGGCACAGACACAATTGAACGGCTTGCTCGGGTTTATACACAGAGTAAGAATCTGATGAAGGATTTGAACTCTGCTCTTCCTCACTCCAAGCCCAGCACTCTATGCACTACAAGTAATGCCGCTCTGAAGAAACTATCACTTGAAAATTGTTATAGTAACGTTATTTGGGGTATCACCACGATTCTTGCAATACCTCCTTCGCTGTAGCTTGTAAGGATCCAATAAGACAACGTATGCAAAACACTCTGTAAACCTAAAGATCACAGTGAGTTACATAAATAGATAAACGCACACTTTAATAATAGATTGACTGCTAATTAATTACCCTTCTCTGATGACTACTACTTGGCCTGGTGGCAAGAACACTGTATTTGGAATCCTAGTTCCTGGCTCTGCTTGAGTATGACCTTGAATAACTTACTTCAGTTAAATTTAGTTCAGCAAGAATTTATTAAGCATCTACTGTGTGTCAGACAGTGTAAATGGGCAGCATGAACACAAAGGCAAAAAGGAAAACAATCCTGGCCGGGAGGAGTTTTAAACCCTATGGGTGAGAAACAACATAAATTCAGATAAGCAAATACCAAAAAAATATGAAGTCCTTGGGTAGGGCAGGAGTCACCTAAGGGCTGGGTGGGTGGGATGGGGGAAGGACCTGAAAACAGAACTGTTTCCTCATCTCTAAGGTGGAGTAGGGCCAGGTGATCTCTATGGTCTTTTCCCCACTTTAAATCCCATGACACCCCTGATGGGAAGTGATCTCCGCCTGTTCCAGTGTCCTACACCACTCTGGATTTCCATGTACTCTGTATGATATGTTTCATAGCCTCATTATTTATACATATGTTTTGTCCCTTTTCATAAGGGCCATCAGGGTTTCTCCCAAGTCTTACTTATCTACCTACCTCCAGTACAATGCTCTGTATGTACATAAATAGTCACTGAATAAATCTTCATGGAATTGACTTGCATTTATAGACACATCTGTTGTATAGAATTCTAAATTTAATATAGTTTGTTATAACCATAGCAGCAAGAAATGTTAGTGTGCCACCTGAGAAATGGAAATAAAATAGTCTCATTACAGAAAGGTAGAGTGGTATGGGGGAAATTCAGTTTAATTCAGCAATCATTTATTAGGTGTCTAGTCATACACAGAGCAATGTGCTTGGCTCTGGGGATACAAAGGCAAAACAAAGCAATCCCTGCCCTTAAGGAGCTTATGCTCTATGGAGAGACATGGGGAAGAGAGGGGGGGGGAACCCCAGGAACACATAAAAGAAAATACAGAATAAATGCAGATAGTCATTTTGGGAAGGAGCATGCAGGCTGAATATGATGGGAGGTCTTTTCATAACTGAATAGAGTTCCTAAAGGCACAGTGGACTGGAGCTGACATGGATGGGTGTGAGGGAGGAGGGAGGAAGGAATGGGGTCAGGGAAGGGAGTTTAGGCCTCAGCAGGCTACCACTTTGGGTATTCTGAATGAAGTCATAAAATGGAAGATGTCATACCCTTCACTGTAGCAAAGATAATGTGGATTTGACGTTCAGATCTTGAGAGATCAGTATAAAGCAAGGAGAGTAGGGGTAGGACACGTAAGTGAGCGGTCCTACCTGGTTTTCAAGGCACAGGAAGGTCCACGGAATCCTAGGCTGAGAGGATGTAGAAATGCAAGGCATGTTTGAGCTACCCTCAGCCAAGACACCTATCGCTCAGGAGCTTTAGGGCCAGAAGAGGCCTCAGAGGCCATTTAGTCCAAAACCCTCATTTCGCACTTAGGAACTCAGACACAGAGAGGTCAAATGACTTGCCTGGAGTTACTAGTAAGTATTTCAGGCAGGATTTGAACACAAGTCTTCTTGACTTCAAGTTCAGTAAACTACCCACTGTATCAGGGGTATCAAATGCTCACTTCTTGCAATATTCCCAAGTAGACAGAACCAGATTAAAATGTAATTGGGAAATATTTAACAAAATGAACAAAACCACAATACAATATAGATACTGTTCAATATGTGATCAGTGGATATCCTTAAGTACAATTTAGTGACCCCTGTTTCTGTTAGAGATTACCCAACGCCATGCTGGCTCTTCATTCACTCTGATGTTGAATAAATTACTTAATGCAGGTGAGGTTCAGGAAAGGTTTTGTTCTTCTTGGCCTGACCCATGTGAATTGGGAGAAAGAACATTGGCCTGGGAGTCAGAGGACCTGGGTTCCAATCCTGCCACTTACCAGCCATGCAAGCTTGGACAAGTCATTTTATATACCCCTGGGTCTCAGGTTCTAGTCCAAAAATAAAAGGGATGTACTAGATGGTATAAAATCCCCTTTTCTGGTTTTCAGAGCCCTTCACCATCTGGCAGTTTCCAGTCTCTTTATACTTTATTCTGTTCTCAATGATCTATCAACACTGGCCTTTGTGATGATGACACTTCATCATTGGCTGTTCCCATGTGGGGAATACTCTCCTTCCTCACCCCAACTTCCTGGCTTCCTTCAAGGCTCAGCTCAGATCTCCCCCTCTGCGGGAGACTTTCCCCAGTGTGTTATCTCTGAGATTACCTCCCATTCAGTGTGCATATATCTTGCATGTATGGCCCTGTCTACATGTTCCTTCCCCTGACAGAAGGTGAGCTCCTTGAAGGCAGGAACTGTTGCTGCCTTTCTGTGTATTGTCAGATCTTTGCACAGTAAGCACTTACTAAATGCTTGTTGAATGACTAAGGTCCTTTCTAGCTCTACCATTTAGGATTCCAGGCTAATCCTTTGCATCTCAGTATCTGCAGGTGACATGCAGAACCCAGTCTACAATGCATCTTAATCTGACCTTTGGAAAGCTACTTAGGGAGCAGCAGAGTGCTGGAGTCAACTCTAACCAGGTTGTAAAAGCCTCTCATCAAACATTCAGTGTGATCACTTACATCTCAGATATAGGCAATCAGCGCAAAGTAGAGCTTGGTTCAGGTACTCACTTACAAGAGACAACCTGAAAAGGTCTTAACCTACAAGGGCCAGGGTCTCCCATTGCATCCTGGGCTATATCCAGTCATCAGGATGAATATCTGGCCACGGGACCCAGATCAGGCTGGAGGAGAAAGTGACGCTGGTGACCTTGCACAACCCTCTTTCACTCTAGTCAACTCCAAGTCACGTCATCATTTCCCTGGTGTCATGGTCCTCTTTGAAAAGGAAAGACAAACACAAGAGCTTGATTCAGGGCAGTTAGGTGGTGAAGTGGATACAGCACTGGGCTTGGAATCAGGAAGACTCATCATCATGAGTTCAAATCTGGCATTAGACACATACTTGTTGTGTGACCCTGGGCAAGTCACTTAATCCTGTTTGCCTCAGTTTCATCATTGCAAGATGAGCCAGAGAAGGAAACGGCAAACCACTATGGTATGTATCATTGCCAAGAAAACCCAAAATGGGATCACAGAGACTCAGACATGACTGAACAACAAGAAGAACTTGATGTATTGGTTTATTTTTTGATTGCCTAGACTTAAGAAAGTGTTAATAATGCAGATTAAACTTTAAAGTGTATGCATACTTTTTTTTTTCAGACAGCCTGGTTACTAAATATTTTAATATGTTAAACATAGAGTACACCTCTGTATTGTTCTATAAACATTGCTTGAGCTAAGTAGGAGTGGAGTATAAGGCTCAGGAAATGAAGTCATTAGCAGACTGGAGGTCTGATTACTGAAGGTTAATAATAATAATTAATAATAATAACTGCATTTATATAGTACATTAAGGTTTGCAAAGTTCTGTACATCTATTATCTCATTCGAGCCTCACAATATTTCTACTAGAGAACTTCCTACGTGAAGATTTCTCACCACATCCCCCATATAGTTCAGTTTTTTCCTGGCTCTTGCCTGGGTAAAGACTCTGTCCTCCTAGAGTGGAAATGTCAATGACGTGGGTTCTAGTCTTTGCTCTGCAACTACCTAGCTAGACGACTTTAGGTTTACTTTTAGGTCTCAGTTTCCTCATCTGTAAAATTCACCTTTTGGCCGTGCCTTTGATTCTTTCTTGACTTTGCCACCATAACTTCCTTCCTTGGAACATCCTTTGACCATTCTATACCCCTTCTCCCACTGCTGAGTTCCTCTTGAGGCCTCTATTTCCGGTTATAGATCCCTTCCAGCAGTGTTTCTGACTCTTTCTAGACTTTGCCCCCACGACTCAGCTGCCTTCTCAGTCTGGAACATGCCACTGCCATACAGTCCCCTTTTCCCATTGGCAAGTTCCTTCTGAGTCTTCCATTTTGGACCTGGGCCCAGGCCAGCCATGCTTCATTCCCCTTTCAGCCCTGATTCTGACTTTCTGGATCATGACACCTTGTCCCCAGATGGGGACCTCTCTCCTTTACTCCCCTAACCTTTGTAGCTTCTGGTTAAATGTTGTTACATCCAATTAGAATGTAAGTTCCTTTAGGACAGAAACTCTTTTTTTCTGGTATTTCTTTCTCCAGGGCTTAGTATAGTACCTGGAATAAGGTAAGTACTTAATAAGTGCTTGCTGCCTGTCTAAATTATGGAATTTCCAAGGCCCCTTCAAGATCCAAGATATTAGAAATTCTCAATTCTCAGTTATAAGAATGTTTCTTTCAGGCATGTGGATTGCCGGCCTTCAGCACCAGCAGAGAAAAAGAGATCAAGCTTCTTTCAGAGGGTTAGGGCAGGATGCTCCAGCCCTTTGCCCACTAACAGAGATGGGGTTTTTGGCACCAGTCTTCACTCCCCTCCCCCCTCCAAGTCTGGGCTTTGTGTTCAATCATTTTTTTCTAAAGTGAAAGATTTTAAAATAGGAAGCTGGAAACTGAAAGTTTCTCTGAAAGTACCAAGCCAGGCAACTGATGAATAGGGTGAGTTTGCGTTTCTCTTCCCTCTCACAAAAATATTTATTAATTTTTTTTTAAAAAAAGCTCTGATGAGAATGTTAATAACAAGGGGATGTCTTTGCTGTGTGCCAGTCTGTCTGTTTGCAGGGATTTGGGGAGTGTGGAATGGGGGGAGGAGAAGAAAAAAGGGAAACCAGAGTCAAGAGGTAATCACTGAGTGAAGAGCCTGTACCTGATGGGACCTTCCCCTTTCTCTCTCCCTGGAATCAGCATCTGCCCAAACAGGGAAAGACTGTGATATCCCAACACAGCTCCAAGAGCAGACCAGGTTCCTTGTCCTTAATCAGAAACACATGTGATGCCAAGAATGCTATTGAAAGTGATGCATATCCTCACTTTCCTAATCCAAAAACACTGTAATTCCCTCCTAAAGACCCTCTGGCTCAGCCCTTCTCCCTCATCTTCCCTTCTCTCCCTCCCCCCTCCCTGCAATTCTCCTCACCAGGTTCCCCCCTCTCCACCCCCTGGGGCTCAGGCAAGGCCTCCCTGGCCCAAGCTGCAGGGAGGTCTCATGTTACTGAAGCTTCATTCCTCTTGTAAAAATACACCCCGGCACGCTCTGCCCGCGCCCTGGGAAGCGTTATCGCCTGGACTAAACAAATGTGCAGAACCAAAATAATGGACTGAGATGTCAAAATAAATGAACAGAAGACATCTGGAAGGGCTGCTGCCTTCATCTCCTCCAGTTTGTTCTTCTTCCTCCTCCTCCCCCTCCCCTGATTCTCTGGGTGCCTTGCCAAGTTCCCAATCTATTAGATCTGGCCAAAGGTAATAGATCTCCAATACTGGGGCAACAAACACATTATTGTCCTCTGAAAGCCATTCTCCTTTCAGACCTAAGACCCAGGCCTCAGAGTTTACTCAAGCCTAATAAACCTGAAACCCCACAGTTAGCAAGAGAAGCAAAGTCAGTCTTTGGTCTCAGGTCAGGGCCCTTTGCTGCTGCTGCTGCCGGGGCAGTAAATTTATAGGAAGAGTCCATCTTATCACCACTTTGGATGTTTCTCAGAAGCTGACACTCTTGGAGGCAGCAGAGACTCGGGGGAAAGAATGTTGGCTCTGGATTTGGGATCATATCCCATCTCTGACTTTGGAAAGTGACCTGACCTCATCTGGAAAGTGAGGGGGCTAACCTAGATCCCTCAGGGGTCCTCCATATGGCATTTTGTCTCTCTCCTTGCTGATCAGAATAGCTTCTTCTTCTTCTTCTTGCTTTTTGGAGGGGAGAAGGCAGGGCAATTGGGGTTAAGTGACTTGCCCAAGGTCACACGGCTAGTAAGTGTTCAGTGTCTGAGGCCGGATTTGAACTCAGGTCCTCCTGACTCCAGGGGCAGGTGCTCTACTCACTGCCCCACCTAGCCTCCCTAGGATAGGTTCTTATACAATCCAGAACTGAAGGGTGGGGGAGAGAGGAACAGGAGAAGGAGGAAGAAGAGTTTCTCCTCTTGTCAAGATCTCAGCTTTCTTCAGGATCCCACATTTTCTCCAATATGCCATTTGTTTCTAATAGTTTCAGCCATAATCTCCCCTTTTCCCTGTGTGGACAGTGTATCATTAAAATGCCAGCCTCCTGGAAGGCAGGTTGATAGCAGGTATGAAAGAGATGGCTGGCAGCAAGAAAGCCAGGGTCTGCCTAATGGGCCAAAATAACAATGGCGCCAGATTGGGTTTGCCTAGGAAGGGGTCTTCTGAATCAATCTTTCATTGTGTGAGTGATTTCCAAGCAGTGAGAAGTCATTCCCTGATTCAGCTCCTTAAAGCCTTCTAAAAAAAATGCTCCCAATTTCTTCAGAAATCTCTTTCCAGCCCTTGCTTTGGGCACCCACTTTAGAGGTTAATGCCAGCTTCAGCAGATTAGAAACCAACACCAAAGCTAATTGAGCTGCCTTAAGAGTGCTAGGGTCAGGTCCAGATGAAACCAGATTTTGATGTGAGATGACCCATACAGAAAAGGAACAGTGGTGTCTTGGGAGCAATGAAACTGGGCACTAACTCACAGAGAACAGCTCATGGGGCTCTAGGAAATAAAGCTTTACAGTGTTTTCCTTGGGAAAACTGTGAGATTTCCCTGTGAGACTGATAGTGTAAGCATCATTATCTCCATTTCACAGAGGAGGGAACTGAGGCTTATGGAGTGAAGTGATTTGCCCATAGTCCCGCAGCTTGTAAGAGGGATGTGAATATGGATGATTGATAAGCTGGGATATTAACCAGGCTTCTTGACTCCATGACCCATTATATCACACTCCTAAAAGTTATCACTTTTAAGAACCCAAAGCAGCTCAGTGCACCTCATAAATGACTTGCTCTGTCTTGCCTAATCCTGCTTTCCCCATCTCCCCTTCTCTCTCTCCCACCCAGTTCCATATTTGTTGGCCCAGTATTTGAGGTCTTTTCCCTTTGGCCAGCTCTAATGGACTGGGAAGCTGGCAAGGCACTGATGCCAATTCAGGTTGGGATACTCTTACCATGATAGGGAAGTGTGAGAAAAGATTTAGTCCCCAGGGGATAGGGTAGAATATACAGCTCCAATGTTGTTTGAGGCTCCTTAAGGTATTGACCTATGATCCTGTTCTTTATTTTATTTTTTGTTTTTTTTTTATTTCTATTTCTACTCCCCGTCATATTCAAGATTCTTCTTTGTTGATCACCTCCCACCAACAGAGTCAAGAAAGACTTAGGAAAGAATTTTGGTCCTTAGTCAGGTCAAATATTCTGGGTTAATTTTCTCCTCTTACCCAAAAATCTTCAACAACCAGCTCAAATCTTCCCCTCACTCCCGCCATGAAACTATCCCTAACTACTTCTTGATTTTCCTCACATCTAAATTTCTATACTACAGCTGGAAAGCTGGAAGGGACCTGCAGAAGTCACCTAATCTAAGTTTCACGTAAAACCTGAATCTTTTCAACAACAGTCTTGGCAAGTGGTCAATCATTTCTTACATACTTCCAGCTATGAGAAACTCATTACCTAGATGACCTCTAAGGATCCTGTCTCTAGTACTATGATTCTATATGTAGCTTTTTTCCCCTCTATTTTTTTTAAAGGGAAAACCCTAGAAAGAAAATCATCACCAGAGTTTCATAGTGAATTATGGGGCAGGTGAGGGTGGTCAGGAGGGTAAAAAACAAACAATCTGGGAATTCTGGGTCTTAGTTTAGTTACTGAACCTTTCTGTTCTGGTGGCATAAGGATATAGTTAGAAAGAACTCAGGCCCAAATATAGCATGGTGGGGTGTGGGTCTGGGAGGGGAAGGAGATGAATAGCCACCAATTGCCTGCCAATAAAACTTTCATTTGTCCTATTTCCTGACTCATTTTACCCAAAAAGATCAAGTGTGGCCATATCCCCTTGGATGTCCCCTTAAGATGGGCTTCCTATGTCCAATCAAATTTGAAGTCTGATCAGGGTTTAGCAATCCTCTCCTCTCTCCCTGCGGCTGGTTGCTGAGCTGGACTCTGTGATTCCAGCACCAGGTTGAAGCTGCCTTCATACACATTGAGGGGGACTGGGACTGTTTAGTCTGCTGGGCACATTCCTGGATTTCTAAAATAAATAGCAGATTATGCGTGGCTCGGCCTCACACTGTCATCTAGCCAAGCTGGAAGCCTTTGAGTGGTCCCTAGGGATGGAGCAATGGGCCTGCAGGGGAGAGGGTGATGGTCATGGGTGTAGGCTACTCTGCAGAGCTCTCTTCATTCATGTCATTATTTAAGATGGGGATCCTGGAAACTCACTCTGAGGTGCTAGTGGAGATGTAAATGGGAGAAAACATCTGGCCTTTGAGGGGAAAGGAGACAGATTTTTTAGGGTTTCTCTGGGAAGATATAACTGAGAAAAGGAGATCAGGGGAGAGAATTCCTCCTAGTCATTTCCCCATAGACTTTTCAACTCCGGTACAGCCTGCCAGGGGCCATATTGACAGCATCTCCACCTGTACCATGGTCCCATCCCAGTGGTAAGAAGAAAGAGGCCCTCTGCTGTGGCTCCCTTTCCCCCATTTCACCCTTCGCTGGATCATTTTATGCCTCTATTCCCATTGCTAATTCATACTAATTAAAGTATAAAATAGGATAATTGTTTCCATCCCCACACTCTTTCCCCACCAGCCCTGGTGGTGAGTTATATCCCTTCTTAGGGAGCGGTTGGCCCTGACAAGTTGGGTGGAAATGGGATATTAGGTTTCTTCTAGGCCTGCCGCTTGGCTTTCATTTGGCCAATGGCCTGATTTTCATTGTTGTCTGCCTTCTAGTAGGCCCTGGAGATCTGGGCAGCACTGAACTTTACAAACATCTGTTGATTCATTGCTCTTGATTCTAGGGAGAATCACCTATCTAGGTAGTAGACTGGCATCCTGTCAATGGAGCACCTGACCAATTAGATGGATGGAGAATTAGTTCCCAATTCCTTCTTCTTTCCCCCTGCCTCCCAACATATTTGTCTTAGGTCCATTAATGGTACATTAACATTGACTTGTTGGGCAATGGTGCTAACTACTTGCCACCTCTTACTAAGCCCCATTTCTTAATTACTTTTAATTGACTCAAAAGAAAAACATAGGGAAAAAAGAGAAGTTTATACTGGATTACTGCAGATCTATGGAGAAAAGAATGACTCCCTGAGGCGGCATTCATGTTCTGTTCTTGGTGGACCTTCTCTCTGTGCTCATGGACCCAAGAATCTTACAAAACAGTTGATTAGAGGGACAGAAACTGTTTTCTACATTGGCTCGGGGGTGTAGGAGCAGGATAAATAAGATCTGTATCTTCTTTGCTGAAATACTGATCTGCATAAAATACCATTCCAACATGTCTTCTTGTATCAGAGCTTTCCCAGAATCTTAGGGTCTTCCAGATGTCATTTCATTCAGCCCCTGGCCTCTAATCTTAGCTCCAGCTAATGAGAGTTTTAAAATTCCTCCAATGAAGGAGAGTCTACAGACCTCCTTGGGCACCAGAAGCCCATAATTCAGGAAGTGCTTCCTTTGGTCTAACCACAGTCCTTGCTCTATATGTCATCTATGTCCATTTCTTCTTGTTCAGCTCTTTGGGAGGATGAAGCCTAGCTTCTATATGTTGTTGTTGTTCAGTCATTCAGTCATATCTGATTCTTTGTGACCCCATGGACCGTACTGTAGATGAGGTTTTCTTGGCAAAGATGTTGGAGTGGTTTGCCATTTCTCTCTCCAGCAGATCAGAGTAAACAAAGGTTAAGTGATTTGCCTAGGGTCACACAGCTAGTAAGTTTCAGAGGCTAAATCTGAACTCAGGTCTTTCTGACTCCAGGCTCTGTAGTCTACTGAACTACCTAGCTGCCTCCAGGTACCATATGTGTGTGTATATGTGTATGTATACACGTGTGCATGTACATATACATATATACAAACACACATATACATGTGTACGTGTTTATGTACATATATGTGCGTGCACATGTATGTATTCATACACACATACATATATAATCATAGTAATTTAAAATGGGAAGGGACTTTAGAGATTGTCCAATGTAATCCATTCAATCCAATCCAACAAATATTTGTAAAGCAGCTACTGGGTGTAAGGACAGAACTTGGAGACACATTTAATAAAATCTGAACTCTGCCCTCATAGATTTTACAGGCAGGTGCATGTGTGTGTGTGTATGTGTATATGTGTGTGTCTGATTGGTATATACCACATACCACCTACCTAAATAACTATAATACATAATAAGTGCATAAGGGAGTTTTAACTCAAGTATTGTATGTGGTCCAAAGTACAGGAGAAGGCCATCACTAAGTATAAAGATTGAGAAAAGCCCTCTGGAGGAAGCAGACAGGAACTCTGAAGGATGGGTAGAAATTTAAGAGGCAAGGGTGAAGAGGAAAAGAAAGCACTCCAGGCATAGGAGAAAACATGAGTGAAGGCAGAGAGGTAAGAAAATGGAGGTGTTTGGGGGGCAAAGAGTATATATATTTAGCTAGGGCATAAAGTCCGTAGAGAAGAATATTTTGGATGAAGACTGAAAAATGGAAATTTTGAGGGCCAGATTGTGAAAGGCTTTTAATGCCAGTCTGCTGTGTCTGAACTTAACACAGGAGCTAGTAGGGAGCCACTGGAGTTTTTTGAGAAGTGATGTGATCCGATTTAAGTATAAGGTATGTAAGTTTGTCCTTGATGTGAAGGATGCTTTTATAGACAAGAAAACTGAAACCCAGGAAATTTAAATAGGTGTTCAAGGTCACAGTTAGTTAATAGAGTCCAGATCTCCTCTCTCTTTTGGGTCATCAGTGTTCTTTTCCCATCATCTTGACCATTCTCTTCTATTTAATAATTGCTCATATACCCCAAAAAAGGTAATTCCAGGGAAACTGTCAGATAAGGCTGCCTTATAGATTTCAATGTTTCCCCTGAGAGGCCTCAGCTTTCCGGGGATGTTCTCTGTGCTCATAATGTCTCAGCCTCAGACAGATGGGCCTTGAGCTGCTCTTGGCTCCCATCCCTGATCTCGACCCCTTGTTAAATCAGTTGGGCACCTGTTTCTACAAGATTTACAACTCTTCAGGTGCCAGGGTTAGGTACTTCACTGCAAATCCCCCTTGGAACGCCATCCCCCTGGATCACAGCTCCCCCTGGCACAGGGCACCCCTCTCCACCCCATATATCTTTACAGACAGCTCTGTGGCATTAAACTGAGATTCCTGCCACGTCTGGTCAAAGTCTCTTATTGAAACTGTTATTGCATTATCACTGTTCTCAGCCCAGGATAAGAAAGAGCTGGAGAACTGAGGGAAGAGATGTAGCTGAGGATGGAAGGGGCATTGCAAGTTGAGGGGCCAATAGGGGATAATTAATACCTGTGGAACCAAGGTCACTTGAATCTTTTTAATCTCATCCATTACCACCCCCGCCTAATTCTTCTCCACCCAAGAGTCTATGGTTTTGCAAACCATTTTCCAAAACCATTTATCCACAAATAAATCAAATCAGAAAAAAATACATTTAGAGGCAAAAGCATTCGTGGCACCTTCCAATCCATACAATTTGATGGTCATTTATCAAGTGTCTACTAGGTACAAGGGGGTGTGCCAGGCACCTAGGACGAAAAGTATAAACAAAAGCCGGCTCTTGCCCTCAAGAAGCTTATGTTCTTTATTTCCCAGGACTCCATCACTTACTGCATGACTCCTGTTGGCACAGTATAGTGAAAAGAGTGCTAAGCTTCAAGTCAGAAAGAATCCTGGGTTCAAATTCTGGCTGGAGCATTTACTAGTTGTGGAAACTTAAGCAAGACAAGTGACTTGTCCTTTTAAACCTCAGTCTTCTAGTCAGTAAAATGTGGGTAGCACTTCTTTGAATGCCTACCCTCACAGACCTGCTGTGAACAAGGCGTTTTGTAAAACTTCAAAATGCTATATGCATGTGAATTATTATTACCATGTCCTTGTCTCCCCACATCCTAGGACTAAGAAAGGCTGGGCCACACCACAAGCTGCCTTTCCTGACCTCAGCCAAACTCATTCTCCTGAAAATCAAATAGGAAAAAAAAGAGACAGAGCTAGAATTACCTTTGGGCCTGCCAGCTGCCAGTTTTAAGTTATGAATCTGTGGGCCAATGATGATTTCTATGCTATCTGAGACACTCCAGGAAACTCTTATTTTTCTTTTTCTGTTTCAACTTTTTTCCTGCTGGTTTTTGGGGGGTATAAGGTGAGTTGAGGAGATGAGGGAATGGGATACTATTTCTTGTTATTTTCTGTGCTTTGAAGTATCTATAATTTTTCCATCCAGGTATCAGTCTCTATCCAGGAGAGCTCAGTTCCAGGGCATGGCTCTGTATGAACAATTCTGCTATTCTTAGATCTCCCCTTAGTTCAGAACTGTTTCAAGATCACCAGGAGGACCCCACCAATCTCACAGAAGAGCCACAGACTTTGTTCTCCTCTGACCAGGTCTCAAGTCACCATCTGCCCCTCATGATTAGTGGTATCCAAAGGCCGTTGGCTGAGAAGTAACACTGCCTCATTCTTATCACATCATCTTCCCTTATAACAAGATGAATTAGTAATCCTTAGGTAGGCCCTCTGCCCTGCCCCCCTCTAACCCCCCATGGGATGGCTTTCCTATCTTCCCACAAGCATTTCAAAGGATTATAATAGTCTATGGTTAGTTACCTGGCACTTTAAGATGACCACATTCCTTTGAGGAAGGTAGTATCGGCATTACTATCATTTAAATTTTACAGAATAGGACAGTAAGACCCAGAAAAGATAAATTCCCAGAATCACACAGTTGAGCTATATTATAGTCAGGATCTCACTTCATTTCAGGTCCCGAGTTCTTTCCACCAGGCCAAAAAGAATGCAGAGCAGACAGGCACTTTATGGATAATATTGGCTCATGCTTAAACACTCTGATGTTTACAATACCCTTTGCAAACAAGATCTCACTTGATGCTCACAAGAACTTTGTGACATAAGTGCTATTATTATGCTTTTACAGATGAGGAAACTGAGACTGGAGGTCACATAGCTAACAAGTGTCTGAGGTGGGATCTGAATGCAGGTCTTCATGTAGTTATAGCCTTTGTGCTGCACAGCCTTAGAGAACACCTGAATGAGCTTAAAGTTACAGACTTAAATGAAGAGTATGAGCATTTTTACACGTGAGAAATATGAAGACCAGAGCAGTCAAGTATACAGCTAATAATCGACAAGGGGGAGCTAGGTGGTGCAGTGGATAGAACACCTGGCCTGGAGTCAGGAAGACCTGAGTTCAAATCCAGTCTCAGACACTAGCTGTGTGACCCTGGGCAAGTCACATATCCCATTTGCCTCAGTTTTCTCATCTGCAAAATGAGCTAGGATATAGAGGGAAAATAAATCCAGTCCAAATATAGCTAACCCTAGGCACAATTGTGAATAGTTTTTGATCTTGTATCCATCCCTTCTGATACTGCCTCCACCTTCTGCCTTCTCCTGCACACTGCCGCACTTCACTGAACCTCCCAATCATCTGATGCCCTTCTACTGATACTGGTAGCATCTCACCTTTAAGCAAAGTTTTGTTCTTCAAAATCATCCTTCTCTACCCCCAGCCCCCAACAATACTTTTATTCTCTTGGCCTGATCTCAAATGGCTATCCTGGTAACAGAAAATGGACACTAAGGCACTCTATCCAGTGTATTATGTAGCTGCCCCCATCTTGTATATAATAGGTGCTTAATATGCTTGTTAAATGATTGAGAAGAAAGGGCACTGGATTTGGAATCGGAGGACCTGGCTTTGAATCCCAGCTTTGCTACATATTACCTGTGTGACCTTGGGCAAGTCACTTTTCCTTTTTGCCTCAGTTTCCTTACCTGTAATATGAGGTAGTTGGAGTTGATGTCCTTTAAGGTTCCTTCTAATTCTAAATTTATGATGCTATGAAATGAATGCATGTACATATATATGTATGTGTGTGTATATATCCACACATATACACACATGTATATATATATACACACGTATATATATATGAAACCATTCTCAAGGGTATTTGTATTTTAAAATTAACCAGAGTGAAATAAAATGAAAGGAATTCATCATCAGTGTTGGGTATAGAAGGTGCTGTAAGAGGTCCATAGGCGAGTTATTTTGGGGATAGGCTGACTTTTCTGGTAACCTTCAAATTATGTCTTAGATATGATCCATTTACACGAAAAGTCAACTCTGACTCTAAATTCAGAATCTGCAAAGTCTGGTAAGCTTGGGTGTACGGGGCCAACATTCACCTGGGACTGGTTCTGCTCCAGAGAAAGGGTCACATGAAAGTGATAAAAGGAACAGGAGGAGCCAAGTGGATCTTCACACTGCCTGCATGTGTCCCACATATGGTGTGCGCCGTCTGTTCCTAGGCAATGTTTAAGTTAAAATTCCATCTCCGTTCTCTGGATGCACCACATCCCCGTCTTGTTCTCCCATGCTCCTTCTCACCCATCAATTTACATTTGACTCAGGTCCACTCGATCTGGAGTGCGGGGGAGCTGGGGAATTCTAACAGCTCAGGGAAAGGCAGGAGAGATGGAGGGACTCCAGAAACCTCGGTAGAGTCAACCCACGGCCCTTTTCTGGCATCTTTATCTTGTCAGGGACCCCAAATTTAGAGACTTGTATTCACCACCAAGTCCCCTTTAAGGGAAACAACAGAGTGTGGGGGAAAACATATTGAGCTGAGAGCCAAGAGAACCTTGTTCTAATGCATGGTTCTCCATTTAAGCCGCTATGTGACCAGCAGCAAGTTACCTTACTTCTCTGGGGTTCAGTTTCCTCCTCTCTAAAATGAGGGGACTGAGTTAGATGATGGTGAAAGTATCTACTAGCCTTAAAATCCTAAGTCCATTATAAAACCACGGGGCCCTGCTTGGAACAGTCATGTTTGCCTCTTTTCCTTCTCTTATACACTCACACAGTACCTAGTGCTCAGTTAGGTGGTGCAGCGAATAGAGCATCAGCACTAGTCAGGAAGTTTCATCTTCCTGAGTTCAAATTTGGCCTCCTGTACTTATTAGCTGTGTGACCCTGGAAAAGTCACTTAACCCTGTTTGCCTCAGTTTCCTCATCCATCAAATGAGCTGAAGAAGATTTCGTTCTTGCAAACTGCTTCAGTATCTTTAATAAGAAAACCCCAAATGGGGTCATGAAGAGTTGAACATGACCAAATAACCAACACAATTACCCATCACCGTGCTCCATGAATGGCTGTTGCCCAATGTTGGTTGAATGAGAGAAAGAATCTTGTTCCTTTTTCTTTCATTTTCTTAAGTTAATTTTACTTAATTTTAGAAAATTTCCCTCTTTCTACCATCAGTTACACATAATCCTGGAGAAAACCATGGCCAGCCTTTCCCCCACTTCTCCAAAGTTTTTCCTATATTTGGCTAGGAATAGCTAAAAGGGTTTTTTCCCCCTTATTTGGATTTTCCCTGGTTATGGAAGATCAGAACTAGCATATTCCAATCCTTATCATCTAACTGCCATATGAATGCTTCATCAGGACATGTGGGAAACTGAGGCACAGATTGGTGGCTAGTATGATACAGCAGGAAGAGCAGTGACTTTGGAGTCTAAGGACCTGGATTCAAATCCCACCTGTGTGACCTCAGGAAAATCACTGAATCCCTCTAGGTCCCGTTTTCCTCATCTATAAAATGAAGAGAGTGGATTGGTCAGACTCTGAAATTCCTTTTAGCTTTAGTTCTGGATCTAATTTCAGGAAGCTAGGTGGTGCTGGATTTGGAATAAGGAAGATGTGAGTTCAATCCAGCCTAGCTGTGTGACCCTGGACAAGTCACTAACCTCTGTCTGCCTCAATAAAAATGAGAATAATGATAGCACCTACCTCCTGTGGTTGTTGTTGAAGACAAAATAAGACAATATTGTAAAGCAATTTGCACCTTAAAGTGCTGTTCAAATGCTACATCTTATTAGATCTCTGGTTCTGTATACAAATTTAATGTCATGAGATTTCCTTAAAGCCTCGCAGCAGACTGAATATGCCCAGGTCCCTCCTCTTCCAGGCATGACCTCACCCTCTCACAGCTGGCTGAGTTTCATCTGAAAACTCAGATGCAATGTATGAGCTAAGATGTAGATTTCTTCTCTTCCCCGCCCCCCCCCCCCCCGATTCCTTGCTTGGGTTGGTCCCTTACAAGATTGGTCCAAGCACCAAGGCCTGGATTATTTACACCTTGTTGGCTCCCTAGAGCAGCAGACTCTGCTGGCCCACAGGTCATAAATCTACCTCCTAATCACACCAAGATGCTCTGTGCAGTCTGGTCTGTTCTTGTGGGGCAGTTTATCATATTCAGAGACACAGAGCTGTGGCTGGGGCAGCAGGCATCCAGGAAGTAGCTGGCCCCCAAATGTCTCTCTCTAATTCCCCTTGAAAGACCAAGAGTGAACAGAATAGGAGAGAAGAGCCAGGCGGTAGAGTGTAGAGACCCCAGTCTTATAGGCAGAGGATTTGTCTTTCAGTTCTGATAACTATAGAACAGCTACGTAACTGTATGTCTGAGTCTCTTCTTCATAATCCATAAAATGGGGATACTCATAGAGAAAGCTCGGCATACTGGATATAAAGCCAGTTTGGGAGTCAGGAAGACCTGGGTCCAAGCCCTGTTTCTCATAAAACAGTGGTTCTCAACCTTCCTAATTCTGCGACCCTTTAATACAGTTCTTCATGTTGTGGTGATCCACAACCATAAAATTATTTTCGTTGCTACTTCATAACTAATTTTGCTACTGTTATGAATCATAATGTAAATATCTGATATGCAGATTTAAATTGAACATAACCCACAGGTTGAGAACCGCTGTCATAGATATTAACTGTGTGGCCACAGCCCAGCCAACTAACCTTCCCCCCGTATCCCCTGCCCCCCCCGCCCCATGCCCTAGGTAACTCTCCAATAGTATAAGTTAAAGATGAATTGCTGATATTCATGAGTGGAGGGGTTTTCTGCACTTGACATCAGAGGTTCCTCCCTGAAAACTCCCCACCTTGCAGGGTTGCTATAAGGGAAGTGTTTTAGAAACTTTAAAATACTATAGAAATATGAGTTAGTATTATGATTACTAAAACCCAGGTGAGCTGGGCTCAGACTTCCTTCTGGATTTCCAAGTGGTAATGCCCAATGATCTCAGTGATCAAACCACAGTCTCTGCATAGGGGCTCCTATCACTGTTCCTAAGTGGTCTTAGGATGTCAGTACTCACCTGTCTCTCTGACATGACGTACAGGTATCGCTGGTCAATGGAGAAGGCCATGTCCCGGAGGATGGGGCTTCCATCTTTGAGAATGGAGACCATTTCATACTGAACCCCTCCATGGGGAGGACCATCAGCCCGAATCTGAAAGAGAATCAGAGGCAACCTCAGCATCTCCATAAAGCCTTCTCCCATAGCAATCTGTTTGTGCTTCTCATGAGATCCATTTTGTTTGACACTTATGTACAGAATTCCCCCTACTAGACTCTACACTCTATGATCTCAGGGACCAATTCTCTTTCATCTTCTTATTTCTTAGCAGTTACCATAATGTCTTTGCATATATTAGACTTTAACAAATCTTTGCTGAATTGAACTGAGTTGAATTGAATTTACTCTTAACTTCCCCTTTGGAGGGGAAACTATTCACTGCTTTCCCTGAGTCTTGTACTATTGCATCTACCTCACCCCCCCACCCCAAAGAAGATGAGGAAATGACTAAGTACTCATTGGTACAAAGGATGAGCACTGGGTCTGGACTCGAAGGTCCAGGGTTCAAATACTGACTTGGCTACTTATAAGTTGCATAAGTTTGTACAGATTACTTCTCTCTGGGCCTCAGCTTCCTTATTTTAAAAATGAGTGAGCTGACAATTCCTATGACTTCACAGGTAGGCTACCATTTTCCCCAGCTACTAGGAGGTAGGGAGAGATGAATGCTTTTAGATCCAGTTTCCTCATCTATAAAAGGGGGTTAATAATAGCATTTACCCTACAGGGTTGTTGTGATGATCAAATGAGTTTGCAATGTAAAGTGCTTTCTAATAAACCTTAAGGCAAACCTGTAAATGCTAGCTCTTATGGATGTGTCCCTGAGATGGGACTAACCCAAAGCTCACTTCTGTTTTCTACAAGTCTGTGTGTGCTGGATATGTGAATCTGATCCCTCTAGCCATGGAGGTATGTTTATACATTCCTACCAGCTATGTCTTAGCCAGCATGCAGAATGCATATATTTATGCCTGTCTGCCTGCCCAGGCATGTTGGCTGCAAGATGGTGACATTCAGGGGGCATTGCTATATTTGGAAGGGAAATGAGACCAGTTCCTGGAACCCAAAAGGAGAGAGAGGGAGGCAGGTTTCCATGTTGGTGGTCATTCAGGCAGTATGATTTAAGGGGGCCTGGGAAGGTCCAAGTTCTAACCCAAAGTATCTCCCAAACTCAGGCCTGTCACTGACGTCTAAAATTCCATCATCAGATATTCATTCCTTTGGGTTAAGGCACTGACCCTTGTAAAAATACAAATAGCCTGGATAGAGATGGTCATCCATTATCAGTCAGTGGCACGTTAGTTTATTGTTAGTTTATTAGATTCTTTCAGTTCTGAAGGCTAGATGAGAGCTGAGCGAGAGCTGAAAACATTTTTTTGATAGGAAGAGATATCACCCATAAAGCACAGAGGTCTGACTGCCTAGGGAGGGCACAGTCCAGTTTGACTCCCACCTACCTTTCTAGACTGTCTGCATGTTACTCCCCTTCATACATTCTACCTTCCACATATATTGGCTCACTTGCCCTTCCCCATGCATGACATTTCAGTTTCTATTTCTTTGCCCCTGCTGAGGCTCCTATTGTCCCTACCTTCACCTTAGACAAACCCCAGCTTCTTTCAAAGCTCGGTTCATGGGGTGAATTCTACAGGCGGTCTTTCCTGATCCTCCTTCCTCCATCTCCAATTACCTTATGGAGTATACTTGAATATACTTATGTCTACCTGTTTCTCCCCCACCCCAGCCCCCTATTGAAAGTAAACTCCCTCAGAACAAGTAGTTTCTTTTTTTTCCTTCGCATTTCAAGCACTCAGCCCAGTGCCTGGCCCATAATAATCAATCAATCAATCAATTGATCAATTAATCAACCAATCCATAAACTTTATTAATTGCTTACTATTAGCCCGGCACTGGGCTAAGCATTGGGGATACAAAAAAAGGCAAAAGAAAATCTCTACCTTCAAAGAGCTTATAACCTAATGGGGGAGCCAACGTGCAAGCTATAAATGGGATAAGTAGGAAGCGATTGGTTGGAGCTTAATAATAACTAATAATAAATGCTCGGTGAATAAAGGAATGAATGGAGAGGTTTTGCAGCAGAGACTTAGGTAGCTAGATAGAAGCCAGACTCTTGGTTTTGGAGGTTTGTGAAATAGGAAGTTGAAAGGAAATGAGCATTTATGAAGTGCCTACTATGGGCCAGTCAGTGTACTAAGCACTGGGGATACAGAAAGAGACAATCTCTGTTCTCAAGGAGTTCATAGTAAATGGAGGAGACAACATGCAAAAAGCTGTCTACAAAGAAGAAATGTACAGGATAAACTGGAGGTAATCAACAGAGGGAATGGGCCTGAAATCAGGAAGACTCATCTTCCTGAGTTCAAATCCAGCCTCAGACACTTACTAGCTGTGTGACCCTGGGCAAGTCACTTAACCCTGTTTGCCTCAGTTTCCTCATCTGTCAAATGAACTGGAGAAGGAAATGGCAAACCATTCCAGTATCTTTGCCAAGGAAACCCCAAATGGAGTCAGGAAGAGTCAGACACAACTGAATAACCACAAAACAACAAAGGGAAGGCAATAGCAAAGAAACCTAGAAGACCCTCTCCTTCTCCTCCACCAATGTGAGTTCTGTATATCCTACAGTACACACAGCTCATCCCTGAAGCCACTCAGACTACTTCAGTCCACACTTATCACGTATTCCCCTTACCTGAACCACTGTTTGTAGCATACATTCTGGGTACTTAATTATATTCAGTACAATACATTATTATATGCAGCCTTGCTACATGGAGCTAAGTTTGATCACCCCCCAAAAGACTGTGTAAGGCTCTTGTATCATGTTCACATTTGGAAAGGATATTGGTCAACTGGAGAGAGCCCAGTCCTGGAGATCTTGCCATATGAAGGAACTAGGGATGTTTAGTGGGGAAAAGGGCAGCCTAAAGCCAAGATGGCGGTGGGGTAAGGGCTATGGTGTCTCTCTTAAGGTATCTGAACCTCTACTGTTTACATGCTGTTTTCCCTTTTGGAATGCACATTTCTTGAGGGAAGGGCTGCTTTTGTTTTTTTTTTCAGTCTCTGTCTCTTAGCATAACTCCTGTTCCAATTCCTTAAGAAATGCTGGTGGCTAGGTAGTGCAATGAATAGTGCACCAGCCCTGGAGTCAGGAGGACCTGAGTTCAAATTTGACCTTAGACACCCGAACACAAAAACTAGCCGTGTGACCCTGGGCAAGGCACTTAACCCCAATTGCCCTACCTTCCCCCCTCCAAAAAGCAAAATTAAAAAAAAAAAAAAAAGAAATCCTTGTTTCTTTTTGGGGCAGCTATGTGGTATCTGCTCTTGGGCAAGTCTCTTCACCCTCTGTTGCCCTCAGTTTCTACATCTGTAAAATGGGGAAGTTAATAGCATCACCCTCTCTGGGTTGTTGTGAGGCTCAAATGAGATAATAATTGCAAAGTGATTAGCACAGTGCCTGACTGTACTAAGTGCTATATAAATGGTAGCTAATATTACATTACCATTATTGCTGTTGTTATTATTTATTGATTGACTGTTATGTAGAAGAGAATTTAGCCTCATTCTGCTTGGCCCCACAGGACAGAAGCTAAAGAAGCAGGAGACAGATCCTGCCTTGATGGAAGAAGAAACATTCCAATAATCAGAGATGCCCAAAGGAAGGAGGTTTTGTGTTGTTTTGTTTGGGCTTTTTTGTGAGGCAGTGGGTGCACTTTCCTTGGAGATCTTTACACAAAGGCCGGATAACCACTTGATGAGGAGACCATAGAGGGATCCTTGTTAGGGCATGGACTGGATCAGATATGGCTTCTGAAGTCTCTTCCAGGGGACCAATTCTGGGAATTGGGACATCAGGAGAGTCTATTTCCTGTGTGGGCCACTCAATTCCTACTAGAGAATTCAACAAATACTTTTGCAATAGAACTGAATTAGAAACGAAACAATTTAAGCATCTTAGCCTTGGTGCCATAGTCAACATGAGGCTGCCAAGTATTTCTCTTGTATGATTTTAATATTAGGTTCTCTTTTACATCTATGCAGGACTGTTGCCTTCGGGAAAGTGCCTTTTGACTCTTAAAGAGCTATGGAGTTTTTAGTTATTCTCATTAATTATTATTAATTCTATTATTGTTATTTCCACCTGTCCCCTTTGGTGTCTCTCCTGACCAGCATCCGTGCCTCCTCTTCTGCCACCTCCCTACCTCCACCTCCAACCCCAGTGTGAGAGAAGATGAACAGAGGCCCCAGGGGTGGGGTTTCTGGCTGGAATTATTGCAGGACTGGGGGAGGGAGATCAGTCCTGTGGGCCACATTCCTCTATTCTGTCTAGAATTTGCACACTTGCCAGAGACACATGATAAGGGCACAGCTGGCGCCCGTTTGGAGGACAGCTGTGGGCTGTGGGCTCAGGGCCAGGGTGGGGGAGGTGAGGTCTCAGTCCCTGCAACTTTCAGGGACTGAGATACCAGGGGCCCTCAGCTCTCTGATCCCTTCCTTTCCTGTGACCACTTGTGATTCAATGTTCCAAGGGAAGGAGGATGCAAGGGGGTGGAGGCGGGGGCACAGGTACTGTCTACCTCCATTCTCTTAGTCCCAGCAGCACTGAGGCGCCCTGGACTGTGGACTAGGTGGAATGGTGGACTTCAGGGGGAGAGCACCAAACCCACCCTGATCTAGTGCTGCCTTGTTTCTCTCTAGTTCTGTACTTTCCTCTTCCTCTCTGTTTCTTCCCTCTTCCTCAAGCCTGACTCTCTCCTCTGCTTTCCAACCTGATGTTTAAAGCAGTTGCCTTGACAACTGCTGCTGAAATCTCTCCTTCCAATATTTGGGGGTGGGAGGGAGGAAGGTCATTTGTTTTCCTTTCCCATGCTGGGGTGGGGGGGGACCTTTAGTTTTTGGATAATGGGATCATTGATTTAGAGTTAGGAGGGATCTCGGTGGTCACTTGGTCAAATCACCCTGATACTACAGAGGAAGAAACTGAGGGCCAGATTGGACAGGACTTGAACCCAAAGCCAGTACTCTTTCCACAGTATCACACTGCATCTTTTTGCCTTGAACCTTAGTATAGGCTGAGGTATCACCTCCTGAGGACTAATTCTATCCCCTCCTCTACCTCCAAATCCAATTGTTCTCTGACAGCCAACAGGCTTTGATTAAGCCTAACAGAGTTTGAGCTTTTGTGGAAGAGACAGATCCAGGCACGCTGGTTAAAAAGAGGCATTCTTAACAATACTGACAAAGCTTGGGTCCCTGATCACTGACCACTGCAACAGCTAAGCAGACCCTTCTGTAGTAACTAAAGGGAGATTGGGAAGACTTTGAGTCAGAGGTCTTGGCTAGCTCTGCTATGTACATTGCTGTTTCCTGACTCAGTTTTCCTGTTCTTTAAAATAGGGAGCTTGGTCACTGCATTGCATCAAAGGATTCAGAGCTGCAGGAGACCCTGGAGAGGTACAAATCTAATCCCCTCACTTTACAGATGAGGAAACCAAGGCCCAGAAAAACCAAATGACTTGCCCAAAGTCATAGAGATAGTAAATAGCAGACTTGGGATTCAAACCTAAGTCTCCTGACTTCCAAAACCAGGCTTATTTCAATATACTATGTTCCTCTCCTGGTCCTAAAGGGGAGTGTGGGGAGGAAGTCCTGATACATCTTCTTTATTTCTTCCCCAGGACAGTGGCGCGCTTTAGTGAGCTTTGCTCAGACAAGTGGCGCAGTCCCAGGAGCTGCTGAGCTCCCATCTAGCTCTACTTGGTCAGGCTTACATATTAACCCACCAGGGGTGAGAACAGCCCCCTCTTCACCTCTGGAACTTTAGCTGGATGACAGAGCCAGGTCCCCGAAGGAAGAATCCAGCAGCAGGGCTCTTAAAGGGCTAGCTCTCTGGGTTAGATTGGGAGATGAAGGCAGGGAATCAGTTTAGAGGCAATGGTATAAACTGAGCTGAAGGGCACAAGTATTCTGAACTCTAGACAGCTTCCAAAACAACTACTAAAGTTTTATTTTTTAAAAAACTGGATCAAAAAATAATGAGAGATTAAAAAGAGCAAACAAACAAAAAGAACCATGTGAACCAGTTCAAAATGAGCCCAAATTAAGCTGATAAGTTATTTGGTTCAAGCTCCTGGTTAAGAGAGCAAGGTCAAACCAACAAATTTCTCTCTCCAACTCCATCATGACACTTAGCCCAAGCTTAAGCAACCCTTCCCAACTCCCAGCCTTGGGTTCATCCAAAGCAGTGGAAGTAGGGACTGGACTGGAGCAGAGAATTCGACCAAAAGACGCCTCTTCAAGATGAATTCCAATGAGGTAATATTTGCAAAGTGCCTACTATGTGCTTGGTACACAGTAAGGACCTGTCTTGTCCTCATTTTCCCTTTTCGCTGCCTCCATGCTCTTGACTCTCTCAGGGTAGTATAGGAGAGTGCAGAGAATCTGGGTCTGGAATTCTGTGACTTCTCCTGACTCTGCCCCCTTGTCTGGGCCCTACCCATATCACGCTTCACAGGCAGCTGTCGTGTAGCACAAAACATACTAGGTCTTGAGTCAGAAGAGCTGGGATTCAATATCTGACAACTAAAAGCTGTGTGACCCTGAGCAAATATGTAACCTCACTGAGCTACAGTTTATTCATCTGGGAAATGGGTACAATATTTGTATTACCTACTCCACAGGGTGGTTGGAAGGTTCAAAGGGGATAATGTATTTAGAGTATATGCAAAAAGCTATAGAGACTGGAGTTTTTTCAATAGTATATGAAACTACCAGATGAGGAAACTCTATCCACCAATGTAATTTATAGTCTCAAAGTTGTCTAGGGTACAAAAGGGTCAAGTGATTTTTTTTCCAGGTCACAGGGCCAATATATGTCAGATGTAGGACTTGAACTCAGGTCTTCTTGATTCTAAGGCCAGCTCTTTATTTACTATATGCATTGCTTTTCAAAAGGCTATTTAAATATCTGTTATTCCTTTCATTATTAAGCAAATCAGTTTTTAAGAGCCTAGTGTTTCTGTACATGCCAGGAAAGATAACACTGCTCATTTTCTGCCTCTGGTTGGTGAGGGTCTGGAGTCAAGAAGATTTGAGTTCAAATCTGGCCTCAGATACTAGTTGTATAACCCTAGGCAAGTCACTTAATCCTGTGTAGGGGCAGCCACCCTGGCACATCCAAGATGGTTGCTAGCTTTATTGGGAAAGATAGCTGTTTAAGCAGTCAACAATCTTTTAAAATTACATTCACTAGTTCAGGTGCAAGACAGCACCTGAACTTCAGCAGAAAATACAGAGAAAATACGAGCAGAGAAATAAAGACTAACATATAGGGCTCTGACTGCTTGAATCAAAGCAATATTGCTTACATACACCCCTGGATCTAGACAGCCTTTACCTCTGAGCAGTCTGGGTGTGTGTGTGGAGGGGGCGGGTCTGAAATGGGCCACTCAGAATGACTGGGGAATCACAAGATTCTTCCCATAAGCGAGCCCCTAAAGCAAAATACCAACTTAGAGTACGTATACACTTCTCAGAGCCAGAAGGCATCACAACCTTCTTGACTCAGTACCTAATTAGAAATTAGCAAAAGGTGTGAAAGCCTTTCTACAAACAAGCCTCCCCTAAGCAAGCTTCCCTTAATGGGCTCCATGTGAGGCTTATTAGTGGGTGGAGAAGATCTTACAGACCATTAACATTACACCCTGTTTACCTTAGTTTCCCTATCTGTATAATGGGATTCTCACAAGGATCAAATGAGATAATGACTGGGAAGTGCTTAGCACAGTTCCTGGAACCTAGGAAGAGCTCTCTTATGTTATGTTAGCTATTATCATTTTCTGATGTCATGTACTGCTAGAACAAGAAGGGAACTGAGAGATCAACCCTTTATTTAACAGCTGAGGAAATGGGTTCCCAGGAAGGTGAGCCTTGGCCAAGGTCGAGGACTCTAAGTCCAGGGTCTTTGTCTCTGTCATATATCATTGCTGTAAAGTAGCCGAAAGAACACTTCGGGTTATGAAGAAAAACACTTGACTTATTTGGAAGAAGAGCTTCTTGTTAATTCAAACAGGTTTCCAAAAGAAGAAATATAAACTATCAACAACTATATGAAAACAAATTCTACAGAGCTTAAAGAAATGCAAACTAGCAGGGCGGCTAGGTGGTACAGTGAACAGAGCACCAGCCCTGAAGTTAGAAGGACATGAGTTCAAATAGGTCTTCAGACACTTAACAGTAGCCGTGTGACCTTGGGCAAGTCATTTAACTCCAATTGCCTTGCCCTTCCCTCTCCAAAAAAGCAAAAAAAGAAAGAAAGAAAGAAAGAAATGTAAACTAAAACAACTTTGAGGTATCACTGCAAATTGGCAAAGATAGTAAAAGACAGAAATTATCCATATTGGAGAAGGTATGGAAAGACAGACTAATGATTTTTTGGTGGACCTGGGAAATGGTTCAAATATTCTAAAAGTCAATTTGGAATCATGGGGGAAAAAAAGTTATTAAACTGTACAGACCCTTTGACCCAGAAACCCTGTTAGTGAACATGCAACCCGAGGAAGCCGAGGATACAAGGAAGGGTACAATATTTACCAAAATATTCATAGCAGAACTGTTTGTAATAGGAAAAGGCTATAAACAAAATGTGTTCACAAGGACTGGGGAATGATTAAAGAAATTGCGGTGCATGATTGTAGTGAAAAATGATTTTCCTTTAAGGGACTACAAACATTAGGATCTGAGAGAAACAAGAGAAGCCTTCTACGAATTGATGCAGGGGGAAGAAATCAGAAAAAGGTGAACAATATACCCGATGACCACAAATGAAGAAAACACTAACACAACAAATCAAATGCAATGACTAATGTTAGTTCCAGATAACTGATATCTAAATGCTCAGAGGTGGCAGACTGTTCCTCTCTGTATAATGAGGGGGTTCATGAGATAGTCTCTGAAGTCCTTTCCAGATTTAGATCTGTGATATTATGGTCTTTCAAAATCCCTGCTAAGGCCCAGTTTAAGATGAGTTACTTTAATATACAGGGATAGCTAAGTGAAACAGTGGATAGGGCACTGGGCTTGGAACCAGAAAGATTCATCTCCATGAGTTCAAATTTGGCTTCAGACACTTACTAGTTGTGTGACCCTGGGCAAGCTACTTAGCCATGTCTGCCTCAGTTTTCTCATCTGTAAAGGAGCTGGTGAAGGAAATGACAAGCCACTTCAGTATGTTTGCCAAAAAAAAAACCAAACAAACCCCAAATGGAATTATGAAGAGCTGGGCCTAACTGAAACAACTCAACAACAATAACACTTTAATATATCAAGGACTCCTGCCACCTGGTACAGATGATAGTCTTTCAAGCATAATATATTATGAGACAGTTGTCCGAGGCTCAGAGAGGTCAACTGACTTTCCTGTAGTCACACATCTGGCAAGCACTAGAGTCAGTATTTGAACAGTTTCTTTTAAAGTTTATTTATTTTTACTTTTCAACATTTACTTCCTTAAGTTTTAAATTTTCTTCCCCTCCTCCCAAAACTGCATGCAATCTGATATAGGCTCCACACCTACATTCCTATTAAACATTATTGCATTAGTCATGTTGTGTAGAAAACTTAGAATGAATGGGATGAACCATGAGAAAGAAAACAAAACAAAACAACAAAAAAAAGAAAATAGTTGCTTTGCTCGGCATTCAGACTCCATAACTCTTTCTCTGGATGTGGATGGCATTTTCCATCATGAGTGCTATGGAACTGTTTTAGGTCCTTGCATTGCTGAAAAGACCTAAGCAATCAAAGTCATCTCACACTGTGGCTGTTATTGTTGAACACAGGTTTTTGTGGCATCAAATCCACTTACTGTATATACTATGCTCAACTGCCTTGGACAAACAATGATGTTCTTTGTTAATACTCAAGTGTCTCTAGCAGACTTGATGTCTTCTCGACTTCTAGACTTGATGTCTAGAAGACTTGATTCAGTTAATCAGAAATTTCTGAGCACCTATCATATTCCAGACACTATTCTAGGTTCTGTGGATACAAAGACAAAAACGTAATTGTTGCCTTCAAGGGGCTTTCATTCTATTGAGGGAAAGCAATATAGACAATGATAAGTACATACAAAATGAAGAAAGAGTCGATACAAAGGAATTTGAGGGAAGGGACTAACAACTCAGGTGAATGAGGAAATCAGCGGTATTACGCGAACAGTGCATGAAGGAAGCTAGAAATTTTGTGAAGTGGAGGTGTAGAGGAAGAAAATTTAAGGTTGAAACCAGCTTGGACAAAAGCATGAAAGAAGAAAATGGAATATCAAATATGGGGAAAAGCAAATAGATCAGTTTGGCTAGAACACAAAAAGTATGATGGAGACTAATGGCTTATAAGTCTGGAAAGAGAAGCTGGAATCAAAGGCTTTACCTACCAGACAAAAGAGGTTGTATTTTATTCTATGAGCAAAAAGGAGCCATGGAAGCTTCTAGAACAGGGGAGCAACATATCACCTGCTTTAGTAATATTACTTTGGCAGTTATGAGGAGGATAAATTGGAGAGAGGAGATATTTGAGGCAGGAAGACCAGTTAGGACACTATCAAAATAGAATTGGAAAGACATGATGAGGACTTGAACTAGGGTGGTGGCTGTTTAAGTAGAAAGAAGAAGACAGATACAAGAGATGTTCTAAAGGTGGAATGAATAAAACTTGGGAGCTAATAGAATATGGAAGATGAAGGAGAATGAAGAGGCAAGGAGAATCCAATAGTTTTGAATCTAAGTGACTAGTAGGAAGGTGAAATCCTCAACAGAAATTGGGAAGTTAGGGGAAAAGGTGTATTTTGGCAGGAAGATAAATTTTGTTTTGGACATATGGAGTTTGAGTATGCATATTGGTGGAGAAGTCCAGCATATAGTTGGTGATTTGGGATTGGTCATGTGATGCAAGATATGGATAGGATATTTAGATATTTATTTATGGAGATGGTAATTGGACACATAGGAACTTGAGATCACTAAGAGGGAGTACAGAGAGAAGAGTGGCTAGGAAAGAGGCCTGGGATTCATCCTGGCAGATGATGATCTATCAAAGAAGACTGAGGAATGGTCAGATAAGAAGGAGAACGTGGAGAGGGACACATCTTGAAAACCCAGGAGGAGAGAGCATCTGGCAATGTTAAAAGCTCCAGAGAAGACAAAAAGGCTGCAGACTGAGAAATGGTTGAGATAATAGGCTGAGTGGACTGACCCAAGCCATGTCCCCATCCTCTACAATGCTTCTCCCTGGTGATGGGGCCCATGAGTGTATCTCCTTAACTAGCAATTACATTAGGCTTGAAAACCTCAATTTGGCAAAACTATGCAGGGAGGTGGAAGATTCAGTTTGCCAGAGAGCTGGCCTTGAAGCCAAATCATTAGAAGAGCAATCCAAGACTGATTTACCGTGCTGTCCTCTGTGTGGGAGGTTCCCCCATTGAAATGAGAGTGAAATAGTAATCCTATTAGTCCCTTTCCTTTAAATCACAGCTATGTCTATGCAGAAATTAATGACAGTCTCTTTACAAGCACATCCAATTCAAATCAGCATATCCAATTAACTCGCTTACCTGCAGGCCCCTTGAAACTCCTTTTTCTTGTGCGTCAATTCCTTTTTCTATTTAGCCCTAAATTATGGCAGGGCTTGCTTGGGCTTTGACACTTTAATATTACTTTTTCTTCCCCAGTGCTGCCAGGGAACAGCAAGCACTGGGCATCACGCTGGGGAATGGTAAGCAGTGGCATTCTGAGGATCTGTCTCAGGGACGGCCATATGGGAGTATGGAAAGAAAACTGAATTGGGAGACCAAGCACGGCCTCTGAGAAGAAAGGTTTTTCCTGGGACAGCATATCAACAGGGACCCTCATGGTGGGATCCTGGGCATGCCATTTCACTTCTATATTCATATCAAATAAGATAATAGCACCTGCCCTACCCACCTTACAAGCTTCTTGAGAGCATCAAATAAGACCACAGAGAAGAAAGCACTTTAAACAGAAAAAAGTACCAAATAAAGGCATTTGTATATATGGCGCATAGTGTAAAGTACTAGACATTTCGTTCCTTAAGCTTTAAAATGTGCTTTACGTATGTTATTTTATTTAATCCTCAAAACAATCCTGGGAGGAAGGTACCAGAATTATCTCCATTTTTGAAATGAGAGAACTGAGGTTTAAGTGGTTAAGTTCCTAACCAGTTTAGTTGGTTACTAACTACCAGCTAGTAAATGTCAGGAGCAGGATCTGCACCCACATCTTCTCTGACTTTAAGCCTAGAGATCTTTTTACCACGCTACTACTGCCTCTCTAAATAATTATCATGAATATGATTTGGATATAACTTTATGGCTCATTTAGTTGAAACCCTTTACTTTACAGATGAGGAAATTGAGGCCCAGGGAGGAAAGGTTATAATAATAACATATTATTATAATATAATAATAATAATTCATATAGATATTTGTATAAAAAATATATATACATGCATTTATATGTATATGCATGTACACATGCATATTTTTTATATATAGGGTCACACATATATTTTATATATACACACATATTTTTAAGCTTTGAAATATATTGTCTCAAGGGGTGGCTAGGTGGCACAGTGAATAGAGCACCGGCCCTGGAGTCAGGAGAACCTAAGTTCAAATTCAGCCTCAGACACTTAACACAAAAACTAGCTGTGTGATCTTGGGCAAGTCACTTAACCCCAATTGCCCTCCAAGAAGCAAGGAAAAAAAAAAGGAATGTATTGTCTCATTCACAATCACCCTATGAAGGAGATGCTGTTTTTATCTCCATTTCCTACTGAGTAGACTGGGGCACAGAGAGAATAAAATAAGTTACTTAAGATAACACAACGACTAAGGAAAAGAGCTGGACTTGAAATCCAGGCCCTTTGACAGGCTCCAGGGCTAGCACGTCTCCCCAACACTGACTAAAGCCCTTGGTGTTGATTCAGAGCAGTAAGGATTCAGCATCAAGCTGCCCCATTAGCATTTTTGGTTTTCCTTGGGAAGCCGCTGCTATGATTCTGTCCTCTCTGAACTCCCCTTTGAACCCTGTGCTTGTTTGTGCAAATGTATTTGTATGTTGAACATGGGGGAAAGATAGGGAAGCTGTGGTGTGTGGTTCTGACTAAGCTGGAGAGGAAAGTAAGGAGGTTCTGTGTCTTTATTTCTGCATTTAGGAGAGGAGAGGGGAGAGATAAAAAAAAAAGAAGGAAGCAGAGAAGAAAGAGGAAAGAATAGGTAAGGGAGGGGGAAGGGAGAGAGTGAGAAAGAGAGCAAAAGAAAGCAAGAGAGAGAGGGAGACAGAGAGCTAGAGAGAGGAAGAGTGGGAGAGAGAGAAAGCTAGAGAGAGGGGGAAAGGAGAGAGAAAGAGAAGGGGGGATTCAAGCGTCAGTTTATTTTTGTACAGCTTCATGACCCGAATTATTTATAGATTGAAGTCTTTGGTAAATTCAATCTCAGAAATACATCTTCCCTCCATCCTGCAAACACACACACACACACACACACCCACACACACACACCCAGCAGTAGCAGCAGTAGCAGCAGCAGCAGCAGCAGCAGCAGCAGCAACAGCAGCAGCAACTTCGATGCTCTTCTCCTCCCCAACCTCTGAGCTGTGGAAATGTTAACTAAATGTTCAAAGGCACAACCCAGCAGGCTGAAGCTCCCTGGAGGATGACTGGGAGCCTGGCCCTAAATGCCTGGATAATTGGAGGGGAAAAAAGGAGGCAGCTCAAACTTCTCCTGTCTGTTGTACTGAGCCAGAAGGGGAGAGGGAGAGGGGATGAAGGACTAGGGGTCTTGTCCATTGAGAGATAGGAGACCTCTTCTAAGATTTGCAAATTCATCTTCCCTTCCTCTCATCCCCCTTTCCTCCTCCAGACCTGCTACTAAGGTACCTTTTAGCACTTGTCCCAAATGAGCTGTCAATCACCAGGGCTTTGGCACTGGAAGGAAGGATGTATATTGGAGATTGACATTTCCATCCAGGCACAATTATATCAGTTTCCTTGAATGTTAAGGACCTGCCTGGGGTCCTCAGCTGGGGTGTGGCTGGCACAAGTACTTGTGATCAGAGAGGGTCAGGGATGTCAAAAGACATTTTAAAAAGAAGTAAAGTGCCAAGGAGGGCATTTCCTCGTGTGTGTGTGTGTGTGTGTGTGTGTGTGTGTGTGTGTGTGTGTGTGAGAGAGAGAGAGAGAGAGAGTAATAGAAAGAGAGTCAGAGAGAGAGAGAGAGAGAGAGAGAGAGAGAGAGAGAGAAAGAGAGAGATCCTGTGTGTTTGCTTATGAGAGGCAAAAGGAGAGAAAAGTGCCTCCAAAACCTATCCTTTGCTCTCTAGGCTGAAAAAAAGCAAGCCACCTTGATACAGGTTCTTCAAAGTACAGACTGAATAACCCAGTTCCTATCGCTGGGGTGGCTTCCTGGGTAGAGGCAGGGATAGCGAGTGGTTATTTCTCTTTAGGCAGCAGCAACAAGTCTTAGAGTTATATGATGTAGATTTCGTTTTTGGTTTTGAATGAGCTGAAGGATCCCAGACAAATGACTCAACAAATCTGAGTTTCAGTTTCTTTGTCTATAAAATGGGGATAACCTTATATTTTTCAGTGTTTTTGTGAGGATAGTACTTGGTAAACCTAAAATGACTACATAGTCTATTATTTATAATGCAGTTGAAACACATTAGAAAGGACAAAAATGTCCTGGAGAAGAAATTGAAAGATGTTAAAGAAATGCATGAACCCAAGATGAGTCATGGGTTGGTCATAGAACAAGATTGGGAGAGGGGAGAAAACTAACTGATGGATGTCTCATTTGCTGGTATCCACACAATGTCAAGAAATTTAGAAGAAGGTCTCTATTACGTTGAGTCAACCCTCCCTCTGAGTCAACCCTCCGGCTGGTAGATTAACGGGACAACACGAACATAGGTAACAGTTGTGCAAGATGGACAACTATGAATGGGTTGCAATCTTCATCAATGGAGGGATGCTCAAATTGATGAGAACACAGATCTATTGGCTTACTGAAGAAGGAGTGAACTATTGGCAAGTTCTTTCAATGGCTACTTTCTCTCCTGCCCTCCAGGGAGGGGAAACCTTGGTGGATCCTTAGTCCATGTTGATGGTAGACACTCAGCATATTTAATAAATCCCTCCTTCAATCTAATTCCAAATACTTAAGAACTAAGTAGAAAGATGGACAGACAAAATATTCTTACTATATACCAGTCACAGACACATCTGCCACTGCCCAAACCATAGAGCTCTCTTCCCCCACAAGGGACACTATGAGCCACTGAGCAGAAAAAGAATGACCTGCTTTCTCGCTCCATCTTTGGTGAGGAGACTTCTCAGCTCTTAGGAAGAGGAAGATGGCTAGATGCCACAGGAGGCAAATGACTAGATGGATCAGGCTTCCAGGGCTGGGCTTAAAGAGAGGCATAGGTATAAACCCAGCTCTGTCTTCCTGTCCCTGTTTCACCTCCAACTGCCAGCAGGGTAGGGCAGGAGGCTGAGGGAATAAGATGGAGTTGCCAGAGGCAGGGGAAGCTCTTGATTGTTCTGGGAAACAATGAGATAAACACAGCAAGAGACAGAAGAGGCATTAAGCAGCCTCAGATGAAATCAAATCACGCAGGCAGCAAAAGCAATATTTCACTTGGAGGCTAGGGGAATGGGGAGTGGGGAGTGTTTGGGGGAGGGTGGAAGGAATTAATAAAGAATGATGAGGAGCTTCTGCCAGACTCCCATCTCTGTGTACTCTCTACGCTCTGGGAGTGGTAGAGGGACACACGACATCCATGTTCCAGGCAATACTAACACCAAGTTTTTCTTGCTCAAAGGTGGGGTTTTGTACTCCTGAGTGACCTAGAATCATACCCAAGTCCTGAACCCTGGAGTCTGGGGATGATTCAGAACCAGACAGGTTCCTCGGGGTTGCCACAGACAGCAATATGCCCTTCCCAAAGGGGGCCCTAGGATGGATGATGGGGATAGATTCAGATATGTAGCTTACTGAGAGGCCTCAGAAATAGCCTCTGTGTTTTTAAGATCCTACTTTTCCCTCTGTCAAACTGGGAGGGCCATGCTGGCTGCAGTGGCCTTTAAAAAAAAAATCACATTTGGGGGAAATACAATAGCTGGCCCATTACTAAAGAGTAGGTTTTTTTTTCCTTTATGTATGACCACAGGAGACCAACTAGGACCTAGATGAGACCTAAATGTTTGTTGAGTTGGATAGGAGCAAATAGAGCCAAGGATGGGCTATTTATAAGGGTTATTACCCATTTTAGTGAACTCTTTCTTTTCTAGATCATAAGAAACATTCTTCAGAATGCCTGTTCTGGAAACGACTGTAATCTTCCTTTTTATTGACGTGGTGACTAGATTTTTTGTTTATTTGTTTTGTTTTTTGTTTTTTCTTCTCCATTGGGGAAAGTAGGGGAGGGGAGGAGGATGGGAAATGTTTGATGGTGACAGAATAGAGATATAGGAGAGACCTAACTTTCTTCTTATAATTCCTGAAACATTAAAAGGAAAACTTTCTTGACAAACTCCAGGGTCTGTCCAGTAGTTCAGAAAATAGGAAAACAGGAGAAAGAGAAAAAATTCTAGGTGTTAAAGGTCATCAATGAAGGCTAGATGACCATTTGTTAGGGGTGATGTAAAGGGAATCTTCAGCCAGATTTGGGGGGGAGATAGATGGTCTCTGAGGGTGCTTTTAACTCTGAGACTCAATGTCCACGCCTTGTGCATTTCAATGTCCCTTCTCATTAACACTGCTTTTTCTTGCTCAGGCTCTAGCCAGACTGATTATTGGCGTGTCCTAAAGACCTCTTGCTCACTGTCACTTTTGCTCATGTCTTCTCTCCCCCTTTACCTTCTCCTTGTGACCTACCCATGAAGCCCAGTTCAAATCTTCTTCCCTCCCCTCCTTATCCCCTTAGGGTTTTGGAGAATGGTGGGTCACCTGGGTAATGCTCACTCTGATTCTAGCAATTTCTTCCTCTTCTTCCCATTGTCTCCTCTCCTCACACACCTCCCCCCACTTCCTGAAGCATTCTATCACAGCATCATAGGCGCACTCTTGACATGGGTGACTCCATCTTGAATTTGTAATGCTGGTAAAAGAGCTTGGAACTCTAGCTAAGACAAATCCTTTACATGTCATGGTGAGATGGAGTTGAGAAAGTATTGGACCAGAGGTCAAGAGACCAGCATTGGCATCCCATCTCTGACCAAGGGCGATTCACTTATTAATTTTGTTTATCTTTAAAATTAGGACAAAAATAACAGCACTCATTTGTATAATGCCTTAAAGTTCACAAAACACTTAACATTTGTTATCTCATTTGTCCCCTACAAGCAGCAGCATGTCACAGTGGAAAGAGCATCGTATTTGGGGTCAGAAGAACTACTAGATCACCATCTCGAATCACTATACTAAACAGTACCCCCTCAAATAAGGGGATTGGTCTAAATGACCCCTGGGGTCTCACTCAACTCTAAATATAGGATTATATGAACAACCCTGTGAAATAACTGCTATTATTATCATCCCCAATTTACAGGTAAGGAGACTGAGGTTCAGAGAAATTAAGTGACTTGCTGAGGGTCAGGGATGATAATACTTTCATACTCCATACTTCATGGGATTGTTGTAAGGCAAGTACTCTGTAACTTAAGTGCCCTATATAAGCGAAAGCTGTTATTGGTAAGGCAGGAATGCAACGACTAGCTGGCACTTTGGCTCACAGATGGACACGGAGTGTATCTAAATAACTGGGACCAGGGGATGTAATTTGGAGTAAGTAGGCTGATGCAGCAGAGATAAGAAAAGGTAACCTCCAGAAGTAATGCCCTTCAAGGTACCTAGCAGCCCTAGGGGTGTCCTATGCATAGACGGCTCACTCCCTGGCAGTGCCCAAGGGCACAGCAGGCAGTTGAAGGAAGCCGAAGATCCTTAAAGAGATTTTCTGTTTGAATAGCTGACGTCTCCACACCTCTTCCCATTCCCACTCCCAGGAGAGGGACTTTAATAATGAGCTGCCTCATACCAACAGACCCCTAATTAATTCGCTGCTATTCTTCTGGGACCAGATTCATCCTAATCAAATTTGGGAGGGAAGAATAATGAATGGGGGTTTTTATTGGTGACTTGCTATAGAACGTCCCACAACACCCTGAAACAGCCATTTCCTGGAAAGGGACACCTGCCTTTCTCCCTGTACTCCCTGGATGGACACCTGCTCCTATTCTTCAATAGATACCCACCTCCTTCTTATGTGATTGACTTGCAGCTGCTGGGCAGGATGCCAGAGTGCAGACCTCAATGGTGGTTGGGAATAACGGGGGTCAAGACCCAGGAGGGAGATGGTTGTGGGACCAGGAAGAGAGGAGTTTGAACTTTTTGAGAAGTTGCCCTCTGTACTCTGCCTTCCTAAGGTCTTGGAGAATGGCCAGTCACCTGGGTAATGCTCACTCTGATTCTAGCAATTTCTTCCTCTTTTTCCCATTGTCTCCTCTCTGCACACACCTCCCCCACCCTGAAGGATTCTGTCACAGTGTAACAGGAATGCTCCTGATAAGTGGGACTCCATCTTGAATTTGTAATGTGTACCCACATACCAAATCATACAAGTATGTAAACAGCTTGACTGTGTAGGCCTGATGGTCAGATGCTTGTGAGGAGTGTTGGTTATTCTGACCAAATGTTATTTGTAATGGTCAGAATGACCAGAGAGGTCTGTTGTATAATCAAATATTCAAGAAACACTTGATATTCAGGCTGAAATGTGGCATAAATGTATTAGTGTATTGAGACAAACAAACTTGGCCACCCAGTATGTTTTTTTGTTGGCTGAAAGCTGATTGGGTGAGACTAGCCCTAATTCGGCAGTAAAAACCAAATTTAAGCCTAAGCAAAGTAAGATCAGGAAACTCTTTGATGTGAATACTTGAGAATTCAGAAAGAGGATCCTAGTTAATGTCACTCAGGCCAAAAAGAATCATAGAAATTGTGAGTTCCAAGAGATGTGACCCTCCTCCCCCACCCCTCTCACCCCCTTCCATCTGGCCCAATTTCTACCTGAATAGATATATTATCTACAACATCTCCACAAAACATCCAACTTCAACATGAAACAATGAATCCACAAATCCACAAATTCTTCCTTTCTACTTTGGGGTATCTCTGATTGTTAGGAACAACAATTATTACTCTTTCTGTTTCTGAGAACAAGTAGAAGATGTCTCCTCTTCCTTAGGACAAGCCTTCAGATGGGCAGGCCCCTCAAGCAGCCTTCCTGTGTGGTCACAAGAACACTGTAGCCCAGAGATGCCTGTTTTTTCTCATGTCTGTTCTCTCCTCTGTGTCTAGAGTATCTTGAGGAGTGGAGAAAAATGCTAGGCCTGGGAGGGTTCAGACCATAAAGATCACATGTGGTCCTCTAGGTCCTCAAATACAGACCTTTCACTGAATCCAAACTTCACAGAACAAATTCCCAAGTGTTATGTGAAGTTTGAATTCAGTTAAAGGGTCACACTTGAGGACCTAGAGGACCACATGTGGCCTTAAGGCCAAAGGTTTCCCACCCCTGGTGTGGAGATTTGCTCTAATAAAACAGCAGGAAAAAAACCCCCAAACAACAAAACAACAACAAAAAAAAACCCAACCACTACCAAATTTGTGTCTCTAAAGGTGAATTCCATTTAGAAGGAAATGAGAATGGGGTACCAGGAAGGCCATAGCTCAGGAAGGTCCTCCCCATTCTCTCGGCTAGATATCTTTCATTCCCATATTGATGTCTTCCCTACTGGAAAAGTTTGGTAAGGACCAAAGTGATATGCCCCCAGGAGGTCAGTAGTTCGATAGATTAATGTTCATTTTCCATACTCTTCATCAGGTAAAAGGTGTCGGGAAAAGGAGCAGCAGTAGCCTGAGCTCCCTGAACGGGGTTAGTTGGGGGAGAGAAGGGTTCTTTTTCCGCCCTTTTCTTGGCCCACTTTGTGAAGGTAGACTGATTCAAAGTAGGGGGTCCTGGCTTGGTCAGGATTCCTGCAAGACCTGGACTGAGGACAGAGGGCAGAGGCTGCTGGGAGAGGGAGGGGAAGAGAATGTGCTCTGTTTCTACATTTTTTAACTTGGGGGAAAAAATAGAGAAAAGAGAGAGAGATGGAGGTCCTGGTCCTTTACCCACAGAGAGAAGGCAGCTCGGGGCAAATCTGCTGGCTTCTAATCTGATCTTTAAAAAGAGACAGAAAGATCTGCAGTGTCTCTTTCGTGTGGAGTACTAAAGCATCCCTGCCCACTCCTCTTTATATATATTTTTCTCTTTAAAAGATTGCTCCACCTCTCTGGGGACCAGAATCATTAACTGAAGAATACTTTGTCTTGCTGAGGTTTCCACAGTTTGGCAGTCAGGTGACATACAAGGGGAATCTGCAAAGACAAGGCTGGGGGAAAGGAAGGGGAATGCAGGAGGATGTCTTGGGCTCCAGGCCCACCTGCTCTTGACTGTGCCTCGTTCTCCTTGACCCTGCTCAATCATTCTGATAAGTCCTGGGTTCCCAGCTGGGGGGAGGATCACAGGACTTTCCTTCCCCTCTCCCCACTGTCATTGCCTCCAGGCTGCCAGGAGTCGGCTGATACCCAGTTTGGACCATGGTGGAACCCTATGTCCTACCCCCCTCCCCAACTCTGACAAATAAAATCTATTGTCCTTCATTCTACCTGACACACCTCATGGTAGTAGATGGGGAAAGGAGAGACACGGAGGGCTGGGGGGCGGGGAAAGGGGGGAGGGAAGGAGAGGAGATTTGCCTCTAAGAGGCAGTTCAGCATGGTGGAAAGAGACCTTGGCCTGAGAATCAGGAGAGTTGGGGTCTAGCCCTAGTTCCAGCACTATTTCTACACATATACACATGATCTTGGATCATTTGCCTCAAAACCAGATTTCCCAATAGTTTTGTTAGGAATTTACCTCAAGGGTGTGCTAGTAAAATTTTAACAACAGGGTCTTCTACGATAATACCCATTTAAGTTTAATTTGCAGTATTAACATTTTCTCCATTTCTTTCTTAAGTGTAGACCAATGGTGTCAAACTCAAGTAAACAAGGGACACACTACATAAGGATCCCTGTAACTACAATCAGACTTAATTTTTAAATATAGTCTATTATTTGTTGTATTTTTGTTAAATATTTTACAATTATATTTTAATCTGGTTCAGCTATACTTAGGTGCACCAACCAACCTTGTGTTTGACATCTTTCATCTAGACAACCAAGAAAACAACAACCAAAAATCAAGCCCTGATTTGTAATGTTTGCCTAGATGTAAATACTCATGCTGAAAATTAAACAACCAGCTCTCCCTGAGCCTGTGAGCTCTCCTATAAGCTGGCTCCATCACTCCCCTGTAGGATCTCTAGGGCCTAAATACATCAGGTCAAAGAAAGAACATTAGTCTATATCCCCTCCTGAATAGAAAATATATATATATTTTTTCCTTTTCAGGTGGAGAGGGGAGTTTTATGAAGGCATCACTTCTTCTGTTACTGACCTGAAGCCCAGACCTATTTACCAAAAGCACCAGAGAATGGACAACTGACCACTAAGCACTTATGGAATAGGGACCATGACCCTAATAGTCAGGACTTGGAGGAAAATAATAAAAAAGTACAAGAAAAGAACATACAGGGTCTCCTCATTTAGAATTTAGATCTAAAACTTCAAGGGGCCTGAAAGGCAACATAATCCAATACCCTCATTTTGTAGATGAGGGAGCTGAGGCCAGAGGGAGGGAAGGTATTTTGTCCAAGGTCATACCCATAATAAGAGGCCAAGGAGAGAGTATAGCTCATGACCTGGTGCTCCAAGTTCAGCATTCTTCACTTTTTTTGTCTCTCAGAGACACTTTTGCTAACTGTTTAGAGCCAGGAAACACTCCTCATCTTGCTTGTGATGCTGGCTAGTTCAGTCTAGGAAAGGCAGAGAAGAGGGCACTAGCCTCCTGATGCCCAGAGGGTCTAAGGGGTTTTAATCTATCCCTGATGAGCATCCATTTCTTTGCCAATAGAATGAAGATAATATTCTCACTACCTAGAGCCTGGCATATAGTGGGCACTTTAATAAATGTTTGCTGGCTGGTTGAAAATCTATCTCACAGAATTCTTATGAAGTGCCAATGAGATCAGATATGAAGAACTCTCTGTAACTATAATGCACTATATAATAAGTAGGTGGAGAAGGAAGTCGCAAACTACTCCAGTATCTTTGCCAAGAAAAACCCCATGGACAGTATTGGCGTGCTATGATCCAGAGTTGGACACAACTGAATGACCAAACAGCAACTATACAGGTATAGATTAAAAGAAGAGAAGCAGAGGACTGAGGCCCCTTGGGAAGGGGAGGTAAAAGAAGACTCTCTGGGGAAGTACAGTCAAGGCACTGGCTATTTTCTATAAGGAAAGAAAATTGAAGAGCAGACAGCATCACAGATTTCCCAGTCAAGTTTGGATCTAGGCCAACCCATCAAAGAGGGCGAGGCCCTGAAAGGTCCAAATAGTCTCTTGCTCCCAGAGGGATAATTCCTTGAATAATCTCAGGAGAGTCAGTGGCTTAACAGTATCCTTGGATTCAATGGAGAAGAGATGATGGCTTTCCCTGCTCAGCTCATGGCCCCTCTCCTCACATTGCTCCCAATTATATGCTTCCCTTCCTCTTCTCCTCACGTCAAATCAAATCAACTCAACAAGCATATATGCCAGATTCTGTGCTAAGTGCACACTGAGAATTCCAGGATTCTAGTATGCCAGAGCTGGAAGGAACCTTATGGATCATTTGGTCAATTGAATTTAACAAGGATTTATTAAGTACTTACTATGTGCCAGGCATTGTGATAGGCACTGAAAACAGAATGACCAAAGCAAGATAGTCCCTGTCCTCAAGGGGAAACAACATGTACCCAGATAAGTGAAAATTAGAAGGAAAATAGTTAACTGCAAAAAAAGAAAATCTTTGCAGGAACTTTTTCTGAAAAAGGACTGGTATAACCCATAAATATGAAACTGATTCAAACATATAGGAACAAGAGCCATTCTCCAACAGATTAATGATCAAAGGAGATGAATACACAGTTTTCAAAGGTAGAAGTCTAAGCTGTCAACAGCAATACCAAAAAATGATCCAAAGCACTAGTAATTAGAAAAATGCAAATGAAAAACACTCTAAGGTTCCATTTCATATTCATCAGATTGGCAACGATGACAGAAATGGAAAATGACAACTGTTGGAAGCGATGTGGGAGGACAGGCACATTAATGCATGCTGATGGAACTGTGAATTGGTTCAGCCATTCTGGGAAGCAACTCTTAACTAGGTCCCCAGTCTCTAAACTGTTTGACCCAGAAATACCACACCTAAACCTATATTCCCAAAGAGATTAAAGAGTGATGAAAAGAACCTATGTGTAAAAAAGTATTTAGAGCAGCTCTTTCTGTTTTGGCAAAGAACAGGAAACAAAGGGGGCTCCCATCAAATGGGGAATGGTTAGGTAAGTTATGAATATATTGGAATATTATTGCACCATGAGATATGATGAAAGGGACAGTTTCAGAGAAGCTGGACAGACTCGTTTGAAATGAAGCAGAATTGAATGAGCAGAAGTAGGAGAATTTAGACAATAACAGCACCGTAACAGAAAGCAACTTTGAAAGACATCAGAACTGTGCTCAGTGCTATGACTGGTTACGGTTCCAGAGGATAGTGAAACATGATCTTGACAGAGAGGCAATGGGCTTGAGATGCAGAACGAGACCTATGTTTTTGGACATGAACAATGTGCAATTTTTTTTCTTGGCTGCATATTTATTACAAGTGTTTTGTATTTTCTATTTTTCAGTTGAGGGAAGGTTGGAAGGGAGGAGTAGGGTTTAGTAATAGGGTTATCAAAAGAAGAAAAGAAGGAAAAGAGGGTCACTGGTGAATTCTTTTAAATCATAGAACAAAGGAAAAGTCAGAAGGAAACACAGAAAAGCAGGACAGCTTTGACAGTTATGTATTAAAATCATTATGAATGTATGTTATTTACATAAAAGGAACAGCAAGTTCTATACAATAGAAATGTATATTTTCACATGCAATCATTTCTTTTCTTAACCTACTTTATGTATTTTAGGGCAACTAGGGGGTGCATCAGATAGACTCCCAGGCCTGGAGTCAGGAAAATTCATCTTCCTGAGTTCAAATCTGGCCATAAAAACACTCACTAGCTGTGTGACCCCGAGCAAATCACTTAATGCTATTTGCCTCAATTTCCTCATCTGTAAAATGAGCTGGAGAAGGAACTGGCAGACCACCCCAGTATCTATGCCAGGAAAACCCCAAATGGGGTCATGAAGAGTTGGACAGGACTGAAATGACTGAACAATACTTTATAGATTTAAAATCTTATTTTGTTTGTAGTCCAGAAGAGTATTATGTATACACATATTATCCCAAAGTATATACAAAATAAACACAAACCGGTTTTGAGGGTATAGAGCACTAACCACTTGGGGGATCAAGAAAGGCTTTTTTGTAGGAGGTAGCATTTGAACTGAGTCTTTAAAGGAGCTAAGAGTTCCAAAAGGTTAAGGTGAGGAAGAGGAGGCAACTTTCAGGTGTAGAAGTCAGCCTGTGCAAAGATACAGAGCTAGAAGGAAGAATGATGTTTCCTGGGAAGAACAAAAAGACCAGTTTGGTGTGAACTGAGTATGTGGGGGAATAATTTACAAGGGTGTCCTTAAAATTCTTAGTGTAGTTTAGGCCTTAATAGCTTAAAGCTTAAATTAATAAGTTTAATTGAGCTATTAAAAGTCAAGACCGCACTAAGGCTTTTGGGACACCCAGTATCACTGGAGATCACCCAGTGTCACATAGCCTGACTAAGGGAGGCTTTAAATATGAAGCAGAAGCGTTTCATTTTTATCTTGGAACAAATACACAGCCCCTGATTGTTCTTGACCATGAGTGACAGGGTAAAGACAAACATCTGACTTCAGAGTGAAGGAGGGGAAGAGACTTTTCTCAAAGTGCTTAAGTAGTCAAACTGTTGATTCAGAAATTGAGCCAAGTCTCTTCCCACCATGCCACCCTACATTCCCAGGTGCTCTCCTAATCCCCATTTTTTCAACCAACAGTAGTTGATGTTGAACCAACTCACCTAACCCAGGCTTTCTCTGCTTCCAAAAGAAGTTTGAAGGTTTGAGGTTTTGAGGATAGATATTAAGCAGAGTAGAAGAAGTATATACATTTCTTCACATACTTAGTCGATCCTCTCTAAAGTCTGTGTTAGGAGTAAGAGGAGAGAGGCTTGTCTCGCTGCAAAGGGGTTAGTATGTGTCCTTCTGTAGATGTGATCTGTCCTCCTACTGTGACCATTAATTTCATTGTACTTTATATTATCTGGGTTTGGCATTTCAGTCCTTGGTCTCCTTTCAGTAAAGGTAATCAGGAGGGCCTGTGGAGGGCCCTGTCCCAAATGAGCAAACCTGAAGAGTGCAGTGGTCACTATAGATTTCAATGTCTCTGGCTGGATTCACGTTCCATTTCCCACTCTCCTCCCTTGAGACAGAGAGAGCATCCCTTGCATAGGCATAATGCCAGTTCTGCATTAGGTCAGTTTGCCAATGGACCACAGGAGGAGGCAAAAGGGAGGGGCAGGAGGTGGGGAAAGGGAAATGCAGAGGATGGAAGGGAATGAGGAGGCTGCCAGACTAATACAGGGAAGAACACACTCTTTCCCCAGGGGGCTTGTAGGATCCTTTCTTCTGGGTTCCTCTTGTTCTTCCTTGGATGAGATAGTGATAAAGTCACACACACTCACACATACTCATTTTCACATTCACACACACACACACACACACACAGCCCAAAACACATTCTATAGGGTTTTACTTCCCCCAAACCCCAGAGAACTATGACTGACGCCCCACTTCTCAATCCTCTGATCCCCCAACAAAGCTTCAGATGTGGCTAAGAGCCCAGGTCACTCCATAGTGCAGCTTCTACTCTCTTTACTGACTTGCATTCAAACCGCAGGTTTCTGCCATAATCCTTGAAGCCTGATGGACATTAGTGAGGCTAATGTTTTCCTGTAATTAAAGGTCCTCCTCCCCTCCCCATCCCATCCCATCCCATCCCATCCCATCCCATCTCATCCCATCCCATCCCTAATCCCAGATAATTAGCTCTCTGATTGCTAGTGTTAGGCAGGAAACCCAGTGTTTGGAGAGGGATTTTGGGCAGACGGGTCAGGCAAACACTCTGCAGGAAACTGCACTGGGAAAACAGGCTGTTCTTGGAGTGTGCTGTTTAAACAGCTTTGTGGCCCTCCCCACCAAGGGACTTGGTTCTCTCTGCCTTGTCCTGGTTTGCTGTGCCTGAGGACTTGGGTGGTACCTTCAGCTGCCCCCTGACTCTGATAGCACTTTCTGCCAATGGGCTAACTTTCTTGGGCCTTCAGAATCCTGAAACAGAAGAAGGATGGAGATACCTCCATGGAGTAACCAGAATGCTATGCACCCAGCATGCTAAAGGGGAGGATGTTCCCAGAGGAAGTATGCATTCCCATATCAAAGTGTGTGTGTGTGTTTGAGTCAGTAAGACTAGATCTGCTTCCCCTAGACTTGTACTCCAACAGGGTTGTGGTCAAAAGGTTAATAAAATGATTCGGGTGAAAACAGGAACTTTGTGACTCCCTGTGGCCCAAGAGGGAGAATGGGAAGCCTTTACACTCCAGTTGCTGACAGGATCTAAACAGAGGCTGCAGAGGGTAGCAGGATCAGGTTAACTCTCAGATTACCCATCTGAGACCACCATTTGTTGACACAACATAGGCAAGCCTTTGCTTTCCTCATTGTTCTCCTGAAGAGACGTTTCTAGTAATAATAATGGTACTTTTCCAGGGTGCTTTTCAATTTTTCAGAGCCTCAGCACCATCAGCTATGGACAACTGCAGGTTTTATTATCTCCTTTTTGCTGATGATAGAAAGGAAGCCCAGACAGAGGGAGATAACAGTTGACCCATGCTAGAAATCAGCTCATTTGGCTACTAGTCTATGTAGTGCTTTCTACTTGACACCTTGAGAGAGTCTGTGAGTCCCAATCCAATGTAACGGTCACTAAGCATCTACCATGTATGAGGTTACACAAAAGGAACACAGAGCTAGCCTTGGAGTCAAGGAGACTATGGTGCAGAGCTGGCCTCTCAGCCCTCACTGGCTGGTCAGTCCTGGTCACCTAAACCCTCAGAGCCCCAGAAACTGAAATCAAAGACCTATTTTTTTTAAATGGGCAAGACATTGGGGATGTAAATTTCAAGGAAAAACAATGTTTGCCCTCAAGGAGTTTACATTCTAATAGATGTTGTCTAAAGAGATATAATCCAGATGCTAGACTGGTAGGAAATTCAGAGCAACCAACTGGGCTTAAATTTCACAAATTCCACACTAATATTTCTGGGATCCTCAATCTTCTGGAAGCTCACTCCTCAACTTAGCACTTGTCCATATTTCATCCAGGTGATGGATTCATGCCAGAACAGAGGAAGACAGAGATCATAGCACTAGAATTAAGGATCCAAAGGGCCGGTGAGGGATAGAACTTCTCCCTTTTGCCTAATCCAAAGGGCTTGATGCTGGTTGGTTCTGGTGATCAGATAGGAAGAAAGTGAGAATAAAAAGTTAGAGGAAGAGAAGACTGAAATAAGAAAGTGGGGATAGGAGGGAGGGTAGAGAGTGGGGGGTGGGGAGGGGTAGCAGCTTTAGCACATTTGGGAAGGCAGTCAGTCATTGGAGCCTACGTTAGCTCTTCCTGGTGGCCTGGCATGCTGGGGATTTCACTGCTTCAAGGAGGTCTCTGGTAGAGTCCACTCTCCCATGTTAGCTCCTCTAATGAGCTCAGGGCATGGGGGAGGAAATAGGCTGTGGATGGATTCCAGATGAGGGTATCAGGTTTGCCCGAAGTAGACTCTGTGGCTTCTGAATCCCTAGGTAGCAAGCCCAGCTAGAAATCAGCTTTGTGGAAATGGCCCTTATCAGAAGCCTTTCTGTGGAATGCCAATGACATTTAACCCTGACTCTTCCACCAACTTTCTGCCCCTTTCCCTCTTATGCCTAGAAGCCATTTTCTTTTCCCCTTCCTGACCTCAGTCTACCACCCTAGTTCAAGCCCTCACCATCTGTCACCTGGACTATTGTAAGAGCCTTGTAATTAGATTCCCTGCCCTACTCCAATCCATACTCTACTCAACCACCAAAGTGATTTTCCTTAAGCACAGGGGCAACCAAGTCACACCTACTCAATAAACTCTAGTGGTTCCTTATTACTTCCAGCATCAAATATCTGAAGTCCTTTGTTTGGCATGAAACGCTTTTTATGGCCTGTCCTCTTCCTCCTTTTTGGGTATTCTATTTCCACACACTCCATTGGTAACTGCTTCACTTCAGAGCAGCAACCCTGCAGGTTTTCCCCTCCCAGCTTGATTTTTTTTTCTTTTTTTCTGATTAAAGGGTTCATCCCCTGACTCACTTCTTAAAGAGGCCTACTCACTGAATGGGCATTACCTCATTCTAAGTGAGAACCTGAGAAGGCCTTAGCCTAAAAGGACCAAAGTCTCTCATTGCATCCTGAGCCATCTTCAGTCGTCCTGATGAATATCTGGCCACTGGACCCAGATGGCTCTGGAGGAGAAAATGAGGCTGGTGACCTTGCACAGCCCTGCCTCACTTAAATCCAAGTCAACTGAAAGTCATATCATCATCTCCCTGATGCCATAGTCTTCTTGGAGAATGAAGGACAAACACAACAACATACTCCATCATCCGAATCACCCTGGTCCATTTTGCTGTTCTTTGTACATGATACTATCTCCCATCTCCCTTTTTTGTACTGTTTGTTCCCTATGCAAGGCTCTTTCTCCCAATATCTAACTTTTAGAATGCTTGGTCTCCCTCAAGATGAGGCTCAAAGGTGCTCTGCTTTAGGAGGTCTTTCTTCTTCCTCGTAGCTATCCCCACTCCTACCCCAGTGTTACCTTCTACTTAAGATACTTCCTAATTAGTGTGATTAATGACTCCCTTATCCCCATTATTTGAAATCATACTGCATATTTCCATTGGGCAGGAACTGATCACTCTATTTTAGATAATTATAACTTCAAATTGTGAGAATTCATTATTCACACTAATCAGGATCTGGACACATTCTGTGCTTATCTTTGACAACAAAGTCAAATGGACAGTGAGCTGGGCTTGGAGTCAAGAAGACCTTACAAGCTGTGTGACCTTGGACAAGTCACTTAACATCTGTCTCAGTTTCCTCAGCTGTAAATTGGAGCTACCTCTCAGGGCTGCTGTGGGGATCCAATGAGATAATATATTCCAAATGCTTTGCAAACCTTAAAGTGCTACAAAAATGCTCGCTAATATCATCAGCCCTCTTTCCATGATATTATACTGTCATTCAATTAATATTTATGGAACACCCACTGGAAATCTGGAGCTATAATAGAAAACTCTGGACGTCCTCATGCCCAGTTTCTTCCACAGATAAGAGCCAGAAAAGACTGTCTTTAGAGAGAGAGGAAGCCATGAATTTGGACACTGAAGACGTGTCTCCATGATTGTGGCAGCCATTCTAAATGCCATGATACGTTAGACTGTCCCTTTGGTAAAATGGGCCTCAAGTTTCCCCCTGCTTTGTTTTCTGGCTTCTGGCTTTAGAATCCCTGAACCAGTCCCAGAGTTCCCTGCCTCTCCCTCTACCCCTCCTTCAGTAGCCTCCAGTCCTTACCTGGGTCATTTTTTAATGGTAGGCAGCCCGGAGGTTGTGTGGATAGGACAGTTTTGATTAACTGAGATGAAATTTGCATTTTGCTTCAAAAAAAACAGCTTGGGATCTTACAGAGTGGAGAACAGCAGGGCTTTAACTTCAATAGCCAATGCCTGAAGGTCCAACCATTTGAATTAAGTACAGAAGCATTTTTACCTATTTTCCTCCCCACTCTCCAACCTCCTATCCCTAAGCTTTCCTTACTCTGCTCTCTAACCAACAGGGAGCAAAACTTCAGAAAAAAGCCTTTCCAAACATGGTGGTGGGAAAAAAGCACTTGTGGCCTCTTCAAAGAAAAAGCTCTAGCCCTCTAAAGAATGATGGATGGAGGGACAGAGGGGGACTGACAGGAAGATGGACAGCTGTCTTAAAACTGCTAAAAAGGCCCTTAAATTAAGCAAAGCCCTGAAATGTGACTATAAAACAGAATAGAGGAGAAAAAGTACTAGATCTGAGAGAGTCCTGAGTTAGGTGCTACAGTGGATAAAGCCCTGGGCCCAGAATCAGGACGGCCTGAGTTCAAATCTCAGCCTCAGATGTTTATTAACTGTATGACCCTAGGCAAGTCACTTGAATTTTGTCTACCTTAGTTTCCTCAATGGCAAATTATAGCTGTTTTATAATAATTAGTGCCTGCCTCCCAGGGTTGTTGTGAGGATAAACTATGAATGATATTTTTATTATTTTTATTTTTATTTTTTGGCCTTTTTTTTGGAGGGCAATTGGGGTTAAGTCACTTGCCCAAAGTCACATGGCTAGTAAGTGTATCAAGTGTCTGAGGCTGGATTTGAACTCAGGTCCTCCTGACTCCAGGGCCGGTGCTCTATTCACTGTACCACCTAGCCGCCCCCAATGAATGATATTTCTAAAGAGCTTGGAAGAGTTGCCTGACACACACTAGGTACTTAATAAATGCTTATTTCCTTCCTTCCTCTCTCCATGGATGGAGGTACTGTGAATCCCAGTAGTAGAGAGTCATCATGGAATCATAAAAAATTACTAAAACGGGAAGAGACTAGAAAAATCACCGACTTTATTTAACCTGATAATTTTGCAAATGAGGGAGTTGAGGCTCAGAGAAATAAAGTGACTTGCACAGCTAGCTGTTGGCAGGATAATGACTTCTATTTAGATAGAATTCCTATATTTAAATATTTCCATTTTTAAATAGCACTTTAAAGCTGAAAAAGTGCTTACCTCATACAGCCTTGTTAATGTAGATAGTACAGTATTACTCCCTCTTTTGCAGATGGGGATACTGAGATACAGACAGTTCAAGTGACTGATCCAGGGTCTCCAAACTACAGAATAGAGTTCTTTCCATTGTATCATGTACCTCTCCTTCTAGGACTTGAACTCTAAAGTCTCCTGATTCTGGGCCCAGGGCTGTTTCACACTATGCCAGGCTGGTTTGCATACTGGTATTTACCGACTAACCTTGAGCAAATCACTTGGCATTGTTGTGTCTCAGTTTTTCTCCCCTTGAAAAGTGGAATCATGAGCCTTCTCCCCTAATGTCAAGGTGCCATTGCGAGACAAGTGCTGTGAACATGTCCTGTTACTCTTATAGACATTAGCCTTGGTTCTTATCGCTTGCCATTTTCCCTCATTCCCTCCCGCTGCCCTTCCTCCCTAAGAGTCATGGGGGCTATGTTGAGTAGTGGCTGCAAGCCAAAATCTGTACTTTATTAATTACACGTCAACTACTCTGTGTAATGTTTAATGTGGTTTCCAGGTTGGATCACATCCACGGCAAGATGAAGAGACCACAGAAGCTGAATGTGTAGTCATTGGGGGAAAAGGAAAGGGATTTAACATGTCAGGGTACCCCTTTAGAGCTACCAATGTCTTATTTCATTGGTACTGCCCCCATGTTCTTACAGTGCATGTTTCTATCCTCTCCACTGAAAGGAATGAGAGGTTAAGGGTCATGGGCAAGTTCAATTTGGGGTCCCTTTTTGAGAGACTGATGGGGAGGACTGGGAAGAAGGCAGGTGAAAATGATCAGAGACCCAGGAAATAGGATCATTAGGGAAAGGTTAAATGCTTTGGGACAAATGGAATTCTTTAGGATGGAGAAGAGAAGATTGAAGGATGTCTTATCAATGACTTTCTATGATATTCAATCATAATATTGATGACATATAGAACATGTTGATCCTCCTCCAAAAAGGTAAATTGAAAAAACAGACCTCCTAAGAAAGATCTTCCTTGTTTTCTTACTCAAAGTGGCTCTGCTAGCTTTTGTTTTGTCCCTGGCTAGTTGTATGTCCTTGGACAAATCACTATCTCTCTTTTCTTTGGTTTCCTCATCTGTAAAATGGGAGAAGGGAGTGGGTGGTACTAATGACTTCATAAATGTCTTTCTGGGAGATGCCAGAATGGAAGACTAAGGAGAGTAACAGAATCTCCAAACCACTAAGAAGAGATCTCTTAAAAGTACTGACACTCTTGTTTCTGGCGAGGCTAGAAACAAGAGGTTTGTTAACTGACCTTTGGGGACTCCTAGGATTATATAGACTAAATGTTGAAGGAGTAGAGATGAGATATTTTAGAGCTTGTAGTATCTGGAATTTGTCACTCTGGACTGTTCATTCTGAGCAGCTACTCTCCTTCTCCAAGGAAAGTATTACTTTGTTTGCTTGTCCCTACTTTCTCTCTATATAGTGACAGGGACTGAGGCCTGTATGGATATGCAGTTGCTGTAATGAATGGTTTAAAAAGGAAACTAGTAGGCACAAGGATATCAAAGAAAGAGAAAAAGGATCCATATGTACAAAAATATTTGTGGCAGTTCATTTTGCGGAGGCAAGAAACCGGAAACTATAAAGGGTGCCCATCAGTTGGAGAACTACTGAACAAATTATGACATATGAAAGCAATGAAATATAAGTAAGCTATGTATGAAGTAAGCTATGATGAAAGGATAGCTTCAGAGAAACCTGCAAAGACTTGTATGAACCGATGCAAAGTGAAATGAGCAGAACTAAGAGAATAATGTATACAATAAGGGCAACGTTGTAAAAACAAACAACTTTAAAAGACTTAAGAATTATGATCTACATAATGATCAGCCATGATTTCCAGACAGTAGATGATGAAGCATTTTGAGTGAACTCAAAATGCAGAATAAGGTTTATATTTTTGGACATAGGCCAATGTGGGAATTTGTTTTGCTTAACTTTGCATATTTAGGACACACTATTTTTTTAAAATAGAAAAATGAGAGAGGATGGTCTGGAGAATAAATAAATGCTTAGTAATTTTAAAAAAATAAAATGAAAGTTAAAAAAAAAACCAAAACTGCTCCCAGGATCCAGGGTTCTGGGAGTAGGGAATGTCTCATTAGAGTAAGTTATTCAGACAACAATTCCAGCCTCACTGAGTTTTAGAGACTGAAATTTTGCCCCTTGATTTTCCAGACTACCCCCTTCTAGCTAGGCTTATACCCTCTCTCTGCTCTCTCAGTTTAGCTGGGTTGTGGACACTTTCAACCTTCGACCTTAAGTGGGCCCACTAGCTTGGCAGTTATGAAAAATCGTATTTCTTGCTCTGTTTATAAGCCTACTCTCCCCTAGCCACTGGGATTAGGGCCTGGGAATTCCTCTTCTCTTGGTTGTGTCTCCTGGCTCTCCTAAAGATGGGCTGCCACAGAGCTACAAAGCAGATTTCTTTATTTTGCACAGGGATCTGTGGGAACCCAGCAAAGGCACCACGAAGGGCAGCCATAGAAGAGGGCTGACAGAGAGTAGTGCTAGCAGCAGGAGCAGCAGCAGCACTAAGCTGGGGGAGCAGACACTCCTGAGCCTGTATTTAGCAAACACCGCTTGACTGTAGCGGCACTAATGGATTCTGTTATCTTGCCTGGACCCTTGTCTGAAGATCAGCAAAGCGCAAGGAGGCTTTGAGTTAAAAATACTCAGCAAGCAAGCAGGCTTAGGTGGGAAACATGTCGTGGGAAATAGGACTCTGGGCACAGGGAGACAAGGTCGAGAGATGGGAGCTTCTGCACTTGCCTCCCACCAGCTTTCAGTCCACATGCATAGGAGACTGGGCAGCGGGCCAGGAGAGCAAAGCCAAAGGGAGAGCCACCGTCAGCTATTTATTTATTTGTTTGTTTGTTTGTTTGTTTGTTTGTTTTTAAAACAGGGACTGGTGGGCTGTCCATTGAGAAAATTGAGTTGATAAGGCATGCATCAGCCTTCAGGGCTAGAAGATAAGGGGGTTGGGGAAGGCAGCAAGCATTTATTAAGTGCCTAGTATATGCAAGGCACTATGTTAAAGCTTTACAAACAGTATCTCACTTGATCCTTACAACTCATGAGGTAGGTGCCGTTATTATCCCTGTTTCATAGCTGAAAAATTGCAGCAGAGCTTATGCGATTTGCCCAGAGTTGCACTGCTAATGAATGCCTGACCTTACATTTGAATTTGGGTCTTCCTGACTATCTGTGAGAACTTGCCACAGTTTCTTCAAGCATTAAAATAAGGGGGACTGTACTTGGTAATGGTGAGAGTTCACTGAGTCCTCAATTCTATGAATGGATTAGGTGCTTGAGGAACATCCCCAGGGCAGAGATATTGAAAGAGAGGAGATATATCTAGGGATATCCCACTCCCTTTCCAAAAAATGCATAACTCTAGTTCATTTCATAGCCCAGAAAGAGTGGAAGAGCAGGAGACCCCCCCACCCCGCATTTCCCATCTTCCCAAACCTTTTTGCTTTAATGAGGTGATCAAAGGTCAGACCTCATCCCACATCCAGACTCTGAAACATAAACGAGATTATTGAATTGAGTGGGTCCATTCGTTGTTGGTCACCATCCTCAGAGGGACCACCCACAGAACCTTAAAGATATGATGGCCCATCCTTAAGCATTTTCTAGGATCCCAGAATCCCCAGGGCTGGATGAAAGCTCTGTCTCTAGCTCAAGTGGCAGAGTAGGGCTTAAATCTGGGTCTTCTGACTGCCAGTTTTAGTGGACATTTGCAAAATAATAAATCAATGAGGACCCTTGCTCTATACACAGTGCATGGTTAAAACATACTGCTAGCTAATTTTAAGACTCCTCCCTTCTCCCACCTCAATCCCCTAGTGCTTAATCTGAGTCATTTTGAATTTATACAAATTTAGCACCTGAGCGTGCACCTGGGGCGATGGAATAGGAGAAAGGCAATTGCAAAGACAGAAGGCAAAGCCAGGGCCTGTGGGAAAATGTTAGTCCTGTGACTTGAGCATCCAGTTTTTACAGATTCAATTCAGAAAGCATTTAGTAAGCTATGTATGAAGCATTGTGCTAGATGCCAGAGATGCAAAGATGAGAATGATAAGAAAGATAAGTCTTGTCCTCAAGGAGCTCACCTATTCTTCCCTACTAGTTTATGTGAGACAGGGAAAGCGTAGATAATTGAAATTTATGCAAAGAACCACAGGCTTCATATTAGCCAATTTTTGTTTCAAAATCCTCACCATAACCAGACCTTTGACCACAGCATACTACTTGGTGCCAATAACATAATGCAAATTTCATAGAACATTCTGGAATGGGCCTGGAGGCTGGTGGTAACTGGGAGCATAGTGATGATGTTAAAACTCAGCAAAGTATGAACCCATCACTATCTCATTCAAGGCTGATGATGAGAGGCCCAAAGCCCCTTCTTGGCAAACGGGGACCACAAGCGCATTAATTAATTATTTTGCCATTAACTCCACTGCACCTCATTGTCTGCAGCTCCTGCTTTCCAGAGGGGCTCTAATAGACTCAGTGCACACTAGATAATTAAATATCAACACATGTATCCCCTGCCCAGTGCAGGATTGGTATTTGCTCCGTTAATTAGGATAGAAATGGCCTTTACCAAGAGCGAAACACACAGAGGTGGCCACCAAAGTGAGAGAGGTTCATGCCCATGAGTGGAAATGGAAGTGAGCAAACTCTTTCTCTTCCCTCTGTTCTATTATCTGTTCCTGTAGATCTAGGGGTGGTGAGCAGGGGAGGGGAAGAGTGGAGAGCTCTCTGCCCCAAGTGAGGCTCCCTGCCCTGCTGCAGGCCACAGCAGAGTTGGCTTCCTGCTCCTCTAATGCAAGCCAGCCTCCGACAACTGGCACTCGGAGCTTAATGACTGTGTTTCTGCTTAATATAAATTGTGGTTATTTAGCCGCCCAAATACCAATTCCCCACTGAGCTTTCCCTAGTTAAGACACCACAGATACACTCACACACACATGGGCTCACCAGACATGACTGCAACACCTGCAAGCTGCCCCTGCTTCACTCCTCCCTTGGTCCCTTTGAGAATTGCAGTCTGGTTGCCTCTAGTTGGAGGTGGGAGTGGGGGGTGGAATCCTTGTGGTACAGACTTGAAAACACTTGGATAACTGATGAAGGGAGCTCTGTGTGTTCTCTTTTCCTAAATTTCAGATGGCAAAAGTTCCTCCTCCCTTCTTCCTAACACTAGGCACTCAGACTGTGAAACAATGATTTGTAGCTGGAAGGGAACTTAGGGACTCCAGTATGGATTCAGTCAAAGGGCTATACTTGAGGACCTAGCAGGTCTCAAGGCCCCAGATTCCCCACCCCTGAACTAGACCAATGTCCTCACTTTACAGATGAGGAAACTGAGGCCCAGAGAAGGTTGCCCAAGGTCACACAAATAGTATTTGTCAGAGTCTGAATTTGAACTGAGATTCTGTGACTCCCAGTTCAGCTGCCTTTCCACTGAAAATGGGCTTTACTTTACAAATGAAGAAACAGAGACCAAGAGAGTTGCCCAAGACTGCCCAGATGGTAAGTGGCAGGCTCAAGTCCTCAGTTCTAAAATCACCGTACTTTTTGCCACTTCCCATAGAAGACATCCTCTCTAGAAACAAGGGGATGGACTGAACGACCTTTAGCTAGCCCTACCAGTTTACAGTCTGTGATTCAAGGAACAAGGAAAATTCAAGATGGAACAAAGGAAGAGTAGGTAGTTTCTGAGAGCAACTGGTATTAGTCCTCAGAAATTAGTGGGCTTCTGATGAGAGCTTAATTAGATAGACCTCACCAGGTAATGCTGTCTTCAGAAGGCCTTAATTCCAGTCAAGGCACTGGGCAGTAAGAAAGAGGACAACCCAGCAGACATATGAAAACTGCATTCAGGAGTTAAAAGATTAATTCTTCCTTTAATCAGGCACTTGGCAAAATTAAGTCAAAAGAATACTGAATCTAGTTACAGAATCTATTCTGCTGAATACTATCTGTGTGACTTTGGACAAGTCCTCTCTCTTTTGTAGGCCTCAGGGTCCCCACCTGTAAAATGAGGGGTTGGTCCAGATGATCCCTTCTATCTCCACATCTATAATCCATTATCACCATTGTTCTGGTTCCTTTCAGGAGAAATTATCCATCTGCACTGATAGTGATACTTTCTATTGAAATAAGGACATTTACTGGATGGGTGGCTTTAGTGGGAAAGAATGAATCCTGAGTTAGATGAGTGGAATCTGAGATGGTTATAGGATATAAAGATTGAGATGTTCCAAAGGTGATTGGAGCATTGCTGTTCATGAGAGAGATTAAGGCTAGATCTGGAGGAAGTTCATCAAGAAAGTAGGCTTGGGCAGACAAAAGAAAGCTCAGGACAGAACCTTGGGGTGCAAACGCACTCACAGTTAGGAGATGGGGAATGGAGGAAGCAAAGATACCTGAAAAGGGATCATCTTATAGATAGGAAAAGAACTGGGAAAGAAGAGCATCAAAGGAAGGGAGGGGATCCAGGAAGAAGCCAAGAACCAGAGTCCAAAGCTGAAGAGAGACCCAAGAGGAGGAAGACTAAGAAAAGTCTTTCTGATCAGCATGTTAAGAGATCCCAGATAACCTCAGAGAAAGCAGTTTGATTAAATGATGGGGTGGGGAGCCAGATTGCAAGGGGCTAAGAAGTAAGAGGAGGTGAGGAAAAGGAATCAGAGCTTTCTGTAGGAGTTTGGCAAGCAAAGGAGGTGAGAAACAGTATGAAAGCTTGAGAGGATGGTAGGGTTTAGTAGGGGTGGTGAACCTGGGACCTTGAGGCCACATGTGGTCCTCAAGTGCAGCCTTTTGACTGAATCCAAACTTCACAGGACAAATCATCTTAATAAAAGGATTTGATCTATAAAACTTGGACTTTTTTAAAGCTGCGCTCAAGGACCTAGGAGGCCATATGTGGCCTCAAGACTACAGCTTCTCCACCTTTGGCTAGGGGCATTTTCTTTCAAGGATGAAAGAGAGGTGATGATGCTTACAGAAAGCAGGGAAGGAGTCAGTAGATAAGGAGAATTTTTTTTAATAAGGGGAAATTGAACGGGTTGGGGAAATGAATGGTTGGAGGAACAAAATCTTACAAAAGATGGGAGGGGATGAGACCATGGGCACAAAGGGAGGGGACTAGTTCCAAAACAGAGATGTTAGTATGGTATAGTAGAAAGAGAACTAAGTCCTGACTCTGCTGTATACTACTCATAGGACCCTTGGGCAAGTCAATACACTTCTCTGGAGCCCGAGTTTCTTCCTCTGTAAATAAGAGGGTTGGAGTGGATGATCTTTAAAATCCCTCTCTGGCTCTAAATCCTACCATCTTACACTTCTATTGTTTCAGGTGGCTCTCAGTTCCCCACTGGAATTAGATGGGATTGCCAACTGTCCCTCCTTTGACCTGGTGTTAGGAGCTCTTCCCCAGATGTCTGGGTCTTCCTGTTCTCAGCCAACCATAGAAACCAGTGTCTCCAAGACCTCCCCCAATTCATGTGGGTGTGTGTGGGGTGGTGGTGTTGGTAGAGAAATAAGGGGTCCTCTGTGCATCTCTCATTAGTAATTCACCTCCTCTTCTGCTGAGCTCTGCTCTCCCCCTCCCCTCCTCATCCCCCCATATGCAGATGGCTTTGTTTTCCAAACCTGATAGATGCTGACAGGGATATTGTTCTCAGCATCACCAGACTGCCAGAGGCTGCTTAAGTCAAATGATTTTCTTTCCCCTAATAACTTGGAGGATTTTTTTTCTCTTAAAAGCAAAAGCAGGAAAAAAAGTATTTTTTCTAATGCCTCTTGTTTGCCTTAAAGAGACAGAGTGTCATTTACCCTCCTCTCTAGTCCGAAGTTAAATGAAAAGAACTTTAAACAAAGACCAGCCTGCCTTGAAGCAATTATTAGTGACTGGAATAGGGGAAGAACTGAGATGGGGCTGGGGGATGATCTCTAGAGAGCAGTGATTGACAGGCTGATGGGAGGTAGGAGTGTGTGGGAACTGTACTAGAGCCAGGTGGGGGAGGGTGGGAGAAACATCAGCCACTTAGAGAGGGGGCACAGAATATGTTGCTGTTGGGGAGGTAGAAGGTATAAGGGATGGCTGGAGAGGAAGGAAAGATGCCAACAGAAACCTTCTGAAAATCCTTCTATGGGATCTATTTTGGCCAGTCTCAAGATGGGGGAATAAGGTTGTCTTGGCCAAGCATCTAACTGAGCCCCATGGCAAGTCTCCAGAGGCCCCTAAGTTCTTTCTGCTCAGCCCCACTTTTCAAAAGAGACTAAATAAATGAGGTTGAAATCACTTCCCTTCCCCAAATCCCCTGTCCATTATATCACATGCATCTAGTAACAAATAATTACTAACCAGTTGCTTGTGCAGGGCACTGGGCCAGGTACTGTGTGGACCCATGGGACCATAGGAACTTAAAGATGGAAGATGGCTCAAGAGTTCTCTAAGTAGAACAAAGTCTAGGACACAGTTCCTGCCCTCAACTCAAGGGGCAAGACTAACATTCACTAAGAGTTATCTAGCAAGCAGGTCAAGGGCTAGATGAGAAGGGCATGTAATGGTTACTACAGGAGCTCAGAGGAGCTTTCTTTCTTTGAGCTTGAGGCATCTTCTACACGAGGCCTTTCCTGATCCCCCCTCCCTATATGCTAGTGTCTTCTAGCACCCCCCCATTAAGTTATTTTTCCATATACTTACATATGTATATGTTGCCTGTTTCAATAGAATGCAAGACCCATAAAAGCAGACACTTAAAAAAAATCCTAGCACCTAACACAGTGTCTGGCAATTGGGAGGTTTTAACAAATATTTATTTATTGGTTGAACTGGACTTTGGAAGATAGGTAGGGTTTGGATAGGGTATAAAACTAGCTTCATAGCCTTTAGATACAGAGATTTCTAGATTTGTTGGATGAGAAGGTAGACATATTTGACTGAAGTAAAGAAGCTCTCATTGGCAAATAAATAGTGGGAGATAAAGAATGGCAAATTAGATTGGGGGCAGATTGAGGAGGACCTGCAGTGCTAAGATTTGATTTTGTAGACAGGGGAGTCATTGAAGATTTTTAAGGAGAGAAATGAGATACAAAAGAAAAGAAATACAAGTCAAAAGATTGGTTTATTATATTTCCAGGTCTTTTCTTCCTCTCTCTGTCACAAATACAAATAAACATATGTAACATCCATCCGTACGTACATACACTCACACATACGCGTACAAACAATACTTCCAAGTGTCTGTTCCTTTAGGTTACATACTCTTCCCCCCTCCCAGATGTTCCAAGAGCACCTCATGGGGAATCTTCCCATCTGTAGACAGCACAAGCTACCAAGAGTCAGATCTTAGATCTAGGCAGAATGATGTGATTACATGTTCCTGACACTTAGATCCCCCCCAAGTTCTTGGACTTTGGATTACTTTGATGGAAACTGTCCCAAAGAAGCTGGACCCTGTTTCCAAAAGAGTTTGGAGAGGAGTTTGCTTTTCAGACAGGGATGAAAGCCTGCTCCTAACATTTTTGGAAAGGAAGGTTTGTGATGATCTGGATTAGCTGCCCTTCAGCCTCCAAGAACTAGAATATTGGATATTAATTAAAGTGAGACTTCATGTGATGGAATATTTCAATGAAGCAGAGGGGGTACGAGAAGTCACAGAGATTCCCCCTGGCCAGATACTGTGATCATTGTTGGCACTTTGCATACTAAGGCAGGAGATACAGTAGAAAAAAATCTGGAATTGTGTGTGTGTGTGTGTGTGTGTGTGTGTGTGTGTGTGTGTGTGTGTGTGTGTGTGTGTGTGTGTGTAGGGAAGAGAGCAGGAGACCTGGATTTGAATCTTCTCTTTATCATTTACTAGCTGTATGATCTTGGGTAAGTTTAGTCAATAGGCATGGATAAAGTACCTACTATGAGCCACTGGGAAAACAAAATAAAGGCAAAAATATGGTTCCTGCCCTCAAGGAAATCACTTTTTAATGGGAGAGATAAGAAGCAAATGTTATACATATAAAATACATGTATTTTATAATTTTTAATATTAATATTATATTCATATTTTTAAAAAATTAATGTATTGTATATTTATCTTTATATGTGTATTTCCCTCTCCCTCCCCCCCTCCTCTGATGGGAAGTAATCTCAGAGGGAAAGGACCAGCAGTAATGGGGAGGAGGGGCAGAAAGGGTCTCCTGAAAAAAAGTGAGATCTTGTTTGAGTCTTAAAGGAGGCCAGGGGAACCAAAAGGTAGAAATGAGAAGGGAGAGCATTCCAGACTTGGGGGTCAGCCAAAGAGTCAGGAGACAGAGCACCATATACAGGAAACAGCAAGTAGACTGGCATTTTTGGATTGTTAGAGGATATGGAGATAGTAAGATTAGTTGGCTTTTTTCAACTTCAGTTTTCTCATCTGTAAAATGGGGACATGTACTACAAACCTCACCAAATTGTTGTGAGGCTTGATGACACTGTACATAAAGCTTTTGGTGGCACAGTGGAAAAGCTATTGGTTTTGGAATCAAGAGGACTTTACATTTTAACCTCAGCTTTGCTACTTACTGCCTGGGTAACCTTGGGTCACTCATTTAGGTCTCTCTTTCCTCATCTGCAAAATGAAGAGTGAATGACAGACATCAAGCATATTGGCTAGGAGCTAAAGGAGGCCCACAAAATTCTTGAGTGCAGCCTGAATTAGATTAAAATGTAACAGAAAATATTTAACAAAATAAAGATGCAATGAAGCAGATACTGTTAATATGTGGCTTTCTAAGTCAATACCCAGCTCCCCTCTCCCTCCACTCCCTTTTCCGTTTGGGTTTGACACCATTTGACTGGATAACCTCTTAGGTTCCTTCTACACCTAAATATACAACCATATGTAAACATACAATATTATTATATCAAGAGGTGGAGGGTAGGAGGCAGTGAGAGGGGTATAGAGAAGACTGATTCTCTGATACTGGGCTTGCATATCTGTCTCTCGAGGTGAGGGCTGGGGATCCAGTTTCTGGCAAGTCTAGGGCTGGGCTCACTGCTTCAGCTGAGCTTTCCTCCGGGGCAGGAAAAGGGATTTGCCAATGAAAATGCTACCAGCTGAACTGGTATTAACTAACCACATTGGGTATAGGGCTGAGGGGGAGGGGTGTATGGATGGGCAAAGTCAGGAAACGAAAATTAATCCTCTCATTATCAGTCTGACCCTTAGATCCATAGAGGGATGGGCATGGCCAAGTCAGGAAGATTGTCTTATATAGCATCTGCTCCAGCAGTCTGCTCCAACTTTTATCACCCTGTATCCTGACTAGGAATGCTGGGTATGCATGGTAATGACAATATAAAACATATTCAGAACTTTAGCTATTGAGTGGCATAGAGGCCTTTGCCTCAACCACCCCATGAATCTACAGCCATCTGTGTCTAAGCAACTATTGCTTAGGGCCCCATCCCCCCAGTGCTCCTATCTTGGTAGAGGTCCATCTTCCCTGCTTCTACACCTTTCATTTTGAGCTAGTCACTATCCTAGGATCCTCTGGGTGCTGTCATTGAACATGCTTGGTTATACCCCAAGGAGCCTTGAGACTTGCCAACCTCCCAGTCATTGTAACCTTGGAACTGTTGGGTCTTTCTAGCTGCCCTGCAACTGACTCTTATTTATACTGTCTCCCCCCAATAGAAGGCGAACTTCTTGAGAGCAGGTACTAGTTCATTTTATTTGTTTTCCTCTGCATTTAGCACAGTCTTTGGCACATGATAAATGCTTTTTCCATTGTTCATTCATCTTTCTTCTATCTTAAACCCTATGATTTGAGGGTATGTGTGTTGGGGATGGGTGGAGCTGCTGTCTTTTGGAGGGAGAACACTATCCACCCCATTTTGCCTTTCCACCCCACCTTCCCCCAAATGCTTTTTGCTTTAGGTTAAAAAATAATTCCTAGAGATGATTCTACTTGTAGGTGCACAATTTGTGGGCTTCTACATGCACAGAGCAAAATTAGGAACCCCAGAATCCAGATATTTGAAAATGGGGAAAGACAATGAAATGCACACTCTTGTTTTATTGTGTTCCCACTCTAAGGTGACTGGATTTGGCCAACAGGGTCACAGTTTGTCAATCCCTGAATCATCCAATTACTAGACAAAATCATAGAGCTGGAAGGGATTTCACAGATCATCTAGGCTAAGAGTTGGCAAATTATGCCCCCATGGGCTAATTCTGTCCTGCTGCTTGTCTTTGTATGGCCTGGGAAATAAGAATGGGTTTTTTGCACTTTTAAATAAAATTTTATTATGTAAAAACAACTCTTAGCTTACAGGGAATTTCATCTTCAGGGAATTCTAATTATTAAATTCAGAATTATAATCAGCTAAAATCTCCCAGGGAGGTACCCTGTGAATCCTAAAGTAAGAACTCTGCCTTAAAAGAGAATATATAGGAAAGTATAGGGATTGAGGAGAGGACAGCTAGGTGGCACAACAGATAGGGCACTGGGCTTAGAGTTTAGAAGACCTGAGTTCAAATTTGACCCAGACACTTACTAGCTATGTAACCCTGGGCAAGTCATTTAACCTCCTTCCTCAGTTTCCCCATCTGTAAAATGAGCTGGAGAAGGAATACTCCAGTATCTTTTCCAAGAAAACCCCAAATAGGGTCATGAAGAGCTGGACATGACTGAAATGACTGAAGAAAAACAGCAAAAAAGGAAAAAGGGTGGAGAAAATTCTACCAGTAATGCATTACTGAGGAGTCTGAGGACAAGGGTCCTAGCATAATGACTAGTTCAGATGAGGACCACCCAGAGGAATGCTTTCTATCTGACAGTGACTTGGTGGTTTGGTGCTTAATTCTGCAGAGAATATGTTCCTCTTCTAACCAGGCAGTGCACCCTTCCTGCCCTGGGTATCACTGTCAGTTCTATGTTAAGGAAAGGGTTTGTATGATTTGATGATGACTAAAGTAACCTAGGCTACTGCAGCTACACACTACAGAATATCAGAGAATGGTCTGGAATAGCTACATCTGACATTCTTCCCTACCCCAAACTAATATGATATATATTACATAATATATAATGCTACCATTCTATCTTCCAGTCAGACCACATCTTGCTTACTGGGGAAGGTGGGGGGGGGGGAGATTGCCAGTTGTCACGACCTATGTCTTGCCACTGAACCCTGATGGCCCCTGGTGAAGAGAGTGAGGCTGATGTCTTTGCACAGCTCTGCCTCACTTAAATCCAATTCACTTGAAAGTCAAGACATTCCCCTCCCAATGTCATTGGTTCTCTTTGTGGACAAAGGATGAACAACAACAACAATCTTGTATACTGTGTTTAGTTCTGAGGAAATCAATAAGTTGGAGAAAGTCCAGAGAAGGGGACCCATGATATCAGATGGGGAAGAAAGGGAAGAGGGGCTAGAGATCTTGTCAGATGATGATACGTTGAAGGAACTATGAATGCTTACCCTGGACAGAAGAGAGGATGGAAGATATGATAGCTGTGTAATGGGTTATCACGTGACTGGAGCTGCTTTGCTAGATCTCAAAGGACAAAACTAACACCAAGTGGAAGTTGCAGAGACAGATATAAAGAGAAACTTTTTAATTAGAGGTGTGCAAAAGTGGAATAAGTTGCCTCAAGAGACAGAGTATTCTTTAAGCAGAGGTTGGATAATCACTTATCAGGGCTATTGTGGTCAGGATTCCATGACCTGTGACTTCTTTTCACCTCTGATGTTCTGTGATTCTATGATCTTCGAGGACCTTGGTCTGGCTGAACCAGAAGTCATATTAAATAAAGTGTGGCCTTTGAGAAAGCTAAAGTGGTTAGAAAAGAAGAATACTGGGACGGAAATCTCAGTGCCCTCAGGGCATGACATAGGAAGTGAGATGGAGATGAAGAGAAATAGGACCTCTTTTAGAAAAGCTGGGGATCATAAAACAATGATTCAGTGTAGAGTGGGGGAAAGCTGGGGGAAGGGTGCAGCTAGAAAGGACAGCATTGCCGGACTAAGGACCAGTCAACTAGGAAAGTCCTTAAAGTAAGAAATGATAAGATTTAGACCTTCAAGGTACCTACAGTTTCATCCAGTTTCAAGCTCTTTATTTCATAACTAAGGAAACTGAGGTCCAGAGAGGCTACGTGATTTGCCCAAGGTCGCACAGGCAGTAAATGGCAGAGTTAGGATTTGATCCTAGTATTTCTGATTCCACAGCCTCTACCCTTCGTTGCATCAGAGTAGCTGCTGAGTGAACCAATTACACAGAAAAATGCATAGGAAAAAGAGACTAGTTCAGAGGAATTTTTGTAACCGGAGGAACTGAAACCCTCTATTTCATAAACAATCTTGCGGTTTGGGTTACAGTCTGAACCTAAGGGTGAGGGCTTATTGAAGCAAAGGTGGAGGTAAGAAGGGTTGAAATGGCTAGAATCAAATGTGATAGACATTTATGATGAACTTGCTAGGTGCCAGGTGCTGTCCTTGGTGCTGGAGATACAAAGGAATACTGATAGCCACGAGGTCTGTGTTTTCATAGGGGCTTACATACAAGCAATCAGATCTTACTATGTATGCACCAGGCACTATTTGTAGTACTGATGATACAAAGAATTAAAGAGACCCCTAAATTAAAATGCAAAACAAAATCCTGTTGAATGTAGTAATCAGGAGAGGCTACCTAGACCTCACTGACCCCGTGGTTGGAGCAGGTCTTGTGATATCTCTGGAAATTTTCTTCACCTGGAGCCCCTTGTTTTGACCAGATGTCCATTATTCCCCATGCTTTGGCTATTTTGAAAAGCACCTTAATTCCTCTCTGTTGAAGTATCTTTAAACCCAGCCCCTTCTGCTCCTTTTGAGCACTCCAGTAGTCCTATAATGTGTATGGTAATCCCCTTGCCTTGATTAAAGATTCTCGTTGTTGCTACCTGGTAGTCCTCTTTATTTCAGGTTGACAACCTAAACTACAATCTCTGCTCTCCAGAAATTCACAGTTCTAATGGAAGAGATAATATGTAAATATCTAGGGTGAAGAAATTTCTTCTACTGGCAAAACCCGAAAATGTTTACTGTCCTCAAGGAAATTTCCCCCTTCTGGAAGGAAAACAAAATGTGTTAAGATAAATACACAAAATCTATACAAAGTTATTTGGGTGGGTGGAGTGGGGAGTACTAATGAGGGGATCTTTCTTTAGGAGGTGGTGCATGTGCTGAACCTGAATGGATATAGGAATTCTAGGAATTGGAGGGAAACATTCCAGGTATGGGAAACAGGCTGTGGCCCCCGAGGCAAGAGACAGAATGCAGTGTTAGAATAGTAAGTAGCCTGATTTGAGTGAAACATTGAATGGATGAGGAGGAGTAATGGGAAATAAGTCTGGAAAGATAAATTGTAGGAAATAAGGAAGGCACTGCTATTTCTCTCTTCCTCTAAGGGCCTTCTCTGTCTGAATGCTAGCAGTCTCTGCTCTTTGTTGTACCTGGGCTTATATGCTGGGCATTTGATTGTCAGGGTCATGAATGTGGTATAAGCTAAATGTCCACCTTGCTTCAGGAGGGAGGGGCCAATGGGATCCTGGAGAGCCCCTAACCCCTATAGGATTGGTTGAGGGATGTGAGAGAGTCTTCCCAAACCAAAGCAGGATTTGGGGATGGGAGTATCAGTCTGCCATGTTCTGCTCTGGGAAAAAAAAAAGGGATTTGTGTTGCTCTAACAGCTGTGGGATTTTTTTCCTGACATCATTCCTTACCTCCTCTTCCTTAGTACATGAAACTCTAAATCTTGCCAAGGAGCCATCCCACTAGAGGGGAGAAGGTATAAGGTAGTGTTGAGCCAGCTTCACTGAAGTATGTATGGAGGGAGCTGGTAGTTAAGGAAAGAAAGGCAACCCCTCCCTCCATGCCCCCTCCAATATGGGGGTTGGAGGAGGGAAAGTTCCCTAAGCTCATTTACTTCCAACAAGAAAGCCCAGAGGAGGCCCCAAGCCCCATAAGCATTGACTCCGCAGTAAATTACAGCATGATGGCAGTGATATTAACAATAATGATGATAATGGTACCGATAATGGGAGGTCAGAGAGGCACTTTCCTGTTTTCTCTCAAGGGGTAAAGTTGCAGGTTTAGAGCATTGCTTCTGATTTGAAGAATTTGAATCCTAGGTATATTTCTCTGCAGGAGTGGGAGAGCTGGTAACAGCCCAGAGACTCCTAGGCTCAGACATAAGGGAATAGGATCCCCATTCTCTGACTCATCAAGGACTCCTTTATAGTCAGAACTCTTTCCTCCTGGCAGGGGAGGTTGCCCCATTCCTGGGCAGGTAAAGTTATAGGGAGACAACATAATTCCATTCCACTTTACCCATCTAATAATCTATATCCCATTTTTAGGGGCCAGTGGTTATGCCTGGGGTGATGGTGACTCAATTCATCAATCAGCATCCCTCATTTCTATCTTGTAATAAACCCTGTGTAGTGTATAGTGTCAATATTTATCAGCCCAGATTTTCAAATGAGCACCCCAAAGCTTAGAGAGATGGAGGGATTTGACCAAGAGCACATAACTAACAAATAACAGAGTGGGAACTTGAACTCAGGTCTCCTGCCTCCAAAGCTGATTAGAATTTGTACAGTCCCTTAACTAAACATACAATTAAAACAGTGACAGTTTCAGTGAGGGCAAGATATCTGAATGAGGTCACACAGGAAGGAAAATAGCAAAGCTAAGCCTTGAACCCAGATCTCTAAAGCCAAGACTTTGCAGGCTGCCTCGTTGCCTTAAACCACTGGTTCAGTTCGAATTTGGCTTACTTGGTCTTCAACCGTAAGGAGTCTCTCTAGTGCTAATGGTCTAGGGCCTGCTTTGGAATGGTCCTTCAAGTAAATGGTGAGAAGAAAATATTTAGGCCTCTTATTGTGCTTCTAAATTGGAAATAAAGTGGGGGCTGGGGCGGGGGAAAGAATGATTCAGATACAACTGAAGGAAGAATGTAGCCTGGGCCTGGGTCAGGGTCTGGGCTGGAGAGCAGAGCAGAGAGAGATGGTCAGTCCTGTCTTTCCTTCAGACTCCCGCAAATATTCAGGGCTGGCTTTCTTCTATACCTTTCTTCCAAAGGTCATCTGGTCTTTCTTTTTCCCCTCTTCCTAACCCCCTGCCCCAGGCTTAGTCCTATCTAAGGAAGATGGATGCATGCCTTTTCTAGCAAATATTCTGGCACAAAGAGACTTCACAATGTGATGCACTGAAAAGAGCATCGGGGAGCATCAAGGAAACATTTTTTTAAAAAAATGCACAGAAGTTAAAAAAACAAAATTTCTAGGTGAAACAAAATAGGGCAATTTTGTTATTAGCTTATTAGTCCATACATACTATACATATATGTATGTATGTGTGTATGTACATATGGGTATATAAGTATACATATACATACATACACATATATGGCAATCAGGGTTAAGTGACTTGCCCAGGGTCACACAGCTAGTCAGTGTCTGAGGCTGGATTTGAACTCAGGTTCTCAGGGCTGGTTCTCTCTACTTTGCCACCCAGCTTCCCAGATATAGATAGATAGATAGATAGATAGATAGATAGATAGATAGATAGATAGATAGATATAGATATATGCAATATTAAAAGCATGCAACAGTTTAATTTCTTGTGCAATCCTTCATACCTTGAAACATCAGTGTTTGTTGATGACTTAAATTCAGAATAAAAATGAAATTTTAATAAAAGAAAAAAAACCACCCAGACTGGAGTCAGATGACTTAGGTTTTAATTTGCCTCCTATATTATCAGCAAATCACTTAATGCTCCTGGATCTCAGTTTCCTCATCTGTAAAATGAAGGGCTTGGACTTCAATGGCCTCTTTCTGCTAGCTCTATATTTAGGATGCTATGAGATTCTGCTAAACTCTCCAACATTTCTAGGAAGTTAAAAGGGAGCAACTAAATACACAAGCACTCCCTCCCCCTCCCAGATCCCTCTTCCCCTCCCAGATCCCTCTTCCCCTCCCCCCTTCTTTCACCATCTTCAAACACACTCAGAGGAAATTAGCACAAGGCTCCCTGTCATCGAATGCAGCGACTTGTGAACATGTGCTTAAGCTGTTTCTCCCCCACAATATGAGGTTTGCAGCAACTCACTGGGGGGTTGTATTTTTTTTTTTTAGGACTGTGTGTATATGTTAAAGTCATTAGAAGGAGGGAGTGGAGAAGGAAAGGCCATTATATGGGAGGAGAAGAAAAATGACCTGTCTTCAGGCTGTCAGCAAAGAAAACTACCCCCCCATCAGGGGGAGGAGTGGGGCAGAAGAAGCTTTGGGGGGGGGGCACTATTCTGCACTGATGGCCAGTAATGGAACTAGGAAGAGCAGAAAGAGGGGGAAAGGATTTTGGAAAGGGAAAGAGCATGTGGTCTACTGGGCTGTGGCTGTGTGCAGGATTCATGTTTATAGCAAAAAAACGCCATTTGCAAAGGGTAGGAAAAGATGAAGGTAGGGAGGTGGAGGTGGTGTCTTAGGTAACTTTGCTCCAGACAGACTGGCTGGAGAATCCCACTTTGTTATACTTCCTCCCATCCCAGGGCTGTCAAATGCTGGTGAGGAGCAAGGTGGAGGCAGGGCCAGAGCCTCCTGAGTTAAGCTATGAAGAAATGCCATGGGCAGAACCACCTGAGGCTGGGGATAATATCGGGGACCTGATTCCTCCTGTGGGACCACATAGGGTCCACCCAAGCTCCTGGTGCCTCCTGAAGAGCTATCAGGAATCCTGGAATTTTTCAGGTCTTGAGCCTGAGACCTGAGATGACAGAAGATCAGGACCAGAAGAGATCCTTGAGGTCATCTAAGAATAAGAAAGTAAGGCCCAGAGAAGTTGAAGAGCTTGTCAAAAGTCATGTATGTAACAGTGGGGCAGGGGGTGTTGGTCAGGACAGTCTTTGCTTGGATCCTCTCCCCCTCCCTCATTTGATGGAGCATTCTCCAGAGGAGGTACCTCTCATTGACCTTGACCTGTAGGTCATGTGTATTAGAAAGGAGGCAGGATTCAAACCCAGGTCCTCTGACTCTAAATAGAGATCCCTTTCCATTATACCAGGCCTCCTCTTGCACTTCCTCTCCTTCCCCCACGTCAAGTACAATGGCATCAAAGAGCTTTCATCCTGCCAGAGTTCATCCCCTTTAGCCCCCTGCCCAAGGGTAAGGCTACACTCAACTCAATCATGACACAAAAAAAGATCTTCAGAAAAGATCTTGTGGAGAGAGCTATGGAGTTAAGTATAGGCAGGAGCAGTTTGGTGGTTTTTAACTGACATTTTGCCTGAAGCCTTAGGAGACCCAGAGGGTGTATTCCTGACTCCTTGGAGGGCAGAGTACCTTTATGGGCATACAGAACCCTGTTCTAAATCAAAGCTTAGCAGTGAGCTTTTGTTTCCAAATCTAGGGAGGGTGAGGATGAAAGTCAGATCTCACAGGTGGTCCCAGAGGCCTCTTCTGCCAAAACCTACTGTGAAATGACCTCTAACCTCCTTCTCATACCTTTTCCATCTAGTTCTGTCTCACTTCTTCCTCCCTGGGGAATGTAAGACAAGAAAGGTAATTTAGGGGTCACTAGCAGGAAAGGTACAAAGGTCAGACTTCAGTGAGGGGATGGGAGTGGAATTTCACCTCTGCTCCAAAGCAAGACCCCTTTCCTTGAATGTTTTCTCCTCCTCTCCTAGCTCCCACCATCTGCAGACCAGAGTTAAGGGATGAGGGTCTCTGGGAAGGTGAAGAATTGCCAGCATGAGGAACTAACTGTATAGGAAAACCACAGGAGGAAGTCAGTGAATAACCAAGTCCAAGTCATGGAAATCTGGAGGCCTTAGGAATCATCAAATGAATTTACAGATGCTTTGGACCTCACCTGAGGTCCAAGGAGGGAAGGGACTTATCTGACCAATGGCATAGAGTGAGTTTGTGGCAGAGACAGGATTAGAACTCAGGCACAGGATCCTTTTCCTTACTGAATAGTAACAATCAGAAAAGGCCCAAGAGCTGTTCTAGTCTATTGCCCTCATTTTTTTAGAGGGGTAATTAAGGCTCAAAGAGGGGCAAAATTATTTACTGGCCCAATTCAACACTGATTAAGAAGAAATCAAATTGTTTTTTTTTTTTTTAAGGCAACCAGGGTTAAATGACTTGCCCAGGGTCACATAGCTATTAAGTATCTGAGGCTGGATTTGAACTCAGGTCCTCCTGAGTTTATCCATTGCACCATCTAGCTGCCTCTCAAACTAGTTCTTGTGAACTCAGGGATACCCTGAGGCATAGAGACTTTTGTACACAGTACACATTTAATATATATTCTGAACTGAATCAAATTGGATGAGAAGTGAAACAGAATAGAGAAAACTTTTTTTTTTTTTAAATGTTTAGTAGATTTATAGAGTGAGTTTGGACGTCAGGACTCCTGGGTGTGTCAGCCTTCCATTATCCATTCATTTATTTCTTTGTTATTTTTGCTAGATCTTCCTATCTTGCCCAGGATAAAAGTACAGAAGCCATTTGTGGGTTAGCTGATGATAGGTGATGGTGGGCTTGGGAACTTTTATTTGACTTGCTCCATTTTTCAACCTAACCCAGTTTACCCCTTGTCCCAACCTGGTGCTTACTCCCTCTTCCTCCTCTTTCCCATGTGGGTGTTCACCATATTGATTGTGAGATACCCAACTGGCTTAGCTCACTACAGTTCTGAACTCTAGAACTCAGATCCAGCCTCAGCCTCCCAGTTGCTGGGATTACAAGTGTGCACAATGTCCAGAGTCTGAAGCTTTTCCTTCTAAGGTAGCCTTCCATCCACTTTGTGTGTATCATGGCTGTGCTTATTTGTCTAAGCTATTAGAATGAAAGTTTCTTGGAGACAGGAACTGATTGCTTTTCTCTTTATCCCCAGACCTTATCATAGCATCAGTCACACAGCAAATCCTTAATAAATGCTTGCTGATTGATTGGTTTAGCAGAAATAGCACTGAACTTGGAGTCAGGTGATCTTAGTTCTGACCCATCCTCTGCAGCTTAATACCTCTAATAAATATTGTATGAACCCATGTAAGTCATTTACATCTCAGAGTTTCAAGTGTCTTACAATAAAGTATTTACATAGCACTTCACAAATCTTATTTTATTCTCACAACAACCCTGGGAGGTAGGTGTTACAATCATCCCCATTTTACAGTTGGGGAAACTGAGGCAGATTTGGGGTAAGTGACTTGCTCAGAGTGACATAGCTAGGAAGTATCTATGGCTGTATTTGGACTCGTTTCTTCCTTGATTCCAGGTCCCGTACTCTTATCTATTTTGTCCAGTAGTTGCTTCTTATCCATAAAACAGGGACAATAAAATTTGCATTACCTACCTTTAAGTGTTGTTATGAGAGAAATACTTTGTTAACTTTAAAGTACTATATAAATTTAAGCTATTAGTACCGGCTTCATGACTTTCCACAATTCACTGCATCCTTCAGTGCTTCAGTGTCTATAAAAAGAGGGCATTTAATTAGATGATCTCAGGTCCTCTCCAATTCTAACATTTGGAGATTCTGGTTTTGGCCCCAGCTGGGTCACTGGATTGAGCGAAACTCTGGGCCAGCATCTGGCCTTTGAGTGTCTGGCCACTAGGCAGCTGGGTAAATTAGTGTATTTAGAGAGTGATTGCATTCCTGGCTAGCTGACTGACTGGATTGCCGAAAAGGTCAAGGGGCAGGAATTAGAGAAGGAACAATTGGATTTTATTTTTCAGACCTGGAGTTTGTTCTTCCACATGTGGACTCCAGGTCAGAAGCCAGGCCAACCAGCCTCATGACCCAGAACTAGAGCACTCTCTCCTCTTTCTGCTCCTCCCTTTTGCCCTAAAGAACTAAGAAGAAGGGGAGGGAGGGAGAGGGTCCTTGAATTTATTCAGCTTGGGACAGGCGTTGAAAGCTCATTTAAGTTCCTCCTTCTCTCACTAGGGATGAGGTCAGAAGCAAAAAAAGGTCACAGCTGGATTTGCAAATGACTGGAAGCGGGGAGGAGAGGGGCATGTGTAGGGAGGGGATCTGGGGAGAGCCGGCAACTCTGAAAAAGGGGAAATCACTGCTGACTTATAAACCCAACAGTAATTCATCCTGAGTTAGGACATGGAAGGCAATGAAAGCCCCAGAAATCTCTCTTCCTGTCACTAGGATTTCATTTCACTCTAAATCTCCTCCTATCTTTCCCTCCCCGTGTCCCTTGACAGCTCACAGCTTAGGACACATGGGTGCAAGAGGTCCAAGAAGCCTTCTTTGGGTCAGCTGACCAGCAGGGGCTCCAAGCTGCTGAAGCTGGGAAAGAAACGAAGGGGCAAAGATCAGAGAGAAGCCAGATGCCCAAAGCTACACCGCATGGCTTGGTCCCAGACTGATTCACAGGGGATCAGTGCTTCTGGGCTCCTCCAGGGTGCCTGCAGAAGGGAGACGATAAAGGTTGTTCCAGGTGGGAAGGGGCTGGATGCTCTCTCCATTGTCCCCACTGCTTACCCCCTCCTAGCTGTGGCACAGAGCGCTGGTGAATTCCGTACTCTGAGCCTCCCTGGAAGCCTCTCACTCTCCCTGATCAGCTGGAAATACTTTTGCAGTATTAGGGCATTTTTAGTCAAAGAAAGCAGCCAATGTGGCATTCTAGACACCCAGAATCACAGGGTTAGAGCCAGAGTGGATCTCGAAGTGGATCTCATCCCCTTAATTTACAAATGCAGACAATGAGACCCAGCTGACCAAAGGAAGGTCACACATGGAATTTTTAACCCAGATCCCATCAGTCCAAATCCTGGGCTCTTCCTATTGGGCATCTTGTCTTTCCCTCTGCCTCCAGTCTCAGCTCACACACAGAAGGGTAAGAGAGGTTGGGGACCAAGGAGAGTGGAGTTGGGGACAGAAGACAGAGGTAGTGAGAGTAATGGGCATCAGGACAGTATTCTTTTTCATGCTTAAAGGTTTAAAGGGAGTTTTCACTACTTCCTTAGCAGCCCCCTGGTGAGGTCTACACCCTAGGAATTTGCTCTCATAATCTAATATTAACTATTGCTAAGCATCCTCTAACACAGCACAAAACACTTTGCCTTGGAATGATGGGTCTGTTTGGCACCAAGGACTGGATGGTAACGAGGATTGAGGAAGACAGCAAGATGGGTAAAACTGTCCCATCCATCTAGCTTGCCCTGCTGACTCAGGGACTGCCCTCAGACCTCATGCCTCTTTGCAAGTGATGAACTGTTCAACCTGAGTGGGGAGCAGGGAGAGGCTCAAAGTGGTAGGGTGGGAATTCAGACAGTAGCTAAGCAAGTTCTGCAACAAAACTTCCCCAAAGAAAGTCAATAAAGCACTATCAAAACCCACTTAGATAAAATGGGTGGAGCACCATTAACATTTCTTACTCATTCCCACCCCAGGGCTCCTCTGAGCCTGGGATGAGGCAAGCACTGTTCCTTGCTCAAATCTGGAGTTTCATATCTCGTCTAAGACAGCATGGATGGGATGGAGATTGGATGGGAGATGCCCAGATAGTCTACACCCATCTCATTTCCACTTCCCATCTTACCTAGGGGCCTGGGGCTGTCCTACATGCCCTAGCACCAGGCTCTACAAGGGAGAGAAACAAGAAGGGTAAGACATAGGCCCAGCACACGAGTGCCCACAGAGTAGAGTGACCCAAGGAAGTTTCTGGGAAGGGAATCTTAAGCTTGGTTTCCTGGCAGGCCTTTAGCTGTTTCCTCAAGCTCTGGGGTGACCAATAGATGGCTTGGCTAAGCAATAAATGGCCCCAAAGCCTCTCACAACATAGTCTGGGTCCCTCCAAAGCCCAGAGTCTAATTAAGGTCCTATCCCACAGGTGGAAAGCAAACAAACCCCAGACATTTTTCCTTTTCTCTTTTAGGAAACAAGGAAATGCATTCCACCCCCTGGTCCCCAGGTCTTTTTTCCCCCATATGGAGCCCTTTCCTTTCACACCCCTTACTCTGAGAATCAGGTTACTCAGGGCTCAGAGATCTCTAGAAATAGCTTCCCATGATGCATATCCTGGACTGTGGACTCAGGAAAGAAATTCAACTCAAGGGAAAACTCCCAGCTCTGAGACTTGGCCTCCTTCAGGGTTTTTCCTAGCTGAGGGGATGAATGAATGAGTGAGACACCTGGGAATCCTACCTCATGAGCCAGTCTCTTCCCGATGCCCTCATCTCCCTCTCCTAAGGACCAAGAAAAGTTGTATATAGATCCTGGTGCTATAGTCCCCTGCCAGAAGCCTTCCTCCCTCTGTGTAGTGAACTGCCATGGTGGAATAAATATCTCTCTCGCAGCATACATAGATATAGCTATAAATATACATATCTATGTCTATATATATATCTTTTCTTCTAAAGAGTTGGCAAGTGTTCCCCCAGAAACTTTTTCCATGACATGATAGAAAACCAGCTGACTCATCAGCTTGATCTTCCCCACAAATGTAGCTGCTGGTCGACCTTTTTGCCAAACTCCTTTGAACTTTCCAGTAATGGAATCCTTCCTGCACCCCTCTGTCCAGGCACCATCGCTGCCAGAGGCCTTTCTGAAGTTGAAAAACATAACTCGTATCTCTCCCCACCTTTTTGGAAGGATGTAACTCTGGTCCTGTCTGGAAGCATGTACCTTTTTTTTTCTTTTTTGGTTGGGGTAGTGGGGAGCCCAGGAATGCTCTTTTAATTCTAGCATGCAGGGTGGAGGGAGAAGGTTGGGTAGGAAAAGGGTTTGGGATGGCACTTGGGAACAGATGTAGAGAAGGGAGGCTTGGATTTAGGAGGGTACTCCTGACGGCTGGTGCTGAAGATAGCTGGGTGAAGGGAGCTGTTAAGTGTCAGTTTGGCTTTTTACCATAATAACACAACATTCAGTAATCGCTAGGGCATGTGTTTCTGGCAGTTAGCAAAGATGCAGGCAAGCATCTCTCTCTGATGGCCCTTTAGATAAACAGCAGAAACTGTGGGGGAGGGGGAAAGGGGTTGGGAAAGCAGCACAGGTAATGACTTTCTGAGGGAGTTATCATTAGGCCCAGGTGTTGGGAAGCTTATCTTCATCAGGGCACATCAGCATTTCTTGGAAGGAGGCTCTGAGTGGGAGGAGGGTGGATTTGTTTTCCCCTTCCCATCTTCCTCCCCAAACCTCTTTGAGGTGTCTGCAGAAGCTCTTGGGTAGATGTGGGGGAGCCATCCAGCTTCTCCTCCTCCAAGATACAATGGGGTTCAAAGTAGGGAGAGGAAAGTAGGCACAGACTTGGGATGGGGGGGAAAGCTACCTAGGGAGAGGAAGAAGGATATGCAGCAGGCAAAAGGAATTATTATAGAAATGATAAAGTGTATAATTTAGGAAAAAAAAAGGGGGGGAGGTGAGGCAGGGAGGGGGAAGGAGAGACAGAACTGGACCAGTGATTTCATATATGTAAGGACCTTGCAGGTTAGGAAACTTTCTCAATCAATGCAGGTAGGCACCTTCCGGCAATTTATAGTCTTAGAGAGTTGCTCCAGGTACTGAGGTTAAGCCACTTGTTTAGCAAAAACAATTCCCAAATCATGGAATTTCTGTTCTTTCTTCTTGCCCTATTACCTTTCTTTTCACATCTTTTCTTTTTCTTTTTCCTTTTATTTGGATGATTATTTGCACAACAGAGAAAATGGGCAGGTGTTGCTGGCAGCTGTTTCATGACAGCCTCAAGAATGGTCTTCAGAAGGTAGAAATGAAGGCAGAGGTAGAGATGGAGAATAGGGGGGAAGGGAGTGGAAAATGTGGCCCCACCCTGCAAAGAGAGGTGGCTAGGGAGCAGAACATAGTCGATCACACTCTTCTCAATATTCTCTTTTCTCGAGGTGTTAATACCCTTGATAGCTTTGATATCTATTCTAGTTCTTCCCCTGTCCCCCACTAGCTGAAGGAGTGAAAGACATTTCCTCAATCTCCTTTCTTTATCCAGGTCACAGGGGCTAACTGTAGGGATGTCCCTCAAGGATCTGTCCTAGGCCCTTTTCTCTTCTCCCTCTATACTATTTTGATGATCACATTAGTTTCCATAAATTGAGTGAAAATTCAAAATTCAACGAAAATGAATGTTAAAATGATTTTTCAGATCTATTTATCCAGTCCTGACCTCTCTCCTGGACAGCTAGGTAGCACAAAGGATAGAGTACCAGGCCTGGAGTCAGGAAGACTAGCTGTGTGACCCTGAACAAGTCACTTAATCTTGTTTGCCTCAGTTTCTTCATCTGTAAAATGAGCTGAAGAAGGTAATGACAAACCCCTCTAGCATATTTGCCAAGAAAGTCTCAAATGGGGTCATGAAGAGTCAGAAACAACTCAAGAACAATGACTTTTCTCATGGCCTCCTCGCCCCACTGGACATCTAGAACATCTAGATGTCTTGTAGACACCTAAAACTCAAATACATCCAAAACAGAATTAATTGCCTTTTTCCCAAAGCCTTCCCTCTTGCTGATCACTGCTAAGGACACTGCCATCCTCTTATTCATGGTAGGCTCACAACACGGGTGTCAAGGTCAACTCATCCAATGTTCCCAAAGCCCCTTAACATCTCTTGCACAACCTTTTTTTTTTTTTTTTTTTTTTTTTTTTTTTTTTTGCTTTTTGGAGGGCAATTGGGGTTAAGTGACTTGCCCAAGGTCACATGGCTATTTTTTTGGTGTTAAGTGTCTGAGGTCAAATTTGAACTTAGGTCCTTCTGACTCCAGGGCTGGTGCTTTTATTCACTGTGCCACCTAGCCACCCCTTGTACAACTTCTTTATCTCTTCTTTCCTCATTAGACTGTGAACTCCTTGAGGGCAGGGACTCTTTCTATTTTTCTTTGAATCCCCAATGAATAGTTCATGATACATGCTGCGACTGTTGTTCAGTTGTTTCAGTCATGTCCAACTATTTGTGCCTCCCATTTGGGGTTTTTTTGACAAAGATACTAGAGTAGTTTTCCATGTCCTTCTCCACCTCATTTTACAGATAAGGAACTGAGGCAAACAGAGTGAAGTGACTTGCCCAGGGTTGCACAGCTAGTACATGCCTGAGGCCAGATTTCAACTCAAGAAGCAGATGAATCTTCCTGATTTCAAGCCCAGTACTCTATTCACTGTACCACTTGACTGCCCCTCATGATACAGTGTAGGGGCTTAATAAATTGTTCTTGACTTGGAAGGGAAGTCATGAATTTATTATGGCTAAAATCTTGCTTGATGGTAGGGGAGATGGACAAGATGACTTTACCACATCTATAAGCAAAGTTCTGGTCTTGGAGTCTCTACCAACTAGCTTACCATGTCACTTTGGGCAAAAGTATTAACTGTTCTGGTCCTTTCTTCTCTGTCCATCACAAGTGCCTGTTTTGGGGATCAAATGACTAGAAAATTGAGTAAGAGGACCTGGGCTCTCTTGAGATGGATCTTTGCAAACATCAGGGGCTGGCAACATCAAGATCATTCCACATCTGGAAAAGTGGTTAGGCATGTGAGGAAGAGGGAAATGTCTCCTTCAGGACAAAACTGGCTGCCTTCAGAGTCCTGAAAAGCCCTTATAGTTTGGGAGGGAAACAATGATAGATCTTGACAAACCAGATAGCTAAGAGCCCTTCATATCTGAAGCTTTCCTTAGGTCTGTGTATGCTAACTTGACTCCAGGAGGGAAAAAACAAACAAACTAAAAATTCCTTAAACCAAATGCCTTTCCTAGTGAAAACATCAGGGCCAGAGTCAAATAAAGACAGTGCATTTCTGTCCTGTTAATCCCTTTGTTGTCTGGACAATGACCAAGGTCTTGCCAGAACCTTACCCACTTTCATGACAACTGTTCCCATGTCCACTGGGCAGAAAGCCATACCACCTTCGGGGAAGCAACCTGCCAGGATAGCAACCTGCTGCCCTGGGACCTTACCTCTTCCTGCTGACTTGAAGGATCCTTTTCAATCTGCCCCCCTCCCCTTAGAATAACTGATGGATCTTTTGGGGAGGTTAGTAGAGGTTGGGCTGTAAGGCAACAAAGAAGCAGGTGACTCGAGCCTGGGACTTGGTTTTAGAGTAAAATAGGAAGCAGAAATGGAACCAGTTAGAAATGGGGTTGTTGAAAAGACAGCTGGTGAGTGAAAGGACATATTGGTAATGACACCTTCTATTGATATGGAACTTTATAGTTTGTTTTAGTCTTTTACAGCACTTTCAAACACATTAATTAATTTTATTTTCACAAACATCCTGTGAAAAAAACAGGGCAGATAACCATTATTTCCACTTTATAGCTAAGGAAAGAAGCACTCAAAGAGCCCAAATGAATTGCCCAAAGTCACAGAACTGGTATCAACGCCAGAGAAAGGATTAGAGCCCAGGTCTCCTGACCCCTAAAGACCTAATCCAATGGTCTCTCCTCCACATTTGTTCTCTCATAAAACACAGGCTAAAGCCAAAGATATCTGGACCAAATCCCACTAAAGACAGCTGGGAGAGGTAGAAAGAAGAGGATTTTTTTTTGTGGGGGGGGGAGTGAGGAGTGGGGATGAGCATATGACCTAAATCCCTTCCCTCTTGGGCCCTAAAATGCCAGCATCATCTGTGAACCTCCTCCTCCTCCTCCCTACCATTTGAATCCTGTTTTTTCTCTTTTAAAGGATTTTTACCTACATGGATCTTTATCACAACCATGGGTAGGTTTCCTCCTCATTTTTTCCTTTTGAGGCAACTGAGGCCTTTAAAGGACAAAGAGACAAACACAGAGATGGGTGTGTATGGGTGTGTGTGTGTGGGGGGGGGTTGGTTGTATTGTGTTGTGTCCTGGGACCTCTCAACACTCAGGGCTCCAGTCAGTCCTAAATCCTCTCTATGGTCTTGGTCTCTTGAGGCTATTTTATAGACTGCTCAATGAAGATCAGAGAATCACGGACAGAATTGCAAGGAACCCGAGAGGCTGTTGAAATCAAGCCTTCATTATACAGATGAGGCAACTGAGTCCCAGAGAGGTGATGTGACAGCTAGTAAGATTCTGAGGCAGTATTCAAACCCTTATCTTCCTGATTCGAAACCCAACGCTTTATCCACTGTACTACGAGTGGTGTCAAATGCTCACATAGGAATGGGGCCACTAAACCATACCCAAGGATTTTTGCTGGCCACAGACTGACTTCAAAAACCATGTTACCACTACGTATATTCTACTACATTTTTATTTATTTTGCTAAATATCCCACAATGACATTTTTTTTTCTCTTTGGAGGGGGGAAGGCAGGGCAATTGGGGTTAAGTGACTTGCCCAAGGTCACAGGGCTGGTGAATGTTAAGTATCTGAGGCCAGATTTGAACTCAAGTACCTCCTGATTCCAGAGGCAGTGCTCTATTCACTGTGCCACCTAGCTGCCGCCACCCTCACTGCCCCCCCCCCCCCATGACATTTTAATTTGGTTTTGGTTGTGCTGAAAGCTGCCATGCAGCCTGGGACTAACATGTTTGATGTCTACTCTGTTGTTCAGTTGTGTCTGATGCTTCATGACCCCATTTGAGGATTTCTTGGCAAACATGCTAAAGTGGTTTACCCTTTCCTTCTCCAGTTTATTTTACAGATGAGGAAACTGAGGCCAGTAGGGTTAAGTGACTTGCCTTGGGTCACACAGCTAGTAAGTATTTGAGTCAGGTCTTCCTGACTCCAGGCGTCAAGCTCTATTGATACCTTGAGTCACCAGGTACCTCTACTCTAAACCACTATTATACCCCACCTAGACTTCCTATTTTAATTTGTTTGGTGACACCCTGGGGAGCAAAGCTTAGCTATCACAGGGGCAGTTGGACTTAATGTAAGTGTCTTAGGTAAGTGTCTCCCTAGAGAGAGTGGCAGGGTGTGACTATGACTGATGTATCCTATGCATCTGTGGTAGTCATAAAAAGGCATTCCTGTCTTCACTAAGGAATGGCCAAGGGAAGAAAGCTTGGGTCAGAGCAGACAGCTTCACCTCTCACCCCAGTCAGACCACTCCTGCCTTCCCCATTCATCTTGACCTTGCTAATGCCCCCCAATCTTCTAAGACCTACTCATGTTCCATTTCCAAATTTCCCTGGTCCACACCAGCCATGGGTCCGATCTCCCTCCTCTATACTCCTAGTCTTCTTCTGCTCTGACACTCACTGGGCATCTGGTATCAGAGTTACCTTTTTCTATTTATGTCCCTTCTGTGTGGTGGTATGCTGGATGGAGTAAGCTCCTCTAGGGAGCACTTGGACCTAAGAAATGGACAAACTCTACAAATCAGGCTTTGATTGATTGCTTCATTGTCTAGAGACTTTAGAAAATGCTGGAGGAAATTTTAATAATGCAGATTAAACTTAAAAGTGTGAGGGTGTACATTTTTGGGAGAGCTGGTTGTTAAATATTTATCCTGTTTGTATCCCCTAAAAGAGTGTAAGATCCTTACCAAAAAACAGCATCATGTTTTTCTATCTTTCATGGTTTGCAGCCATCAACGCTCAATAAATATCTGGTGATTAAGGTTATATATAAGTACACCTATATGTATATACACACAGATCTATATGTCAGGAAATGCTTGTGTATGTGTATGTATGTACACACACACACACACACACAAGCATTTCCTGACACTAAGGTTCATAGAATCAGAGGGGACAACTTTGAAAGTCACCTAGTCCAAGTTTCACGCTTGAAAAGGAATCTCTTATACCATTCAGCTTCCCGTTGATCACCTGCAAGGATGGGTTTTCCCGGAGGCCGATTCTATTTTGTACAACCACAATTGTTTGGAGATTTTTTTTTTCCTATTGACTTGAGCTCTAATTTGTAACTACTAACCTTTGCTCCTCCAAGGTCAAGCAAACACATCTAATTCCTCTTCAACATGAGTGTCTTACAAACAACTGAAGACATCCTATCCACATAAGTTTTCCCTTCTCTGGGGTAAAATGTCTACAGTTCCTTCAACCAAATTTCAATTGAATAGATTCTGTTTTTTAATGGTTTTCCCATAAAATGTGCTGCCTGGGGGGTGGCTAGGTGGCACAGTGAATAGAGCACCGGCCCTGGAGTCAGGAGTACCTGAGTTCAAATCCGGTCTCAGATACTTAACACAAAAAAACTAGCTGTGTGACCTTGGGCAAGTCATTTAACCCCAACTGCTCTCCAAAAAAAAAAAAGAAAAAGAAAAAAAATGTGCTGCCTGGGACAGAACATAGAGCTTCATCTTTGATTCTTACCCTATTTTTTGTGTCCTGGACCCCTTTGGCAGTTTGGTAAAACCTATGTGTCCTTTCTCAAGATAATATCTTGTTTTTGTTTTTTTAAATAGGCAATCAGGGTTAAGTGACTTGCCCAGGGTCACACAGGTAGTAAGTGTCTGAGGTCAGATTTGTACTCTGGTTCTCCCGATTACAGAGCTGGTGCTCTAACCACTGCACTACCTAGCTGCCAGCAAAATATTTTAAAATGGTTAAAGATACATAGGATTAAAAAGGAAACCACTTGTGTTGAAATACGTTGCCAAAATATTAAAAAAAATGTTCATGGACTCCAGGTTTAGAATTTCTGGTATAATGGGTAGAATGGAATGATCACCTTTCTTGTTATGGACATTGGACTGCTGTAAATGTAGCACAAGATGAGGTTGCCCTTCTTTTGACTGCCATGTTGTAATTCTGACTCATATTCTTGTCTATTAAGTTTCTGAAGGTTTTTTTTATATTAACTATTATCCAGGCATACCTCCCCATCCTGTACTTGTGTAAAGTGATCATTTGAACCCATACATTTATCCCTAGTGTTTGAACCCATACATTTATCCCTAGTGTTTGAACCCATACATTTATCCCTAGTGTTTGAACCCATACATTTATCCCTAGTGTTTCATCTTATTAGAGATCCAGCCCTTCAGTTTTGCCTGTTCAGATCTTTCTGGATTCTAATTCTGTTGTTTAATGTTAACTCTTGGCTAGTAACATTTGCTGTGTGGGTAAACGTTTAACAACTGACTTTCCTAAGGGGACATATTTTAAAGTGTGATCTGTAGAATCGACATTTTCTCCATCATGTTCTTAAATCTAGACAATCATCAAAACAATAAATCAAGCCCTAATTTGTAGCATTTGCATATTTCCAAGTGAATGTTTACATAAAATTTAATAATTGACTCTAGCATCATCAACAAAATTGATAAATCTTCCTTAAGTCATGGATAAAAGGTGAACCTTACTGGCCTGAGGTCAGATCCTTGGCGCACTTTACAAGAGAATTCCTACCAGGTGGAAGTCTACGTATTAATCACTCCTTTTTGGGTCATTCAGGCAATTCTAAATTCCTCCCAACTGTGCTGTCCTAAGGCACTGACATAGAGGGAGGCTGTGGATTCTCCATCCCAAAAGGTCTCTTAAAACGGTATAGACACCCATCTGTCACAAGTGGGTAGATTAAGAAGAGTGCCTGAGGGAAAGGAAATTAACTCCAATGGCATTCAGCCCTAAGGTTCTAAGCAGAATCTTGACAGCATTTAAAATAGGCCTGATTTCATCCAATCAGCACAGACCAGCTAATATTCCCTCAGCTGGGCTGAGGTGGAAATAAGGGAGTCAGCTATGCATGCTCTTTGGAGCTCACCTGATCTCAAGCAGCTGTGGTGTAAGTAAGATTGACTCATTGCAGAAATGGGTGGGATGGCTGCTTGGAGGGACACAGTTATCCCTTCCACATCCAGGGGGGTTGGGGCTCTCACCACCTTCCTCTGGAAAATCTGCATAACATTTTTTGGCCCTCCCTTTGTACCAAAGAAGAAATTGTATATATTTATGGTATTAAAAGATAAAATATGTTGAGATTACATGCATACATTTTATGCATTTCTGAGTTACTAAACTCTTTCTGTGTTGTCTGCTGGCCTTTACATGTTGTCTGTTGCTTCCGCAAAACTCCCCCAAATTCCCATTTAATTTCTTATGCCAACCAGAGACATATCAAAACCTTGATAGGTAAAGTCTTGATGTGGAAGGGATAACTGTACCTTGGAGTCTGCCAGCCTATGGACCTCCCTTTAAGAAGAGTTCTTTATATCACAGGGGGACCCAAATCCTGGGCCATAGGGGGGAGGGTGGATCATTAGAAGGGGTGACAATTAAATAAAGTCACCAAGCTGCCTCCTGATGCCATGTGCCAATCTGAACCAATCTGTGCAGACCTCACTCCCCTCAAAGAAATTAATCTGGGGGTGGAGGGCCAGTCAGTCAGCAAATATTTACTAAACACTTTCTAGGTGAGTATGAGAAGGGGTGGGGGCACAGTAGAGAGAATTCTGGAATTGGAATGAGGAAGACCTAAGTTCAAATTATGCCTCAAACAAGTACTAGCTGTGTTACCCTGGGCAAGTTACTTAACCTCTCTGTGCCAATTTCTTCCTTTCTAAAATGATGAGGTGAACTTGATGGTTCTAAGGTCCCCCTCCCCCAACTCTAAATCTATGATATTATATGTGCAGGCATACAAAGGCAAAAACCTTCTTGCCTTCAAGGAATTTACATTTTAATGATGGAGAAAATATGTAAATAGGTACATCCAAGATAAATACAGAGTAGGTGGAAGGTTATCTTAAAGCAGAATGCTTTAGTATCTGGAGACAGATACCACCCAGCCAACCACCTAGGAGCTACCCATCAGATAACACACCTCTTTCTCCAGGCACTGAATCACGACCAGCAATTGGAGGAAGGCGCAAAGAGCAGATCTTTATCAGGTGCTGTCTGGGGCCCAACCCATTTGGAAGGAGAGGAGAAATTTCATTTACTTAGGAAAAGAGGGGAGGATTCTTGGACTAAAATCTCTGCACCTCTTTAGCAAATCCTCAGGACAAATGGGACTCCCAGGCTCAGTACCTAGGAGCCAGTGGGAAGGACCAGTCGGGAAGCTTTTTCTGCTGTCCCCATCAGTATTTATGGACTTCACTTTCCTCTCCACCCAGATCTTCTCTTTTACACATTTATCTTGCTTTCCTCTCTCCCTGACAGTTTCTCAAGATTGACTGGAGTGGATGTGGGCAAAGCAATAATGTCCTGCCTCAGCTATGGAGCAGCAAAGGGAGCTCCTTGATGGGACGATGACACAAGGACAGGCTTTTGCTACGTTTAGGAGAGGCAGAGGCAGATAGGGCCAGAGGGACCATCCATGTTGACTGTTCCCTGAGGTCCCTTAGTTTCCAGCCACCTATAGGGTTGGGTCTGCTTATCCTGGCCTAGACTAGGCTTCAAAAGGTGGGAGAAGCTGCAAGCTAATCAAAGGAGAAGGGTTATCCCCTTCTGGGGGAAACATAACCCGAAAGACATTTGGGGCAGTGGTAGCAGTGGCTTACATCTCAACATAAGAGGTGCGTTAAAATTCAGCACCCTCTCAGCACACTCAAGAAGTATGTATATACAAGACACTAGGGATGCAAAAGTAAAAACATGCCTGTAGGGAACTAACATTTTACTGGAGTGGGGAGGTGGGCATATGATATACATGCAGATGCTAGCTAAAACGAGGAAGTTGGATTTGAAAGCTTCTAAGGTTCATTCCAGGCTAGGTACCACAGTGCACACAGTACACAGTGTACCAGGCCTGGAGTCAGAAAGACTCATCTTCATGAATTCAAATCCAGTCTCAGATACTTTCTAGCTGTGTGATCTTGGACAAGTCAATTAACCCCAGTTGCCTCAGTTTCCTCATCCATCAAATAAGTTGGAAAAGGAAATGGCAAGCCATTCCAGTACCTCTGCCAAGAAAACCCCAAATGGGGTTACTCAGAGTTGGACATGACTGAAAAACAATTGAACCACTAGGTTCATTCCAGGTCTAAATCTCTGCTCTTGCAATATAGACTAGTATAATACAAGGTAGGAAGAGACTGAAGCAAGAGTGGTATAGAAAAGAGAGACAATGAAATGTTCTAGGAAAATCTAAGGAGTCGGAGAAGAATGCTAGATAGGAGTATCAAGGAACCATAAAGTGTACTCCTAAAGACACCTAATCCTCTACCCAGAAGCATGAAGTCATAAGATTTAGAGCAGAAAGAGACTTTAAGGGTCACTCAGTCCAAGTCCTCCACTTAGAAGGAGAGTGACCGGCTCTAATCAGATGCATAGCCTGGACTCTTGGGGAATGGCAGGGACCATCAGCACTTAGCCCCTCATGCCAAAAAAGAGATTTTTGCAAGCAAGGCTGACAGCTGACATCCCCCATTTTAAGACGCAGAGCCACTTATTGGCTACTCTATCACGCTACTCTATCTGACTGTATTAGGTCCTAGAACCTTGTTTCTAGTCTTCCTAGTTAGCATTGTTTTCCATTAGTTCCCCTCAAGCTCAGGTGTGAACCATCCAGCCATCTGAGCATACAGAAAACTCTCCTTCTGCTCGGTCCATGCTTCCCTGCCTGGATTTGTGGATAACAATCCTGCCAATATGTAGACCACATTTTTACCTAGGGCCCTCCTACAGAGGATGGTTCTCCAGAGGCACTTACTACCTTTCATATTCATACTCCCCACCAGGTGTATTCCTTCCAATTTAGTGTAGGCCATAAACCCTGATCTCGGTTTCACTAGATCGGAATGACTTCTGGACATTTTTTGTTCCAAATACTCCTTGGATTTTAGCAAACTTTCCCATTATTCTTATTTAATATGAAAGGAAATACATTATAGAGTTTACCATAAATACACACAAAAGTAAAATAAAGAGATTAATTTCAATTAATTTCATTAATTAATTTTCATTGATTTGGGGTTAATTTCAATAGGATAACGATTATTCACCTAATATTCCTTGTGCTTTCTACAAGAAGTGTTTCCCAGTCCTGATTGCTGGTATCTCCCCACTGTTGATTATCTCCAATTTACCCTTATTTGTACATACTGTAGTTGTTTGCATTTTGTCTCCCCAGATTGTGAGCTGCTTTAGGGCACAGACTGTTTCTGCCTTTCTTCGTTTTCCCACTGCACAAGGTCTGTCACATTGTTGTTCAGTTATTTCAATCATATTTTATCCTTTGTATCCCTACTTGGAGTTTTCTTGGCAGAAATACTGGAGTGGTTTGCCATTTCCTTCTCTACTCCAGCTCATTTGACAGATGAGGACACTGAGGCAACCAGGGTTAAGTGACTTGCCCAGGGTCAAACAGTTGTAAGTATCTGAGGCCAGATATGAACCCAAGTCCTACCCATTGCTCCACCTACAGTAGGCATTTAATAAATGTTTGTTGACTTGATTTGACCTGGACTCCATCAACAAATTTCTTATACCCTCTGTGGTAGGTATACCCCAGGCTGGAAATCCCTGCTCTAGAATTATAGCACCTGCATGTCATCTTTTTCAAAACTAATGTCCTCTTGCTTGTGCTTTGTATTATCTGCCATACCCCAATAGTTTGGCACAGCTGGGGGTGCTGGATAGAGCCTCCTAGCTTGCCCTGTCCCATTTCCTCCCAATCACCCAGCAGAGATACTGTCCTTGTGACTGGAAGGTGGGATGTTGTATGTATGTATGTATGTATGTATGTATGTATGCAGAGGGCAAAGGTGAGCATCCACTTATGATCATGCTTGCTAGGCTGGGGGGAGGGCAGCATTGGTGTAAGGCATGGTAGCTTAGCAGAAAGAAAGAGCATCAGACTTGAAGACAAAAGACCTGGTTTCATCAAACTGAGAATGGTTTAACAAACTGTGGTGCATGAACGTGAGGGGCTATCACTGCACTGCAAAAAATGATGAAAAGTACAAGAAAGTGGAGAAAGACATATGGACCAATACAAAGGAAGCAGAAGCCAGAAGACAATACACACAACGCCTACAACAATGTGAATGGGAAGAATAGTAGCAAAAACATCAGTAACAAAGCCCCCTGAACAAGTAATTAGGACAGAGGCTGGCTCCAAAGGAGGCAAGAGAAAAGGTGCCTCTGTCCCCGGTGGGGAGAGAGCCCTGAGCACACTGTCAAGATGAGATGCTATTTTGGTTAGTTTGGCTGAACTACTTTTTTCTTCCTTCTTTTTTTATTCTCTGTTACAGGGGATAGATTTCTGGATCGGGAGGGAGATGGGACATTTTTGGGGAAAAAAAAAACAAGAGATAAGACAAAGAAAAAGAAAAACAAACAAACAAGAGATAACAGTTTTTTGGGGGTTAAAACAAAAGACCTGGATCCTTATTGCGATTTTTCCATTAACTGTTCTTTGACTTTAGTCAAGCCATTTCTCTTTGAGGCTCAGTTTCCCCATCCACAATAGAGCGGGTCATCAAAGGAGTTCTCTCCAACTCCCATAAGTCTGATGAGCATAACTAGGTGAAGCAATGAATGGAGAGCCCTAATTGGTGTCAGGAAGACCTGAATTCAGATCTAGTCTTTGCTACAAGCTATGTGACCCTGGGCAAATGATCGAATCTCTGTCTGCCTTGGTTTGCACACCTGTAAAATGAGGGATAGTGACAGTACCTACCTTCCAGGGCTATTAGCAGGATAAAATGAGATACTCCAAAGTACAACGTAAATCCTAGCTGTTATTGTTGTGGTCCTGTAGATTATATTAAGAGGTCAAAGACAATTGCTGATCATGTAGATATGGCTATTTACTGAGACTGCCCTCAAATGATTGGTTGGCTGGATGGTAACTTGTGTGAGAGAAGCCACCTTTTTGGACCGGACTGTATAAAAGACCCGAAATTCTTACCTGACACTTTTTCACGTTTTGTCTATTTAAAGGACAGACCAGAGTGAAGCTGAGTTGACATGGGTATAAGCTAGTGGATGGTGACGATGGGAAGTCTGTTCATATAAATAGTCTCCTCTCCCCAGGTCCTGTTACTGGCTGTCTTGGGAAAGCTATAGTTGCTCACCTCCTCAGCAGGAGGAAAGTTTCTGATACTGCATTCCTAGCCCAATGGACTGAAGCAGCTGGTTGCGGGGGGCAGTAGGGACATGCCAAAAATATCCTACAGAAGCCCAGAGGAGGGGTGAATATTCCCCAAACTGCTTCTTCTTAAACAGAGGAGGGAGAATCCAACTTGTAGGAGAGAAGGGAGCATGAATTTGGGGATCTTATTAGAAAAGAATTCCTAGTTCAAGAATTAGTTTAGACCTAAGAAAGAAGAGGATTAGTAGTTCCACATCTTCCCTTCTTCCTCAGGGAGATCAAGGAAAGCAAGGGGACTGAATTTATTACAGGGAAGAGAAAAGGATCAGGGATGCTGACACCCTCTGCTCTGACTATGAATGATTCTCACTAAAGGTGTGATGGGAGAAGTCCAGAGGCCCCAAAGTGGGTTTGCCTCCCTGGAAGGGTTTAAATTACATGATGATGCCATGAGCTTTGGGGTGATTGTGTAAGACCCTGTTAGGGATATGCAAGAATGCTCTCCCCAAACCATGAATTCAGTTCATTTTCACAGGGAATTATTAACTACTGTGAATGCTTTATGTCTTTCTTGGATCTGTTTATGGGCTCCTGTGAGTTGTTTGTATTGTTGGCATTTTCTGCAGAATGAAATAAAGGCTGTCCTCTACTCAATATGCATTTGTTACTAAGTACTTCTAGGGAGTTGAGGCCTCAACATTTTTGGAAAGACAAGAACATACTTGGAGAAAGTGTGCTATACAATGCGTAGAGTGCTGGCCTTAGGGTGAGGAAATCCTGGATTCAAGTTATTTAATATTACAGTATTCATTCGGCAGGACCTGCTGTGTTGGCATTTTGGGGTCTCGAGCAACCCTAACCCTCTTTATGGCTAACCACATCAAGTGCCCCAAGGAACTCTATATAGCTAAAAGTTGCTGAGCATTGGTAAAGGGAGTTTCCTCATGGGGAGTTCCTTATGCCAATGAAATTACAGGCCGATCTTTTATTTTTTTTAAGTATATTTAGAGATTTCCCAGATATTTTCTCTTCATGGGGTAACTGAGATAAAGGTCTCAAACGGATAGAGAGAGAGGATAGATAGAGAGGACAGAGAGAGCTACTCTTAAAGTCAGAAACACCTAGATTCAAAATCCAACTCTGACTTATGACAATGGGCAAAAAAGTTGCTTGACCTCTAAGTGCTCAAGATAACAATATAAGACTATACATCACATGGAAGGTGCCCATCCACATTGGGAGAGAAAAAATATTCAATAGTAGCCTCCTACACTTAGGAAATCACAAATCCAACAAAAACAAAAAAATGAAAACAGAACAAAACATGGAAATGCCAACAAACTCAGGGAGAGAAGGAGAGAATGAGGCAAAGACAAACAGACCCTTTTGGGTCAGCCTCTGAGATGGGATCAAGTCTATGAAATCCCAGAGATTGGGGCCACATAGAACAGTTATCTTTTAAACCATAACCTAAGAGTTACAGGTAAAATGATAAAGTTATTTTAAGGGAAACCAGGGAGGACTCAAGCAACTTCCTGGCTTTGCTCCGCCATCTTGGCTCTACCCTTGTATGTAAAATAACAGGGCTGAAGTAGATGATTCCTGAGGTTCTTTCCAGCTCTAATAATCTATAATTTCATTAATGTAACAGGTTCTGGAAAGCCTTAGAAGGTTCAATATGAGGTAAGGTATCCTGAGAAAGAGAATACAAAACTTCCTGGCTGTAGTAGGCTTTGGCCTCAGCAGCATCCTTGAAGTCAGCGAGGGACTCTTTGATTCATCTTTATATCTCCCCTCAACAAGCTCCCTGAGGGCAAGGAAGGGCTATTTCACTCACCTTTGCATCTCTTTCAGTACCTAGCTAGGTGCCTCCTATCTTGTAGATGCTCAATAAATATTTGTTGAATGATTGAAGATTTTTTGGCTCCTGTCTGCCCCTCCCTGACTGTCTCACATAGAACCGTGGTTCATTACTATTTACTTTGGCTCCCCAGCATCAAATTTGAGGCCATTCTCTCTTAGTCAGAAACTCCAAGTTCTTGGGAGGGTGGTTTCCTGGCTCCATAGGGATAAGCCTGGTACTGTAGTGATGAAATCCCTTAAATAGAAACCTGGGGATTGAGTAGAGCCAAGTCAGTGTGATACAGTAGGAACGGCACTGGCTTTGGAGTGAATCACACCTCTGATTCTTATTAGCAGTGTGGCCTGGGAAAAATCACTGAGAACTACCTGAGTCTTTCCCCAGCTACAAAATAAGTGGAATAGGTGGGCTCTGAGGTCCCTTCCAGCAGCAGATTGATGGTCCTATAAGAAGGTCTAGAGTTTATAGCATGATGAGTTTAGAATTAGAAGGGAGGGGTCTTAGAGATCATTTAATTCAATTCCCTCATTTCACAGGTAAAAAAAGCTGAGGCTTGAATAAGTTAAGTGACTTGCCAAAGGTTGCAGAGAGATAGTAAATGAATTCTAAGGATTCTAAACCTCTAGTCTTTGGAACAGAAACTTCTCCCTAAGACAGTGGACCAGACCACCAGACTGCTTCTTCCTGAGGCTCCATCAACCTAGGAGACCAGGGCCTACCTTGATAGAACCTTGCCCTCCTTAAGTCAACTCCTGACATGAGCCACTTCACACACACACACACACACACACACACACACACACACACACACACATTTTGCTTCATGCCTAACCAGATACTAGACTGGCTTTGACTACACCTCACATCTCTTCCCTGACTTGGCTGTGCCATGGTTCACCAATCCCCACGTGGTTCCCATCATTCCCTGTTCCAGTTATAGCCAACAGGTAGTCCCTTCAGATTAGTGCCAGTGACAACTCAGGCTCCCTGGCCAGAACTAAGAATGGGCTCCAGCAACTTCTACCACAGCTGGCTAGTCCTGGCGTTGCATCTGTTGTTTTAGGAGAGCTGGAGTGAAGTCTGGCAAATGAAACCTTCCTTGTGCTGTTTGTTTCCTATGATCCTGACTAGTATACTGCTGTCAGCACTGAACTTAGAGGCCCAGATTTCTCTCAGTGACTCCCTCCTTGAGGGCAGGCACCATTTCATTTTTGTCTTTCTCTCTCTTGGAACCCCTGGTGCAGTGCTTTGTACACAGCAGGCACTCAATGAGTACTTGTTGATTGGCTGATGGATTACTGACTAGCTGGATGACTATGGGCATATCATCACTTTTCCTCTGTGGGTCCCAGTTTCCTTATCAATATTTATCAGGTTTAGAACTAGGTGCTGAGATCATTTCCAAGTCTAATAAGAACTAGTTTTTGTATGTCATTGTTAAGATTTGTCCTCACAACAACATTTGGTCCTCACAACAGCCCTGGGATATAGATGCTTTTATGACCCCCACTTTACAGGTGAGTAAATGGAGGCAGGTTAAGTGACTAATCCACAGTGAAAAGAGCTAGTATGTATCTCATACTGGATTTGATCTCAAGTATTTTGGACTCTAGTCCAATACTCTATCCACCTACCTGTCTCTAAAATTCTGTTATCCTGGTATGCAGAGATTAATATGGAGGCTCTACTCTGAGATACTACTCCCCCAGGTCAAGATGTCTAATTCATCTTCCTCACTGGGCCTACAATATTGGTTAATGGAATATCCCATATGGAACTTAAAGCTTGGAACACCTAGTCCTGGACACTTCCAGAAATTCTGAGTGCTCCCAGGGGCCAGAAGGCCAAGCCTAAACTTCCACCTGAACTCAGGTCCTCCCCAGTCCTTTTGCTCTTTGGTGGCTAACATCTCAGTGCTGGTAATGGAGTTGGGCTTTGGGATCCAGCTTTCTCCCCTGCCCCCCCCTCCCTCCTTGCTACACAGCACTCAGCTGGGGCCTCTTGTCTGATAAGAGATGCAAATCAATTTCCCAAGTTAGCAGTGATGGGAAAATGAGAACGTACTTCATAGGGACCGGCTGCTTTTAATGAGCCGATCTGGGGGAAAAGGCCGAGGGAAGATGAACAATTACTACCTAGAGTCACTGGAGTGCTTCGTGCCCCCCGACTTGTGTGTTTTATTTCGCTCTCAGGCTGCCAGTGCCTGGGGCCTGCAGGCAGGTTTATGAGATTAAAGCCCAGTGCCCAATAAATAATTTAGCAGCTTACTGCAAAAAACACACACACGCACTATAATAGCGACTATCTTCAGCAGTCTGATGTGTACATACATTTTTAAATGCACATCGCTTTCATCTACATGTTTCCACTGGAGGTGGAGACCCAGAACCAAATAAGAAAGAGACAATGGGCAGCCCTCTCCCCTAAACACACACACTCCCCCTTCCCCTCCCCCTTCCATTGTACAAACCACCACCAAGATGGATCTCTAATGATAGGAAAGAATACCTCTAATCCACTGACTAATTATTCAGGGCTTGCTGTTTCTTTCCTTCTCTGCTATTTCCCTTGTTCTCTTAGTTTTCACTAGCTGTTTGTATGCATGTGTGTAGAAAAAATGTGAAATCTCCACAAGGCCAATTATTCATTCAGAATTTGGTTTTCTCCTCCCAGGGGTGCCTTTTAAGGAACAGAGCTGACTCGGGGTCCCTGTCTCCCAAAGCTTCAGGAATGACTTGCTGGTGGAAGGCTGGAGATTAATATCACATTTGTGGCCACCCCCCAGTAACAAACTGAGGGTTTAATGAGACAGGGGCAGTGATGGATTGGTGGGATCTGCTCTTAGGGGAAGAATGAAGAGATAGGGTAGTGCAGTGGGAAGAACAGTAAGGGGGGTGATGGGTGGTGGTAGGGGGATGGAGTAGGAGAGGAGGCAGAGACTCGAAAAAGTCACACCAAGGATTGGGAGTCACAGACAGAGCAAGACAGCCCACAGTACTCTATGTACCAGCTCTAGCAGACAACAGAAAAACCATTCCAAGGGGACTGCTCCATTCATCTTGGGAAGCTGCTGACTCCAACAGTCAAGGCACAAGTAATGTCAGTAAGGATAGGGAAGGAATTCCCTTCATCCTTCAGTGAATGGCTACCAGCCTTGGAGGAGAAGCTAATGCTTTTGCTCTCTCCTTCCTTCTTGAGTACTACTTCAGTCCAGACACCCAAGCCCATGGTTTAGACAAATCAGGAGCCCCCCACCCAAGCAAACACACAAACACATATATTTCCTGGAGCCCCTTGACCATGGAGGCGTTTCATGCCACTGGCTGTGGTTTATCTCTTGTTGTTTATGGCCTGAGCCAGGCTGCCTGAAAACAGCTCCCTGAAGACAGAAATGTAGGCATCTGCCATTCCAGCAAGCTCTTTCCAGAAATGAAAAGGACAGTCATAAAATCGGGGGTGGGGAGAGTGGGCTGGAGCATGCATCATAAAAGGCATAATGGACTAATGCTAATATACAGACTAGCTGCAGCCCAGGGGTGTCTGCTGAGCTTAGTCATAAATATTGGGGACACACCAAAGAGATAGCTTTATACTTCTTCGAGGCTGGAGTCATTTTTTTCATCAAGCTACAGTTATTCCCTTGGGGTGACTACCAGTCTATATGAGGGACAGACAGTCCAACAACTGGGGCTTCCAGAAAGTAAATGGTGGATCACAGAGAGGATTGGGTAAGCAGGAAGAATAGTGAATATGTCTCATCTTACTAGGTCTTGGGATGTCTTTTTTTTTCCCCTTCCGGATGGCATATGGCCTTATCCATGGTCTTGGAAATGATGAGATAGCTCTGTATTAGTGTGTCTATATGGGAATATATGTGAATAGACAGACAAATGAGTATTTGCCTTTTCAACATCTGGCTAATCTAAAGTATTAACCAGAAAACCTGGCTATTGTCCATAATTCAGCAGAAACCAAAATAGAAGAAAATTCCTTCTACATATTGCGTCAGGTATTATGAAAATAAGCAAAGGAGCAGTGATTTCATCCCTGTGAGGCTACCTTTGGTACAAGAATTCCTTCTATCAATATAAAAGGACAGTAAATCTAGAGGTCAGTAGATCTTAGCAGCTACTTAGTCCCATGCTTCTCATTTTATAGATAGTCAAACTAAGGTTGGGACGGGTTAAATGATTTGCCCAAAGTCACAAGGCAATGCAGAGGCAGAATTTGAAACAGATCACAGACTTAGAGCTTGAAAGGACCTCAGAAACCATTTAATCCAACTCCAGTTTACAGATGAAGAAACTGAGGCCCAGGGAGATTAAGTGATTTATCCCAAGTTACACAAGCATTAGAGACAGAATTTGAACCAAGGCCCTTTTCAGGGGTCCGGGTCAGAGTCAGTTTTCTTTCCATGATCTCTTCCCATCTAGAATAATTAAGTCCTACAGTTTCTGAAACACACAGAGGTTAAGTGACTTGCCTATGGTCACATAGCAAATGAGTGTTAGAGGCAGGGATTTGAGCCTCAGGCTTCCTGTCTCCAAGCTCAGCACTTGAGCCACTAGGTAACACTGCCTTAAACTCTGGATAGTCATAGTTTAATTTTCCAAGTGAATAATGAAAGACTCAGAGTGGATATAAGCAGGCTGAAGCATATTTCCAAAGATGACATGCATGAGAAGCAGCGTAAAAGACATCATAAAATACATTTCCTAAAGGACAGGAAAAGGAAGTGGGTTAGCTGTGCAGTGAATGAGGAACAATGGATGGACAACCTTAACTTTGCATCTGTGCTGCTGCTATTCAGGGATTTGTAAGGCTTAAAACTGCTCTAAGACTTTGGGGACACCCTATATTAAAGAGCAAGAATTTAACTAGGCTTTGAGGGAATGGGGGTTGTAATCTGCATGTGTGGAGGAAATACCCATCATAATCTATCTTAATATTTAAGTAATTAAAGATGCAATTAGAAAACTGAAGTTATGGTACATTGTGACTGATGTATTTTGATGTCTGACATTTTCTATTGAACATTAGCCAATCCTGATGGCTAATGCCAGACACTGGTCAGATATTAGCATATGCAAAGAGCTAAAGTAGGTATGATTTCTAAGATATTAATGTAGGTATGCTGTGTGAATGTATGGCATTTGGTAGAGAATTGGATAAAAATGGGGGGGTAATCATGTCTTCTTATAGCTAGTGATGTAAATTCATTTATTCCAAGAGTCCTTTGGGGGGGGGGAGACAGGGGAGGGGGGGTAACTGCCTAAGACATTTTATCTTATGCCCATGGTCAACTCCTGGGAGTTGTACAGGAACTTAAATTAGCAAGCTGAGAGGCTGATTTAGCTTTGGGACATCCAGCTGGAGGTGCATCTTACTGCAAGTTTCCTGGGAGCCTCTCACACTGTTATTATTCTCTCAAGTCTAGTGTTGGAAAACTGAGGCTGAATGGTGGGGTGGGTTTGGAGGGTGGTAGATCCCATTTGGAAACTAGTTGGAAACCTATAGTACCTCCAAATGACTACCTTGCATAGCCAACCTCACTGTCACTATCCTGGGTCTAATGGAGTAAAATATCAGAGCTGGTTTCCTAAGTCTGACTTGGCATTTATATGGAAGGAGCATAAATAAGAAGACAGGACACCTGGAGGAATCCCTCCCAAGCCCTCAGTGTCTGGAGAGGGGTAGATTAATTGCATTCTTTGTTTGACTTCCAAGTCTCCTGCCCCTGGTACATACATATTCACATTCTATTCTCCAAGCCTGGGATATACTCCTTCAGCTCTGTCTTCATCAACCATCTTCCTTGAAACCTTCCCTGACCTGCTTTCTGGACTTCCTGACAGTTAGTGGTTTCTCTGTCTTTGTATTAGGTTGGATTTATTCAACAGTGTATGTGGTGTATACACCTCCTTCCTACCTTTCATTCCAAGTAAAATGCATGGTCCTTGATGGTAAAGCCCCAGACTTGGAGTCAGAGGACCAAGGTTCAAATTCCAATTCTGCCACTCATTTTTATTTTGTTATTTGGACAAGTCCCATAACCGTTTGGGGCCTCAGTTCCTCTTCTATATTCCCCACAGGGTTGGGGAGCCTGTGGCCTTATAGGTCCTCAGGTGCAGCCTTTTGACTGAGTCCAAGTTTTACAGAAATGCCTTTATTAAAGGCATTTGTTCTCTGAAATTGTGACTCACTAGATGACCTTGGAGGTCCTTTCTAGTTCAAAATCTATGATCCTATGACATGTCTGTTTCTGTCTTTATGTCTTTAGTACCTAGCACAAGGCGTTGCTCATAGTAGGAACTTAATATTGTTTGTTGAATTGAACTAAATTTCTGTGTGATCCAGAAAGGATTACTTTTCTTCTTAGTGCCAGTGTGTATTTGTGTTGTGAGGAGGGCAGAACCTTTTATCTTGGGGCCATTTAGAGAGTTTACTTTACTGTCCCTGAGTTGGAGAGAAAAACAAATGGGCATTTGGGAGCACTGAGAAAGGGAATGGAGCTCAGAATTTTTACCTTTCTTTCTCTGTTGGCAAAAAAGAAAAGAAAACAAAGAAGGGAAGGAAGAAAGGAAGGAGGAATGAAAGAAAGAAAGAAAGAGAGAAAGAAAGAAAGAAAGAAAAGAAGAGAGAAAGAAAGAAAGAAAGAAAGGAAGGAAGAAAGGAAGGAAGGGAGAGAGGAAAGAAGGAAGGAAAGGAGAGAAAAAAGAAAGAAAGGAAGGAAGAAAGAGAGAAAAGAAAAAGAAGGGAAAGAAAGAAGGAAGAAAGGATAAAGAAAGAAAAAGGCCATGTAAAAGAAATGGGAGAAAAAAAAAACCTGGCTGGTTTCAAAGACCTCAAAAACAATTTTTGATCTAGAAGTCAGCAGAAGAGTATAGGCGGATGCATTCCTTATGCAGATTGATGAAAATACCTATTCTCATATATCATGACATATGGGAGGCACACTGGCTGAATGGGTACACTGACGGATTGGGAGTCAGAAAGTCCTCGCTGTGTGGCCTCCGGCAAGTCACTTAACTTTCTTCAGTCTCAGTATCCTTATCTGTAATATGGGGATAATAATAGTGCCTCTCCCACAGAGTGGCGAGGATCAAAGGAGATCATGTTTGCAGAGTGTTTTGCAAATCTTAAAGCATAATATCTAAATGTCAGCTCTCATCAGGGAGCTCACTAGGAAAAGGCTGGGAGGTTCATGACTTGACGGAATGACTCAGGCTGAATTTTAGTAGAGTTCCATGGGCTTGTGAAGCCTTAGACAAGACTCCAGGTGAGCTGGGTGTTTCCACTGAGACACAGAATGAAGGAAACTTGTCCTCAGAGGTAGAGGCCATTAGTAGCCGGATGTGCTTCATCAACCATCTTCCTTGAAACCTTCCCTGACCTGCTTTCTGAGGTTCCTGACAGTCAGTGACACACAGGTAGAAAAGTCACCTTGACAGCTGCCTTTAAATTATGTTTGCAGCCATTCATTCTCATTCCATTTGACAGTCTTGTTTTTGAGAGCATGTACTTTTCTAAAGGGGCTCTCAGTTCTTTGAGGGGGAGGGGGCTCTTAGGTCAAGAAAGTAGTGAAGCTGGATAGGGAAGGGGAGAGAAGATTCTTCCTTGGTCTGTATTGAAGCTAGCCCATTGAAATTTAGGCCTAAATCTCATTCATCTGGTTGGGAAGCAGATTTTCCTTTTTAGGGAAATTAATAAAGCTTTCTAGTCTATAAGGCATCACTGCATGGTAGTTAGAGCATTGACCTCAAAACCAGGAAAAGCCGGACACATATAGGTTGGGTGACCCTGGGCAAGTCACTCTATTTCTCAATATCCTAATGAACTTCTTAAGATTATAAATGGCAGAGAAAGTTCTGTCCTGCATTAATAGAGGGGATTTACTCACTCAGGTGTGTCTTAGAGCCCTGAAATCAGAAGCCCATTCTTTATCCATATCCAATCTAGTCTATGAAGATTAGGAAAACAACTACCTTACCTCACCACTAAGCAACAAGAATTTAGCCTAGACTATAGCAAGCTAGATCTAGGGTAACCCTTAGGGAAAAACTTCCCACCTTGGGAGAGTTTTGAGGCTGAGCAGAGAGACTAAAGGTGTTTGTAGAATCTAGAGATTCTCCCGGAGACATTTTAACATTTTAACCCAGGAAAGGCACACAATTGGTAGCCACAACCCCAGTCCAGAAAATACCTTCTCACAGGCCTCACCTCTGTGCACTGGTATTTCACAAAAGCCCAATATAAATATAGAATGTATAATTTTCACATCATTCTTGGCAAATCCCAGGTGCACCCCATTAGCAGAGTTCCAAGGATGCCATTTTATATCAAGAAAAAGACATGCCATGTCGTAGCACTTAGCTCAGGGCCCTATTAATAGCAATCCTAATTATATGGCTGCAAATTTAATTCATAGCAATGATTAGTGTCAGAATCAAAGGCATCAGGCATCAATATTGATGGAACTGCATAAGCCCCATAAACAGAGAACAAGCAAGTGGGCCCATCCCCCCTCGATGGGCCCTTGTTAACTATTGCATTAATGTCTATTCCAATTTTGTCCTATCAAAATGACTCCATTTCTGAATGTCCTCCACCCCCTGCCTCACCCAGGCTCTGAATGGGTATGATTGGCACACCAAAGATCCCAGACTGGGTCTTTGAAGAAGAGCCTGGAGATGTCAAAGGATGCTCTAAGGCAGGGCTCAGGCCCCACGCTTTACACAGCAGCTCTTGGCCTCAGCATCGAGGATCCTTTGTCTCCCCTTCAGAGAGCTCACTGGGAACAATGGGGCTCAGATAAAGGGGAGTCAGCTGGAAACTGCGTGTGGCATAAAGGGCTGCAACCCCAGTGCATTGTGGGCTGGGGCTGTTGTAGGGGGAGGACAGGAGGCAGAGGAGGAGACCCAATGGGAGGAATGCCAGGCAGCATCTGCCAACAACATGGTCAGAGTAAATGTCCCTGGGATTTCCAGGGCACTATTTTCCTCTAAGAGCTCAAAACACTTTCCCCTTGTTCCTTCCATAACTCTCTGGATAAACTGAGGCTCCAGAATGGTCACAAGACATGCTTAGAGCCAGGACTTAAGGCTACTGGTCTAGTTCTCTCTTAAGTTCATAGCCTACAGAATCAGAACCAGAAAGGGGCCTTAGAGGGGATCTAGTTCAACCTCCTCGTTTCATGGATGTTTACAGATGAAGAAACCAAGGCCCAGAGAGGCAAAGAGTTGCCCATGTTTAGCAAAGAGTTGATAGATTCTCTTGATTCAGTAGCCAAACATCTTAAACAGGTAGCCCTCTCTGATCTATCATTAGCACATAAGGTTTAGGGCTAGAAGGTCCTAAGAAAGCCCTTATTTATTTTGTAATTAAGAAAACAGTTCCAAAGATGGAGTGACATGCCCAAGGTCATATAGGTGTGTGCAACAGACCCAGGATCAGAACCAGGTTCTCTATCTACTATGTAAACTTTTTTTAAAAAAATCTTTACTAAAGGCTAAGTCCCCATAGGCAAATGCCCAGTATAAGGAATGCCTTGCACAGAATTCTCAGTGCGCTGGGCTCAGTGAATTGCAAAGCGTTAGCATAGCAGCTCAAGCCTAGCTCCTATGAAGGCAATACCTAGGCCCGAGAGAGATGGATGGGGGAATCTGTCCTTCTGAGAGCAGACAGAACGGCCACCCACATTCAAATAAATAATCTTGACCCTGTTTGACCTGGAGAGGTCTCTTGCTGCTCTCCAGGGCGCCTGTATCTCTTTCTGGCTTCTGCATGGTCTTCCCCTTCTCCAGAGCTGGCACCTTTCTTACAGGTGAAGAAACAGAAGGTGTGAGAAGCCTCTGTTAGCTTTTCGTTGTTGTTGCTGTTTTCTTTCCTGGGTTAGGTGGGGACATACAGCTGGCAACATCAGTTTCTGAATTTGGAAACGAATGCCAGCAAGAAGAATTTGGGGAGCAGGGGGGGCAGGTGAGAGAGCCCCAAACGGTGCTGGCTCGGGGGTAGGGAGTGGGGGAGAGGCTCACTTTTTCTGATGCTTACAGTGAGGCTGGGATGGGGAAAAAGGGTTCAAAAAGGGTATAGTGACACAGCCTCGACAAATGTGACCTTCTAGGTCCTTGAGTGCATCCCTTTGAATGTCAAAGGGCTGCACTCGAGGACCTAGAGGGCCACATGTGGCCTTGAGGCTGCAGGTTCCCCACCTCTGGGGATACCTTCAGGCCTTGACTTCCTACACTCAACTGTACTTCCCTATACCTGTTTGTCCAGACTGCCCCTTTTATGTGGGGTGAACGTAGTGAACAGAAATGAGACAGACAAGCATAATGCATCTACTCTGTTCATCTTCCATTAGACAATTCTAAAGGCTTCATTACAGATCTCTGGGGGTCTATTGGAATAAAGAGCCCTGGCTCTATAGAACCATTCTATTTAAAACTGGTAGGGACTCTGAGATCATCTAGTCTCACACTCTAATTTTACAGGTGAGGAATCTGAGGCTTAGAGAAGGGGAGGGGACTTTTCTGAGCAAGGAACTGACAGAGTGGGCAAAAGAACCTGTACCTTTTGACGACTAGAATGAACTTTCTGCTGAATTTATTATGGTGACCTACAGCCTGCAGTGCAAATTTGGGTACTTTTCTTAATTAACTTTTCTGGGTCTCAGTTTCTCTATCTACAACAGGAGGAGAAAAATCCCCAACCCTACTTTACCTTCCAGGGAAAACAAGGAATAGGAATTCCCTATAGGAAAATTATATGCTAAGATAAAACCTCTGGTGACCTACAAAATGGATCCCCCTTTTACAGATACGAAAATGGAAACCCAGAATGGTTAGATGACTCATTCATTCTTGTATTATCAATCTGTCAGGGTTATCACACGGTAAGTACATCATATACCTTAATGTAGCACAGTCAGCTAGGTGATGCAAATGTTGGATTTGGCTCCAGGAAGACCCGAGTTCCAATCTTATTTCAGACACTTACTGACTGTGATTCTGGGCAATTCATCAAGGCTGGCCTTTCCCCCGCCTTAATTTCCTTATCTATAAAATGGGGGATGAAAATATAATAATAATACATACCTCCCATGGTGGTTGTAAGGATCAAATGATAGGATATTTGCAGAGTGCTTTCCAAATTTTAAAGCACTGAATATATGCTAGTTAGTAATATTATATAATATATATACATATATGTATATACACACACATATATATGTACACATACACACATATCCACTAATATATAATATTATAGACACATGATTATTGTTGTAATGGGGAAGATAAAGGATGCTTTCTTAGATAATTCTGCAAGTCAGAACCTTGTTTTTATCCCTGATGCCCTCAGAGGGGAGCCCTAGACCTACTACTTGCTGTTGATAGGACACGGAGGGGTTGCCTCTGTTGGTGACTAATGCAATTGGAGACTGAAGTCCCACTGGATTAGATGAACTAAGGTCAGATAGTCCAGTCTTTTAAATATTCTTTCCCATGCCTCAGGCCTGGGAGGGTGGCTTTTCCTCATGTTGCCCAATCCCTACATCCATGTGGCCAAGGAAATTGCACTGATGCTTTGGCACCTTGTGGAACCATGGAGGAAGTGGAATTCACTCAAGCCCCCACCCCATGAGTTGGCCACCAGAATATTGCTCTGGGCCTCTCTCTAGGAACAGGCAACTCTAAGGTTTGGGGAAAGGCTAAGGAGAGGGTTTCCACTTTGGAGTTTGCTCTCTTATATATTCCTGAACTTGATATTATGCCTGTGAATGGCAGATCTATAACCTATCAGGCAAGTTAGAGCTGGGTAGAGAAAATGGTACCACTTTAGATGAAGAAAGACTTGGATTCCACTTCCTTTTCTGTGGTTAATTAGCTATGTGGCCTTTACCAAATCTGTTCACTTCTCTGTGGCTCAGACAACTTGTGTTAATAATACCCTATTGCTCAAAGGCATGGGATCTGAGTCCATTTTCTCTCTCTTGAGGTCCCTCCTGGAATGGGAATGGCTGAAGGGGAGGGAACTGGTATTTTCTAGAGTAATTCTTCTCCCAGCTCCTTGAGCAGTCCTTCCAACTGTCAAGTCACCTACAGGAACTGGAGAAGGAGGTTGGGAACCAAGGTCACATTGTCATCATTGAGTCACAGGAGCTCAGAGATGGAAGGTACCTTAAGTCAATTAGTTCAATTCAGGCCTGAATAAGAAGCCTCCTTCATAAGTAATTATGTGGCTTCAGCTTAAAGAAACCCAGTGAGTCTGTCCTCCAACTCCTAAGGCCATCTTCTACCTCTAGTGAGGCCATCCTCTACCTCTAGTGAGGCTGTCCTCCACTTCCTGAGACAGTTCATCTCTTACGATATTTCAGTTTTAGACAACCCAGATTGTTGGCAAGTTTTTCTTATAATAGTGAGCTGAAATTTGGCTCTTTCCAATTTCCGGCGGTATGCATCTATTAAGCACCTTCTGTGTGCCAGGCCCTGGGCTAAGTGCTGGGAAACAAAAAGTGGCAGAAGATCCCAAGGGGCTCATAGGCTAATGGGGAAGATGATATACAAACAACTATGTACAAACAAGCTAATTACAGGATAAATGGGAAATAATCAGCCAAGGGCATCACCTTTTGTTTTGCTCTCTAAGGCCACTAGTTAGAAAATCAAAATGAGCAAAAAGCAGGCAGCCCTAACCATGAATTGTCTCTGGGATTTTGGGGGTTGCTAAGGACAGACTGTAAATAGACAGTCTAGTTCCTGATACTTAGGTCTTATATGGGGGCTTATTCTCAAAGAGGCTGCCCCAAGAGTTGCAGCAAGCCATTGTGCTAGAGTGAAAATAGTCAAAAGAGCTGAGGAGCCTCAGTTTCTTCATCTGTAGAATGAAGAAGATTAATAATATTTGCATCATCTACCTTACAGGGTCGCCATGAAAATCAAATGGCATTATGAACATCAGAGGGCTTTGTAAGCCTTAAAAGCACTAGGTACATATAAACTATTTTTGTTGCATCTAGATTATGTGACTTCATTGCAGTAGGCACCTCCCAAGGATGAAGTTCCTTAACCTATATAGATGCTATGCTTGCTCTTAGGGAGTTGCCCTAAGTAGTGAAGGCTCTGGGTCAGATTCTGGGAGATAGAACTAGCTCTATATCTCAGTACTGCTCCCCCAAAGGACATAGCCATGCTGGGGATAGGAAGGTAGGGATCTAGGTTTCCCTCTCCTCTTGGAGGGTCACACCACTACCATATGTCTGAAGCAGAAGTAGAGCTCACGTCCCCCTGACCAGATATGCATCTACCATGTCACTACCTATTATGATGATGATAATAATAAACCCATAATTAAAGATGCTATCCAGAGGCAGGGCTATATAATGGAAAGACTAATGGATCTAGAGTCAAGGGATGCTGTGTAGAGTACCAGCTCTGCATTTTAAACTGTGTAACCTTGGACAAGTCATTTCTCTCTGGGCCTAGTTTCTTTACCTTAAGTAAAGGGGTTAGATGAGATGACCCCCAAGGTCCCTTTTAGCTCCAAAGCCTAGGTGGTATAGGAATTGTTCTTAGAGAGACGCCTTGTCATGACAGAAGCAGATACTTGGAAACTGAATAAACCTAGGCCTCTCCTCTCTACACCTGTTAGGTTAGCTGCTTCAGGATGGTGGGGGACAGCAGTAAATAGGCTCCATTCCTATGCTGACCAAGCTCGGCCTTTACCCACTTTCAGAAGCCAAGCTCTTTAGACCCAAGAGGCCTATAAACGAACAAAACAAACAGCAAGATTGCTGGCAGGAACCTGGGCAGGCAGCCAAACTCATTACCAGGGATGCAGCGATGTACTCTCAGTATCTCTATCCCACTCCCTCCTGGCTAAAGCTTGGGGGGGGAGGGGGGGAGCGTAGAGGGGTACTTGAAGGGGAAACCGAGGTCTCCACCTTCCCAGCCCCAGTGAGGTCGGGTGTCCTGGAGAGGTACAGGGGAGCAGGGCTGGGATGCAGAGCCAGTGCCATCCCACAGAATCTGACCCGAAGCCTTCACTATTTACAGAATCAAGAGTTCACACCCAGAGAGGAATGAATCATTTCCACAGAGGAGGAATGAACTGCTATTGTTTGGCCTGGCTGGCTGAGAAGATGGCATGTTTCTCAGCTCTTTATGCAACTCAGCCTTCCTTCCTTCCGGCTCAGTGGCTCCTCCCTTACCTCGTGATGGAGCCAAGCAACAGGCTGGAAGCCTGTCCATGTGCCTGACGTGTGGTGGGGAGTGTAGGAGAGGGAGGGAGGGAGGGAGGAATAAGTATTTCTTAATTATGCACCGGCACTGTTCTGACTGCCTTACAAATATGATCTCATTTTAACAACCCTGGGAGGCAGGTGCTGTCATTATTCCTACTTTACAGATGAGGAAACTGAGGTAGACAGAGACACACAGGGAAGGAGAGGAAGGCTTTTGAGAACAGGGACTGGTCTTTGCCTCTTTGTGTATCGTCAGCACTTAGCACGATGCTTGACACATTATAGGTGCTTTATAAATGTTTAGCCATTGATTGATAGGTCTCTTATGCTCCCTGTGAGCTTAGGCCAGTCACATGACATCTCTGGGTCTCAGTTTTCCTCATCTGTGAAACAGGGGCAGGATAATGACAACACTAATTTGACATGAGACTGGTCAGGAACATGGGAAGAGGTGAATTCAGGTAGCTTGAACATAGCCAGAGTAGTCAAAGACAAAATCCTGAGCCATAAGTCTGGGGCTTGGGAATACTCTCTGCTCAGGTGGGAGATTGTAGCCAGCACATAAAAACTGAAACTCACAGTTTCTGGAGCTTTGCTCAATAAATTGTTTGTGAGATTACAAAGCAGAAAATAATAGGATTGTGACATCAGTGCTTCCTGCAAGCCAAGGACCGGGAGACCTAATGTTGGTTTATTCCTTGGGGAAAGGCAGAAAGAATTTTCCTCAGGAATTTCACAGGCATCTCAGTCATGGTTAGCTAATGGGAAAGGGGATGTTGCCAAGAGTCTAGTGGCTCGCCTTATGTGTTTTCAAAGGGCAAAGCTTGTGAATTTGCAAAAATGCCCCAGGGGACCACCAGATAGTTACTCACTACACAGAATCCTACAGACAAAGGCAGTGGTATGATCGTAGTTCTAGAGCTGAAAGGGACCTCAGAAGCCTTCTAGCTGAAGCCCACTTTTATAGATGAGGAAAATTAAGCCCATTATTGCTCATGATCACACTGTGACAGGATTTGAACCCAGGTCCTCTGCCTCTAGAGGAGGATTCCAGCATACCTTCTACCATATCAAGTTCCCTTTCTTAAGGATTATGGCAAGAAGTCAGCATTATCCCCCATGACAACTATCTCTAACCCAACTGGGCCAAGACAGGGACTTTGGCATTTTTAAGACCTTTCTAACCAACATTCTAACTCCTATAAAATCTAGATTTTAGGAGGGCCTTGTCTTGAATTCAAAACTTCATTAATTGCATTGAAATTTTTTTTTCTCCTTCCTTCCTTCCTCTAAGATATCTTGCCTAACAGTATTCACATCTATGTTGGAATCACACGTTGGAATCACATGTTGGAAGGAAGAGGCCTCCTTTGCAAAGCAGCTTTAGTAATGGGAAATAGTAATATTGGATGGAGGGCAGCTAGGTGGTCCAGTGGAGAGAGCACCAAGCTGGGAAGTCTGAAAGACTCATCTTTCTGAGTTCAAATTTGATCTGAGACACTTATTAGCTCTGTGACCCTGGGCAAGTCACTTAATTCTATTTGCCTCAGTTTCCTCATCTGTAAAATGAGTTCGAGAAAGAAATGGCAAACCACCCTAGCATATTTGCCAAGAAAACACCATATGGGGCCATGAAGAGTGGACACGGTTAAACAAGAAACACTGGATGAAACACTGGAGTCAAGCTATTGGAACTTAACTGGCTCTGTTTCCATGTCCTTATCTGTGAGAGGGGATGAACAAGAACTGAGGCAATGCATTGACCGGGGAGTGGATAAAGAAATTGCAGCACATGAATGTAAAGGAACGTGACTGAGCCGTAACGACAAATGTGATTACAGAGAGGCGCAGAAAGACTTACCTGAGCTGACATGACACAGAAAGAAGCTAAGAGAATGATGCATACAACAAATACAACAATGTAAGTGGTTTTTTCAGCAAGAATGCTTGAAAGTCCTCCACCTCGCTGAATGACCATATTTTCCCCTGGAACATTATGCTCAATTTTGCTGGGTAGCTGATTCTTGGTGTTAATCCCAGCTCCCTTGATCTCCAGAATATCATATTCCATGCCCTTCGATCCCTTAATGTAGAAGCTGCTAGATCCTGGGTTATCCTGATTGTGTTTCCACAGTATTCAAATTTTTTTTTCTTGGCAGCTTGTAATATTTTCTCCTTGACCTAGGAACTATGGAATTTGGCTGTGATATTCCTAGGAGTTTTCTGTTTGGGATCTTTTTGGAGAGATGATTGGTGAATTCTTTCAAGTTCTATTTTGCCCTCTACAACAATGTGAATGGACAAAAACTGAAAGTGATTCAATTGTAGAATTACAGAGACAAGCAAAGCACCAAAGAAGACACCTCCCCTCCCCCACACCTTTGCAGAAGTAAGAAATCTGTGACTGTGGAATGGTGCACATTTTTCAGACTTTTTGGCAGGATAACCTCTTGTCTTCTCTCATCTGTATTCTCTTTCTTGATAACTTCAGGGATATAACACCTTATTAAACTTATTGCCACTGACCTTTGATAATAATAATAATGAAGAAGGAGGAAGAGGAAAAGAAGAAGAAAAAGGAGAAATAGGAGGAGGAGGAAACAAAGAAGAAGACAATGATGATGATGATGAAGAAGAAGAAGAAGAGGAGGAGGAGGAGGAGGAGAAAGAGGAGAAGTAAAAGAAGAAAAAGAAGAAGTAGTAGTAGTAGTCAGTATTTACAAGGCACTTTAAGATCTGTTAAGTACATGTTACCTCATTTGATCCCACTAGGGAGGTAGGTGCTATTCTTATGCTCATTTTACAGACAAGGAAGTTGAGTCAACAGAGGTTAAATGACTTTCCCAGAGTCACCTAGTTAGTAAACATTTGAGGAGGGATTTGAACCCAGATCATCATGATTCCAAGTCCAGCGCTCCATCCATTGCACACCACTTAGCTAACCTCCTGAAGGTCAAATAACTCCCAAACTAGCACTTGTCAGAGGTAGGAATGAAACCCAGGCCTCCATTTAGGAATCATACCTTCTACTATACATAATGCTTCTCTAAAAGTTCTACCAAGTGTTCTCAGAATCAAAAATCTGGTTAGAAGTAGAAGGACCTTAGAAATCATCTAGCACCTCTTCTAACTTCCTTATTGTACAGATAAAGAAAATAAGACTCAGAGACTTATCTGCAATTGCCTAAGTCCACACCGGTGGCAAGTGGAAGAAGCAGGACCCAGGTACTCTGACTCCAAATACCAAAACTAATATATAGAGAGTATAAACCTTTTGACCAGAGGAGTCAACGCAATCTAATATAAAACCACAAAACTCCCCCAGAAGCCCTAACCAAATGAAAATGTAATTGGGAAATGTTTAACAAAATAAATTTTAAAAACGCAAGATGACACAAATAATGTTCATCTGAGTTTTCTAGGTCAATATGTGTCCAGAAGGGGATCTGTGTTTCTATTTGACCCAATTGCTTTATGCCAAGGACCAGAGAGGCATAGTAAAGGAAATCACTGAATTCCCATTCCCTGTCACCTGCTAGCTCTATGACTTTGGGCCAGTCATCTGACCCCTCTAGGCCTCAGTTTTCTCAAGTTTAAAATGAAAGGGTTGGCCTAGAAGGCCTTTGAGTTCTCTTCCACCTCCAGAGCTCTGATTTCTATGGTCTAAATGCATATGTAACCCTTGGGAGATTTCTAAAAGTTTATTTTTATTTATATTTTATACACACACACACACACACACACACACATACATATATATACACATGTATGTTCATATATATATATATATATATATTTTAAATTTGGAGGAAATGGAAGCCTCTTGAAGTCTGGAACCATTTTGGTTTTTGTCTTATCCAAGTCCCTCTTAATGAAGGCTGAATGAATGAATACAGTAGAAGAACAAATGGCCACCTGTTGGGGATTTTGGAGAGGAAAGTCCTCCTAGGGTGGATGTTGGATTAGATGGTGTCAGAGGACCCTTCTCGGATGACATGCCATGAAACTCATGCTTCCATATCATCGGTAGCAGCTAGGCTGGTGATCAGTGCTTTTCGGTAGTGATGAGGGGAGTGTGATTATATTGGTGAGTCTGTGTCCACTGATCCTAGTTTGTCACCCACTAGAGATGGCCTATTTCTATGGGTCAGGGGTGGAACAGGCTGACAGCTGCATGGTCCAGCAAGGCAAGAAATGAAAGCTGAACACCCTCGATTCCCTCCCCACACCCCACTTGTCTATTTTCTTCTTTATTTTCCTTTCCATGTTGAAAGAGTTGTGGAGCCGATACTAGAGAAGCATTTCCTGGGGACATTCCAGGGCTTCCTGACAGACTGCTTCACTGGAGGGCCTGGGGTGGGGGTGTTTACCCGACAGGGTGAGGAGCAAGGCTGGGATCTCAGTCCAGCTCCCTGGAAGGTGGATGTGGAAGCAGAGGGCCAGCAGGACGAAGGAGGTAAGTGACAAACTCAGAGAAATGGTCACGAAGAGGACAAGCCAACATCATGAAGGCAGCCAGCTTCTGTGTCTGAAAGTGCCTCACAGGCTGCGGTTTCCCCTGCCCCACCCTTGAACCCTCTGACTTGTCTATACACATTGGGGCCATGTTTTCTACAGTCAGCGAAACAAGTCCAATTGGAACATTCAGTTTGGAAGGACGCCTTATAAGAAAGAACTTTGTGTTCCAAAAAAGAGTGAACAGATATTAGGCAGCTTAGTGCCATGGTGGCCAGATCTTTCTACTCTGGATTAATCATTGATGCATTTTAGATCTAAATTAGAAAGGATCTTAGAGTCCAGTTCCTTTATTTTACAGATGAGGAAACAGAGGTCTCCTGAGGGGAAATGACTTGCCCACAGTCACACAGACAGTAAGCTGGCACAGCAGGGGCTCAAATTGAGGTTCATCTTCAGTATTCTTTTCATTGTACCCTGAGTTTTCCTTTTTCTAACTCAAATGGTCACCAGAGACCTTGGGTGCATAGCAGAAAACACTGACAGCTTACTCTGTTACATATTGTTTTATGTCCCAGAATGGTGCATTTGGTCCCACTCACTGATATTAGTAGAAAAAGCACCAGGATGGGAGTTAGGAGACTTGAGTTCTAATTATGGTTATATGACTTTGAGCAAATAACGCCACTTTGATGGGCCGTGGTTTCTTTATCTGAAGATTAATAGTCTGGACTAAATCAGGGGTTCTTACTCTGGGGTCCATGGACATTTAAAAAACATCGACAACTATATTTCAATATAATTGGGTTTCTTTGTAATCTGATATATTTTATTTTTATGTATTTAAAAACATTATTCTAAGAAGGGGACCATAGGCTTCACCTGGATCCACTGCGTAGAATGGGATAAGATCCCCTGGGATAGATGATTCAGGATTTTATGGTTCTAAGATTCTTTGAACTCTTTCCCCTGGAAAGAAGGCCGCTCTGTGCTAGGAGAAGAGCTTTAGAAAGAAGGCTGCTCTGTGCTAGGAGAAGAGCTTTAGAAAGAAGGCTGCTCTGTGCTAGGAGAAGAGCTTTAGAAAGAAGGCTGCTCTGTGCTAGGAGAAGAGCTTTAGCTATCAGATTCAAGAGAGGAAAGCAGGAGGCACATTTCCTAGGTACTTTCTCCATGGATATCTAAAGAAACGCAAGGGCAGTTTGAGGAGGGGGCAGCACCTGGACTGGACAGAGAAAGGGTTAAGGAGAGTTCTCCAGTGACATGAGAACCAGACAAGATTTGGAAGGTTCTCTGCCTTCATGCCAAACCCATATCTGTTTTCTCACCCCTTCCTGGCAGCTTTACAGGGATTCTCCTGGAAGCTCCCTCCTGCTTGTCCCTCTTCTCCTGGTTCCTTCCACCCCACCCCCTTTGCTACCTTCCCAAATCCTTTCCCTTCTAAGGCCCTCATCTGAGCCATGAGGAGAGAAATGATTGGGTCAGCTTCAAAGAGAGAGATGCAACAAGGTCTCCACTGAAGCTGTCAGTGGCAGGTGGTGGGGAGGGGTCTGGGGGAGGAAGGATTAAGCTGGGACTGGAAAGAATGCTGCTCCTATAATCCCACATAATGAATGAGATTGTGCTCCTGCTCCCAGCCCTAAATGCTTGACAAGCAGGTACAAGCTGTTGGCTTTAGCCTGCCTCAAGAGTGGCCTCCTTGGCTGCTGGAGTCAGGCAGCCTGAACCCCCCAGCTGGTGATGTCATTGCAGCCAAAGAAAGCTGCTTCCCAGACTGTGTGCTACCCAGGCTCCCAGGGCAGGGCTGAGGGGTTCATCCAGCTGGAGAAGGCAAGGTGGGAACTCCAGGAGGCATACCCATCTACCCTGGCTTAGTGGCATACGAACAACCACACCCTGACCCTGGCTGGTTTGAAATTGTTATTATGAGTTTTATTAATAATAATTATGATGATAGATGAGAAAAATGAGACAACAATAATTGACTTATTTTATTCTACTCCCCTTCACAGGATCATTATCTAGAGCTGGAAGGGACTTCAGGAAATCTGGTCCAACCTCTTCTTTTTATAGTTGAAGAGGGTAAGGCCTAAGGAGGCTGTGTCCTGTCCAAACTCTAAACAGCTAGGGAGTCAAAGAAGTGGGATTTAATTTATCACAGAGCCCAGTGCTCTTTCTACTGTATGATACTTTGCATGAAAAATTAGACTACTTTCCATATCCCATTCTCATCTTATATTTCCAATCTCCAAACCTTTGCTCATGCTGTCCCCTAGGCCTAAAATAACCTTCCACCCCTATTTCTCCACAGGTTGAAATTCCTCCTTTCCTTCAAGGCCTAATTCAAATGCCATCCCCTCCATTAAATGTTTCTTCCAGGACCTCTCCTACCTTCCCCTCTCTAAGGGGAAAACATTATCTCATTTACTCTTTTAGCACTTTACCTGGACCCTCCTTTGCACTCAGCACTTATCTCACAGTAATTTCTTTATCTGTCTTTCCGTCCAGCACCCCATCAAATGATATGCTCACAGAAGGAAGGGACTGTGTGTTCTTATTCCTGTTATCTCTAGTGTCTAGTGCAGCAAGGCTTTAATAAATGTTCATTGGATTGGATCGGATTTATATAATACTAAAGATTTACAAAGCACTTCCTCACAATAACTTTTGGTGGTATAATTGGTGGTGATGATAATAACTGCTAACATTATATATGGCTTTAAAGCTTACAAAGTACTTTACATACATCATCTAATTGTATTCTCATAATGACTCTGCAAGTTAAAGTTCTCATTAGTCCATTTTACAGTCAAGGAAACTGAGGATCAGTGAGATGACCTGACTTCCTATTGTCTATTGTCACACTGATGACTCTCAGAGCTGGGGCCTGAGCTCTGTTGATTTCAAGATCTCCACCTTAATCAGCTTCTCGGCATCCATTAAGGCACTCAAAAAACCCAAGACAAAACAAACAACTTTTGATCAATGAATTCAGTCTTTTGGTGTCTAGACCAATTAGAGGTAAAGGGTCAATTATGGTTTGAAAAATGAGAAACCAGATCATACTAAAATTTTTCCTGTTTGGTGTTAATTTGTTTGATTCTAGTCCCCCAGCTTCCAAGAAGATTTACCTTTGTAGTTCAGGGAAAGAATAAAATGAGTTTTAATTCCTTGTACACCCACCAACTAATGGTTTGTTCAACATTTTTATCAAAGATTTGGCTGAAGGCATAGATTGCATGCTTATCCAATTTGTGGTTGCCATGAAGTTGGAAGGAACAGCTAATATTTTGGATGACACAATCAAGATTTTTTTTTTTCAGTGTTTCAACAGGTTGGAATGGTGAACTAACAAGATAATGGCATACAGGTGTGGGACATTGCTTATACTATCAGATGTCTTTGTTGTATTGGTTCGTTTTGCTGAATATTTTTTCTTCTTTTAAAAAAAATTCTTTGCTATAAAAGATTACTTTCTGGGAGGTGGGAGGAAAGGAATGCCGGGGGAAATTTTAGGTAGTATAAAACAAAAGGTATTGATAAAAATATTTAAAACAAGAACAAACAAAAACCCACAAGATAATGGCGAGAGGAGGTAGGGGGTAGGAGCATGCTAGCTGGTAGAGGAAGCCAGTCCAAGATTTAAAAAACTCTGTATAGTTCAGAAACTGGATCCTCTCTTCCCTTGGATTGCCCATAGTCCAAATCCATCCCCACTGCTGTCTTCCAGAAAATCCTGGTGCCAACATCTTTTGCCAAATCCCACCATACACCTGGAGTACATGAAAGTGCCTACCTTCTTTAGCTTGCCACTCTTGGTACCCACAAAGACCACACTGTAGCCATTGTAGACATAGGAGGCTACTGATGTCATTCGGTCCCGGCTGGTGGTGAAGAGGGTGAGTCCTTCCACAGGAGTGGAGCCCCCCAAAGGCTGGTTGATGTCTAAGCCACAGAAGTTGTCATCTATGGGGACCGGCTGGAAAAAAAGAAAGGAACAATCATGAGTAAAGATGAGAGTAGAAAATAGAAGTCATTTCCTTCAAGCCTGAGATGCTGGGCAAACTCAGAGTTATCATCACTGGCCAATGAAGCTTCATAGAGACAGACTGTCCTTCTGGAAACATTCAATAGTTAATAAATTTTTTTTTTTCTGAGAGACCGAAAAATTGAGGGCTGTTCATTGACCCACAGAGAGATTTTATAGGATCCCACAGACGGCCTTTTAAGAGGTACCCAGGGAGTGATTCACTAGATGAAGGGGTTAGACCAGGTGACCTCTGAGGTTCTTTCTAGATTTAACTCTATCATCTTATGAATTAAATTCTCTACTATGCATCCAAAGTTGTCACTAAGTTACTTTGGGGGTTGGGACTACTGACTGCTTGAAAGTTTAAATACTAGCTTAGATTCTTCTGTGCTCTAGATTCACCATGGATCTAGATCCTTCTAGATCCCTTTTGAAATACCACCTCCTCCAAAAAGCCTTCCTTGACTCTCCTGGTCAATAAGTCATCCTCCTAAGATCTCATATATCAATTAAAAGATGAAGCAGTCAACAAAAAACTTTGTAACTCTCCAGGGCAATTATTAAATATTATTGTGTCTCAGACTCATCCATGTTGTTATGTTACTATGATCACTCTGGTAGACTGCAAACCCATTGAAGGCAGAGACTTTATTTTATCTAAACTTTGTATCCGCTTCAGGATTTAACATAATGCTATATGCATAGTAGGTGCTTCATTAAAAATTGCACTGTATAATATCAGGAACCTCCTGTGGGGTCTAAGCACAGTGTTCCTCTGCCCTCTTTTCCCCCACTTCTATCATTGGAATTTTTCTGTCATCAGGGAGTGTTACTACATGGTCTCCCTTTAAAGGGCAGGGGACTTCTGATCATTTTTCTTCCTGACTTTTATGTCCTTATCTTTATTCAATCAGTCAACAAGTATTTATTTGGCTCTATGGGTCAGGCGATGTGCCAAGTTCTAAGGACAAAGAAAGGCAAAAAACAGTTCCTGTTTTGGAGTTTACATTCTAGTGGGAGAGACAACATATAAATAACTAGGTATGTACAAGATTTATACAGTACATGTGGAAGAAAATCTGAGAGGGAAAGGCATTAGCATCAATGGGGGGACCAGGGATGGTCCTGCAGAAGGTAGGATTTGAGCTGGGCTGTGTAGGAAAATGGGCAGTAAGAAAGCAGAGGTGGGGATCAAGACCACTCCAGATATCGGAGCCAGTGCCAAGGCACAGAGACAGGAGATAGAATCTCATCTTCAAGGGGCAGCTAGCAGGCCAGTATTGCTGGATCAAAGGGTGTAATAAGACTGGAAAGGTACGAAGGGTTCATATTCTTATCTTTAAATGCCAAACAAAAGAGTTTCTAGCTTATCTTGGAGGCAGTAGGGGGTCAGTGGAGTTTACTGAGTGAATGAAACGGTCATAGGTACTCATTAGAAAAAATCCCTTTGGCAACTGAATGGAGGATGAACTAGGTCCTAGGTGTCAGCCGATAAAATTTGAGTACAGCCTGAATTAAATTAAAATGTAATTGGGAATTGTTTCGCAAAATAAATAAAAATACAGTACAATATGGATAATGTTAATCTGTGTTTCCTCATATATGGTTGTCAATATGTTCCCCACAGAGACCCTTTTCTATATGAGTTTGGTTCCACTAGACTAGAGTGGAGAGAGGTTTGAGGCAGGGAAGCCAGTTAGTGTCTATGTGAGAGACGATTGAGGGCCTGACCTAGGGTTGTGACTGTGTCCTGACCTGGAGAGAAGGGGCTATATACAAGAGATGTTTTAGACTAAAGACTGGATAAGAAAGGTTCTTTTATTATAGGAGAATGCTTGGTGCAGCTGGGTGGCACAGTGGATAAAGTACCGGGTCTAAAGTCTAGAAGATCTGAGTTTAAATCTGGTCTCAGACACTTCCTAGGTGTGCGACCTTGAACGAGTCACTTAATCTCAGTCTGCCTCAGTTTCCTGATCTGTAAAATGAAGATAATAACTGCATCTACCTCCCAGGATTGTTGGGAGAATCAAAGGAGACAATAACATTAAAGCCCCCAGCACAGTGCCTGCCACACAACAAAGGGCTATGTAAATGTCAGCTATTATTAGCATTCTTATCTCAAACATCTCCAGTCCCTTTTTTATGGTCCCTCACTTTTTAAGGGCAGAAGGTGGAAGGTCATTTGCTTCTGTCCGGATGCCCCTGGTAGCAATCAGAACTCCTCCAATTCACACTGAACTCAATACAAGAGTGCTAGATTGAGAGTCAGGGGGCACGGACTTGGCTTTGTATTGACTTTGTCACCAAGTAGAGGAGGAACCTTGATGGAGTACATTCAAATTCAACATTTATACAGCATCTTTATACAGAGTAATGTGTGCAAGGCATTACTGACCTCTATGGACCTCAGTAACCTGGGTTCAAATCCTGCGTCTGACACTTACTGTGTGGTCTTGCCGGGTCATCTAACTTCCTTTCGTCTCTACTTCCTTATGTGTAAAATGAGAGGGGATTTAGGATCTCCTGTGGCCAATCGCAGCTCTATATCTATATCTTCATCTATAAAATGAAGAAATTTGACTAACTAGATACTAGCCCATATTTATGTACCACTTTGAATTTAACAAAGTTCTTTCTCCACAGCAACTCGGTGAGAAAGAGAGTACAGGTATTCCATTCCATAGATAAGAAAACTGAGGCCCAGAGAGAGGTTAAATGATGTGCTTAGTGACACCCAGCAACTAGGTATTAGAGGCAGGACTTGAACTTTGGTCTTTGACTTCCAAGATATCTTTGGTCTCCATTCTACCAAACTGGGTTTTTAACTGGGTGTCCATTAATTTGTTTTAAAAAATATTTTGATAGTTAAATTTAATATAATGAGTTTCCTTTGTAATCCCATGTATTCTATTTTATGCATTAAAAAAAACATTCTTAGAAGGGGAGTGGGGGGGGTCATAGACTTCATCAGACCAACAAAGGAGTCCAGGACACAATAAAAGTTAAGAATTCTGGCTCTAGATGATCTAAAAAGTTATGATTCCATGATTCAATCTGCTAGGCTACAAGCTTTTCGAAGGAAGAGGTTGTATCATTTATTTCTGTATTCCATCTAACACATATTAATTTCTGTATTCCATCTAATTCTCCAACTCCTACCATGGGGTAACAAGCACAGGGCAGGGGTTCTACAAGCTATAGCAGGTCCTCAGTTGGTACTTGATGGCTGATCACTGCCAAGTGCTCTATGGAGAAAGGCATTGAACTGTGGGCCAGAGAAATAGCACTTAATCCTCCCTTAGCGGCTCCTTCCTGGTACGGAAATGAGTCTTGTCCAAATTGAGGGGGAAGGAAATGACTACTGTGGGAAGCATAGAAAGCATGAGAGGAACCTTCTCCTGCCACAGACGTCCTATCCTCAGCAGGGAAGAGCCATCTTTTAAATCCTGGGAAGCAGTCTGGGGTATGTAGTGGAAGAACCCTGGATGTAAGATCAGAAGACTGGGGTTAGTATCCTAGCTCTGCCATTTCACCTCCTGCATGACCATGGGCTTCACCTCTCTGGGCTTCACCTTCTTCATAGAGAAGATGTGCTTATTCCACAGGGTTACTGAAAGGGTCAAATGAGATTGTGTATTTAAATCACTCTGAAAACCAGAGCACATTGTATTAAGACATTCATGTCAGTTATTATATTACTACTGGTCCTGCTGGTACTATCACTACTCATGAATAGATTGGCAACAGAGTCATGGATGAGCTTGGCTAGCTTACTCAAACTAGCCTTTCATGTCATAGGTGAAGGTGATGGTACTCCTGGACAGGCATATGTTCAAACAAACCAAAGCCTACATTTCTTTATCTGAAAATGAAGTGCTTGGACTAAATGGATCTCTGGGGTGCCTTCTAGCACCAGGTCTATGATCCTCTGCCTTTAATGACATAACTAGTTGGTGTACTGGACAAAGTACTGGACAGGGTACTGGACCTGGAGTCAGGAAGACCTGAGTTCAAATCCTGCCTTAAGTTATATAATCTCTCTCTCGGTCTGTTTCTTCTTCTGTACACACACACACACACACACACACACACACACACACACACACACACACACACACCCTCCACCTCCTTTCTTCAGGTACTTGGGAGGCAATGTGGTTGGATCTAAACTTCCTAATCTATATTAGTTCCTCCCTTGACTTCCTTTACTGGCTCTGGGGCTGGCCACCAGAAGCTATAAAAGCCATGTTTCACTTAACATTTATTAAGTACTTACTTACTTAAGTATATGCAAAACACAGTGCCATGTGTTGGGAATACAAAAATCCTTGTGGTCTTACAATCCTGTCAGTTCTCCGCCGACATAGGCACCTTTGTTCATTATATTGTCCCTTCTCACCGAGAATACTTCAATAGTCTCCTCCTAACTGAGCATTCTGCCTTGAGTCTATCCCTGCTCCAATCCAGCCTTCACACAGATGCCTGAGTAATACTAATGTACCTCTTGAATCACTTCGCTCCCCAACTCAAGAATCTTTAGCTGTTCTCCATTGTCTATTGAACAAAGTATAAACTCCTGATTCTGGCTTTCAAGATTCTCCACCATCTGGTTTCCACTCATGTTTCTGGCCATCTCTCATAATACTCTCCTTCATATGGCTTCTGTTTCAGACAAATTACACACATCTTCATCCCCTATTCTTCTACCATCCATCTCCTCTGGAATGGATTCCTCTTCCAGCCCATTAATATTTACATGCACATACATGTGTATGGGTATATGTACATATATTGTGTGTATGTGTATATATGTATATGAAGGTGTATACTAAATATATAGTATACACATGTGTGCATATGCATATATGTATGTGTATATTTGTATATATCCCCATATAGACATATTGTATATATACCTACATGCACATACATGTATGCATGCACATATACAGTCCCAAAAGTCTCGGTGTAGTTCGAAACTATTAAAGCTCTGAGTTGCACTGACTTTTTGGACACCGTGTGTGTGTGTGTGTGTGTATGTTTGTATGTGTGTGTATGTGCATGATCGTGAATGTGTATTCACATACACACAGAAAGTCCATACATCTTTATACACTCATGTATTCATGCACGCATGCATGTGCACATACACACATGTTGTATACACAATACACAATATTCAGCACTGAGCCTCCTTGCACATAATAGGTACTTAATAAGAAGTTTATTAAATGAAAACTTATCCATGTGGGGTGTTCCTTAGACCTAAGTTTTACCCAGGTGCCTCAGTGTGGCTGGGTTATGGCCTTGGCTTTTCAAAAGTGATGGCCCTGGAGGGCAGGGTCTGGTGGGCTCTTCCAAGATATTGAACTTTCCAAGAGGGACCAGTGATGGACTTGCACTCTGATCTTCTCAGAACCAGCTTCTAGCTGCGTTCAGAGCTAAGGTCATTTGGTGATTGGTTGTTTTGGCCACAGAAACTAGAGAAGCCCATCTCCTAATTCAATTTTGCTTTTTTTGGAGGGCAGTTGGGGGTTAAATGACTTGCCCAAGGTCACACGGCTAGTTTTTTTGTGTTAAGTGTCTGAGGTCGGATTTGAACTCAGGTCCTCCTGACTCCAGGGCCAGTGCTCTATTCACTGGGCCACCTGGCCACCCCCCATAGTCCTATACTCTTGCTGCTGTCTACACCTGTGAAGGGAATGTCCTCAAGTACACATATAACAATGAAATCATAGATCTTTGAAGAATCAGTGAACATCTAAGTAGGGTTACATAATTACCATGCAGCAAATACAAAAACCTGGGAAGCTAGGAGGTATAGTGGATAGAATGCAGGGCCTGGAGTCAGGAAGACCTGAGCTCAAATCTAGCTTCAGACACTTCCTAGCTGTGTGACCCTGGACAAGTCATTTAACTCTGCATCAGTTTCCTCATCCATAAAATAAGCTGGAGAAGGAAATGGCAAACCACTCCTGCATCTCTGTCAAGAAAACCCCAAATGGGATCACAAAGGAGCCAGATACAACAGAAAATGACTGAATAACAACAAATAAAATAGAAAAAGTTTAATAACAGATATTGCCTGGCCCTTGGCTCTCTGCTTCTCCTACCATTTCCCATTCCTCTCAACCCCCCCATCTTTGTCCCATGGAAAGGGGACCTATCATCTGATCCCATTTTGACCTGCAAGCTTAGCATCACTCCAGGGGTCAGGTCCTGGGCCTTTGGTGTCCAAATCCACACATTAGTCCTGGGCCTGATGATACTCTGTTTACTCATCTTGATAATGAGGAAACTGGACTACATGACCTCTGAGGGCCCCTATAGCTCTAAGACTATGATCTTGTGTCCCTCCAAGGATCATAGGAGGCCTCAAACTTGGATTCTTTCCCTGTTCCATCTTCCCCTTGCCATGTTCTCAGCAAGTTAAAAAGACCTAGGCTTAAAGTACAGGTAATAATGGGAGTCATAGAGAAGGGGGGGGGGCATCAATCTGACCTTCTTAGAGCAATGAGCGTTCAGACATATGACCTTGGTTTGATGCATAAGATCACAGATCTGGACTTGGAAATGCCTCTGGAAATGAAGCGATTTGCCCCAAGTTAAAAGCAAGGATTTAAACGAGGGCCCTCTGACTCCCAGCTAACTGATCTCTTCACGTACACCCCGCTTTTATGCCCTCCCTCTGCCACTTCTTAGTTCAGTGACCTTGCACAGGTTGCTTAACTCTAAGCCCTGATTTTCTGATTTGTCAAATGAGGATAATAAAATCCGTCCTGTCTACTTCACAGAGTCGTTGTGAGGGTCAAAAAGAGTGAATGGACGTGAAAACACTTTGTGGGCTGCCTATGGCAGTCTACAAGTAAAAAGGCTTTGTTATTGTTATTTCTCTCATTATAGAAAGCCTCCCCTCCTTATGTAACAGGTCTGGGCCTGTCTCCGAGTCTCCTGCAGCAATAGGGGAGCAGAGAAGGGTGTCGGTTTCCTCTCTCCTCTGGCTCAGGAGCAAGGCAGGAATTTGCAGTTTCCTCCTGACAAGGCCCCCTCCTGTTTTGTGGGAACACCCTCCGAGCTATACAAGGGAGAATTAACCCTAATATTTCCTCCAGCCTTTCCCCGTTTTTTTTTCTCCCAATTCTCTCCTCTTTTTCCTCCGACTCCAGCCCAGCTCATCTCAGTTTTCTCATCTGTGAAATGGGGATAATAATAGCACCCACCTCACAAGGCTAATATAAATATAAAATACTGCATATAGAGTGCTTTGCAAACCTTAAAATGATATATATGTATGTGTGTATGTATATAAATGTCAACTATTACTATTGTTGTTAGAAAAGTCATCATCATCGTTATTGATTGAGTGGGCCTGATTAGGATTTAGAAATGGAAAAGATTTTAGAAACCACCTGGTTTCTTATACTTCATTTTATAGATGAGAAAACTTAGTCTCAGAAAGGAGTAATGATTTAAACTCAGGTCTTCACCCCTCCCCCCCATCTAGGGTAAGTGACTTGTCCAGGGTCACACAGTTACTAAGCATCCGAGGGTGAATTTGAACTCAGGTTATGATTCTAGGGCCGTTTGCTACCCCTAATCCTGGTCTTCTTGGCACTAGGTTCAGCACTCTGTTCATTATATCATGCTGCCTTTCAAGAAATATTCATTGAATAATGCCTATAGGCAAAGTACTATGCTCACTAGTACTATGCTAGTCACAGGACTCTTGAAATCTAGTCCCTTTCAGAACCTTAGTTGTGGTGAGAAGAGTATGAGGAGGTTAATAGTGAAGACCAATGGGAAATTCCCAGCTCAGAAAACCCAGCCCCAGTGCAGAAGGGAGCTGATGGAGTCCTTACCGCTTTGGTGCATTGGACATCTTTCCCCAGAAGCCAGTTGAGTTCCAGGTTGCCTTCGCCCTGATAACAGGATTGCAAACGTTCCTTAATCTGGGTGTTAATGGCCCGGATGGGGAAGGCACAGAGGGCCGAGTCATCAGGGGGATGGTGATACTGCTTCTGCCCCTTGGAGAATATGGCAAAGAGGACATCGTCGTGGCTACTGATGTTCAGAGCCCTGGCCAGAGAGTCTCCAGGTTTGGAGAGGTAGGCAGCCTGGAGAAGGCGGTACTCCACCCCGGCCCGAGTACAGCCAAAGGGCAACGAGACGTACGAGTGGAATTTGGGGTCGTTCTTGCAGAGCCGCACAATGCGGGAGGTATAGAAGAGGTCACCGGCCGAATTGATGGCAACGCCTTCTGGAGTCTCCGGTTGGACGGTGAGGAAGTAGACGAAGCCACCACTCGCGAAGCCATAAATGTAGAAGATGTCAAAATGGGAGACCAGGGCCAGGGTGTCCGAAGGGATCTTGATGAGTGAGGAGACAAAGTCGCTGTGCAGCTCGTAGTCCAGCATAGCCGAGGACTCTGGGTCCCGCGGAAGCTTACGGCTGGAGAGCGTTGGAAAATAGTCCTGTTTACCATCGACCGCCGTGCCGATGAAAAGCTTTCCATCTTCCCCCTCCGAGCGCACAATCACTCCGTACATGGTACCGGTCTTATTGACGCTTGATAAATAGTGCTCTTTCTTGTGGGATGGCTCTACAAGGATGAAGAGGTCATCTAGGCGGAGTAACTTGCAGACCCCTTGGTAAAGGCTCCCGCAGGCCAGCAAGCGGTTTTCAGAGTAGTCAATGATGAGCAGCTTGTTAACATTGTTGGTGAGGGTGAGTACCTCGCTGCAGGGCTGGACGATGAGGGGTGGGTAGCAGGACTTGTTGTCCTCCTCTGGCCCCGTCTTATGGGCCACCTGGATAGTCAAGTTGACAGATAGTTTGTAGACCCGGTTGATGGCCCCCACGTATACTGCCCCCGTGCCTCTGTGCACAGTCAAGTGGTTGAAGGTCCAGTCTCTGTTCTCTGAGTGGAAGGTGCTGAGTTGCGGTGTGCCAGCTGTCAGGCGTAAGAGCAGCACCCAAACCACTGAGAACAGAACCACTGGCCAGGCATATGAGTTTGGGACCCGAGGCCAAGGTCTCTTTTGTTCCATTCTGAGGGGGGGGGGTAGGGAGAGGAGACAAATTCTCCAAGTTCTGGTTTATCCCACACTCCAAGGGTGAGACTCACATGGCTCTGGAAAACACAAAGCAGAAATGGTCAGATGCAGGTAAACTTTGGAGAGATGTTAAGAGAGATGGCACTGTGTAGTGGACAAGCAGCTGGCATTGGTGCCTCAAAAGCTTGGGTTCAATTCCGCCTCCAACACATACTGGCAACATGACCCTGGGCAAGTCAACTAATCTCTCAGTGCTCTAGGGAACTCAGTAGGACAATAAATGGAAGAAAAAGTGTAAACAACTTTTATCCCTTTCACATCACAAAGGTTAGGGGAGCAGTGCCCCACCCCCAGTCTAGGAATACCCTGTAAAATTTTTTTCCTAACAGAGAAGTTTGAATTTTTTTCTTTTTCTCTTCTGGGGTATTTATGGTACCTTATTGTGAAATCTGGGTTAAGTATATGGTCACAGACTATATGTAGGTCAATGTTAAGAAAAATGCTTTTATTTCTGTGTTATCTGCTGGCCTTCCTGTGTCATCTGAGGCTTAAATTATGCTGACCGGCAATATATCAAAACCAGGGATGCTGAAAGTCACAATGTGAGAGGGATAATTGTATTTTGGTAGAGAGAGTTTCCTCTCCCTGGAGTTCCTCATCTCAAAGAAATCATAGGTCCACTCACTATCCTATCAGGGAAAACACAAAGCAGAAACATTTTAGAGAGGAAGAGAATTGCTTGCCCTTAAATAATCCTCAATCCTGTTTCTTTTATAGATTTTTGGGAATTCTTTCCCCTTTTCCATGCTTTAATTTTTCTAACTGTAATAATGGATAGATCATTACCCTTTATGATGTAAAGGGTTTTTTTTTCATTTAAAAGTGATTCCACATCTATTATTAAAAAAAAAAAAAGCCTAAATGGGGAAACCGAGGGTCAGATTGAAGTTAGATGTTTTGTTCAAGGTCACGCAGCTAGTTAGAAACTAAGACTAGATCCTGACTCAGATTATAGGTTTTTCCCAATCATATCCTGGAAATCCCATTCAAATAAAAATCTTTACTATTTTTAGAGACTTTCTAGGAACCTTTTTCAAACTCAATTGCATTCCCTTGTATTAGATTGTAATAGATCATGTTGATGTTATGTATTAAAGTTTGCAAATCTCGTTACATAGATGATCTCATTTGTTCCACACAACAATCTTGTGCTATTATTATCCATTTTATAGATAAGGAAATGAGGCTTTAGAGAGGCTAGGTGACCTACCCAGAGTCTCACAACCAATAGGGGCTTGAGGCAGGATTAAAATCTGTTTTTTCCTGACAAGGTGATAACTCTCATAATAACTCCCATTTACATAGCACTTAAAAAAAAAGGCAATTGGGGGTTAAGTGACCTGCCCAGGGCCACACAGCTAGTGCCTGAGACCAAATTTGAACTCAGGTTTTCCTGACTCCAGAGCCAGTGTTCTATTTACTGTACCACCTAGCTGCCCCAATATAGCACCTGAAACTTTGCAAAGCTCATAATTGGGTAAATTATCTTATTTGAGCCTTACAATGAACCTGTGAGTTAGGTGCTACCTTCCTATCACCAACCCCACTTTATAGATGAAGATTTTGAGGCTTGTTAAATTACTTTCTCAAGGTCACACAGCTAGTAAGTATAGGAGGTTGGATTGGAACCCAGGCCTTCTTTACTCCAAGACCAGCACTCTTATTTCTGTTTAAACTCATTTTCTCTTATTCTGTCTTCTGTGGAGAGGAAGAACTAATTGAACTATTTTCTCAGCAAAAATGGGACAGAACAATGGCTTTGGAGTCTGGGGGCCTCGATTCAAATCACACCTCTGAGGTTTACTGTCTGTGTGAACTCAGACTTGTCACTTTAAATCTCCTTTTCAAAAAGATAAGATGTTTCTACTAGATGACCCCTAAAGTCCCTTCCACTTTCAAATCCATGATCTAATCATTCTGTAAAAAGTTGCTCATAGATTTGCTCTACTTGAATACTTTCAGCTCCCATTTCCCCTTACCCTTCTCTTTTAAAGACTAAATAATCCCTGTTCTTTAACCTCCCAGCCAGGCACATTATCAGTAAGAAAGGCATTGTCGTTTTCCAGTTGAGTTAGGTTGGGCTAATGGCCCAAAAGTGCCACTCAGAAGGAGGAATGGCCCCAGGAAGGCAGGGTTGCTGATTCTTCATCCATTTGGACAAGGAAAGTCCAGCCACCCCCAGCAAGCTGCTTAATTCTGTATCTCGGCATTAAGGGCTGCTCAAGCTTTTGCTAATGGAAGTAGTTTTCTGGGTCATGTTCACTCAACCACACTGCACCCCGTGGACACCGCAGGGTAGAGAGAAGCGGGGGGGGGGGGGGGAATAGAGGTTTGTGGGTCACTCCTACTCCAGGCATTACTTGACTATTCATTTGTGAAATAACAATAATAACCACGATTCACATCCTGACTGCACTTTAAGGTTACTACCTGTGTAACTTTGGAGAAAAAAAAAAGCCCTCGACCTTCATGGGACTCAGTTTCCTCATCAGTAAATGAAAGGGCTGGATTTGAGGTCTCCCCCAGCTCTTGTATATAAGTATACTTGTGTGTGTGTGTGTGTGTGTGTGTGTGTGTAGGCACACACACATATGTCCTTTAAGGTTTACAAAATGCTTGGTTAACAGCCACACTACTAAGCAAGTGGTCTATATCTGGTGTCATACATGTGGCCTGGGTAGGGGGCAATCCTGAGGATGACTCAATCCAGATGAAAATGTAATTGGTAAATGTTTAACCTCATAAATAAAAGTGCAATAGAACACAGACCAGCAGGGATTCTTTTGGGCGATTTACTTGCCGCCTCTTTCTATTTGAGTCTAAATATTACGATATTTGCTTTTCGTAGAAGAAGAAACTGAGGCCCAGAGAAATAAGATTCAAGAGGCTGCCTGGTGTCAGGGGAGGAGGTCTGAACTTGGAGTTGGAGGGTCAGGCTTCAATTCTTTCAGTTACTGCTTGTTGAACTCAGGAAAGTCACAAACTTCTCTGGGCCTTTGTTATAAAAGGTATGGATTCAGTCTGATAATTTCTGAGGTTCCTCCCACTTTAAGGGACATTCATTTCAACAAGTATTTGTTGAGTTGTGTCTCTGTGACCCCATTTGGAGTCTTCTTGGCAGAGATACTAGAGCGGTTTTGCCATTTCCTTCTCCAGTTCATTTTACAGATGAGGAAACTGAGGCAAATAGGGTTAAGTGACTTACCTAGGGTCACACAGCTAATAGTATCTGAGGCTGGATTTAATCTCAGGTCTTCCTGACTCCAGGCCCAGCCATTTTTCTACCGTACGACCTAGCTGCCCTCAGCAAATATTAATATTAAGTCCCTACTGCATGTACAGTCTTGTGCTAGGTAACAAGGGAGATAGGAAGTTTAGGTAGGATTCCATGTCTGCCTCTAAGGAGTTTACTTTTAGTCTAGAGACAAGCCATGTAAGTGTAAGAGATAGGCCTACATTATGAATACATTAAAAGGTTGTGAAACAGCCTACTGTAGGAGGTCTGAGAAGGAAGGTCCATGGAATTGGGGAAGATTTTACAGAGAAGGTGACATTTGAAAGAACTATAAACTATTGCGAGTGAGGGAAGGAAGGAGTTTTAAGATAGAGGAAAGTAGGAATACTGAGGGTACAGACATAGAGATGAGAGAGTTGTTCAGTCATTTCTGTCACATCTGACACTTTGTGAACCCATTTGGGGTTTTCTTGACAAAGATACTGGAGTGGTTTGTCATTTCTTTCTCCAGTTTGTTTGACAGATGAGGAAACTGAGGCAACCATGGCTAAGTGACTTGCCCATGGTCACACAGCTAGTAAATGTCTGAGCTTGGATTTAAATACAGGTCTTCCTGACTTCAGGCCCAGTGCTCTATATACCATGACACCTAATAGTTCATTTGGACTGCAGTACAGTTTGTGAAGAGAAGCAGTGAGACTAGTATGGGAAGGTTGAATAGTTCCAGATTTTAGGGAGTCTTGAATTAAGCAAAAGAAGTTTAACCTTTACTTGGAAGGTAATCAGGAGTCACTGAATACCTGGGGGATTATTCATCCTCCCAAGCCTCAGTTTCCCCATCTGTAATATGAGGGGATTGATTGGATGGCCTAGATGACCTCAGCTCCCTTCTGGCTCTACTTCTATGATCTCATGTCTTTGATCCTAAGAATTTTGAGCCAAGGAGAAATGAGAAAAAATCTAAGCTTAAGAATTAGGAAAAAGCTGTTGCATTTGTGTTGGGGCTGTGAACATCCAAGTGGAAGGTGGAAATCTCATTCAAATACCATTCAGGAGTTGCCTGAACCCTGCCCCATCCTGCTAGGTCAGGTTATAATTAGAACAGGACACAACAGCCTTAGGCTTTACCACATTCCTGGCTTTCTAAACCCTCCTCCACCTCTCTCTTCTTAGAGTCAAGCCTGACAACCGTGCCTCCTTGATTGGAGCAGAGTCCCTGAGATAGGACCCACATACCTTAGGTCAGAGTCACCCCAACTGATCATTGGGGTGAGTCATCATGAGGTCCCAGAGGCCTCCTTGAAAAGAGGAAAGCAACCCCAGTGTGAGCCATGGGCTGACCTCAGATCCTTCTGCCCCAGCCCTTCCGGCTCTACACACACCGGCAAAGCCTTCTTCCCCACAAGAGCTCCCTGCCAGAGTTTCCCTTTGGAAACCAGAAGGTATTTTTAACTGCATTCCAGGACTGGTAGCAAGACTCAGATTCCAAGAGAGGGAAATGAACTCTAGATAATCCTGTGATTTTCAGAGATTCACCCAATTCTCCAACTGGAGGAGCACCTGGAAAGAGCACTTCCTTTCAGGCCCCTCTCCCATTATATCTTGGGATAGGAAAATGCCCCCTTCTAGCAGAATGGGAATCAAACTCAGAGTTCAAAGAGTTAATAAAATCTAGCCTCAAAATCTGGCCTCAAATCTGACTTCAGACATGTACTAACTGTGTAACATTGGGCAAGTCATTTAACCCTGTTTGCCTCAGTTTCCTCATTTGTAAAATGAACTGGAGAAGGAAATGGCAAACCCCTCTAGTATCTTTGTCAAGAAAATCCCAGATAGGGTCACCAAGAGTCAAAAAGAACTGAAATGAATGAACAACAACAAAATGAGAGATGTTGATATCATAATCAAGGCCCCCTCAGCTCTCAGAGGCTAAAAATCAGAGATTTTTAACCCTCTAGTCTGGGCTGAGTAGGTCATGATTCCTCATCAGTGACAATAGAAGCCTCTTCTCTTAGGTAGTTTGAATCTGATCAGAACAGGTTGTTCCTGGTAGTGGGCCAAGGGATTGAGGTTGCTGGAGCAAGGGAGAAGCACCTGGTTATGAGCAACTTTCACTCTAAGAATCTGGGAACCCAGAGAAGCAACTTTCTCTTGCCTGGAGAGAAGATGGGACTCTCCCCAGTCACTTGACACATGTGACTTTCAGAAGTTCTGTTGACTTCAAAGGTAGAGGAAGCTAAGAACCTGCTGCCAAAGTTAATGGCACTGAACTGTGGCTGAAGTCCAGAGACACTCTGGAAAGTGTTAAATTTCTTATCAGAATTGAGAGGTTAGGGATGGAGGTGCATCTCAGCACTGGTCCCAAAACTTCATTTACTTTGTTCCCTGTGTTCCGGTTTCTGAGCAGCCTCAGAGTGAGTTTTCAACTATATTCTGTATATACTTTTGTAGGAATTACCTTGTCTCCCTCAATAGAACATAAGTTCCTTGAGGGCAGGTACTTGGGTTTTTTGTTTGTTTTTGGTTCTTGATCCCCTAGGGCCCTTCCCTAGGATTGGTTCCCTAGCTCCCATTCCTCCAGCTTTCCCTAAATTTTCTGAACAGCCTGAAAGTGAGATTACCATCTCCAATTTAGGAGTTGTCTCCTTCAAGCAATCTGGAATTATGCCCAGAGAGTACTAAAACTGTGTTTAGCCTTTGACCCAACAATACTACTATTAGGTCTGTTTCCCAATATGATCAAGTGAAAAAGAAAAAAGGGATTATATGTTTAAAAATATTTATAGCACCTTCCTTTGTGTTGGCAAAGAACTGGAAATTGAGGGGATGTCCATCAATTGGGGAATGGCTGAACAAATTGTGGTATATGATTGTGATGGAATATTGCTGTGCTATGAGAAATGATGAGCTGGTTGATTTTAGAAAAACATGGGAAGACTTTCAATAGAATGGGAATGTAAGTTTCTAGAGGGGAAGAGTTGTTATATCTTTGTTTTTGTATTCTCCAGTGCCTAGCACTGTGCTTGGTATATAGTAGGAACTTAATAAATGCTTGATGATTGATTCAACTTGGGTGTTCGAAATTCCTGTGTTCCTGTATCTTCTCTCGCCCAGGAATCTGTCCCCTGCTCCCGCTCCAAGCTAAACTCTATCCCAGCAGCTTTTTGGGAGGTAATATACAATGTCTACCTCTGTCTATGGCTTCCCACCTCCAGCTAGCTGAGGCGATCCCATCATCACACAAAGATAGTCCTCAGATTCAGAATTTTCTTGATTTCTCAACAATAATAGTAGCTCATATGTCTATCATTTTTTATAGTCTACAAAACCCCCTTCTCTCAATGCCCCCCTGTGTAAAATACTATCCCCATTTTACAGATGAGAAGGGAGACAAACTCATAGAATGGACCTGCCTACCACCACACAGTAAATGTGACTGAGATTTTCTGACTGTTCTCCAAGTCCAGCACTCTTTTCAATGTTTGCTTGTTCTCTACTTTCTTATCCTGAGCTTCAAACTGCAGGGCGATGCTTTCTAGGACTCTGTCTCTGGGCTGCGTCAGCAAGGGGGGCCCGATTGAAAGTCTGAGACAGAGCCCAAAGCCTGCGAAGGCTGTTCCACTAAATATTTTATCTCAAGGGACTGATAACACCATCTCCCCAGACAAGGATCTGGGTAGCAGGTGTTGGTGATAGATCTCGATGGCACCGAATGCCCACCCGAGGAGCTGTCTGGGAGGTAGGTGTCAATGACACGGCAGGGAAAGAACAGCAATTAAGAGGTTTGCAGTTCAGCTGAGGGGTCCTGCCCGATGGTCTCTTTGCCACCTCTATACCAATCTTAACTGTTTCTCTTCCAGCAGGGAGGATTGGAAGGTTATGGCAACTAGCACCCTGGGGTTTTAAGCATAGACTAAGAAAGGGGAATATGAGAGGTGTGGAGACCACGGGGGAGTAAGTAAATGACCTTCAGCATTACTCTGGATTTCTACAGTCTCACATACTGTTCTCCCTCAGGCCTCTCTGACTGGGGAATGAAGAAAGTGGGTGGAACCCCTTTTGCCTTGGGGTGTTGTTAACTCCTTAGAATCTTGTTTCTTAGAACTGGCAGGAGATCTTGGACATCATCTAATGCAGTTCCTCCATTTTACTGATGAGGAAGCTGAGGCTCAGAGAAGAGAAATCACTTGGCTGGTATCACACAGAAAGACAATAGCAATAGGTCTGGGACCTAATTCCCAGTAATTATCTTTCTACTGCATCTTGCTGCCTCTATTAGAAAGTGAAAAGAGTTGCATGTGTTTTCAGACTTTTTCAACATTATTCTATTTTGCTGATTGTTTTCCCTTTTATCTTTTTCTTTAAAAAGAAAATGTCTTTTAAAATTTTTTTTAATATTTTTTTCTATATGGGATAGCTCCCTGGGAAGGGGGAAGAAAGAATATTGAGAGATATTTAAGTGATGTAAAAACAAAAGGTATCAATAAAAACACATTAAAATAAGAAATAACCAGATAGTGGATCTGACAGTCAGCTTTATTCTATCCTGGGATGGATGTTCTGGGGTGAGATAGGATGCCACTTGACCAGAGAGCTGCTATGGTCATGGAGAAGTCAGCCTGATTTCCAGAGGAAGAGTGCGGGGAGAGCTGTGCTCATGCAGAATAAAGAAAAGGATGTTAAGGTGTCAGATGAGAACAGAGATCTGGGGGAGAAACCAGAAACCAGCAAAATGGCTCATTGGTAGATTTAAAGCTGGAGGAAAACTGAGGCCTCAAGAAGCTGGGTAACCTGCCCAAGGTCACAGAGGCAGCAATAACACCAAATGTTTATGAGGTGCTTTAAATGACCTCTCTAGCTTCCATATAAACCTTTGAGGTAGCTACTATAATATCAGTTTTACAAATGAGGGAATTAAGTCTCATAAAACTTACGTGATTTGCTCACAGTCAAAATGACAATATGACCAGGGGGCAGATATGAACCTGTCTTTCTTACTACAAGGCCAGCATGGATCCCATCTATTATACACCATGTTCTAGTAAAGTAGCTGAGCCAGAACTTAACCCCATATTCTGGGACTTCAGTTACAGAGCTATACACCATGCCATCTCCCGTCCCTAAGTAGGTGAGCTCCGCAGGCTGATCTTTCTTCTCCCTTTCTTCTCCTGGCTAACCATTCCCAAAGAGGAGCAGGCAGATATCATGATGGAGAATGTCACTTCACGTGGAAAGTCAAGCATCCCATATCAAGTCTCTAGGTACTACTGAAAATGGTGTGAAAAAACAGAGGACTAGAGGGCAGAAAACCCGAGTTCAAATCCTGGGCTCCATCCTTGATAGATCTGTAACCTCAGGGAATTCACTCCACCTTTTTGAGTTGTCCTTATCCACAAAACTAGAAGAGGAGCAATCCTTTCTTTGCCTGCTTCCTAGGATTTTTGTGAGGGGGTCCAAAGAAATAATATATAAAAATGCTTTCAAAATTGTAAAATTTACATTAAAGGAATGTGAAAGTTTATTGTTAAATTGAAGGCACTTCCTAAGGAAGTTCAGATATTACACGAGGGAGGAAATTTCTGAATTCACAGAGAGCTTAAAGCGGGAGTGACTGAAGTTAGATATTAAAAAGAACTTGACTAGAAGGATTCTCTGGAGAACCTTCCCAAGGGAGGTTGTGGAATGTCTTTTTCTCTATCAATTCAACAACAATAATAATGCCAATAACGTCAGCTTAATTTATAAAGCACTTTGTTTTACAAAACTTTTTGCACATTCCATCTCATTTAATCCAACCAACACCCGTTAAATACCTGTTATGTGCTAGATGCTCTCTCAGGTCTTTTCTCTTTTAAGATAAAGCAGTTACCTGAAGGCAGGGTGATGGATTAGATGACCTTCCTCAGCTATTTTTGGCCCAAAATTTCTGTAAATTCGAGGCGAAATAGGAATTGTATGTTCATAGGGACTGGATTAGCACCCTAGCTGTTAGACTGCTGTGGATGCTAAAAATCTGTGTTTTGGGTGTTTTTCTTTCTTTTTTTTTTTCTTTTTGGTAAGGGTAGACATTTATCTACCTGAGCAGTTACCTGAAGGCAGGGGCATGAAGTAGATGACTTTTGACAATGTCAATTCAACAATACTAATGACCTTAATATTAGATGACATTTATAAAGCATGATAAGTTTTCTGAAGCACTTTGCATTCATTATCTGATCGGATCCAACCAATACTTATTAACCACCTACTATGCGCTACATGATGTCTCTAGAGTTTTTTTTTTTTCCTTTAACATAAGGCTAGACAGCTTTCTGTATGAGAGCTGGGTGATGGATTAAATGACCTTCATTAGCCACTTTTGACCCAAAATTTCTGTAAATTCAAGGCAAGATGGGAATTGGGGACTAGCTCCAGCATTCTAGCTATTGGGGCCCTGTTTGGATGTCATTTGTACACTGTGAGCTCTTTGAATAGAATTCTAACAGTGACCTCAGAACATGGTGGGCAGCACAAGGTGAGGGAGGGGGTCAGTGAAACAGTGCTGGGAATGCCAGCAATTGAAAGGCATCAATTAGAGTGAAAGGAGTTATCTGGTATTTAAATAATTATTAGATTGAAGGAATAATCATGGGTCTGAGCTGATTTTTTCCCCCACTCTCACCCCGATGGTGTCTATAATATTATTATTCCAATGCCCAGGGTTCTCATTGAGAAAAGAGCAAGCGAGTCAGGGAGGGGAAAGAGGAGTGGGGGGGGGGTAGGGAGAAAAGAGAGGCTCATTTAGTCTCTATGTGACAGGGCTGCAGGAGGGATGATTAGTCTTTTTCTTATTTCAGCTGTCACTCACTCAGAGACACCGAAGATTGTTATTAGCGTATTTTATGCACGCGATTTAAAGGGAAAAGAGAGAAAGGGAGAGAAAGAATTTCCTACAGAAAATAACAGGACCAAAGGAACAATTTAGATGTCACTGCTGTACCAGCTGCGTTGGTTTCATTAATCGGATGTCAATTTTTTTTTTCATAGAGTCTACTATGCTGTGTGGAACATTGATTGTTATACCTCATCCCAAAGAAAGAGTGAGACACAGAAAGGAGAAAGAGATAGAAAGTGAGAGCCAGAGACTGAAAGAGGGAGACAGGAAGAGAGAGCAAGAGAAGAGAAATATACACCGGAAGGGAAATGGAAGAATAGAATGAGAGAAAAGTAGAGGGGGATAGAGATAGGTAGGTAGGTAGGCAGAGAGATAGAGAGATAGGTAGGTAGATAGATAGATAGATAGATAGATAGATAGATAGATAGATAGATAGATAGATAGATAATAGATGGATAGATAGAGTCAAAGAGAGAAACAGATTGAAAAAGATGGACAAGAGATACAGAGGGAGAGGGTGACAAAAAAAGAGATAAAAAGAGAAAAACAGGGAGAGCCAAGAAAGAAATATTGAGAGACAAAGAGAGATAGCAGGTCCCTCCCCATCCTCACAAAGACAGAAAAAAAAAAGAGAGGATGAGATGGAGTCAGAGGGACAAAGACAGTAAAGAGAAGAGGTTTATTAGCAAACTCTGGAGCCCAGATGAGTTACAGCTTCTGGCTCCTTATCCAGCGTTTCACCTCTTTTGAAAAGTGAAAACATGGGAGATACGATCCACTGCCTTTCTATCACGGACTGAATCACTTTTTGGTGGAAATCTCCATTGAGACTTTGCTCCCATCCTGAGAAGATCTATGCCCCATGGTTCAAGATACATCCTGCTCTCTTCACAGGTGAGATGGGAACCAATGGAACCTGGTAACTGAGGAGTGGAGAGAAAGTAGAAGATATGGAAACTCATCAAGATCTAAGCTGTTACTGGCAGGGGAGGAAATGGATCTACTATGGAGGGGGACAAAACGTTGGCTCCTCTCTTGCTCAGGGTCATGCCACCTAAGCTGCCTGGGAAACAAAGTGGGAATCACTGGTATTCTCATAATAACTCTCTCAAACCCCAAGACAAAGTGACAGAAAAAGGCTGGGGAGGAGGATATTAGCTCCTCACTTCCAGAAAAGGAGAACACCGGGGAATGGAATAAAAGGAGGGAAGGAGAAAATGTGTTCCAACTTGAACTTTTGGGAAGCTCTTCTTTTGAAGGTCAAGGATGAAATAGAGGAAAAAGGAAGGGAGGGGAGCAGAAGGCAAAGATCTCCAAGAATAACAATAATATTAATAGCTCACGTTTCTATAACATTCCGCAGTTTTTACAAAACACTTTTCTCACAATAGTCAGGTGAGGTAGGTGGTGCCAGAGTAATTATATCCTTTTACAAGGAGGGAAGGCAGGCTCTGAGGTGAGATGATTTGCTCATAGTGACTGCTAGGAAGCAGTAAGTGTGAGTTGGGTCTTCTGGCCAGAAATTCTGTGCTCTGTCCACTGTACCATGGTGCCCAGCAAAAAATCTCCTAGTGTTCCTAGAAGATCAGAGGGAGGCCAGAGAAGAATCTCCCTCTCTCAGGGTAGAGAACTGAAGCCCGGAGAGGTTTATAGATAAATATTCCACATCACACAGCAAAGCAATAATGGGCTCCAATTGAGATATATAAAGCACTCATATGGTGGAAATTTTTCATAGTAAGACCCTCTCCTCCTTGTCCTGTACAAGACCCCAGAAGTCAGTGAAGACAACACGTTAGAGCCAATAGAATCTTTCTGCAATGTTTCTCAGCTCCCAGGGAGAACTCTCTTTTCTCTTTGATTCCTGTCCCAGCTCCTCCTCTCTGATTCTTGTCCTGGGACTGTGGCTTTTGATGCCAGTTACTGTTGTGTTTTTTTCCCCCCAGGTCTTGCCAGTGGGCTCTGGTCAAACCTTGGAAACCGAGCCAGCTCTCCCAGGACCTTAGCAAAACATCCAGTGTTTGTCTTTTCTTCTGCAGGCTATTAAAGTTTGGAGTTGTCTCCTTGAATTATGTAGGACTCCATTTGGGGGCTGGGGTTTGGGGGAGGTAGGGTTGGTATCCTATTCCTGTGGCTCCTCATCTTTCTAGGGCACTGGCTGGACTGGCTTTTCGAAGCCAAAACAAGATTCATTACCCTGGGGCCAGGAGTGGGGAGATACACTGACTGACCCTGCAGACCTGCCCCATATGTCACAGGCCTGTCAGAAATCTCCCAGAATTCCCTTTATTATCTAAAGGTCACCACCCGGGCAGAGCTGAAAGAGCAGCATGGTATAAACCAAACTACAAGAGCAATCAATTTCCTATAGTGCCCTCCCCTCAAATCCCCCCACCCCAACCTTATCCCTCCCCTCTTCCCTCACTCTAACCCTGTTGGAAGGGCACAGATTACTGAGCTTGCTTGTCAGAACTACGTAGGCCTCACTTCTTAAGGGGTTTGGGTGAATTAGGCAGGGATACTATTAGACTAAGAGAATCTATCAAAGTTTGGGGTGTTATCCCTGAACTGGTCCTCAGAGTACATCCACCCCAAAGGCAATGTCTCTTCTCTGTCTGATGTCAGCTCATCTTTGTTTCTTGGCAGGACTCCAGTTAAACCACCACTAATAGCTGTGAAGTTATTCTAATACTAGAGAGATCTGGGGAAAATAACCCTCACATTTCTTTGAAAAGTGAGGAGTGAGACTAGGTCTTTGGCTTTGCTAACACAACCAAAGGCCATGTGAGTGAGTCTCTGACTATTTGTAAACTAAATTTACAACCTTTTCCTCAACCAAATATACTCTGACTTAGCAAAACTTGCCAGAACTCTAGGGATGGACTGAAATTTTTTAAAAAGGGGTCTGCTTTTTTTTTTTTTTTTTGCTTTTTTGGAGGGCAACTGGGGTTAAGTGACTTGCCCAAAGTTACATGGCTAGTAAATGTGTCAAGTGTCTGAGGCCCAATTTGAATGAAGGTCCTCCTGACTCCAGGGCAGGGTGCTCTATTCACTGCACCACCTAGCCACCCCAGGGGTCTGCTTTCAAGTATATATCTTTCCCTTTCACAAAATATTTTTTGATATTTATTCTCTGTCCCTTCATTAAAGTCCTATTCAATGCCTCATAGTGGCGAGGAGATAACCCTGGATCCTTTAAAGCTATTTCCATAGCACATTAATATATCATGGTATAAAAGCAAGTGCTTTAGATGATTATACCATGATAAATTACTAATATATAAATAGCATGATAAAAAGTCAATTTTTTTTCAAATAAGAGAATGAAAGGTTTATATCTTTTACAACTGTTGTTTTCACAAGACAGAAAGAATTCAAGGCCAAACTGAGTATAGGGGAGAGTTAAAAAGATAAAACAGACAACTTTGAATGTGCAAATTTAAGATTTTGCATAGACAAAATCAATGCAACTAATGTTTTTTTTTAAAGATGTATTGAAGAAAAAAAGATCTTTGCACTGATATCTCTGTTGAAAGTCTGACATTCAGATTATAGATCTAGATCTAGTTCAAAACCCTCATTTTAAGGATGTAGAAAGTGAAAGCTTGCTTGAGGTCACATAGGTGGTAACCAAGTGGCAGAGTTGCATTTCAGACTTAGTAGAATGGTCTTCTCACTGACCATGACAGGGAATTGACACAAAGTTGTAAGATTAAGATCCATTCCTAATAGACAAGTAGCTGAAAGATATCAATGGTTTTCAAAAAAAAAATGGAAAGATATCAGTAACTATTGAAAAGTTATTCAAAATCAGAAATAATCAGAGATGGGAAAATTAAACTGGGAGGTATTGCCTCACATATGACATGTTGAAAAGGTGGCAAAAGACAGGAAAATTCAATGTTGGAGGAATTATGGGAAGACAGGCATACAAATTTACAGCTGTGGATTGGTGGAAAATAATTTGTAATTATGTAAAATTATTAAATTGCTTATATCCTTTAACCTAGATGTCCCAGTACTGGGATTAAATATGAAAGAGGTTAATGATAGTAAGAAAAGCCCTATAAAGAGCAAAATTATTTCAGTGGCATTATTTGTAATAATAATAATATTCTTAAAACAAAAGTTGTGTTAAAAATCAGGAAAGAAACAGGCTAGGATTCCTTTGCCCCCATGGTAATTTAAAGAGTGCTTCAGAAAGGGAAAAAAATAACAAAAAATAAAAAAGAGGCCTCATACCCTTCAAACTTTAACTAATGTGTTAAAAAAAAAAGTTTTAGCCTTGATGTCTTTATCAAGTGAGAACAGCACTTTTACTGAGCTGCAGAATCAATCAAAGGTGTAAACAAATTCTAGGCACCTCAATTGAATCAATCAATCAAAATTTGGGAGTCTCAGAAGTACTTTTATTCATTTAATGAAATCAGATGATAATTCATTGGGTGTGGTAGTAGTGGAGAGGGGAAGGATAGTGAGACCTGAGGAAATGTCACCCTCCGTCCCTGCTCCCCATCCCCACCCCAACCACTGACCAAGACTTAGGAGAGGCTGCACCAGGACAAACAATATATCAATACTGATCTGGGAATGGACAAACTAAATATGAAGAATTGCAGCTGCAGGGAGTATGCCCCTTAGTGTGGAGGCAAGCTGCACCTCAAAATATTTTATGAAGGAATTCATGAGGGAAAAAAAGAACTTCTAATAATCTAAAGGGTGGGATTGAGCCCATTTCTCCCTGGACTCGGAGTGTGTCTTCAGTATTGGGGATGTTTTGTTCTAACTGTCCTTCCAATACCACCTTAGTAAATAGCTGTTTCTTAAAGCTAATTAACTCTATCTGGCTAATTGGCACAGCTTTGAGCACAATGAATGGGGTCTTGAGTGACAGTATTAGAAAAAAAAAGTCCCTAACCCCGGAAGGTTATTCCTAGAAGCCGGAGGGGAGAAGTTGTCAGTCACTCTCTGGGGATCTACCTGTCAATGCCAGAGGAGATTACAGAAGGAGCTCAGAGTGGGTAGCAACGGAGGAAACTTCAATTCAAGGTAGGAGAACCCAATAGGTGAACTTCGGGGACAGAGCTGGATCCTAATCTCCGACTAGAGGTCTGGATCACCAACTAGATTCGACTTCTTTTTTCTCTGAGATTACACTCCTCTCACTTATAGAAATCCTTTGATGAAACATGTGATTGCTGAAGGTTCTTTCTCTCGCCCTGCTTTGTTTCCTGTCTTTTCTAAGTATAAACCTTATATAGCAATTGAACACTTCCTGGGACAGGCAAATCAATTAAGCAAACATTAAGTGTTAACTGTATGTGACTTTGTTTATATGTTAGGCCATGCAGATAAGAAGAAAAAAAAATGGAACTGTCCTTAACTTCAAGTTACTTATGTTCTATTAGGGTGATTCAAATCCCTCCCCTAACATGGTTATTGAAGGAAAGAAATTAATGTTCTCTGAGACTTCCCTTGGGCAAGTAATCTTTAGGGTAGGGACCATTTTGTTTTTATCATTTAAAAATTTTCATTTAGATTTTTATGTACTTATAAATAAAATACCAAATGGTTTGACGAAGAAGAAAGTTTAACATCCAAGGAGTTCAGGAAAGGCTTCAGGAAGGAAGTGACACCTAAGCTTAGCCTGGAAGGAAGATAAGGATTCTGAAAGATGAAGATGAGGAGGGAAGGAGTGCATTCCAGGCTAGACTGGAGATGGGGAGTGTAGTTAGCACCAATGCCCAGAAACAGGAGAAATAATGTTGAGTAGAGAAAACAGCTAGGAGTCCAACTTAGCTGTAATGTAGAATTTATGAAGGGGGTAACATGAAAGAAATAAGGATTAAAAGGTAGGTGAGAACCAGATGGTGAAGGGAAAACTCACTGAGGAGGATGATTAGAGACATGGATATGATCTGGAAGATTTAAAGCAGGGTGATGAAAAAAATATTCAACCAACATTTATGAAGTGTCCATTATGGGTGGGGCATTGTGGTCCTGGAAGAAGCACAAAGATAGATATCTAGTACATGTCCTCAAGAAGCAAACAGTTCAATAGAAGATGGCATGTTCACAGATAAGAGTACAAATTATAATATGACAAGTACGTAAGATAATTACATATCTAGACAAACAGAACTAGGATTTAGAACTGGCAAAGACCTTAAGAGATCATTCAGTCTTGTCCCTTCATTTTACGCTTCACCAAGGAAGGTCCCATAGGTAGTAAGTAGCTTATGAATGCATAGTAAGTAGTAATGAAGGTATAAATGTAAGTCATGAATGGAAGTAAGTAGCTTATGAACGTACACAGATGAATTCACACAAACGGAAGCATGAAGCCCAAGTGCTAAGGAATCAGATGAGAGAGAATCATTTCTAGCTGGGGGGAAAGGAAAGAAAGGATTCACAGAAGAAGCAGTATTTGAACTTGATACTGAATGATAGGTGGAAAGGATAGGTTCAAGCCATCTATCTTGAGGGAGGGAGGGATACAGCATTTAAGGGATAAATATGTATTTCATTGGGAAGATTGGATTTTAACTTGTTTTCTCCTAATCTGGTAGCATTCTTGCCAGTGTAGACACAGGAGCAATTTGAATTCACATGCTTGTTTTAGGGACCTAATAATAATTAGCCTCTATGTAGTATCTACTATGTGCCAAGAACTGTGTTAAGCAATTTCCAGGTAGTATCTCATTTGATTTTACAACAACGTCAGGAGGTAGGTGCTATTATTATCCCCATTTTACAGTTGAAGGTAGGTAGCTAGGTGGTACAGTAGATAGGGTGCCAGGCCTGAAGTCAGGAAGATTCATCTCCCTAAGTTCAAATCTGTCCTCAGATACTTACTATATGTGTGACCCTGGGCAAGTCACTTAACCCTGCTTGCCTCCAAAAACCAAAAAAAGAACAATAAAAAGAGAAAAGTCATAGATAAAAATATAAAGAAACACGACAACAAGAAGTACATAGTATGGGAGGAAGGAAGAGCTTAGTTCTGAGGGGTTGCAGAGTAAGATGGGTATAGTAGGAAGTGGGAGTGAATGGGGGAAGTTTCCTGAGAACTTGCTCACTGTACAGCTTCTTGGGAGGAACACTGTGCTTGGCTACTGTCTCTATTCCTATTCAAACTCGAAGGGGTCTTTTCCTCTGACAGGTAAGGGATGCCTGCTGTAGAATTGCAACATCTTGCTAGAAGGTAGCAAGCTCCCTGAGAACAAGAAACACTTTCATCTTTGCCTTTTGTGACCCCAGTGCTCTGTAAGGTGCCTGGCACACAGTGATTCCATTGAATTGGTATGAGGAACTGTCTCCAATAGTGAAGGTTGACACCTTGTCTGTGATTTCTAGTGTTAGAATTGCTTGGAAGCTGAGAGGATTAAATGGGGCTTGAGCCAAGGGCAGCTCTCCATCTGATGTCCCTCCTCTGCTACAATAGTAGGTGCTTAGTAAATGCTTGCTGATTTATTATTGAACTGGCTTTTTTAGTTCTTTACTGAACTTATTTATTTTTTATTTTATTTATTTACTGAACTTGTTCCCTAAGTTTCTGACTGAAACAAAGCATAATCCTTTCCTAGTCCCAGTCAATAATCACAGGTTTCTTGGGCTTCAGAGTTAGAAGGGACCTCGGTGGTCGTCCAGTTCTGACGAGAACTACTCACAATTCGCTCTTTACTCTTTTATCCCTTTCATCCTCCCTCCATTTAATAGGTGAGTAGGTTACAGAGCATACATCAGCCAATCAAGAAACATTTATTAAGAGTCTACTACATGGCAGACATTGTGTTAAGAGTTGGAGATATAAAGAAGCAAAACACAGCCCCTGCCCACAATCTTTTTTTTTTTTTTGGAGGGCAGTTGGGGTTAAGTGACTTGCCCAACGTCACACGGCTAGTTTTTGTGTTAAGTGTCTGAGGCCGGATTTGAACTCAGGTACTCCTGACTCCAGGGCCGGTGCTCTATTCACTGCGCCACCTAGCCTCCCCAGGAGCTCACAATCTAATGGGAGAACTACAAACAAATACATACAAAGAAGCTGTATACAGAATAAATAATTAACTGAGAGAAAGTACTAGAATTAAGGGGGGTTGGGAAAGGCTTCCTGTAGAAACTGGGATTTTAGTTGGGACATAAAAGAAGTCAGGAAGGTCAGTGGGCAGAAGATGTGGAGGGAGAACAATCATGTATGGAGGGTAGATAAATAAAATTCCCCAGAGCCAAGACATAGGTTTTGAATGCCAAGCAGAGCATTTTGTATTTGCCCCTGGGGTAATAGGGAGCCACTGGAGTTTATTGAGTAGGCCTGGCAGTGAATTAGCCTGCTGAGAACCCGTGGTAAGAAGCAAAGCAAGGAGTCTAAACTCATGCCTTTGTGCAGAATGCTCTCTTGACATGACACCTCTGCCTCTGGGAACCCCATTCTAGGCTCAGCTCAAGCGCCACTTCTTTTAAGAGGCCTTTTCTGATTCTCCCAGTTAGGGCTCTCCTGTTGCTTTGTATTTACTTTGTCTTTTCTTATCTGTGTCCCTGTCGGTTCCTTCCCCCCACCCCTAGTTCCTTGAGGGTAGGGACTGTTTCGGTTTTGTATCTTCAATACCTAGCACAATGGTTGGCACATAGTAGGCATTTAGGAAGTGCTTGTTGAATTAAATCCACACCAGCATTTAGCATAACGACTGGCACCTATAAAGCATTAAGGAAATGCTTGATTCATTCATTGGTTCACTCCAGATCCTGCATTCTTTCCACAACATCAGAATCTTCTCTTCTCGGAGTTTCTCATAATCCCTCCTTTATCTTTCTTTCCACCCCATCCTGACCCTCAATGAACAGGTTTCACCTGGCCACAGAGAAAGCAGAGATTCTTCTAAACTTCTAGAGGAGGGACGGGTGTTAAGGAAGGAGGAGACAACTCTTTGGTGGAAGGTGAGATACTCCCTGGATAACCAATACCTCACAACCTTCAGACCCCCCCCCCCCCACCCTCCCCCTGCCTCCTCCACCCCCAGCCTCCTGCTGGAATTCAACACATTCTTCTGGGGCTCCTCCGACACTGGGCTTGCTCCCAACACAGAGGATGAGGTTTCTCTTCCCTTTCTTATCTCTCTTTGCCTCTCTTTCTCCTAAGTACTTTTCCAAACTGACAGCCAACCCTAGGATAAAGAGCTCTAAACTAACTTAGTCTCTAAGGAATGAAGGAAGCCTCGAAAGCAGACTGGGGTGACTGTCCCTCGCACTGTCTCACCTTTTATTCTTTGTCGGGGATTCCAGCTCTTGAGCTCCCGAGCTCTCAAGCATGTCTCAAGTAGCAAACACACAAAGCAGGGAACAAGGGGGAAAAAAACCCAACCCAAACTGCAAACAGAAAACCAAAGATGGGGTAGTTGGATGAAAGCTGAGTAGTGTGTACCTGGCTGAGGCTTGCTGTCTGAACTATAAGTTATCTGTGGCCAACATGTGCTCTCTCAGGCCCAGGTCCATGACAAGAGAATTGTGCCAAGGCAGTACCCTCCAAGTGCCTCTAGAAGGCAGCAGCCTCCCAGTTGTTTGATTCCAACAGGGAGGCAGGGGAATGAACCAGATGGATTTTCTAGGACCCTGCCAACTCTGAAAATGGAAATTTTCTTCCCCCACCCCAAAGGGAGAGAGTGAAGGGGAGAGAAGTCAGAGGCATTGATAAAGTGAGAGGAATGTGCTGAGAGGAGACCAATGAAGATGCCAGGGATAGTTAGGGCCGACCTGAAGCCTGAGATGAAAAGAGCTGGGGCTGGGGCTGGGGCTGGGGCTGGCCCCAGGATGATGAATGGAGTGCAATAGGAAGATATGAAAAGGCTAAAGAGCCAGGAGGAAGAGGTGAAGCAGCTCAAGGTAGAGGGTGGGTTTATGTATGTGGGGGGGAGTCGGGGATGAGAAAAAGGAATGTTTGAGGTCAAAGAGCAAAACGCTCCAGGAGCCATTACCCACTCTGGCAGGGCCTCTGAGAACGCCTCCTACCTTTTCCTCAGGCACAGCCCTTTATCTCTCAAGTCTGGTTAGGGGGCAGAGGAGGGGAGGGAAGAACAATGAATTTAACTTGTGGCTGAATGTTGGCTCTGCAACTTACTAACCTTGTGACCTTGGAAAGTCTTTTTTCCTTTCTTGGCCTCAGTTTCCTCATCTATAAAATTAGAGTTTGAGTAGATGACTTCTGGAAGTTCCCTCCATGTTCTCCAGACCCATGGGCTAATTGAGCAGGGACTGTCTCCCAAAACATGGGCTGTTCCTCCAGGGTATGTGGTTGCCTCCTCTCACTTCTAGCCTGGTCACTACAGACCCCTGCCTCCCCTCTTCTAAAATGGAATGGAGGGTAGGGAGCTCAGACCAAAAATGTCGAATCACTGAGATCAGGAGAAAGAACCAGGGGCCAGCAGCAGCCTGCTGTCTCTTGAATCATAGGCAACAGCTCCTACAGCTTGGCTCCAGCCCAAGTCAAGGAGAGGGTGAGACAGACTTTGGAGGGGATTTGGGGAGGGGGGTCTGGGAGTTGGGGCTCAGGTGCTGGCAGATGGAGAGATTCCAGAATCACTAAGCTGACGAGAGAAGCCGAGTGCCAAAGCACAGTCCCAGCCTCCCCTCTGCCCTTCCCTTATCTGTGATGCTCTCAGCACTCTAGAGCAGAAACCCAGCCAGTTGCCAAGTCGGTCTCAGAAGAAGAGAATATTTCCATATTCCCCACAGCCAGCTCAAGAACAGCTCCTACCTGCAGACCGACTTCTCTCCCTGCAGCCTTCTCCTGGCTCTCCACTCTGGCCCCACTCTTCAATTTCTCAACCCTGGCAGATCACTGATTAATTCAGGCCTGTTTAATAACCCTTCTATTTAGATGAAACAAGCTGTCTTGTTTTCTTTATTTTTAACACTGACTTTCGTTTCTTTGCTAAGCATCTTACTGTCATTTAAATTTTGCCGTCTCCAACCAAGCTGATAATAGACCGGGTGAGCAGCTGTTTCAGTCCTCTTTATGACAATGATTAGAAGTTAGAGCCGAGGAGGCAGAGACTTGACCAAGGCTCGGTTCAGAGAGGTCTTCCCCTGCATGTAGAGGGAATGCTAATTTCAACGCTATTAGGAGAGGAGCTTTGCTACTGGAGGAGACCCTGGCTAGATTTAATCTAGGGCCATGTAGTGGAAAGATCCTGGATTCAGGAGACATAGTTTCCAGATTGATCTCTTCCTCTAGCCTACATTTGTGACCTGAGGCAAGTCATTTGGCCCCAATAGGCCTTCATTTCCTTCTCTGTAATGAGTGGTTAGGAAGAGATAATGGTGTTTTTGGTTTTACAGAGCACTAGAGCTGTGTGACTAGGCAAACCACTCTGAAGCCTAGGTTCTTAGAATCATACACTAAGAGCTGGAAAGGACCTTAGAACTCACCGAGACCAACCCCTCCATTTTAATGGTCCAGAGTATGTGACCCAGTTGTAGAGCTAACGTCAAAACTGGAAACCAAAGCCCAGCTCTCTGGATTTTTACCTCCTGAGTACTTTACATTCTGACTAATAGCTAACATCTCTTATCTTCAATAATTCTATGATTCTAATCATTTTAGCTACTCTGCCACCCCTTCCCATCCCTCCCCTGAAGCTGTCTGGGAGGAGAAATCCAGTTATCCTAGTTGGGAAGGTTGACAGCTGTTCCTTCATGAACATCCAGTTCTGAGTATTATTCCTATCACCCCTCTTTGTTATTCCTAAGCCCCTCTTTTTCTCCACTGTATTAAGGGTCAGATTGGAGGAAAGAGGCTCTCATTTATCTTTCAGTTCCTGGTTGAAGGATTATAGGTTTAGGCCAAAGGAAGCCATCTAGTCTAGCCCCTGTCCCTTATTTACAGATGAGGAAACAGACTCAATGATGTTACGTTCCTAGTTGAAAGTCAATAAATATTTATTGGAATGGATTGGATTAGGTCATAGAGGTATTAAGTGACAGAGATGGGATTTGAACCCAGGTCCTGTGCCTTCAGAGAATCTTTCCACTGTGCCATAGTGAAATCCATTGGCCCTCAGACCCTTAATTCTTTCTTTCTGAACCTTCTGGCCCTCCCCTTGCAGCTACTATCTCCATCCCCCCCAAAGCTGGAGTGTCCCAAGGCTGGAAGCCCACCTGGTAGAAGGCTCAGCCAGGGAATAAAGTTGAGGATAATTGGGTGTCCTCAAACCAGGATAACAGGCCATAATTCCCAGCCCCTTTGGATCAGTCAGTCTCATCACAGAAAAGCATTCATTAAATTCAACCAGTGCACAGTGCCAATGCTAACAGAGAAAAGTGGATGATGGTAGCTCAGAGTTGGAACAGAGCTCTCTCCTACCAAGAATGCTTGAGAATAAGGAATGTTCTACCTTCTCCCTCCCAACCAAGTCTCTAGGCAGCTGCCCATTTTGTTGTCTTCCCCTCTTAAAGTTGTAAAAGCTGAGTTTATGGAGGCCCAACACAAAGTAGGTTTGGCCTGGCCATCAGGGACCACTCAGCTGCTGTCCATGATGGAGTCACAGACTGCAAATGGCAGAGCCCACAGGGCATGAAGGGAAGCTAGTTGGAATGGCTTAGGTCATAAGTGTCTTTTCACATCACTCTCTCCTGCCACATCAAGTATACTGGAAAGCCAGTGGTCATATCCAAAGTGCCAAAGTTTGGTCAGCTTTCAAGAATGAACTTCCATTGTCCTTGGGAAGGCTGGGAAAGGGGCTGCTGATGTGACACTTCCCTGAGGTGGGCTAGTTATTCTTATGCTGGAACACCTGCCCGGCCTAAGGTCCAGAAAAGGGGAGGTTGGATGAGGGGGAAAAGACACTGGGATGGCTGCCTGGGCTATAGGACTGAGCAAAGGAACCACTAGTTAAGTTTCAGTAGTGAGTCTGTTTACCAACTTGCCATGTGACCCAGACCATGTCTCTTATTCACTCTTGGGCTTCCAAGTAGAGTTCTAATAATTAATATTTGGATAGCCCTTTAAGGTTTTCAAAGTACTTTCCTCTTGTATTATAAATCAAGTGACTTGCTTGCTCCAAATAAAGTAGCTAGAAAGCCTAAGAATCATAATTTGAACTCAGATCTCCTAACACTAAATTCACTCTTCTTTCCACTGTGCCATGCTTCATCTGCTACATGGGGTTAGAAGAAATTAGTAGGAAAATGCACAAAAGTTTAGCTTGCTTCACCTATTTCCTGTAATAATCCAGTCCTGAAGATATCAATTGGGCACATGGGGGTTTGAAAGGAGGCAAGAAAAACTGTTCTGGCAAATCAGTCACCTTCTATCTACAATTCAAACAGTGGAAGTGAAAGTCCATTTCTAGGTTGCTGGGGAGGGACAATGGGATGCCCTTTAAACCTGGAAAAATACCTGCTGTCAGCCTTCTATATTCTGTAATCTCTTTCTCTAAAGGGTACTTGATGATGGATGCCATTCTCCAATACAGGAATCTGGATTTAGTCAGATGGGCATTCCTCAAGATTTGACTCTAAGCCCCTAAATGATACTCTTCTGTCTCCTAAGTCACTAAATATTTTTTCTTCTGTTTCTCCCAATCTGCTTAAACTCTAAAATTCCTGAACTTCACAACTCTAGTCTTCTAAATCCAGGGTCAGAAAAACCATAACCAGTTCATAGACAGAGACTTTATCCAATGCAATAGATGGAATAAAGCCTTGAATGTCCATTTCCCAAAAAGTGCTTTCTGCAAGGAGGGAAACAAGCAGAGAGATACTACAAAATTTCTCTCCTTCTGCCTGCTTGGCAACAGGAAGTTGGGTTCATGGTGTGTCTGTCCCATGTAGCATAGTGGAAATTTCACTGGACATAAAGTCATAAGAGACCTAGGCTTGAATGTTGCCTCTATTGCTTAGTTAGTAGTTGTGTGCCCATGGATGAGTTCTTTAAACTCACTGAGCCTCAGGTATTCTCATTTGTAAAGTAAGAATAATAGTGCTCGTAATAACTACTTGACTGAGTTGTTATAAGGGTCAAATGAGAATATGGGTATGCATATATGTGTATATGTATACATGTGGATTTATGTATATATTTAGATATTTATTATATATGATTTATTAATATTAATAATTAAATTATATATTATATTATACATATTTATAAATTTATATACATAAATCCACATGTATACATACACACACATACATATATAGTCTTTAATGCTTTGTAAACTGCAAAAAAATCCCCACTCCACATGAATGTCGGCTGTGATGTCCAGAGTCATCATCTGAGAACGCCGCCTAGATCAGAAGCAAAACAAAAGACGTTACAAAACCAAGAACAATCATAGAAGTGATGATTCTTGGGGGCTTAAGTCCAGAGAAATGAGAATGTGGTAACAGACATCATTATAATTTCTTTTTAGATCAATCTTATGGAATGACAGTATATTTTAAGAATAGGTCTTCATATTATGACACAAGCATGGTGGAGAGCATTGGGGTGGAGAACAATGAAAGGAAGAAAAAAGGAGATTTAATAGAAGTATACTACAGACTGCCTGACCAGAAGAAGGGAATGGGTGTATTTAGAATAAAATCACAATTCTGGCAAAGAGATGTTATTTGTAGGGATGGGCAATTTCAAATATGCTGATATTTTCTGGAGTGTTCTTTCTGCTAAAAGCAGAGCAGCTGATAAAAATCTTGTCTTCCCTTAGTGATAACTACGCTCTTCCAAAGGTAGCAGAAGGCAAAGAGGAAATTGTTATTTCCAGACCTGATTCTGAAAAATAAGGAGGAACCAGTTGTCTAACTAGGAATGATGGGAACCTTGAAAGAAAGTGATTGCTTTAAGAATAACCACCCTAGCTTTTAAGAGTAAAGATTTCAAAGGAAGGACAGTTAGGGACCCATGACTTAAAATTCTACAGGGCAAGTGGGAAATCCAGTGAGATGAAATGCTCTCAAGAATGAAATTCCCATAACACAAAAACAGTCTTGAGGAACAAAAAAGGGGAAATTGTGGTGAGATTGACATAGATGAACTGGGAACTCATCCACCAACTCAGATATTTTTAAAAGACCTAAAGGAAATGAAAATAAGACAAGGTAAATAAGAACGAATGCAGAAAAAAAAAAGCCCCATATGTGTTAGCCATGGTAAAGCTCAGAATCAGTTAAAGTATGCAATTGGCTAAAGGCAGCAAAATTGACTTCTTTAACCATTTGGGAGCAAGAGAAAGATCAAAGTGATAGCATTGCTATTCAGGGAAAATGTTTAAGGAAAGAAGGAAGGATTGCTCAATTTCTATTATTTCTGTTTTCTTGACCAAGGAGAATGACCTTTGTATTGAGGACGGAACAGAGATAGTTAATAGGGAGTTAAGACCCAAGATAAGTGAGGAGACGGTAAGAAAGTACCTAGTTGTACTCAACGAGTCACCAAGCTGGGGCAAACTATTTCCCAAGTTGTGACAATAATTTGAAGATATTATTGTTGATCTTTGAAAAAAAAATCACAGAATATGAGAGAAGTGCCAGAGGACTGGAAACCAGAAAATACTTTGATTTTTAAAAGTGGGAAGAAGGATAAATCTTCAAACGACAGATCAGTCAGTGACCATTATTTCAATTCTTAGAAAAATTCTGAAATTTATTACAAAAGAGATGGTTTATGAGCATTTAGAAAGGGAAAAAGGAGATGTCTAAGAGCCAGCATGGGTTCATCAAGGACAGCTTGTGTCAGACTTACTTACTACTTACTGTCTCTGGGATTATGGGAAAATGATTCTCTGGATGTCAATTCTCTCTACTGTAAAATGAAGGAGTCTGAAAACACCGTGCCTTAAGGTCCCCTCTGGTTTTAAATCTATCATCTCATCAATACATATAATAAATGGATGACAACTTGGATCTGTGCCCCAGTATCTATTTTAGGCCCTGTTTTGTTCAGCATTTTATCAATGAATACCACAGGTGGCATGATTATCCATTTAAAAATTTTTGTACTTGATACGAAGCTAGGAAGCATACAGGGTCATGCTGGTGCTGCTTCATAAGGGCTCTGAAAAACTGATGGTCAGATTTCCAGAGTGAACCTTTCAACTTCAGAAATTGTCAAATGCTACAAATTAGGGCTTGATTTATCATTATTTATTGTCTAGCCTTGATGGAGAAAATGTCAACAATACAGATTAAATTTAGGTATAACCTTCCCTCCCCCCAACCAGTTGTTAAACATTTACAAACATACTCTTGGAGAGCTTGTACTTTGGATGAGTGAGTCAGGATTCAAAAGAATCTCCATAAACTATGGCATTTGGGTGAAGTCTGATATTATGATAATAAATAGGAACAGAAGTCATAGTGCCCAGCATATAGTAGACACTTAATAAATGTTTACTGACTATTTTCTAGGAAAATCCTCTATTTTGGGTTAAAACAAATCAGCCACCAGAGCACCAGATGGAGGGGGTGTAGTTGGACAATAGTCTGTGTGGGAAATGGTCTAGGGGGTAGTAGTAAGTCCAGTCACTTGAAAGTGTGACAGAGCAGTTGAAAAGGCTAATTTGACCTGATGCTATGTTAAGTAAATAAGACACAGCATCCAGAATGATGAATGTGACAGTCAATGAGCAGTTATTAAGGACTTACTATAGACTTAATGAGGCAGCTAGGTGACTCAGTGGATAGAATTTTGTTTTAGAGTGAGAAAGATCTGAGTGTAAATTTGACCTCAGATACTTTCTAGCTGTGTGACCCCTGGTTAACAGAAGTTAACTTCTGTTTGCCTTGGAGGCAGCTAGGTGGCTTAGTAGATAGAGCTCTGGGTCTGGCGTCAGGAAGACTTAGATTCAAATCCGGCCTCCGCCACTCACTAGTTATGTGACCCTTAACCTGTTTGCTGTAATCCACTGGAGAAGGAATGGCAAACCACTCCAGTATCCGCCGGAGAAAAGCCCACGGAAAGCGGCGAGCCACAGTCCAGGAGGTCACCAAGAATCGGATGTGACTAAATGAGTGAATGACAGTATGCTTAATACATAAACACACACATTAAGAAAAACAAAAATAACCAAAACAGGCCGCCGAGATCTGCCAGCGTCAGACCATATCTACAGCATTGTGTTTAGTTCTGGGCGTCGGGTTTTAGGAAGTCCTTGACAAGCGGAAGTGTATTTAGAGGAGAGTGACCGAGATAGTGAGAGAATTCATTGAAAAGCATGCCGCAGGAGAAGACCGGTTGGAGGAAATGAGGATATTTGGAGCTGAAAGCTATTTGGAATTCAAGGAACAAAGTCATGCCCGTTATAACCATGGCACTCTCCAGAGTGTGGCTTTTTATACATATCTTACTTTTGAATGAAACACTGTGCTTTATATGCATTAAATGTTTAACAAATGTTTCGAATTAAAATTGAAGAGAAATTCCAAACCAATGCAGGGGAACAGAAGCTTCCCATTTCTGGGGGAGTTATTTTTTCAGATCTCTGAGTTCTCGCCTCTCCCCCTTCTAAGCTAGAACTTTTGGGAATTCCACAACCTCACTGTAAGAAAAGGAGTTTAGCCTGTGATTTCATTGGTACAAGAGGTTCTACCAAAGCATCATCACTTTTTCCACCATTTATAATCTTAGATAACTGCCCAGAGGACTAAGAGGTTAAATCACTTGCCCAGGGTCACACAGTCATTAAGTGTCAGAGGTAGGATTTGAACCCAGGTTTATCTCTACTCGAGAACTAGCTCTTTAGTCACTATTCTACTCTGACTCATTCTCAAGTGATAAAACAATTGAAATATGTAAGTGAGGTAAGGGCTCACTACCCTTTCCACAAATAAGATGTTCCATATCTCAACCTCAGGGTCATTGCATAATGTTTTCTCTGGCTCAGATATTCCCTCCAGGAGCATGTAGGACCTTTACTAGTCCTGTCTCCTATATGTGTCTTATTTCAAGGATGTTGGGTTATTTCCTCCCCACTTCCCCCAGGTAGGACCAGAACCCAGCCAAATTGTGTGTGTGTGTGTGTGTGTGTGTGTGTGTGTGTGTGTGTGTGTATGTGTGTATGTGTGAAGACTGACAAACCTTTGGGAAAGGTGTGAGGGGTAGTAAGTGCGGCAAGAGGTCTTTTGATCTAGAGGTGTTAAGATCCCCATCCTGTGATCCCAGACTTCTGTTATTGAGTTGATCTGTTTTCTCCTGGCTCTCTGCCTGCTCCCCTCCCCACCCCCTACCACTAGTAGGCCCAATTCATTCACACCAAGATAAAGTGCTTAAAGTAGTTTGGCTACTAGCAAAGCCCCTGGGTCCCCCAGTTCCAAACCCAACAGAAGAAAATGACAGACAGGCAAAGAGATGAGAAAGGGAGGAACTTAGAATTTGTCATGGGGAGAAGTGGGTTTGGTTCTTGGAACCATGGAACTCATGCCATGCTACTTCTTGGGGATTTCCAATTCCTCACCTGTAGTCAAAGGGGTTGAATCACATGATTTCTTAGGTCTCTTCCAGCCCTATTAATAATAATAACTGCTGATATTTATATGTTACTTTAAGCTTTGCAAAAGCATTATCTCATATGATCCTCACAACAAACCTGTGAGGTAGATGCTGTTATTATCCTCATTTCACAGATGAGAAAACTGAGGCAAACAGCTTAAGTGACTTGCTCAAGGACATATGATTAGTAAGAATTTTGTCTCAGAAGACAGGTTTTGAACTTGGGTTATCCCAACTCTGAGTCTAACAGTATAACAGTACACTATACCATTCTAACTCTAAATCCTGTGATTCCAAGATAGTATCTCTCTCTCTCTCTGTCTCTCTCTCTCTCTCTCTGTCTCTGTCTGTCTGTCTCTCTCTCTGTCTCTGTCTGTCTCTCTCTCTGTCTCTCTGTCGCTGTCTCTGTCTGTCTCTCTCTCATGTCTCTCTCTGTCTATACCTATCTCTTTGTCCGTTTGCCTGTCAGTCTGCCTGTTTGTCCTGTGGGGTCCTGAAATAGTATTAAAAAAAGGTGCTTCAGGTCCAAGGTCTCCTCCTGAGAAACAATCTCCTTCACACTCAGACAACAATCCTTCTTCCTTTCGGGTATCTTTCATCCATCCCCCAACTGTTAGAATGGGAGGCATGGGGAGCCATCAGGAGGTAAGAGGTCACAGGTCAACTTAATATTTACCCAACTCAGCCTTTCACTTTTAGGAATCAGGAAACTGCTTCGTCTCCTCACATAGCTCCTGTTTGCCCCACTGGTCATCATCTTTTGACACTGCATTAGTTAGTGAGTCAGTCAGTGAACAAGCATTCATTGAGGGCTTACTACATGCTGGGGACTCTGCTAAATACTGGGGAGACAAAGAAAGGTGCTGACAGCCTGTTTAGACATATCCCCTCTCTCTTTCTCCTCCCCTCCCCTCTCTCAAAAGGTAGAGAGCCATCTGCCCTGCCCTTCTCCTTCCTTGCTGGCTGACCACCCTGAGAAGTCACGTGGATTTTCCCCAAGCAAACAATTCTTTTAGTCTCCTTGAAATGTTTCGTCCTGTGAGTTTCTGGGCTTGGTTATTAGGATCAGATGGCTTGGAATAGTCTCCCTTTTGGGCTCCCACTACTTGGGGATTTCAAGGAGTGCTTGAGGTTTCAGAGCAGGAAGAAAACTTAGATTCCATTTTTAGTCCAGTCTCCCCATTTTATTGATGTGGAAGCTAAGACCCTGAAAAGTAGAATCAGTGGCCCAAGATCATGTAGCTAAGAAGGAGTATAAAAGGACTGGAACAACATTTTCTGGATCCCCAGCCTAGCTATGTTTCTAGAAGCCTCCAGTCCTGTTATTTCCCCAGGTCCAGCCAATCCTGAAGCACAGCATCCTCGAATGCTAGAGACAGACCATGAACCCAGTTGCAAGAACTCATAGAGGACATAGATGATAGATTTTGAGCTGAGAAAGCATCTGGTTTAATCTCTTCATTTTACAGATGAGGAAATTTAGGCTTAGAGACTTGTCCAAGGTCACACAGAGAAAGAGGAAAAGCCAGGATTTGAACCCTAGTGGTCAATCAGTTTCTGCTGGAATATTTCCAGGAAAAAGGAGCTCAGTTTTACGTTGCTGAAAGTTCTTCATTATAAGGAGTATGAATCTGAATCCCATCATTTCCACCCATTAGTCTTTGTTTCTGCTTCATGGAGCAAAGTAGATAACATTAAATCGCTCTTCAACATAAAGGAATGCCCTCTGAACACTAGAGGTAGAAACCCTGGGCTGAGTGTCCCATCTTTCCTAATGGCAGAGGGTCAGATTCCATGGAGAAGCACCTGTCCCCCATCTCACACTTTTTTTTTAATTAGCAAAAAAATAACATGGAAGAATCCAGTCCCTACCCTCACTGAGCTTCTCATCCAATTCAGGTTAGCCCTGGCTCAAATGAGTTGAATGTATTAATAAACAGTGATACTCACCCAGCCTGGCAATCTAGTAGATCCAGTCTCTCCAATAGCAGACAGAAATGATATTTAAATAGCACCGAAAGGGTTGCAAAGTTGTTTCCGTGCATCATCTTATTTGACTATTACAACAAGTGGGTGAGGCTGGCATTACCATATTATCTTTCTCTCCCTTCAGTGATTTAGGGTTTCAGTTAGTACTAAAGTTGAGATTTGATTTCTAGTCAATACTCTATCTACGACAATACTGTCCCTTAATATTCTCGAGGTCTCTCTGATCCTCTCTCTCTCTCTCCCTCCCCCCCCCCCCATGGTAGTAAGAGTTTAAATTAGAAAGGAAGGAACCAGGAATCTTCTGATCAGCTCTCTTGGATCTGGCTCTAATAGTGTCCTTTGAACTGAACCCTTGGAAGCTGGTCACTATGAAGGGCAGTTGATATCCCTGGAGCTTCCAGGATTAAATTATCCCCTCTCTAGAAGCCAATTTCTTATATGTACTTGTTGTTCCCTCATTTCAGTTGCATCTGACTCTTTGTGACCCCGTTTGGGGTTTTTCAAGGCAGACGTACTGGAGTGGTTTGCCATTTCCTTCCTCAACTCATTTTGCAGATGAGCAAACTGAGACAAATAAAGTTAAGTGACTTGCCCAGGGTCACACAGCTAGTAAATGTCTGAGGTTGGATTTGAACTCATGTCTTCCTGACTACAGGCCCAGTTCTTGATCCACCTCAACACTTAGCTGCCTCCTATTTGTGTAGTCTCCCCCTATTTGTGTAAGTCTCTTGAAGACAGGCTTTGTTTTGTTTTTGCATTTTCAAAGCTTAGCAGATGCTTTTTCCATCCATCCATCCATCCATCCATCCATCCATCCATCCATCCATTCATTCATGCATGCATTCATTGTGTTTGGGGTGGGGCACTGACATGACATGAGAATGGAAGGAACACTATCCTGGACATTTTCTCCAGTCCCTGCTCTCTTCTTAACCTCTCTGTTCTACTTTTTCCTTGCTCAGAGACAAGCTAAACTTTCCAAGAGTGGTTCTTTTTTTTTTTTTAAACCTCCCATCTTGAAAGTCATTTTAGCTGAGGGAAAGCGGGATTAAACTTTCATAACATGATAGATACATCGTACTTTTCTTCTTTCTCCACCCCCCCCCCCCCAGGTTACATTTGAGCCAAAGTAAAGTCAAGATTTGGTATCAGGGGATAACATCAGATGTTGAGGCACTTCCCTCTGGTCCTTTCCCATACTGTCTTCCTTGCCTTTCCTCTTCTGTCTCCCTTCAACTTCAACACTTTTCCTACGTCCCCATTAGACAGTCCTCAGGTGAGGAAAGATACTGGACTCTGCTCTCTCTCAATATCCTGCTCCAGCTGAAATTTAAGGGTGGATTATAACTCAGAGGAACGTTCCCACTGAGAACACAAAGCAGAAGATTAGATCCGTGATGCATCTTTGACATATGTTCAGTTATTGCAAGGGCCATTTCTCTCTCTCCCTTTTAAATCCCTTTAGGATCAATTTTACCACCTGAGAGTGTTTGGCAAATCTGCATTTAGGGAGCTGCAAGAATCTTTGAAATACAGAAACCAGAAAGCACGTGGGGGAGGGACCAAAAGCCTCTTCCAGATAAAGGCAAACTCCCTTCACCCAGAGGGCCGGCGTGTCAGGATGCCGGCAAACTCGCATGCCTAGGGCATCCCTCCTGGGCAGTTCCCACCTTTTCTTTCTGCCTTCCTACTCCTCCCCGCCTTCCCCATCCTCTAGGCACAGTCCTATTTAAGGCTAGCAGTCGCCTTTTCAATTTCCCCTTCAGCCAGACAGGGACCCTGGGGTCTTGTGACAACACAACATAGCCACTTGTGGTCTCTGTGCAGTGACAGCTGGGTTTTCCCCATTTCTCTCATTTTTTTTCTCCCTCCAAATGCACAAAAGCTACTGTTTACAAGTCAGCCTTATCTGCAAGAGGCCCCCTCTAGTGGTCATCAAGCAGTACTTCCATTCCCCCTTAATTCCCTGAGCCTCCGCAAGGGACTTTCATACAGAACCCGGAGGCTTTTTACCTTCCCAGTTTTTACTAACCTTGCTCTCTCCTGCGCTTACTCTTCCCCCTTCTTTAATTCTCCTCCACTCCCCACCACTGTGGCTGTGCAGTGACAGCTGGGTCCATGCCCTATTTCTGTCTCTCTGGCTATATTTTGACTTGTTTTGTTCCTGTCTTCTTCCTTTATATCTCTTTCTCCATTTCTGCCTCCTTGTGTCTCATGTTTTGCCTTTCTTTGTATCTTCAGTGTTTAGCTCAGGGACTGACATACAGGTACTTAATATGTGCTAACTGACCGACCAGTCCCTGCTTCTGTAGGCCAACCTGGCTCTGGCCATTTCCTGATCTCTCTGACACCATACTACAAGTCTCCATACTTTTTGAAAGAACTTTGGACAGCGCTGCATGAACATCTCATACCCAGAAGGGTGAAGCCAACAGTCATTATACAATATGCAGAGTTGGAGGCATGAGGAGAGTCAGACTTCCTTACAGAAATTTGGAATTCGGGCTGTAATTTACCCTTCTGCAAACTTTGGCTAAGGATAGGTTTTATGTGACCTAGAGATTGGGGCACCTGCTTCAAAGCCCTGAAGGGAACAAGCCCTCTGTCCTCAGTCCATTCTCCCCCACTGCTTTGTGGCAACTTTCTGATGTGCCCTCCCATTCAAACAACTGGCAGGCCTGGGTGAAGGGACAGCTGGTAGGGGGTAGAAAGAGTTTGTGCATGTGGAGAGGGGGAGCAAAAAAGTGGAGATGGGGGGGTGAAGAGGAAGAAAAGGGAGAACGTGAAGTGTCTGTGGTGACAGGGGGCCGGTGGAACACCTGCTCGTCGTTTGGGTTTCCAGGCGATATCCTTTCACTGGGACAGGACATATCAGCTAAGGCAGGGCAGGAGGGTTAATGGTTAACTGCCTGGGGAAGCAAAGAATTTTTCTCCTCGCCTGTTGTCACTGCCTTTTCTTTTAACTCCCTGGTCTACACTTCTCTGCCCACTGCCCATACTCTCTTTACTCCCTACCAACTCTCAAAGACAAAGAACTTTCTCCCTTCCAATTCTGCCCTAGAAAATGAAATGATAGAGTATGCTTCTAGATAGGAAAGCTCCATCTGCCTAAATGCCAAGGCATGGGAGTCAGGGAAGCAGAGGAAACTGAACAGAGAGATGTAGAAACAGGGACACTTTTCTCATTCACTCTCTGGAGACTCTGGTGGGGACAAAAGGTCTGAATCCCCTTCCCCGTCTCTTTGCCTTCTCCCCCTTCCCCATTTACAATATTTCCCTCTTTGTTCTATCTGGAAACCCTGGGCTTAGCAAAGCTGGGTGGAGGTGAACAACTTTAAAATTTTAAAAAAAGGACCCCCCCACCCGCATTTCCTCTAATTAGGCATGAAATCTTTGTAACTAAGTGAAAAACTGTTTCCCTTGAGGGATTTTAGTCCATTCATCACTGTTTGAATTGAGCGTATAGGGGGTGGGGGAGAGGCGGGTTTAGAAAATTCAAATCTAATGAATTAATAACTGAATATCCCTAAGGAGGGGGAGGTTCAGGGAAGGGTGGTGTGAAGAGAGGCTAAGCTATAAAACACCAACACCTCAAAGCCTTGGATTCTACCAGTTTCCCCAATGGACAGTCCTGAATTATTTCTTGTCAACAGACTGTAACACAATGCTCCAGTCTCTTTATGATTGGGGGGGGGGAGCACATGGGGGGTGTGAGGATGAGGGGGGTGTTGGCTTGGAGTTCCCTGCCTCTCCATTCGTTGGGATGGACAGAAGTATATTGTGCCTCAGCCTGTGCTTGTGGAGACAGCTGTATGTGGCAATGCATGCAGACAGCTGTGTGTGTGTGTATGTGTGCGTGTGTGCATATATGTGTGTGTGTAGCACTGCCTCTCCAGAGACAGAGCTGGGGGACCCCTTTGCCATATCCCACATCAGGGAGGCATCTGTGGGAGAGAGAGCAGGACAGACAATATAACAAACCTAAACACAGTGACAAGCCGGGCTCCATCAATATTTCATACTACCTGAATCGGTGCGCTTAGACCGCTGCCAGCTGCCGCCGCTGTGTATATTTAACCGTGTCACTGGCTTCCCCTCCTGCTTGTGTGTTTTCTTGCAACATGCCCATGAAATAAAGATTAGCTGAATAATCAGACGTGTTTGTAAATGGGAAATAGGCCTGGCCAGGAAGTGGCTGTTCCCTGAGGTGGGCTAGTTTCCCACACAGGCTATCCTTTAAAGGGTGCTATAAGCAGATGCCAGGGAAGGGTGAACTTTCACATTCTCCAGACCCTGGCGCCAGGTGGTTGGAAAGAGAGAGACAGAACTCCAGACCGTTGGAGATGGGGTGGGGTGTATCCTAGTCAATACAGGAAGGAGGGAGATAAGAATGAAGATTCCTTTTACTACAGGCATTTCTCCTTGGTCACCAGAGGGGTTTGGGATTGGAGTGAGACGATCTATCAGCCAGTCAATTGTTTAGTTTCTTTTTGCCCCTACCCAGGTCCTCAGCCTTCAGAGAGACACAGAGGCAAAGCTCCTCTAGGCTAGTCCTCTGGTCATCCAAGCCTTAGAAACGATGAAGCTCAGATATTTCTCTGCTGTAGCTGCTGCCCCTCGGCATCCCCACTGCAAATCGCTCCAAATGTCATTTCCATTTAGCTGCTTTGCAGGCCAATTTGCCCCATCCTAATACAATTTGCCAAGGCCCATGCGGGAGCAGAGAGGGCAGCAAGAATCACCTCCTCTCTCATCAAATCCCTGGTGGGGATCAGCTGTGGGTCAGGTCTAGTTTTCCTAGTAATGGCTTGTAGGTGGCAAGTTCAAGACTGGAAAGGGGGTTGAAGTGATTCCGGGGTGGGGGGGGGCGGGTGGGGGAAGGTTATAAGGGGGCCACACAGAGAAACACTATTTCTCCCCATCTTGTTCCCCTGCTTTCTATGTAGCATCCACCTGATTCTTTCTTCCTCTTCACCTCTCCTACATCCAGGTCATTGGGGAGAAACTGCTTGTATCAAACGGTGCCTTGGGGGTAACAAGGAGTCCAGGGAGGCAGACATCTGCTCACCTGGAGGCTGGAGAGGGGAGGGCTGAGCTAATGGAATCAAATTTCCCAAGCCATGGCCATAGAATCTAGTTGCTGGATCTGCTCTAGCAAAGGCCCTAGAGTCCAACTCAGAAGGAAGGCTGAAACTGCCAAACCCCAGGAGGAGGTCGATAAAGAAGTGATCCTGGCATTGTATTTCAAAGAATGTTAGTGTGTGAGGCTCCCTCCCCAGGAGGAGGACTCTACTCCCATTTTAGTCGCCTATCCCCACCAGTAGCCTTGGTGGTCTAACTTTCTGAGATAGTGCCAATTCCCTAGACTCTTTAAGAGGTCATTCTTCTAGTAACCCTATAGGTTTTTCTTCCATAGTGAGTCCCCCATGCCACTGCTTCCAACCCCAGTAGACACTCCCAAACTCTAACCTCCATTCTCTCCTTTATGTATACTAGGAGCACCTTCACATCTCTACATGTCCTATACCACCACTTGGCAGCTGTTACATCAGGACTGAACATGTCCATTTGAGGCTCTATCATACACAGGGTCCTTTTACTCTCTGGATGAGCCTCATTTTCTAGAACTATATCCTAGAAGCCCCAGTCCTGTATCTAACTTCATGTAATCTTCTCTTGGAAATATAGCTTCCTCCCAAGGAGTCTGGGTCTCAGCAATGGGCCAACTAGGGAAGTGGGAGACAGCACAGCTCTCAAACCAAGTGGTTGAAATTCCCTGTGAAGCAGCAGATTCTGAGGAATATCTTCCACCTAGACCAACCTCCAAATTAGGAGCAGATGGCATCAGTAGTGCCTTAGGATGAAGGAAAGGAAGAGTTCCTAGGCCTGGTTTTTGGGATGAATGAGGAGAGGAGGTAGGCATTGGCCAGAATTTTTTTGTTTAAAATTGAGGACAGCTCACAAAGTGTCCCTTCGACCCTGGGCAAAATCTCAGCCCAGCCCATTACCCTTCCCACCACATATAGCCACACACACACACACACACACACACACACACACACACACACACACACACTCACACACATTCACAGTCCTACCTCCTGACCACTCAACAGTAGTGAAGCTCTTCAGAAGAGTGTTGTTCTTACAAGACACTAGCCAGACACTGACCCCTATTAAGAGCTTTGGGATCTCTCCTGGAGCCACACCAGAACTGCATGTGGGGTGATGTTTAGCTTCAAAATCCAAGTCCTCTGATGTGCCAGAGCAGTGGTATTGGGGGACCGGGAAGGGTATTACTAGAAAAAAAACTCCCAAAGAATCCGGGCAGATTTTGCTGCCTCCCTGCTGTTTCTTAACCAAGCCAGCGAGGCCCTTTCTGACTGGGTGTTAGGACCTTTTCCTCTTCCGAGTCCTATACCTGAGCCTTGGATTTTCAAGGAACCGCTGGGAAGGTAAACCTTGGGAACTGCAAACCTGGGCACCCAGTCACCTACCCCCATCCCCCCACGGATGGAGACAGCCGGTAGTCCTGCCTCGCGCACACCAACACACATACATACACGAACACGCAAGCACACACACACACAGACATGCATGCCAGCACCAGGAAAGTGGCCCGGCGTTCTCCTAGGCACGGAGCTTGGGGGTGGGAAGGGAGAGAGGAAAGGCATGGGGGCGGGGTGGGCAGAGCCAAATGGAGCCGCGAACTCTCTCCTTCCCTAGGCAGCTGCCCTCCTCCCGTCTCTTCCTCCCTCTCCGTACGATCTCTACGCTCCAAAGGTGAAGGAGTGGTGTGTGTGTGTGTGTGTGTGTGTGTGTGTGTGTGTGTGTGTGTGTGTGTGTGTGTGTGTGTGTGTGTCGGGGGGAGTCCTTTAGCATAGGGGGCCAACGGTTTGGGGAAAGGAGAGGGCGAGACAGACGCTACCCGCTCGGAGAGCCGGGCAGGAGTCCCCCGCTGCTTACCCAGCCTGCCGATGTCTGTCTGTCCGGCTGCCCGCTCCCCTCGGCCCCCGGGGGCTGCGTGGAGCCTCGCTCCCTGCCCCCAGCTCGGATTCACGGAGACGAAAACATCCACATGGAGCCCAAATTCATTAAAATCCACGTCAAGCCGCCAGCCACTTATCTGTATTCCTCAAGTCGCCCCGCCGCCAGTCTCCGATCAGCGCCTTCCTCCAGTCCTTCAGGGCTCCCCAACCCTCGAAGCCAGGGCTCGGCTGCCTCGATTTTGGGGAGGGGGCGCCCAGAGGGGTGTGTATGTGAGCGCGCTGGGGTAGGTGACAATTTCTTTTCTTCGGAATGAACCAAGCAGTGCCTGTCTTCCGATTTTTTCCACCGCGACTTTCCGGGCTCCCTCTGACATCAGCAATCCCGGCGCTTCCTTCCCTTATTTCTCTTCTACTCTTTCACGGTCCTATTTCCTCCGGGAATCTGTTTCACACACACTCGTGTGTGTATGTATGTGTGTGTGTGCGTGCGCGTGTTGTCTCCGTGTTTGTATCTTTCTCTCTGCCTCTCCTCGCCGTCTCCCTCTCGTTTTCCCTTTCGCTCACTCGCTCGCTGAAGCAGCTGAAAAATTCCCAGGAACTGCGCTCAGCTCTAGCTCCTGCTCCAGTCTGGCACTGACGGCTCATCGCCCGGCAGCTACAGCAGCCGCGGCGGCAGAGCCTACTGAGCCTGCCCCCCTCTCTCTATTACCATGCAGCTCATTATCATAGCGGCCGGGCGGCATTAACTCTCTCCCTGCCAGCGGCACCAGGGCTGGGAGCTGGCACCATCCGCCGAATCTACGCGTCTCATCTCGCCCCCTCTGCCTCTCCCCTTTCTTTCCCCCCTCCCTTCCCCACTGCCTGGCGCGCTTTTCCTGGATTTCCTCCCCTGGCATCTGTCCACAAAGGGAAAAGTCCTGTTTGGCATAGCGGAGGCTGCCTGGCTGCCAGTCGGGGCTGGACCTAACCGGCCACCTTAAGCGTCCCAAGGGGGCAGCGGAAACCTCGGCCGGGGCTGGAGGATTCAGGGTCAAGGCTTGGAGATCCACACTGCCTGAGCAGCCGGGGCTTGGGCTAGCGATGGGAACAGGAGGCGGCAGGACAGGATGGGCTCAGAGGGGCCACTCTCCACTACATGCCCCTGGTGTCTGACATTCCATTTCCTTCTCATCCCCATGTCTGCCTGGTAGAGGTAGGGACAGTAATGGGGGTATAATTCCTCCCCCTCCCAGAAGTCAAATGGGAATTTTATCTTCCCATAAAGGCAACTTAGATAAGCAAGTAAGTGGTTTCATCGGAATTAAAAATGATAATTAATATTTAAAAATGCAAAAACTTTTCCTGTTTTGTACGTAGAGCCTTCAGCTGGGGGTTCAGAGTAAAGAGATTGAAAAATATCAGACAAGTTTTTCTGGGAATGGAGAATTAGCTCTTAGAATTCAGACCTGGATTTGGAGGGGGTGTGGGAAAGGAGAATGACAGAGATACCCACTTGACTGCCATTTAGAGAACATTTCTGAAACCTGATGTTATGGAATCATAGGATTCAGAGCTGGCGAGGTTTTTAGAGATCTAGTCCCTAGAGATACCACTCTTAGTCTAGCCCCTTCATTTTACAGATGAGGAAACTGAGGCCTAGAGAGGTAAAGTAACTTACCCAAGGCCACACGGATAGTAAATAACAGAAACAGAACTCAGTTCTTGGTGTGCAAAATAAAGAGTTCTTTCTTAAGGATCCCACCCAGCCAGTTTCCCAGCACCAGTGGGATCCCCCATCTCCCACCCTCAGACTCAGATACAAGCCTCTCCACTACATATCAGATTCTATTATTAAAAAACTGATAAAATCTCTCACTACCCCACCCCACCTTCCCTTACTCAGTCTAGAGGAGCCAGGTTGGGAGTGCTCCCTTCTAACCTCTTTGTTGAATGACCTTCACCTCCTCTCCTTCCTCCCCTTAGAACACCAGGGTCTGATTTAGCTTTTTGGGATTAGCCCCTAGCTAGGCTTTTGTTCCCTCCTAGACCCTAAAATTAGGTGGGATTCCTAATGAATTTTAGTCTCATCTTCACTTTCCAGCATGTAAACAATGAGTCATTACTCTTTACTTTTTTTGCTATCAGGATTTATCTTTATTCAGTTTATTTGGCCCACAGAGTTTGCATTTCAAAGAGAATTCTGAACTCTAGCACTCCCTAGAAGACTCTCCATGCAAGTCCAGAGCCTTTAAAACCACTGACTACTTCCATACTGGTAACCCTGTTATCTTTAGACCTCACACCAAACAAAGGTGATCTGAGAGGTTTCCTGAAAGCAGGTGAGCTCTAATGCCCTATCTCACAGCTCAAGCCCAAAACAGTTTCACCTATGTATTCAAGGTTTCTGAAAAAGCACTCTCTCCTGCCCTCTAGTGGTAGTAGTTCCCATTGATGTAAATGAGGAAGGGGGAAAAAAGGTTCCCAGAGTAGAATCCCTATATCAGAGAGAAGGAAGGGACCTTGAACTCAGCATTATTTTTGTTGTTCCGTGGTGCAGTTGACTTTTTGTGACCCCATGGACCACAGCGAGTCAGTCTTTCTATACTCCAGTACCTTATGTCGGAACTCTTCACTATGACCTGTTTTGGGTAACCCTGAGTGGCAGAACTCATAGATTGAGTTACACATGACAAGGCAGTGATCTAGGCAGGGCATCATCATTATAGCTTTCACTTATATTGTTGTTTTAGGTTTGTTTTACATAAAAATCATGTATTACTCTAACTTGTGGAGAGGTTGTGTCAATCAACTCTTATGGATCCACTCATTTTCCATATCAAAATGTCCTACCTAGGCCATCGCTCCCCCTATATTTGTTGTTTACTTTTGGAATAGAAGCTCCTTGAGGGAATAGACAGTCGTTATCAGATTGTGTTGGTCATGTAGGAACCACTTAATACTATTTATTCATTCACTGAGTCTACTCCATCTAGCTATGACATTCTTTGATTATCCTATCTATATTTTCTAGCATTGAAAATATATGTACTTAAAAAAATATTCAAAAGTCACGCCCTTCTCCCCACACTTTTGAGCCCTAGGCAGAGCTGTCCATCTTGGCCACTCTCTACTACTCTCTGGCCACCACTCCCCAGTGATGAAGTACAGGCTCTGGGAAACCCCTTGAAGCCTGATTAAATCTTCCCACTTGATGAGGCATTTGGAGAGGCCCTAAGTTTTTCATTGTGGCTGGACCCAAACCTCTGTTACTAGCCTAGCCTCCATTGGTCATTTATCAAAATATCAGTCTACCCTTGCATTGACCTCATTAACTCCTCCTGAAGACCCTCCCCAAACTCCTCCTCTAGACCACTAGATTTCTCTGTATATAAGACCCCATCTTCCCTCCATGTGGTGTGAGAGCTCCATAGAATGGCTTAGCATAAACTTACTCTGTGTCAGAAAAAGTTCACAGCTTCTGAAAGCGCTTCCTGCTGGCAAGGGGGCTCCCAGAGCCTGGGCCTCATCCCATTCACCCATCCATTCATCTTGCCTCTTCTTAGTCTTTGCAGTTCTGACCTGAGTAATATGATAAAAGGACCCAAATTATTCCTCTTCCCTTTTCTGTAAATTTGGGACCCTCTAAATAAAGGAAACTCTGTGTGCCTCAGTTTCTCTCATGGTGCTTGATTACCTGTTTTCTTCAAAGGATTATTGCAAGGATAAAATTATATGATAAATGGGAAAGAACTCTCAAAAGTGAAAGACCATTGGAATGAAAGGATTCAATATTATTAACCACAATAACAATAGTATCATTATTGTTCATCAAAATTATTTGATATTGATGGATTGTAAAAGTAGTTTGGACTTGACAAGCTATAGAAAATTCTAAGGTGAAGGACTCCCTTCCCCAGGATGAAGAAAGTTCTAGAACAAAATAGAGGAAAATAAAGCTTTCCCATGCTGAAAAATTGCTGTATGTAATAAGTATTTTGAATTTACATATAGTTTAATTTTTCATATTTTAAAGGAAAAAATTAAATCCTTTCATGGAATCTTGGTTCCCATTGCTTTGGATCTTTGTGTAATGAAGTTGGGGAATATTAGATATTACAGGAAAGCACTCACTTTGGAATCAAATGACCTAAGTCTGAATCCACAGGCCTGCCTCTTATTGGCTGAATGCTGTCTTTGGGCAGGTCATTTTATCTTTCTGTGTCTATTTCCTCTTATATAAGATGGGGGTAATAATACTTGTACCATAACCCTTACAGGGTTTTTGGGTGTATCAAATGAATTCATGTCTGGTTTCATAATCTGATCTCAAGCTGATTTTTCAACCTTATTATGCATTATTCTCCTCCATGCATTATATAATTCAGATAAACTGACCTTTGTTCCATTTGTCACACATGATATTTCATCTCCCATTACCATATCTTTGCACAGACTGTGCCCCTATGCCCCTTCTTTTCTCCACCTCCACCTCTTGGAATCCCTAGCTTCTTCCAAAGCCCAGCTTTGAGCCTCTACTCCAGTGACTTCCCTCCTCCCACCCCCAAATTATAGAATCACAGAATTTCAAAGCGTTGGAAATGACTATACTAACCTAGTCCAACCCATATATGACAATAATCCCCACTCTAACTTAACTTGTAAAGTGGTTGTTCAGCCTCTAATTGAAGATCTCCAAGAAGCACCTGCAACCTCTCTAGGCATCTAATTCCACTAACAGATATCCCCAATTGTTAGAAACTTTTCTTAACATCAAATACTAACTTCACTCTTCGAAATTTCTACCCTTTGCTCTTGGTTTTGCCCTCTGGGTTCATACAGAACAAATCTATTTTCATTTCCCCATTACAACCCTTTAAATTCTTGAAGGCAGCAGTCATGTTTCCCCTGGATCTTCTCTTCTCTAGTTTAAATATGCCCAGTTCCTTCAACTTCCCCTCAAGTATCATCAATTCAATATCATACCTTCACTTTGTTGTCCCTAATGCCCTCCTTTGGACTCTTTGTATGTTGTCAATGTTCTTCTTCAATGGTGGCTCCCTGAAATGTGCACAATACTCCTTAAAAAAAATTAATATTTTATTTTCCCCAATTACATGTAAAAACAATTTTAACATTCTTTCACCCCCAATTTTTGAGTTCCAAATTCCTTCCTTCCCTTTTTCCCCTCCCCCCTCATTGAGAAGACAAACTATTTGACAGAGATTATGTATGGAGCAGAATACTCCTGATGAGAGAAGAAGATAGTGATTGCTATCACTTCCCCATTCCTAGAAGCTAAGACTCTCTTAACGTAGCCCAACATCACACGCACTTTTTTAGTTGCCACAATGTATTTGCTGACTAATATTGTACTTGCAGTCCATGCTAATCATGCCTCTCCCATCTGGTATTTGCAAAGTTGATTTTTTGCACCATGCTAAGAACTTACATTTATTTCTATTGAATTTCACTTTATTAGATTCAGCCTAATGTTCCAACCTGTCAAGATCCTTTCGGACCTTCCATTGTATCTGCCATCCCTTCCAGGCTTGCATCATGTGCAAATTTAGTTAACGAGCATCTCACCTATGCCTTCAGTCAAGTTATTGATATAGATGAAAAGGGCCAGGGCCAGGTACAGATCCCTGGAGTACTCCACCGCAAATGTCTTCCCATGTTAACAACGAACCTTTAAGAACTATTCTTTGATTCTGGCCGTCCAATTTGTTCTGCATCTAATTTTATTTTCATATAACCTACAGCTTTCTATCTTCTTCGAAATAATTGAATGAGACACTTTACTAAAAGTTCTGTTAAAATCTAGATAAAAGATATTCACCTATGCTTTATTGTGTTACTAATCTTGAGTTTTGGGGGCTATCTCCATTTGTCTTGTCTATATCTGGCCACTGGGCCCAGTAAGCTTTGGAGGAGACAGTGAGGCTGGTGACTTTGCACAGCCCTGCCTCACTTAGATCTAATTCACTTGCAAGTCAGGGCATCATCTTTCTGATGCCATGGCCCCTTTCCAGAATGAAGGACAAACAACAACCTTGTGTTTAAATGTGTTTTGCACACACACACACACACACACACACACACACACATATATATACATATATATTTAATATAATATATATTTTGTATATAGATAATATTTGCTTTTATAATATACTTGCATGCATAATACATATGTATCTGTATAAAAATGAATACTCTTTCCAGATTATAAGCAGCTTGAAGGACAGGACTATTTTATTTTGGTCTTTCTATTCTCAGTGCCCCTCCCCTTCCCTCAGCCTGGCTCATAATAAGTACTTAGTAAATATTTGTCGATTAATTGTAAAATTTTTTGTTACCTCAAAATACTATATAGGTGTAAAATTTTCTTTAAACTTGCGGGGTGGGGCGGGAGGGCTTGGTACACAAAATGTGGAGAAGAGAGTAAAAGGGAGCCCTCTCCTTGAAGATATGTATGGAGGAATGAGAATGAGACTCATCGTATGGGGCCACCTATTTTCAGGCCAAGGGAGACCATTGTTAAAGTCCAGAAGCTTCCACTAGTATTAATGGTCTTAGATAAAACAGGACTTGGCCTTGCTTGTAAATGGCCAGCAAGCTAGTCCCCTGGGAAGGCCCCCTCTAGAGCACAGACCCACTCCTGGCCACAGAAATAAGGCTCCAGCTCACTAGACCCTCGTGTCAGAGAAGGTATTTTTGGTTCTGGAAGCTAGCCAGGCTTTGGCAGCCTTTCAGTATCAAGTCTGCTTGCCTTTGGGAGGTGGGGGTGGTGTGTTGGGCTGTCAAGGTTTAGCATGGGAATGCCAGTGCATGAGAGAGAGAGAGAGAGAAAGAGAGAGAGAGAGAAGAGAGAGAGAGAGAGAGAGAGAGAGAGAGAGAGAGAGAGAGAGAGAGAGAGAGAGAGAGAGAGAGAGAGAGGGAGAGGGGGGGGCGGGGAGAATGTGTGTGTGCATATATTCAGATTACTGTCTGGGGGGTAGAGGATGGGGGGAGGTAGCGAATGTGTGCATAGGCTCATGCCTTGGGGAGGGCACGTGGGGGTGGTTGTGCATGTCTGTTCTCAGTACACGGCTGTGTATTTGCACATCCCAGGCCTGATTTTAGTTTTGAAGATGTAGGACCATAATAAGATCTCCCACCCACTCATCTCTCATCTGAAATTTTCTTTGACTTGAGCTTGGGTGGGCTCCCTTATTTAGTTTATTTGAGGACAGGGAGAAGTGATCCTTATTGGGTTCTTTTCACATGCCACCTCTTCACCATCATTCGCTTCCCCATCTCAAGTATCTGTAGTGGTGACAGCCCAGGAAATCCTGTCATAAACCAAGGGAACAGATGAAGGCCTGACTTGAGGAGCCCAAAGGCTAAATGGGGTGAGTCCAGGGGAGATAAGGCCCTGACTGCCTGAACTATAAACCTAGGAAGCAATGAGCACGGCACCTACTCTGGGATTTTCAGAGCCATTCATAAAGTTGTCACCATCCTCCCTCCTCCTTTCTCATCAATTTGCAAATCCCACTTTCCTGTGTACTTTAAACAGTAGCAAGCCAGTTAAGGTTATAAATCAAACAGGGTGAGATTTCTCTTCTTTCTCACTAAACCTCCCACAAGCAGAGCTTAGACCTTGCTTGCCTTCACCATTCCACGACTACCTTCCCCGCCCCTCCTGGCTTCTAGACTTTACTTCCCTCCCTCTGCCCTCCTCCTTCTGGAGCCTCTCCCAGGAAGGGAATTTGTTGTCATGAGTTATGATGGCTCCAAGTCTCTCTTAAACGAGTACCCTAATATTGGGAAAAGGAAAAAAAAATTGTGCCTGGGGTCAGGACGGATCTAGGTTGATTCCCTGATCTAACACATAGGAGCTGATGATGTGGGTGACCTTGGGAAGTCCCTTAACCCTCCTTGAATCTTAGTTTCCTTATTTGTAAAAAGAGGTACTTGGACCAGAGGGTCTTGAAAGTACTTTTCAGTTCTTGGGCTGTGAATCTCATTTTACAGATGAGGAAAACAGAGGCCCAGGGAAAAGGAAGTGACATGCCCAAGTTCACATGAATCAGCCAAGGATCAGGACCACGACGTTTGACCCTTGCACATTTTTTCATATCATGGGTTACTTTCTTTGTTTGTGTTCGGAGCTGCCTAGGGCCCTAAGTCCCAGTAGGATACCTCCCCTCCAGTTTTCTAAAAGTTGCAGAAAAAGAGGTTGCATGGTTTATTCCCAAAGGACAATCCAACATCTTAGAGCCTGGAAGTCCTTCCTAGTACTTAAGTCTGATCCCTTTTTTGGCCTGCTCTCTGTGGAGAAGTTTTTGAAGAGAATAGTTACCCACCTCAGAAACATCCCTTTATCATATACTGGAAAACCCTTATTATCTCCCTTTATTCCCCATAATGACCCCCCCTCTTCCCCAACACAAATACTCCCTAAACAACAACAAAAAGTTACCATCGAGAAGTTTGTATACAGTTCATCTATATCACATCAGTCCTATAATTGGCTCCTTACCTCTGGGAAGACAATACATTCATGCTGCTGGGAACTTAGGGAAATGGTGTTACAGACCCAGATCTTGGGAAGAATAGGCCCTGATTATGGAGGAATCTGAACGTCTCTGATCCCCACTGCCTCAGATATATTAGGACAAGGTGGGGAACCTGTGGCTTTGAGGCCACATGTGGCCTTCTAGATCCTTGAGTGTGTGCTTTTGATTGAATATATGTGATCTCAAGGTCACAGGTTCCCCACTCCTGCCGTGGGAAGATGAGTTTCCAAAATGTGCTATGAAGGCTGGGTGTTGGGAGAAGGGGCTGATGACCTACTACCTTCCTTTCTGCTGCTGCTGCTACTTGCTGGGAGCCGCAGACTTTGCTAGAGTGGGGCAGCATTCTCCAACTTTTGGCCTGACTTCCTAGGAGTCTGATTAGACAGGTTGAGTTTTGCTGCTTCAGACTAGCTCAGGTTTCAATGACTCTCACTGCCTCTTAACCTTCAGGGGTGAAGGGACTCCAGAGGATTATGTTGTAAGAAGGAAGGGGCAGAGGAGCGATGAAATTTAATATAGCTTGTCCTTTGAGGATCAAAGGTTCTCAAAGCCCAAAGATACTCGCAAAGCTCGTCAGGCCTAGTCTTCCTTCTTTGTCCTGGTTTTATAACAATACCTTACATTTAAATATCACTTTAAGGTTTTTGAAACAGTTTCCTAGCAGCCACTGGATGGAGGGTGGTAGTGCAGACATTATTCCCATTTTGTGGATGAGGAAATTGGTGAGAAAAAGAGCACTGAATCATTGGTCTACAATTAAATGGCTAGTTAGTTTCAGAGCTGGGACTCAGGATTATAAATTTAGATCTGGAAGGGCCCTTAGAGATTCTCTAGCTCTCTTTTTATAGATGAGGAAACTGAGGAATATAGAGATAAAAATACTGTCCCCCACTCACTAGCAAGTTGTGTATGGAGTGAGTGGAATGCTCAGGGAGACCTAGCACCTCTGGTGTGAGGGCTTCCCAAACCTTTTTCAGGGTTGCTTATCTACCTTTGGTGACCACAACTCTCGTCTGTGGCTCCAGGAAGCTGTAAACGTGTTCAGGGGCCACACCCTGGTCAACTGTCTCCCCAGATGGGTTAAACCAGATGGAGATTGATTTACAGGCCTTAAACCTGTCCTTGAGTTAGGGAGGCATGTGAAGACTTACTTGGGCAAGATGGGTAGATGAGAAAATTTGTTCCAATGGACATGAAGGTGGCTGAAGCTGGTGCTGTGGAGCACTTTAGAGCTTGACCAGACATTGGAGATCCCAGGGTCAGCCACTTCATCCCTGGCCATGGTCAGTTTGTCTTGACTTTTGTCTTGCTGCTTGATTTCGATGACTGGAAGAGAGGAGGCTGACGACTTTGTATAACTCTGCCTCCCTTAAATCCAATTCATGCTGGAGTCAATGATGGTCACTGGTCATCTTCGAAAATGAAGGATGAACGACAGAAAGTTTAGAATTGGGACTTAAGGTTATAGGTTGGAGGCCATCTAGCTCAACACTCTGATTTTACAAAGGAGGAAAAAGGAGCAAAGAGAGTTTAAGAGATTTGCTCAAGGTCACCAAGGGTGTTCAGCAGCAGGGGTTGGGTTTGATCCAAGTTTTCTTACTCTAAATTTAGCATTGGGCAATATGGCATCTTTTGAACTTAGGTCTCCTGACTCTAAATCTAGAGCTCCTTCCATTACACCACCCATCTAGTGATAACAAATCTTAATTCTTCTGCTTGCTACAGATCAGGTTATTTCTTTTGGCTCCATTTCCTCATCTGCTAAATGAAGGAATTGGACTAGCTGGCCTCTGAAGCTACTTCTATGTGATTCTGTGATCCTGCAATCTGTCTATTGAGGTGGAAAGGGAGGAGACTGGGAATCAATGATCAAAAAGACAGATAATAGGAGGAATAATGATACCTTTCCAGTTTGCACTCATCAGCTGCAGTCTGCACTCATCAGCCTAGAGTTCTAGTGTGTTTGTAATAGGATGGATCAAAGCAAAGATATCCCCATGTCTGAAAAAACTCAGTACATGTATTCTATGATAGTAGGTAAAGGACTGTCATCATCTTATGTGAAAAAGGAGTATGGTTCATGATGCTAATTATCTTTAACAATAGTTAATAACAACCCTAGAAGTGAACTTGGTTTTCCCCTATTTTTAAGGGTGTATGCATTCCTCTTTGGAGTGTGGCATGAAGCAAAGATAGTACCAACAACAGCCAATGTTTGTGAGGGGATTGGCTGCCTCTGCCCCACTTAGCTTCATGTAACTGAACATAGGTCTTCAAAATAATGGGATAATTGGACTCAATGAATATAAAATTTGCCCCTGTTGTGAAGGATGTGCCAGGTCAGCTTTGTGGCATTGTACAGGGGCAAAGGGACAGTTAACACATAGCAGTTGCTGTGTTCTCTTCAATGACATTTATGTTGGGCAAACCTCTATGGACTTGTACTCCCATCTTCTAATTAGAGGGAACAATGTTCAATAATGATAATAAAAGATTCTTCCTAGCCCCCAAATTGTAAAGTCTTCAGGGATGGAAGACCAAGCTCCCCATTGTCCTCCCCCCATCCTCCAACTATAGCTCTTGGGTATTCTCTGTTGTGTTGAAGAAGGAGCCAGACCCTGAGGAAAAAAACCAGTGGTATCATGGGAATGCTGAGCAGCTTTATTCTGAGGGGTAACACTTTACCTTGCAGATGTGTCTAGAGTAGTCTAAGGAGTGAAATAGGAAAGGCAACACATAAGGGACTCAACTAGATATGTTGGGGCTACCATAGAGCTCTGTGAGGCTCTTGGTTCCTGAGTGATGGTGCTGGTTAAAAACAAAATCCAGCACCTGGTTCTTAATTCTGCAAATCTGTACATTTTGTAAAATAAACATCAAAATGCCCTATGCACAAGCCGTGGTCACTGGCTGAATGCCCACATGTATGGTGGAGTACACCCACAGTCCTGTAACTCAAACATTGACTCTTGCTATTTCAAGGCAAAAGTGGAGAGCATGACCACCATCATTACAATTCCTTCTCCCCACTCACGAAAAGATTATGGATCTGGAGCTGGAAGGGACAAGGATACGCCAAGGTCATCTAGTCAACCTCTTCATTACACAGATGAGTCCCAGAAAGGTTAAAATACCTTCCCCAAAGTCATACTGGAATTTAGCATTAGAGGCAGAATTTTAATCCAGGCCCTCAGATTCCAGAATGAATGTTCTGACTTCATTAGCTATAACTATTAACAATGCAGTGATTAAATAAATAATATTTGAAATAGCTCCTTGAGTTAAGTTAATGAAGTGGGTGGCTTTCATGAGGAGTAATAGCCAAAAGGCTATTTTTAGGTGTTTTGCAATTCTGAGGAGCAAGGTTGCAAAGCTGCTAGTCGTGGAAAACCAGTATGTAAAGAAATTAAATTAAGCATCCCCCCCCACCCCCCAAGATTCTTGGACAAACAGTTAAGTCACCATTTGTGCAAGGTAACAAGAAAAAGAGGGACTAGTTCATCCAGATCTCTCCCCACATATAACTCATGGACCTATGGGCTCATAGACATCTGTATGTCTTGTCTTGCCCAATTAGAATGTGAGTTCCTTGAGAGAAGGGCTGTTTTGCTTTTATTTTTATATCCTTAGTGCTTAGCACAGTGTTTGGCACATTAATAAATGTTTATTCAATCATTTATCCATTCGCTAATTTCATTCATCTAACTTAAAAAGTTCTTAACCTTTTTTTTTTTTGTTTTTGAGTGTTATGGACCTATTTGGCAGTCTGGTGAAGCCTGGTGGACCTCTTCTCAGAGTAATGATTTTAGATGCATAAAATACAGAGGATTATAAAGGAAACCAACTTATATTGAGATACAGTTAAAAAAAAGTTTGCAGATTGTACATTAAAAACCTCTGTTCTATTCCATCCTTTCTTATTTGCCACAGACTCAAGAGACATCGGCTCTAGTTCTGACTTGGCTAAAATACTATGGGATTTTGGACAAGTCACTTAGCCTTTCTGTTGCCCCACATTAGCAGTCTCTGAAATGAGAGGATTGGGTTAGATGACAACTAAAGTTCCCCCCAACTCAAATGTTGGCTATATGATTATTTTAATTGCTCCTCGGCAGAAGAGAGTTTGGCGCTGAGTGAAGAGTGGCTTCCTAATAACCAAGGAAGCTGGATGCCCAAGAAAGGATGAGACAGCACAACCCAAGGATGAAGATGAGAAATAGAATTTTGCCTTCCAATCATTTCTAGTCCCATGATTTCTTTCTTTTTCTGCTTTTGATAAACTCTCGCTCAGAGTCTCAGAGTTATGAATCTTTCTGAGTCATGGGTGGCTCCAGCTCCTTCGATCCATTTAGCTGACAATGTTCCCTGCTGTTTTCAGGGCCAAGACTGTGGGATGAATGGGGCATTTGGCTATTTGCCTTCTTTTTCCCTTCTCCTGCACCACCCTCACACTAAACCTTGCTTCTTAGCTTTAGTACTCATGGATTTGAGTCACTGATGGCTGGGTGACTAAAGCCAGCCAAGAGCTCTGGCTGAATGATAGATGTGGGAGGCCTCCAGTTCTCTCTTCGAGGAGAAAAGAAAAGTACGCCCTCTGTAATCTCTTTGGGGCATCACAGCCCTTTCCTGGTAAGAGGCCTGGGAATTGCTCTTGATGGGCTTTGGAAAAGCAGGGCCGGATGGCAGCCTGGGCTGTCAGGAACATCTATTCACTGCTGTCTTCAGCGTGGCTAATAATTATTCCCCTGTGTTAATCACGACAATGGGGGAATTGCAGACCGTTATTTTGAAATGATGGGTTCCAGTCCATGACTACTTATGACAGCAAAGGGGAAATATCAACTCCAGGAACCCCTGTGTAAATGGGGAGCTGAGTGAAAGATCGGGAATAATGGAACGTGTACTTAGCTCCATTTTCCTCACTAAAAGGGGCCCTGTCAGAGTAATTTCTCCTCCCCTGCTTTATACCTCTCCATTATTTGCAATATCTTCTAGGAGAATAAAACAACACTGGACCCCTCCTCCGCCTATCCCCTCTTCCTTTCTACACCCCTACTAACAATTGTGTCTCTTTCTAAGGTTTGGCAAATATGGCTTTTTTTCTCCTGCTGGGTTTTCAGTAAGGCTGAAATGAATGTTGATCTGCTTATTTTTTTTAATCCTCCCTTAATTATTTTATTTATTTATTTATACATTTCTGTTTTGGAAGAGTGTTTTCACTAAGCGTAATCTCAAGAGAATAAATTATTCTGATTTTCGGGTGGGTAGTATATCAATTATTCTCTCTCTCTCTCTCTCTCTCTCTCTCTCTCTCTCTCTCTCTCTCTCTCTCTCTCACATTCAGTTTTCAAACTCCCCCATAATCTTGCCTCGTGTAAGAAAACTGAAGGCTCAGAGGACTGGAACACCTTCTCCTACATTAGGCTCACACAACTAGCTTCAGTCCTGGGAAAACCTTGTTTCTAAAGAGATGGGCCATTTCTGGCTTCTTATACTTCTGACTCTGGGGACAATCTCTTAAACCTTAGGTTAGATTGTCTAGGGTGTTCTCTAAAAGGATTAACAGGGTCAATTTTAGAAAGTGGCTGGATGTACACAGTAGATTAGGTATAGGTCAGCTATTTATTTCCCTCACCATGAAAGAAATGTTTGAAACACAAAGGACTCATAATTGTTCATGGGCACATACTTAAAATATGAACTAGTAAGCCATAACTCCCCAGAGGTTTATTTTTAAAGCACTAAAACATGAAATGGTTTATGGAATTGTTGAATTGTGTTTCATTTTTATCTCAGCTCTGCACTTTTTCAGCAACTCACTCAAGGTTCCTATCTTCTGGCAAGCCATAGCATTGCTTGGGCTCATTTTCCTGCTATTGTTCATCTTCTACTCTAAAAAGAGTGAAATTGGAAAAAAAAACCAAACACCTCCTGGACCTCATCACTTTGACCTCTTGATGACCCTAGACTTCTCAAGTCCATGTGGTAGCCACAAATGCTAGAAGCATCCATCCCAGGATCGTTATTTGGTCACACGTTCAGGGTAAGAAACAAAGCAAAAAGATTCAGCCTGACACTTGGGGTCCAGTCTCATGATTTTCTAGGTCAGCGCATGCTACTGCTGTTACATGTGAGCAGCTATCACAGGTTCTATCACAGAACCCTTTCCCCCCTTATCCGCCTCTCTTCATGGGACATCCAAGGGAAAGCTATCAGAGTACTGAGACACAGGCTCAGTAGAAAGGGAGAAGAAACTGAGAACTCATCTCTCCCTTCAAAGACTTCTGAGTTGAGTGCTCAGTGGTTGTTCCTCAGAGGAACCCTTGGATACAAGACCTCTCTCTTCCCATCATGGCAAGGGTTGGAGGAGGTGACAGTGGTGACCCATATCCTTTATTTGAAAGATCATGTCTCACCAGAAGTGATCAAAGTTCAGCCTCAATGCTCCATGGGGAAGAGACCAAGTAGAACATGTGTCACTAGATGTGGCCAGGGTTTGGGCCCATCCTTGCCCACGATCCATGAGATGGCCACAGTTACAATAGGATCGCAGATATAGAGCTGGAAAGAAAGTCAGAGATCACTGAATCTAATACCCCCTTCCTTTTACAGGTAAGGAAACTGAGAGCAAAAGTGGTCAAGTGACTTACCCAGAGTCACACATCTAATAAGTAGGAACTACTACTACTATCTAACTACAAATCTACCTAAACCCAATGCCTTATCCACCTATCTTTTTATCATGTATAAAATGGAGATGGGATGGAGCCAAGAAAGTGGTGTAAAAGCATTAAGGTTTTGCAGTTCCCACATAGCCACCTCAACTACCCATAAAATATGACTCTAAACAAATTTTAGGGCTCCAAAATTCACACAAATACAGAAAACACATCTCTCACTGAAGGCAGCTCAACAGGTGGGGCTCATCACAGCAGGCTGGGAGCCAGAACCAGCACAGCCTGAAACTGTGGCCTGGCCCCAGGGTGGTCAGGAGGAGCTGCAGCTGTAGTCTTCAGGAGGGCAGATTGGTGGCAGCTGTGGCAGTTTCCAGATTTATCAAACCAGGAGAAATGAGGACTAAAAGAAAGGTCAGTGGAATTCAGCTAAATTTGGGGGAGAAAAGTGGTCTGGCCAAACTGCTCCCAGGGCAAGGAAGCAGCAGAAGCATACAAGCTGCACAAGCAGCAGCCGCCTCCACCCAGTTGCTGCAGAGCTCCTGGCTGGCAGACTGCAGGAGGGCCAAGAGATTGTCCAGAGGCCAACTGCTCTTGTGTTGAGCGGCCTGGATCCGGATTGTGGTCTTGGGTGGTGGTCCTGGGGTGCATTTTCAGTGAGCCAAAGCTGGTGGGGGCGACAGCAACCCCCTAATAGCTCTGGCAGCTGCGAAAACCCCAGTGATTTGAAACAGAACTTCCCCCCCTGGAAGCAGAGTTCCACAGAGCTAAAAAATGAAGCAATTAATTGATTGGCCAATAAAGGAAGCAGAGCAAGAACAGTAATTGAACTCCAGAATATTTTTGGGGACAAAAAGGATCAAAGCATAGAACAGGAGGAAGACAACACAGTCAGAACTCCCACACCAAATGCTTCCAAGAAACATGAAGATTTCCTACAAGCCATAGATCAGCTTAAAAAGGACTTTGAAAACCAAATAAGAGAAGTGGAAGAAAAATTGGCAAGAGAAATGGGAATGATGTGAGAAAATCAGGAACAGAGAGTCAACAACCTGACTGAAGAAAATAGCACCTTAAAGAATAGATTAACTCAAGTGGCAAAAGAGGCCCAAAAAGCCAATGAGGAGAAGAATGCCTTAAAAAGTCGAATTTGCCAGATGGAAAAAGAATCTCAAAAGCATTCTGAAGAGAATAATTACTTCAGAATTAGAGTAGAACAGATGGAAGCAAATGACTTTATAAGAAATCAAGATACTATTAAACAGATAAAAACAAATGAAAAAATAGAAGGCAATGTGAAATATCTCCTTGAAAAAACCAATGACCTGGAAGATAGATCCAG
>CM053593.1:91347584-91373394 GCA_028646575.1 Pseudocheirus occidentalis
GGAAGGAGGGACAGATAATCAGTCTCTCACAATATGTCCACTGTGGAGATGTCCTGTGTAATCGCACATGTATGGCCTGTATTTAATTGCTTGTCCTTCCAGTGGGGGTGGGTGACAAGGGAGGAACTGAAAGAATCTAGAATTTAAAGTTCTACAATCACATGTTTAAAAAAAATATATATATGTAATTATTCTTAACTACATGCAACTGGGAATTAAGATATACAGGCACTGAGGTAGGGAGACCCACCCTGCCCTACCAGAAAGTTAGAGGGGCTATGGAAGAGGACACAGGAGAGAGCAGATTGGGGGAGGGGCTCTACAGAGGAATCGCTGTTTTGGGGTTGTGGGTTGGGGAAAGACGGGGAGAAAATTTGTAACTCAAAATCTCGTGGAAATGAATGACATAAACAAGAAAATAACTAAAATAATTTATTAAAAAATAAAATAAAATGGGGATGGTGATAATGATGGTTATAAAAATGGGGTATCTAGGTGGTACAGTGGGTAGAGCACTGGGCCTAGAATCGGGAAGACCTGAGTTCAAATCCACCCTCAGACACATACTAGCTGTGTGACCCTGAGTAAGTCACTTAACTGCTATTTGCTTCAGTTTCTCCACCTGTAAAATAGAGATGATTTCAGCACCTATCTCCTGTGCCTGTTGTGAGAGCATATGAAATAATATTTGCAGAACACTTGACACAATGCCTGGCACCTTGTAGATGTAATATACATGCTTATTCCCTTCTCCCTACCCTGCCCCCATGAAGAATCCTGATGACAAGTCATTTTCCAGTACCTGACTGAAAGCTTAGCATAAAGGATTAAAGATTGTCAGAGGGGACATTTAGTCCAACCCCTCATTTTAGGAATCAGGAAGCCAAGGACCAGAGAGATTCCACAGAACGTCTCACCTTCCCACAGGAAAAGTGGATCATTTGAAATTTTATCACCATGCTGATTGAGGTAGGTTTTAATACTCAAGGCTACCTCAACTCCCTTAGTGGCTTCTCCCTTCTGGATGGAGGCTGGAGGCTGGAGGGGACAGCTGTCATCTCCTCTAAAACCTTCCTTCAGAGAGGGCTTTGAACCTTCAGAACTCTCCAGGTAACTCTCCATTTGATGTCATCGGCTCTGCTTGCCTTTGACTCATGCCCCTTGGCTGGGGACTGCCTGATGGCCTCCACCCATGCCTCCTCTTGACTGTTGTCTTACCCCTTAGACTTATCTTTGGCACATAGTAGGCGCTAATGAATATTCACTGAATTGAATTGAGTTATAAGTTTCAAACATCAGAATTGGGATTTGAACCCAGAGGTTCTAACTATAAATTCTGTGTACTTTCTACTACCTCAGGCCAACAGTGGGGAACTTACTACCTCATTCCACTCTGGAAACACTGGAACTGGGCAGACTAGTTAGATCAGAGAGTCTTCATCCAGAGGGAAGAGGAGTGAACTAGCCAGAGATACCAAGAGTGTCTCATGAGCAATCATGAATCCTCCCAATTCTGAAAGATTTTTTTTCCAATTATCAAAGTGCCAACCTTGGATTCAGGAAGATCTGAGTTTGAGTTCTGCCTCAGGTACTTAGCTGTACAACCCTGGGCAAGTCACTTAATTTCTTTATGCCTCCTTTTTCTCATCTGTAAAATGAATATAAGAACAACTACCTTACAGAGGTGTGATTGTAAAATGAAATAACATATAAAGCACTTTGTAAACCTTAAAACTCTATATAAATGTCAGCTATTATTATTATTAATTCCAATACTAATTCTTGTTTGTAGACTTGTCAGATCTACTCATGACTGTTGTATTCAAAGGTGAGCCATAACTAGGAATTTTTCTTTTTTGCTTTTTGGAGGGGGGGGGAAGGCAGGGAAATTGGGGTTAAGTGACTTGCCCGAGGTCACATGGTTAGTAAGTATTAAGAGTCTGAGATCTGATTTGAACCAAGGTCCTCCTGACTCCAGGGTTGGTACTCTAAATACTGAGCCAGGAATTTTTCAAGCTTGAGAAAGTACCTCAAACTTCTCCCAGAGCAAGACACATCAATCCACCTTCAGCTGAGGGGGCATGGGAGGACATTGCTCCATGGAAGGGGAGATGGAGACCCTGGGAAACCAGCATGAAATTGTTGCCAGGGAGGCCACCAGGGTTAGGGAGGAGCTCACTCCTGGTACACATCTGGTAGCTTTCTATTTGAACTAATTATTCCTGAAAGCAGGTACTGTATTTTCTTGTTTCTGCTCTGCTGGCCTCACTCTGCTCATAGCTCTGGTCATGATTGCCTTTCTGAGAGGGGAACATCTACCTCCCTTTGTTTACCGTGGTGTTAAACTGCAGAGCCCCTAAGATCTGAGGGCCATCTGGAGTTTGGGTTATTTTCTCAGAAAGAGCCACCCTTTGGGGAGCTGTTTGGTGTTCAGCTTTATTCCCCAGACCACAAATGAGGGCTCAGTGGGTGGCTCTGATGCAGATGTGTTCATGTGTTCTTGTACATTTCTTGTATGAATGAGTGTATGCACATGCCTCACATACTATTCAATAAATTCTACAGATAGAAGCAATGTGAGAATTCATCCACGTTCCTTGAAATCCTGAGCCCTATTAATTTACACAAAATGTTGGAAGTTTTCCCTCTTAGAAAGTCAAAATTTGAGTCCCAATGACTTCCACCCTTTGCTCTCTTCTGCAGACTGAACATTCCCAGTTCTTTCCATCACCCGTCACTCCTGACACAACACAGCCTTGTGTCTCATCACTGTCCTTGCCCCTTTCCTCTGGATGGGCTGCGTCTCTTACTGGTTGTTGTTGCTGTTGTTCAGTCATCTCCGTCATGTCCGACTCTTTGTAACCCCTTTTTGGGGTTTTCTTGGCAAAGATACTGGAATGGTTTCCCATTTCCTTCTCCAGCTCATTTTACAGATGAGGAAATTGAGGCACATAGGGTTAAGTGATTTCTCCAGGGTCATATAGCTAGTCAGTGTCTGAGGTCAGATTGGAACTTAAGTCTTCCTGTCTCCACGTCCAGCACTCTATTCACTGCACTACCCCTTGGCACCTTTCCTATCTCCCTAGATTCTCCACCCATTCTTCAGCTAGTCGGTGGGTAAGAAAAGGAAGAGAAGGGAATAAACATTTATTAGTCACTTACTATATATCAGGTACTATGCTAACAGCTTAATAAATATTATAAAAATATATTTAGAAATATTATATACATATTATATATTACATATATGTATAAATATATATAAATATTAACCTCACAAATTATCACAACTATTCTCACAAATATTATCCTCTCTGTGAGGGAGGTGTACCATCCTGTGGGGGCTGGATTCACCCAGGAAGATCCGAGTTCAAATTTTGCCGTAGATGCTTTTTGTAAGTTGCTTATCCTCAACTGAATTTTCTCATTAATAAAGCAGGGATAATTAAAGCACCCATCTCCCAGGGTTGTAACGAGTATCAAATGAGGTAACATGCATAAAGCACTTTACAAATCTTAAAGTGTTCTATATATTATTACTGTTATCATTATTATTGTATTACTATAATTCTACTCTCCAGAGCCAAGCAGAGCAAATCTAATCCCTTTTCCACAATAACAACCTTCTAAATACTTGAAGAAAATAATCACGTTTCCTTTAAGCCTTTCCCCCCACTTCCCAGTTCTTGTATTTGCTCCTTCTGTGGCATGATTTGGAATCCTTCCCAGCCCATACCTCTGTCCTACCAATACTTTCCAGTTTGTCAGTATTTTCCCCAAAATGTGAAGCCCAGAATTGAATATGATGCTATAGTTGTGGTATCACTTGCGAAGAGTACAACAGAATTTCTACTTCTTTCATGCTTCAGCTAAAACAGTCTATGAGTGTGTGAGTTTGGGGGCCTCCATATTGATTCATCTTGAGCTGGTGGTTTTCCACAGGAAGCCCTCTTGGAATACCTTAGCCCACACACATTCCCAAATTCCTGTTGTACGTGGAGTCAGTATGCTATCACTTAGCATATAATTTTACCCTGTTTTATGTGTGGACATGTCATCTCCACAGCTACAATGCTAACGACATGGACCATTTCATTTTTTTTAGCTGCCTGGGTAGCATAGAACACAGTACTTGACATATAATATATATTCAATAAATACTTGTTGATTGGTGAAAATATCCAATTGCCCAGGCAGCTTTCACTTCTGCATAAACACATACACACACACACACCCATACACACATACACACATACACACTCACACACATCTTTTGACCAGGCAGAACTTTGGGGATCATCATGGAACCAACCTGGAAAAGGCGATGCTTAATTAGGTCAACAAAAGATGCAGAATGCCTTAGAAATCATTTTGATCAAACCTCATTTTACGGATGAAGAAACTAAGTGAATCAGCTTGCTTACATTTATACACGTAGTAAAAAACAGATCCAGTATCCACAGTCAAGTCCTCTGATTCCAAATCTGAATCTCTTTCATCCAGCCTCTGACACTTGCCTCTAGCAGAGTTAAGACATGCCTATTTGAGACGCTTATTGGATTATCTAATTGTTTGGGAGAGAGCGGAGCTCTGGAGCTAAGCACCGGATCTAGAGCCCAGGGAATCCTGGGTCTGGTTCCTATCCCCAAAGCCAGGCACAGAGAATATAGCTCATGGCCCTCCCCCCATTCCTTTATACCTGACTAATACAGGAAGCAGAGCTGATGATAAGGCCTATGCTTAGCTGTGAAAGACCGAGTCAGCCAAAGAGGCCTCTTATTATCTTGGACTGCAGTTATCCTATAAGTCAGCAGGATGGGGGCTCTTGCCTTCCAGCCTGGCTCTCACTCACAAATTTCCTCTTGAGGCTAAAGACTTCTTTATGATTAAAGATTTGGAGCTAGAGATCACAGAGAGCCTTAGAGATTAGCCTGTTCCATTCCTTTCCACAGAGGGCAGAAACCAGGCCCACAAAGGCAAAATCATTTGTACATGGACATAGGGAATGAGTGGCAGGGCAGAGACTAGAATTCAGGTCCTCTTTTTTTGGATCCCATCCCTTTATATGCTTCTCTAGTTCTGGGCCTCTTAGCAGGACTGTATTCTTAAAAAAATCATTTTAATTATAAACTTAGGCAACAAATAAAACAAGCATTTGCATATATACACATATATGTATATATGTATAGTAGAACAGAAAAAGATTGTACATGAAACTATTGATCTTTATTATGTACCTCTTGTTTTTCTTTTTAAGTATATAATAAAGTCAACGTGTATCTTCCAAAACTGCCTTGCTTATCTGTTCTTTCTGGCTTTCTTTTTGTTCTTTATTGAATGTTTAAAAAACATATGCTTCAATGACTCTCTCTCTTTCTCTCTCTCTTCCTTCCTCCCTCCTTCCCTCCCTCCCTCCCTCCCTTTCTTCCTCCCTCCCTTCCTTCCTTCCTTCCTTCCTTCCTTCCTTCCTTCCTTCCTTCCTTCCTTCCTTCCTTCTCTCTCTCTCTCTCTCTCTCTCTCTCTCTCTCTCTCTCTCTCTCTCATTTCTTCTTGGTTTTTCACCTTGACTTCAGGGGAAGAAAAGAAGAAAAACAAAGCCCTTACAACAAATATGTAGTAAAAAAAAAATTCCCACATTGGCTGAAAGTGTATGTCTCATTTTACATCTTGAATCAATTACCTTTCTGCCAAGAGATGGTTCTCAAATGAGATGGCTTGTGTAAAGTGCCTTGCAAACCTTAAAGAACTATGTAAATGCTAGTTATTATTGTTATTATTATTGTTGTTAGCTTGCTTCATCATTAGTCATTTGGGATCATGGCTGATCATTACACTGATAAGAGTTCTCAAGTCTTTCAAAGTTCCTTTTCTTTGTAATGTTTTTGTATAAATGGCTTTCCTAGTTCTGCTCAGTTTACTCTGCATAAGTTCATAGATGTTTTCCTAGATTTCTCTGAAACCGTTGGTTTCATAACTTATGGCACAAAGATAGGGATTTCACAAAGATAGCACAAAGATTCGTAACTATAATTTGCTTAGCCATTATCTAATAGAGTGACACCCTCCCCCCCTCCGCAGTGTCCAGTTTTTTGTTATTACAGAAAAGGCTCCTATAAGTAATTCTGTGTATATGGATCCTTCCTTTCTTTCTTTGGTGTCTTTGGAGTGTAAGTCCAATAGTGTGTAACTATGTCAAAGAGAATGTACAGTTTAGTGACTTTGGGGGCACAGTTCCAAATTGCTTTCCAGAATGGCTGGACCATTAGGTCCATTAACAGCACATTAGTGCGCCTGTTTTTGGGAAGGCTCTCCAACAATTGTCTTTTACCGTTCTGGTCATTTTTTGCCAGTCTGATTGATGTGAGGTGGAACCTTTGAGTTGTTTTAATTTGCTTTCCTCTAATTATTAGTGATTTGGAACAGTTTTTTCATATGGTTGTTGATAGCTTGAATTTATTTTTTCTTTGAAAACTGCCTGTTATATCTTCTGGTCATTTATCTATTGGGGAAATCTAACTACTACAGACAGATGTCTGTCTCAATTTTTTAAACTCAGCTATTGAAGGACATTACATAATCTCTTAGTAATTTGGATCATTCTCATAGCAGTTTTAGTTAGGAAAGTTCTCCATTATGTCCAACTAAAATCTTTTCTGACCCATGTAAGTCCAGCAAGTCTAAGTAGAGATATGGTTTAAAATTTTTTAAAATATTTTCCCCCAATTACATGTAAAAATAATTTTTAACATTCATTTTTTTACAGCTTTGAGTCCCAAATTTTCTTCCACTGTCCCTCCCTCCCCTCTCCCATCATTAAGAAGGTAAGCAATTTGATAAATGTTATACATATGCAGTCATACAAAACATATCTCTGTATTAGTCATGTTGTCAGAGAAAACATAGACAAAAGCCCCTGAGAAAAAAAGGAAAAAAACCCAACCAATATGCTTTGATTTGCATTCAGACTCTCTCAGTTCTTTATCTGGAGATGCAGAGCATTTTTTATCATATGTATTTCATAACTGTCTTGGATCTTTATATTGCTGGGAATAGCAAAGTCATTCACAGTTCAGCATTATATAATGATGGCCAATGAAGCAGGCTTTATGAGACTATATAACAGAGAATCTTGTACTTTCAGAAGGAAGTTCATCCAAGAATGGATTGCTCATTGGAACGCTATTATGGTGGACTCCATTCTCCTGGTTCTGCTCAGTTCAGTTTGCATCAGTTCATGTAAGTCCAGCTTTTTTTGAAAGCATCCTGTTCATTCATCATTTCTCATACCATAACGGTATTCCATCACAATCGTATACCACAACTTGTTCTGCCATTCCCCAGTTGATTCCCCTCAATTTCCAATTCTTTGCCACCATGAAAAGAACTCCTATTCTAATTTTGTGTATATAAGCCCTTCCTTCCTTCTTTCCTTCCTTCCTTCCTTCCCTCCTTCCTTCCTTCCTTCCTTCCTTCCTTCCTTCCTTCCTTCCTTCCTCCCTCCCTCCCTCCATCCCTTCTTTCTTTCTTTCTTTCTTTCTTTCTTTCTTTCTTTCTTTCTTTCTTTCTTTCTTTCTTTCTTTCTTTCTTTCTTTCTTTCTTTCTGTCTTTTATTCTTTCTTTCTCCCTTTCTTCCTTTCTCCCTTTCTTCCTTTCTTTCTCTTACTTTGGGATATAGAACTAGTCATGGTATTGCTGGATCAATGGGTATGCATAGTTTTATATCCTTTGGCCATAGTTCCAGATTTCTCTCTAGAATGGTTGGATCAATTCACAACTCCACCAACGGTGTATTGGTGTTCCAATTTTTCCCACATCTCTTCCAACATTTGTTGTTTTCCTTTTCTGTCATATTAGCCAATCTGATATAGGTGTGGTGTTACCTCAGAGTTGTTTTAATTTGAATTTCTCTAAACAATAGTGATTTAGAGTATTTTTATATGACTATAGATAGTTTTGAATTCTTCTGAAAACTGCTTGTTCATATCCTTTGACCTTTTATCAATTGGGGGAATGACTTGTATTCTTATCAATTTGACTCAGTTCTCTTTATGCTAAATGAGGTCTTTATCAGAGAAACTTGCTGGAAAAATTTCTCCCCATTTTCTTTTTAAACTTGGATTATTGGTTTTGTTTGTGCAAAAACCTTTTAATGTAGTCAGAATTATACATTTCATATTCTGTAATGCTATCTATTGTTTGGTCATAAATTCTTCCCTTATTCATAGATCTGACAAGTATACTATTCCATATTCACATGATTTGCCCTTTAAATCTAAATCATGTTGGTGTTGGTCTATACCTAGTTTCTGCCAAACTGCTTTCCAGTTTTCCCACCAGTTTCTGTCAAATAGTGAGTTCTTGTCCCAAAAGTCCGGATCTTTGCATTTATCAAACACAAGATTACTATAGTTGTTTCCTACTGTGTGTTGTGTACCTAATCTATTCCACTGATCCACTACTCTATTTCTTAGCCAGATTGTTTTGATGATTACCACCTCATAATAAAGTTTGAAAGCTGAAATTACTAGGTTACCTTCCTTCATATTTTTTTCATTAATTCCCTTGATATTCTTGACCTTTTTTTCTTCCAGATTAATTTTTGTTACTTTTTCTAGTTCTTTAAAATAATTTTTGGTAGTTTGGTTGGTATGGCACTGAATAAGTATATTAATTTAGAAAAATGACATTTTTTATTTTATTGGTTCAGCCTACCCATGAGCATTTTTCAATTGTTTCAATCTGACTTTATTTGTGTGAAAAGTGTTTTGCAAATTGTGTTTATGTAATTTCTGGCTTTGTCTTGGCAGTTACACTCCCAAGTAATTTATGTTGTCTGCAGTTATTTTAAATAGAATTTCTGTATCCTTTCCTGCTGGACTTTGATGGTAATATATAGAAATGCTAATGACTTATGTGGGTTTAATTTATACGCCGCTATTTCCACTAGTTTTTTAGTTGATTCTCTGGGATTCTCTAAGTATGCCATCACATCATCTGCAAAGAGGGGTAGTTTTGTTTCCTCATCGCCTATTCTAATTCTTTCAGTTTCTTTTTCTTCTCTTATTGCTATAGCTAGCATTTCTAGTACAGTAGTGAATAACAGTGGTGATAATGGGCATCCTTGCTTCACGTGATGATGTCTTAAGCGGCCATCTTGGACCTGAACCCCTTCTTTAAGTCTCCCTCCGCCATCGGTAGCTTTTTTCCAGTAATTCAGAGAATGGCCCAGTGACTAACACCCTAGGCTTCAGTTCTGTGTGTATCCAAGTGAAAGAGACTCAGAAGCACAATAAAAAAAAATCACGATTAGCATCAGTATAGTGCTCTTTGCCTTCAAAGCTCTTTACACTCCTGCCCTCCTGGACCTTCTTGGGCACACATTCAAGTTCAGCAGCAAGCATGCCCCCCGCTTCCTTATTCTCTCTCCTTTTTTCCCTTCCCCTCCACCTTGTGGCCTGAATAGCTTTCTGCCTGGTCCACATGGCAGATGCTGGAGCGGCTGGTGTGAGTCTTAGGACATCCACTGATTGAGATGATTCTATTTTGTGTGTGTGTGTGTGTGTGTGTGTGCCCTTCTGCTGCAAGTGATTGAAAAGCGATCTGTTGGGTTTAATTGTTGCATTAGATTATGTGTGATGAGTCTCTCCCTGGAGCTTTCCAAAACAGCCAGATGCACTGAGTGGACCACCTCCAGCTCCCGCCTTTGGTTTGAACCACAGGCAGGAGGACAGGGGACGGTGAGGATTATGTCCGCCAGCACAATGGAAGAGAAAACCCCAACCCTGCTGCCATTCAGCTCTTCCGCCATCTCGTTCCACCAGGACACCAATTAAACTTTCTTTTGCTTATAGAACCCCAGAGATAAAAGTAATAGCAATCGGGGCAGACTGGGAGGAAGCAAGCTTTGCCGCTCCCTCTGCTACCCCCCACCACTGCACCCTCCCACCACTTCATTCTCTCCTGATGATCAAGAAAAATGAAATGAGGGAGAGAGAGCACATAAAAGTTATCTGAGGGGGAGATAATCCTTATTTAGCCCCTCTCCCACTCTTTCTTCTATAACTCATTCCAGGGGCCTGGCAGGGAAAGGAGGCAGGAGGCAGGGAAGGAATCTGGATGGGAGTTAGCTTATAGCAACAGCAACTTCTCTAACAGCAGAGAGAGGGGAGTTAGGAGGGATGCTTGGAGCTTCGTTGTATGACTTACAGCCTTGAATATAGGCTCTTATACAGATATAAGGTTGAAAAGTACTTTAGAGATCATCCAGTCCAACCTCTTCCTTTTATAATAGAAGAAATTGAGACAAGAAGAAAAGTGACTTGACCATCACACAGATAAATTAAGTGACTATTCTGGGATTCAAATTCAGATCCCTGGCTCTAAAACCTCCAATATTATTGCACGGTCCTATGGGGACTCTCTCTGTGGTTGGGACATGTAGCTATGTGTGCTGAGGGGCTGTGTTCATATGTGTTAATGATGAGAATTAAGTGTTAAGAATTAATTGGTAATGGTACAAGAGAGGTTTGTGGCTCATTGCGGAGTGACGGGAGGGCTCCAGATCCCAGTTTGTCTAATAGATTGAAAGGAGGGTTCTGGTTAGAGAAAGATGATAGCTTAAAATATGGATACATTAGCACAAATAGGATGAGTTCAGAATTCAGATGTTGGTGGGAGGAGGTCATAGGTATGGTTCAGAGGTGGTTCGAGGCCACACATGATCCTCTAGATCAGTGGTTCTCAACCTTCCTAATGCCACGACCCTTTAATACTTGTATGTGCACATAACTGCATGTGGGCTGAACTGCCTGGAGATGGATAGAGGAGCAGTGTCTAGGTTCCTAAGACCATAGAAAATATGTGGGTTTCCTATGGTCTTAGGTGACCCCTGTGAAAGGGTTGTTCAACCCCAAAAGGGGTCGTGACCCACAGGTTGAGAACCACTGCTCTAGATCCATTTGGACTCAAAGAGCTGCATTTGAAGACAGAGTGTCACATATGTCCCCGAGGCTGCAGGTTTACTCACCCTTGGTTTAGCTGGAAAACAGAGGAGAAATTGAAAACCAGATGAAAGCATCTGATAGTCAAGGAGAATTCCGGAAAAGTTCAGTTTGGACTGTGAAAAGGAGAGAGGAACTAGGAACATAGCTCCCTAGACTGGGATGAAATCAATGAACCAACAATCATTTATTTGTTGTTCTTCAGTTGTGTCTGATTCTCTGCGATCCCATTTGAGGTATTCTTGGCAAAAATACTGGAGCGGATTGCCTTTTCCTTCTCTGGATCATTGTACAGATAAGGAAAGTGAAGCAGCCAGCAGAGTTAAGTGACTTGACCAGGGTCACACAGCTATAAAGTGTCAGAGGCCAGATTTGAACTGGGGAAGATGAGTCTTCCTGACTTCAGTTCTGGCACTCTATCCACTGTGCCATCTAGCTGCCAATCATTTGTAAAGCATTTGTAATTTGCCAGGCACAGTGGTAGTCACTGGGATACAATAACAAAAACATAGCAGTGCCCTGTGGGGGTCTCCTTCTACTGGGGTGGGCCATTGGAAGGAGTCAGAATGGAAGGGTTTCTAAGTGAGATTTATCTTCAGAGCTGGTCAGAGCCATGCTCCATAACTATTGTCAACCCTGGTCATTGCTCAAGTGTACAAATGCCCTGATCGGTTCTCTTGGATGGAGTTAAATGCTTCTGGTATGCTCAAGATTGTAGGATTTCGATGAGAGTGGGAAGGAATCTTGGAGATTGTTTAGCTCAGAGGTGGCAAACTCAGATAGAAACGGGGGCCACTACACAGTATATAAAGATACCGGTGGGACGTGTTGATTTGTTGTTCAGTTGTTTTAGTTGTTTCTGATCCTTCATGACCCCTTTGGGAATTTTCCTGGCAAAGATACTGGAGTGGTTTGTCATGTCCTTCTCCAGCTCGTTTTACAGATGGGGAAACTGAGGCAAACAAGGTTAAGTGACTTGCCCAGGGTCACACAGCCAGGAAGTGTCTGAGGCTGAATTTAAACTCAGGAAGATGAAAGTTGAACAATAAAGAGTCAAAACCTGGTCTCCTGACTCTGAATGCAGTACCCATAATACTTTGGTGCCTTCCTACCAGAGGCAGCAAGGTGATGCAGTGGCTAGAGCTCTGGGTCTGGAATCAGGAAGTCCTGAGTTTAAATCTGGCTTCAGACAGTTCCTAGTTGTACGACTCTGGACAAGTCACTTAACTGCTTCCTGCCTCAGTTTCTTCATCTGTAAAGTGGGATAATGACAGCACCTACCTTCCAGGGTTGTTGTAAGGGTCAAATGAAATATTTTTAAAGCGCTTAGCGCGGTACCTGGCACATAGTAGGCATTTTCTAGAAGCTTGTTTCCTTCTTAGTTGCATGGTAAAGTGAAAAATTAATTTGACCTATTGAACTGGGAGCTATTAACGAACTGAGTTGTCTTGGGCAGGTTGCTTCCCACTGGACTTTGTTGTCTCTAGAAGAGGGTAAGACTGATGACTTTGTTCAGCTTTTAAATCCAATTCATAAGCAATTCAAGATGACGCCCTGGGATGTCATTGGTTCTCCAAAAATGAAGAGTAAACAGCGACAACTCTGGGGCTCACTTTAGGCATTAGCAAATTGGACTAGATCAGTGGTCTGCGAACTAGGCTAGTGACCAACTCCGACTCACTTCCTGGATGGATTTGGCCTGAAATCTGTTTCCCCCTGGCCTCTGATGTTCATTAAAGGGTGAATATCGTATGATTCTATGATTCTGTGACCTGAGGTTATGTTCCTGAGATGGGGAAATCAGGAGAGGGTTAAGCTCTGGAAGCTCTAAGCATAGGAAAGAATTCTGAGTCTGGCATTTTGCCAGACTCCCCCCCCCTCACCTCTTCCCTCTTTCCAAGTCTTCTGCATGGTATAGTGAAAGATGTAGGGGACCTGTGTTCAAATCCCATCTTTGCCATGATATACTTGTGTGACTTTGAGAAAGCCTTTTACCTTAATTTCTTTATCAGTGAAGTGAGGAAATTGAGTTAGGGAAGCAGTGCAGAGTCAGTAAGCATTGATTTAGCGCTATTGTGTTAAACATTGGGAATGTACATAAAAGCAAAAGAAAGACAGTCCTTGCCCTTGCTGAGCTTCAAAGCAGGAAAAAATTTGGGGAAGGTGGGGAGAGGGGTGAAAGTACCCATTTGGAGTATGGAAGCAAAGTCCACAGAACAAAGTAGGGCTGGTCTGGGCCTTTTCTCAAAGTAAGGAGAAAAGGGTGGAAGGAAAGAGAGGGGGAAGGGAATATGCATTTATATAGCTCCTAATATGGGCCAAGCACTGTCTTCAGTGCTTTACAAATAGAGAAGGAGAAAGGGAGAATCCAGCGGAAGCAGGCGTATTTTTATGAAAAGAGCACTCGCTTTGAAATCAGAGGAGCTGGGTTCAAACCTGTCTTTGATATTTACCAACAGGGTGACCTGGGGCAAATTGCTTAAAGTCACCTGGGCCTTGGTTTCCTTATTTATGAAATGATGGGGTTGGGCTTCTAAATCTGATTGATCCTTCAATTTGAATAATAGACAATCCTCAGGTTAGAGATTTGGACTGAATTACAGAAAAAAAGGATAACTCTGGATAACTTTGAGATACAAGCTCTCATTCTTAGCCCATCCCCAGTCCCACCCCCTCCAAACCCTGGAGGGTATGGGACATGTGGAATATACCTATTTTTTACTCTTTTTTTTTTTGCTTTTTGGATGGGGAGAGGACAGGACAATTGGAATTAAGTGACTTTCCCAAGGTCACATAGCTAGGAAGTGTCTGAGGCCGGATTTGAATTCAGGTCTTCCTGACTCTGGGCCCAGGACTATATCCACTGCCCCATCTAATTGCCTAACTTAATAATAATAGCTAATATTTATATAGTGCTAAATATTTTACAATTATTATCTCATTTAATTCTCATAACAACCATGGGAGTAGGTGCTGTTATTATCCCATTTTACAGATAAGGAAACAGAGGCAAACAGAGGATAAATAACTTACCCAAGGCCACACAACTGGTAAGTGTCTGAGGCTGTATTTGAACTCAGGTAGTCTTGACTCTAAGCCCAATGCTCTGTCTACTGCACCACCTAGCTGCCCCTAAAAATGCCACCCTCGGTTGGGTCAAATGAATGTCTCTGAGGGGCTACATTGGGGTAAGGCTTAAACAGGTGTAAAAGTAAATCAATTTGAATGGAGACGACAGGTAAAAAGTATAATCCTTCTCCTTCAAGCAGGGATAAGCTCACATCCTAGCTGACATGTATATTATTTTTCATAACTCAAAGTCACCTCAGAGGCTGCCAAGAGTCACTTCCAACTCTTTATTTAGATAAGATGGAAGTTTCAAAAGAAAGTTTTCCTTGGCAAAAATCTCAGTATTGGCTCTAACAGCCCAACAATGAAAATACCCCCAGACCAAAGGCATAAAAAAGGCTGCTTCCAATTACTTCTGGTTAACTCGTTGGGAATGGGCCTCTGTGCCTTGGATTAATGCAGATGATGTTTTGATTGGCAAGCCAGGAGAAGAGAAAGAGATAATTCCATTGCTGTTTGGTGAACTTTTCCAATTATGGAAAGGTAATACAAGTCTTGAGTGATTTTGGAAGCCCTATCATTGGAAAATTCCCACTGGATTTTTGGGTATTTGACTCACTCCAGAACACTTGGAACAGTATGGAGAGAAAAGGAATTTTTGGGTCCTCTGGGCACACTGGGACCCAAAGCCTCAGTCTGGGAGAGACAGAAGATGAGAGACAGCCGCAATAGAAGTGCCAAGCTCCTATGAGCCTTTGCTCAAAGCCTCAGAAACTGGCTTGAGTTTTTTCATGTGAATCAAACTCATTACCCACAACAGAAGAGCTGTCTGGGATGCTGGCAAAGAGGGGTATGGAGAAATATCTCCAAGGCCAGGAGCCCCAAGGAGCTTAAGTCAAGTCAATAGAAAAATGAGCTTGGAGTGGGGAAAAGAATGAAAACCCATCTCCCTCTCTAGATTGGGAGCCTGTAAAGTTTCTCTGCTTTGAGTCCCTGATAAGACTGCTGCAGCTCTCTGTCTAGACAACTCATTTAATGAAGGTCAGAGAGGGCAAGCTGAATGCCCTTCATTCCTTGCTGGCATTGTGGGCCGCCTTCTAAGGCTCATGAGTGCAGGGATGCTCTTCTTCATTTGGAGTGAAAATGAGACAATTTTAACCCAAATGAGTGGTGTAGGATGATGGTAATAGTTGGAGCTGGGAGGGACCTTAGAGATAACCCTTTTAATTGACAGATAAGGAAATTGGAGTCCAGAGGTCATGTGATTTTTTTTCAAGGTCACATAGGTTGCAAGTAGTATAGTCTGAGCTGGGACTCAAGACCTTGAAGTCTGAATTGAATACTCTTTCCACCATGTAACTCTGTGGACATTTTTCCTTCTTTTGCAAAGAGATGCTCCAGATCAGAGGAAGGAAGGAAGGGAGGGCAGGAAGAAGGAAGGAAGAAAAGAAAGAGAGAAGGAAGAAAGGGAGGAAAAAGAGAGGGAAGGAGGAAGGAAAGAGGAAAGAAAGAAAAAAGAAAAGAAAGGAAGAGGAAGAAAGAGAGGGAAGGAGGGAAGAAGAAAAGAGGAAAGAAGGAAGGAAAGGAGAGAGGGAGGGAAGAAGGAAGGAAAGAAGGAAGGAAGAAAGGAAAGAGGAAGAAAGAGAGGGAGGTAGGAAGGAGGAAAGAAAGAAAAAAGAAGGAAAGGGAGGAGGAAGGGAGGGAAGAAGAAAGGAGGAAGGAAGAAAAGAAGGAAGGAAGGGAGAGAGGGAGGGAAAAGGAAGGAAATATTTCTTAAGGGCCTACTATATACCAGGAACTGTTCTAAGTGCTTTACTTGACTCCTCACAACAGCCTTGGAAGGTAGGTACTATTATTATCCTCATATTGCAGTTGAGTAAACTGAGGCAGACAGAGGTTACATGACTTATCTGTCATCACAGTGGAAATAAATGACTAAGGCCATATTTGAACTCCAGTCCTGACTCCAGCCAGACCCAGTGCTCTATCCACTGTACCATTCAGTGGCCTCCAATATATGGATCATATCCAATCAAAAGATCATAGATATAATCTGAAAAGGAACCTCAGAGATTACCTAGTTAGTTGCCCAACCCCATTTATGGGTGAAGCCCAGAGACATTAAGTGATTTGTCCAAGATCACACAGGTAAGAGCTGAGATTGAAACCCAAGTCATCTGACTCCAGGTCTAGCCCTCTTTGTACTATACCATAAGAAAGCCTCTTTCTTGCTTGACTTCCAGTCCCATACAATTCTCTTTTTATTGGTCCTAGACTCAAGGACTTGTTACTTTCTGTCTATATGAGGTTGGGCAAATCTTAGTTTCCTTATCTGTAAAATGGGTATAATAAACAATAACATCCTTGCCTTTTAAAGTCAGGGAACTAGACCAGATGATATTTTGGAGTCTCTGCTTGTTCTGAGATCTATAAGTCTGTGATACCAGTGCACATTAAATTTATAAGTCTCTCTCCTAATCCTATGGATTGAGGTTGGGAGGGGGCAGTCTTTACATCAAATGACTTGTCTGAGTTCACAGGAGGAGCCTGCTGTTTAGTTATCAAGTTGTTTAAAGCTGCCAGCACAGCTCCCTGTGTAGCAGAGTTGCTTAACAAGCATTACAGATGAGGACAGAATCACAGGTACTATACAAGGAAAGTGGGATAGGATTCCCCACATCTGTTTTGGATTAGGATGAGGGGGTTAGATCAGATGGTCTTTAAGGTCCTTTCCAGTTTAAAATCTATGATTCTATGTGAAAGCAGAACTTTCTGAAGACAGGACTATGACAGGGCAGGCAAAAAACCCTAAAGTAGTCTTATGCTATATTTAGAGAGATAGTGTTCAAGAATTGGGTGGAGAGTAGAGGAAGAAAGGTGACATGCTCACATCAGAGCAGCCAGAAAGAGGAAGGGTCTGGACCTCCTGACATTTGAGGATTACTTGAAGGAACTGAGGGTGTTAACTTGGAGAAGAAAAGTTAGAGGGAGCATGATAGCTGTCTCCAAATTTACAGCCCTGTTGTAGGAAAGAGGAAGAAAAGGCAAAGGAAGGCAAGGGAAGGGGAAGAAGCATTTATTTAGCACTTACTCTATACCAGGTGTGGCGCTTCTTTCCTTCCCTCCCCTCCCCTCCCCTCCTCACCCCACACCACCCCTTCCATTTACCAGAGTTCATACCCAAATGCTCAGAAATTTGAATAGCTCCCTGTTGTTCAGTATAACACTGTCTAGGCACTCAGGGACTGTAGTGATAATCCCTGAGTCTAGTTCTCTTTACACTACTGGTGAATGGATACAGGGTGAAGAACACTGGAGCTGGAGTTAGAAAAACTCAAGGGGGTGGCTAGGGGGTGCAGTGAGGAGGACCTGGGTCTGGATCCAGCCTCAGACTCTTGACATACTTGCTAGCTGTGTGACTTTGGGCAGGTCGCTCAACCCCAATTGCCCTCCAAGAAAAAAAGCTGGGGAAAAAAAAAAACTCTAGCTAGACTCATATCACTGACTCTCTTTTTTCTGTGAGACTTGGGAAGTCACTCAAGCACTGTGCCTCAATTTCCTCATCTCTAAAATGGGAATAATAATGCTTATCCTGCTTAGCTTGCAGAATTATCAGAAGAGCAGAGCCTTAGTGTACAAAATAAATGTGGGCATGATCCAAGGCTCCTTTAATGACTAACTTCTCCTTCCCCTCATTTCTCCTTATTCCCCACAGGAGACTTTTTGCTCTTGTCCAGTGACCCTGCTCACTGTCCCTGCAGGTGGCTTTCTCCTCTTGCCTCTGTCTACAATTTAACATTGGCCAGTACTCCTATTAGGAATTCATCAAAGATCATTTAGAGGCACTGGTGGCTAAAGATTAGAGCATTAGACCTGGCGTTAGGAAGTACTGACTTCAAAACCATCTTTAGACATTTACTAGTGGTGTGACCCTGGGCAAGTCACTTACCCTCTAGTTGTCTCAGTTTCCACAACTGTAAAAAGGGGATAATAATAATAATAGCCCCTATTTCCCAGGATTGTAGTAAGAATAAAATGAGAAAATAATTGCCAAGTGCTTAGAACAGTGTCTGGCACTTAGTAAGTGTTATATAAATGTTAGGTATTATTATTATTTGTAAAAAGTGCTCATCACAGTTTCTGACACAGTGTAGGGGATCTATAAAAATATTTATTCCTTTTCCAATTTCCCTTAATTTATTAAGCATGTGTCAGGCAAAACCAAAATGATCCCTGCCCTCAAGGGGCTCATATTCTATCAGGAAAACAATCTACAGACACACGCATGTGCACACACACGCACACCCATGCACACACAAAATATATCTTAAGCAAAAGGCAATTCGAGCAGGTGTGGGTGAGACATTAGCATCTGTGATCAAGAAATGCCTCATGTAGGAGGTGATGCCTGCACTGAGCTTTGAAGGAGGAAGGTTCCTCCTCTGTCTTCAGTGATTCGTGTTTCTTCTGCTTTGGCTCAGCTGCTCCCCGCCGCACCCCACCCCAGCCCAGCCCACCCCAGCCCACCCCAGCCCAGCCCACTCCACCCCACCACACCCCAGCCGAGCCCAGCCCACCCCACCCCAGATCACTCCATACAGCCAAGCAGAGAGGCAACTTGCCCTCCATCAAGCCCAGGGATCTTAGGATATTTAAACTGGAAGGGAACTCAGAGATCAGGTATCTGATTCAAACCATTTATTTCACAGGATAAGGAAATTAAAACCCAGAGAAAGGAAGTGACTTACCCATAACCTCACAGCTAGTCATTGGCACAATCAGGTCCACAGTCTAATTCTGATGACTTCCAGCCCCAGAGCAGAACTATTTTTTTTTCACTGTTACATATTTGTGCTGATTCTTTCTTCCCCTTTTCCAATTTCCATAGAAGCAGTAACTGAGTCTTTTAATTATTTTTTACTCCATTCCCAAGACTGATAGAGTTAAAATAATAGCAATATTACTATTTAACTTTGTTACTATTAAAAGAGCTCTGACGTACTACCTTACATCTATTAGATTGGCTAATATAAGAGAAAAGGAATATGGTGAATGTTGAAGGGGATATGGGAAGATTGGGACACTAATGGTGGTTGTGAGCTGGTCCAACCATTCTGGAGAGCAATTTGAACTATGCCCAAAGGGTATAAAACTATGCATACCTTTTGAACAAGCAATACTTCTGCTAGGTCTGTAGTCCAAAGAGATTTTAAAGAAAGATCCAACATGTTCAAAACTATGTATAGCACCTCTTTTTGTGGTGGCAAAGAATTGGAAACTGAGGGGATGCCCATCAACTGGGGAACGGTTGAGCAAGTTGTGATGTGTGATTCTGATGGAATACTATTGTGCTATAAAAAATGATAAGCAGGATGTTTTTAGAAAAACCTGGAAGGACTTAAATAAACTGTTGCAAAGTGAAGGGAGCAGAACCAGGAGAGCACTGTATACAGTACAATAATGTGTAATCATCAACTATGAATGATTTAGTTATTCCCAGAAATACAAAGATAAAAAAATGCTATCCATCTTGAGAAAAAGAACTGATGGAGTCTGAATGCAGATCAAAGCCTACTTTTTTCTTTATTTTTTGTGTTTTTTTGGGGGGGGTCTTTATTTTCCCCCCCACAGCATGAATCGTATGAAAATGTTTTGCATGAATGTATATGGATAACCTATATAAAATTGCTTGCTTTCTCAATGAGGAGGTAGAAGAAGGAGGAATGGAGGGAGAGAATTTAGAACTAAAATAAAAAATGAATATTAAAAATTGTTTTTACATGTAATTGGAAAAAATAAAATATTTAAAAATAATTTTTATTGTATTGCAAGCATAGCAATACTTCAAGTATCTGTGTTTTTGTGGATGTGGGTACTCTCTCCCCTCCCCCTTTCCCTACCCTCACACTAATGTTTAGTAGACTATCTGGCACATAGTAGGTACTTAATAAACGTTGACTGATTGAGAGCTGATGTCACTAGAACATTCATCTCCTTCCTGCCAATTTGATGATGAGCTTCTTTCAATCCAACCAGGCTGCTTCTTAGATGACAAACCCACAGTTGTGGTGCTCCTCATCTTTAGACTGAAGGTCATAGGGTCACAGATTTAGAGGTAGAAGAGACCTTAGAAATCATTCAATCCAACCCCATCATTTTACATATAAAGAGACTGAGACCCAGAGAAAATGACTGTGTCATACATTTAGAGCTCTAAAGGATCTGAGAGGCCATTGCATCCAAAACTTTCATTTTACAGATAGGGAAACCGAGGCATGGAAAGATGACATAACTTGCAGAGCTGGGATTTGAACCCTAGGTCCTTTGACTCTAAACCCATCATTCTTGTCATCACATCAAGCTGCTTCTCATATACTAACTCCTTATTGGAGATCTTTGTGTCATAGCCTCCCACCTAGATAGTAAGCTCCAGGAGGGAAGCAATTGTATTCTATCTAACATGCTCCAGAGTAAATGTCATAGGAGCTTAAGGAATATTTGTTGCATTGCATTGCATTGAATAATCACCCCTATTTTACCGATAACATCTCTGAAGCCCAAAGGGGTTAAGTGACTTGCTCCAAGTCACCTGGCTAATTCCACCTTGATTCTTGGTGACCTAGCAAAAACAGTAGTAAAGGGAATTCACATGGCCAGACTGGTGATCCATTCTCTGGGACAAATGTGTTGTCCCATTTTCCCTGGGGCTTGCATGGCTGATTCCATTTTGCTTGTGTTTAAAAAATGACAGTGCTCAGAGGTCCAGTAATCTAAGGAGGAGGGGGCTTGTTGTTAGCACATATTGTACAAGAAAACTCCAGTCTCTCTCTTTCCCTTCCAAAGGCACCCAAGTGCATGTTTCTCTGAAAAATTCCTGTGGGTTTCTTAGTGGCGACCCTTGCACTGAAACATCATAGCTCCTTTCCTCTTCCATCCCCAGTTGCACTGGGGGAAATGCAGTCACATCATTTGCATTTATTGCCTAGAATATCGCGCCTCGTCTGTAGCCCTTAGTCTGACTGAATTGCTTTTTTTGCTTCATGAGACACATAGCCAGGCAGCCTGGCTCCCCTCTCCTCATCACTCCGCCTGGAGTCACAGCACCCGCTGTAACCTACTTTGCTCTCTGATGCATTTATCATATTGATCGTATAAGAAATAGATCATAAGCAGAATGAAATTACCGAATGCAATGATCTGGGGTGTGCTATGGACCGGATCAATCTTGGGCAGCCAGGAAAAAAACCCTCTTGCTGTGACGTTTCCCAAAGTTGATTTTCATTGCAAATAGAAATTTCCATTAGCTGAGGCACCCTGGAGGGGAATGTCTGCTATGTTGACAAGGTGTGTGTATAAGAGAGACAGGCAGAGAAAGTCAGAGAGCGATAGAGAGAAAGAAAGAGAGAGACAGAGGCATAGGAAAAGGAGAGAAATAGAAAATTAGAGGGAGAGGCAGAAACAGATGGACAGAAGGAGAGACAGAGAAAGGCAGGGAGACAGACACAGGAAAAACATAAGTAGAGGGAGAGGCAGAAATAGACAGACACGGGGAAAGGAGAGACAGAAAGACAGAGACAGAAGAAGAGAGAAAAAAAACTAGAGAGAGGCAGAAAGAGAGGAAAAGGAGAGACAACAGAGTAGAGAGATAGAAGAAAAAGAGAGACAGAGAAAACTAGAGGGAGAGGCAGAAACAGAAGGAAAGGAGAGAAAGAAGCAGAGTCAGAAAGGGAGGAAGAAAGGAAACAAGGTCTTATTAACCACCCACTGTATACTAAGCATTACGCTAAATGCTTTACAAATATACTCTCATTTGGTCCTCACACCAAGCCCTAGGCAAAAGGTGCTGTTATCCCAATTTTATGGGAACCCAAAGCAGAGAGAGAGGTCAAATGACTTGCTTAGGGTCACACAGCTAGTAAGTGTCTGAGAAGGTATTTGAACTTAGGTCTTTCTGACTCCAGGCCCAGAGTTCTACCCTCTGTGCCACCTAGTTGTGTCTGGATGGAGATAATTCCAGAGTTGGGCAGAGAAATTGATAGATCAAGTTGGGTCCATAGAGAGAGAGACAGTGGACTTTTAATTTTTTTTATTTACATAATTTACCCACAAGAAAGGAAACTGTCTTGAGCTTATTTTCAGATAACTGCTCTCATTTATTTGATACTATACGCTGTATAAAGCATTGTCTTCATACTAATGCTGTAGAATAGTAACCTCCCATTTTACAGATTAGGCTAAATGACTAACCAAAGACCATGTAGCTAGCAAGTATGATTTAGGCTCATTACTTTTTCCACCACATTCTGGTTAAAGCTTCATTTACGATGGGGAATGCTTTCTCTGCCTGTTTCTGAGAGATTTTCCAAGTATTATTTATATGACAAGGGGGCGGGGCTGGACAAGAAGAAGGCTTTCCAGTGTTCCAATGGTCTCAGCATGAGTTGACCTCTCATTCTGTACCCCAAATGAAAGTGTCCAGGGAGCTGGGACCAGGCATGATTGTCTCTGTCCATCCCTGCTCTCTCATGTTCTCCCTGCCCTGGTTTGTGACTTTGTTGTGATGCCTTTGTTGTGAAGCCTGAGCTTTGACAGCAGTGTTCATGTGCCTAGGACAGTTTGAGGTTTGTTTACAAATGGCCCCTTGAAAACATGGGATTAGGGTTGCTTCTTCTCAGATCCCCGGCTCCAGACCCAGGTCTCTGTAGGAAGGAAGACTTTCTCCCGTCTGGAGACAAGACGGGGCTGGAGACCAAAGAGACAGAGGCCGATGGCAGTCTGCCACTGCAGCAGACTGAGGCAGAAACCCGTGATGGGAATGTGGTTCAAGGTCCTAGCCGCCCCCTTCCCACTGTGAAATCCATCCCCAGACATGGAGACTTGCAGTTATTGGTTTTGGCAACTGTCGTCATGCCAATAAAGTCATTGAAATGGAAGAAACCAGAGAGAAGGGAGAACAAGGAAGAGAGGAAGAAGGGGGAGATAGGGTGGAGGACGGGGCCTGTGTGCAAAGGCAGCTTTGGGAAGGGAAGAGAAGCTCCTTTAGAAGTTCCTTGTGTTCTTAAAGGGAGAAACGTCATGGATGCCAAGGGACTGAGTTCATGGAGAAAGGAAGGCACAGACATGAGCAGCGCCTCATCCAGGCCCCCAAAGCCAGCTCTTCATGTCCCTGTCATCACCCACCCAGACTACTCCACTCTCTCATGGAAACATCCCAGGGAGACTTTCCACAGGGCATCTGGCCAAGGGGGGTTTGAACATGCACAAGTACATGTTCCTACCCTTAAGGAATCAGGGGGAGGACATGTCAAACAGAGGCAAGAGTTCTGGTCTGGAGTTCAGAAGACTTTGGTTCTTGCATCAACTCTGCCTCAGTTTCCTTTGCTTGTAAAATAAAATAGATGACTCCTGGGATTTAAAGTTCACCAAATAACCCCTCCAGGTTCATGGAGGGGGAGGACCAGCTCCCCCAGGCCAGGGCTAAGGCAAAGGTGACCCCGCAGTAAAGTGCTGTGTCATCAGTCCCCAGGTGCTTCAATAGTTCAGGTCCTACCTACACTTGGCCTGGATTTTCCCCTCTGTAGATGTTTAAAACTGAGTTTACATAGGGTTTTTTTAAGTTACAAAATGCTTGAAGAACTAAAAATTACCACTAGTCTCAGAGACAGAGAGATAGAGAGACAGGGAGACAGAGAAACAGAAAGACAGACAGAGACAGAGAGTCAGAGAGAGGCAGAGAGACAGAGAGGAGATAGAGAGACAGAGAGACAGAGAGAGACAGAGACAGAGAGGAGCACACACCCACACCCACACATACACACACAGAGATACAGAGAGAGTCATTAGGACTACTGTCATCAGCTGCCAGCCCCTTGTGTGACCCTGGTAAGTCACTTCACTTCTACCTGCCTTGATTTCTTCACCTGTAAAATGGGGATAATAACCACACCCACCCCTCAGGCTTGTTGTGAGGATCAGACGAGATAATTGTATAGCACTCAGCACAGTGCTTGGTGCATAGTAGGTCCTCCCCCCACCAGCTTGTTCCCTAACACAGATTTCTTACCCTCCTTCCTGTTCCAATGTTCCCCATTTGCTAGAACCAGGGAATTTTTTTGTCTAGCTTTAATCCCTCTTACTGTACCTTCAGTTGTGTTCTTTTTGTCCATAGACAACAGCTGATCAGCACCATCTTTATAAGGATTCTTAAAGTATTTGACAGGAAGATCATTATCAAGCCACCCCTCAGCTTTATTTTCTCTAGACTAGACAACCCTGGCTTCTTGGACCTTTTCTTCATCATGCTTATTTCCCCATCCTCTCATTTTTCATGGAATTGCCTGGACTGGACCACTCCCCACCCCATATCTTGCTCCTTTGGTCCTATTCTGGGATCTGCCTTCTCTCCTGCTCCCTGTGGGGTAAGGTCTAAACTCTCAAAGACACAGTTCTCTTCCTCTGTTGGTGTCTCTGCACCTGCAGTAAGACTGTTCTCTGTGAAGATGGAGGTGTAGAAGCAGCAAGGTTCCACAGCTCCCACACAGCCACCCTAAATACCCATAAAATATGACCCTAAACAAATACTAAGGCTCTCAAACTCACAAAAATACAGAAAACACATCTCTCACTGAAGGTAGATCAGCAGCAGGGGCTCATTGTGGCAGGCCGGGAGCCAAGGCCAGCCCAGCCTGAAACCGAATATGGCTAGGCCCCAGGGTGGTCAGGAGGAGCCCAGCTGAGCTGCAGCCGGTCTACAAGAGAGAAGTTCTACAACACCCCCAGCAAACTCCACATCTATCAAGGTGTGAAAAATAAGGATTAGATAAAGGCAGTTTGGCAGCAGGGGCTCACCATGGAGGGCTGGGAGCCGAGACCAGCCCAGCCTGGAAACGTGGTCGGGAGGAGCTGAGCAGAGCTGCAGCATGAATCTACCCCAGGGAGCAGATCTACAGCACCTGAAGGGATCTTTGCATCTAGGAAGCCAGGATTAGAAATGGTCAGTGAAAGTGGAACTTTGAAGCTAAATTTGGAAGAGGAAAAGCAGTTTGGCCAATCTGCCCCCAGGGCAAGGAAGCAGTGGGGGAAGGGCAGGAACTACTGTAACTGGAGGCTGCCCCCACTGGGTTGCTTCAGAGCCCTTGGCTTGCGAACCCCGAAGGGGGGCTGAGTCAATTGATCAGGGCCAAGTGCTCTTGTGTTGAGCAGCCTAGATCTGGATCGTGGTCTTGTGTGGTGGTCCTGGAGTGTGCTCTCAGCAAGCCAAAGCTGAGGGGGGGCTGCAACACCCCCTTAATAGCTTCAGCAGCTGGGAAAACCCCAGTGATTTGGAACAGAGCATTAGCCCCTGGAAGCACAGTTCTACAAAGCTAAAAAAAACCCAACCAATTAATTGACTGGCCAACATGAGGAAAAGGAAGCAAAATAAGAACAGCAGTAAAACTCTAGAATCCTTTTTTGTGGACAAAAAGGATCAAAGCATGGAACGGGAGGAAGACAACACAGTCAGAACTCCTACACCAATTGCTTCCAAGACACTTGAAGAATGCCTAGAAGCTATACATCAACTGAAAAAGGACTTTGAAAAACAAATAAGAGAAGTGGAGGAAAAATTGGGAAGAGAAATGATAATGATGCGAGAAAATCATGAAAAGAGAGTCAACAACCTGACTGAAGAAAACAACACTTTAAAAAATAGATTCATTCAAATGACAAAGGAGTCCCAGAAAGCCAATAAGGAGAAGAAT
>CM053593.1:91373894-91395666 GCA_028646575.1 Pseudocheirus occidentalis
ATATATGAATACTTACACATATGTCTATATAGGAGGCTATATATGCGTATGAATACATATCTGAGCATGTGTGTATATGTGCATATAGAGGGTATAGGATCAATTGAATATGAAGGGATGATACTTTAAAAGGCAAAATTCTGAGGTGAGAGAGGACTAGAATGAGAGGAGACAGGGAGAGACAAAATGGGGTTAATCATCCCATATAGAAGAGGCAACTGTTAACAACTTTACTTTAAATTATTCTCAGTCAATTTGGCTTAGGGAAGAAATGGCATAAACTCTAAATTGGGCATCATGCCACACAGGAGAGTAGGGGGCATGGGGCTGAGAGTGGGGATGACGGAGGGGAGGGCAGGGTCTGGGGGAGTGATGCTGGAAACACACACTTCAGTAAAGGGACAGGGACAGAGTAGACAACAGAACAAGGGGGGGAGGGATAGGAAGGAGGGACATATGATCACTGTCAAAATATGTCCACTATGAAAATGTCCTGTATAATCACACACCCACAGCCTGTATTGAATTGCTTGTCCTTCCAGTGGGGGTGGGTGACAAGAGAGGAATGGAAAGAATCTAGAATCTAAAGCTCTGTAATACCTGCAACTAGGAGTTAAGATATACTGGGGCTGGGGTAGGGAGACTCTCCCTGCCCTACCAGAAGGTTAGAGAGCAGATCAGGGGAGGGGCTTTACAATGGGATTGTTGTTTTGGGGTTGAGGTAGGGGAAAGACAGGGAGAAAATTTGTAATTCAAAAATGTCATGAAAATGAATGATGTAAACAAGAAAACAAATTTTAAAAAATACTGTTCTCTGCACACTGCCTACCTCCTCCCCATCCCCAACTGATTGCTCTGGGTGTGCTTACTTACTGCCAGGGAATAAACTGAATGATGATGCTCCTGGGGACTCAAAGAACTGTGTCCCCATCTTCTGCAACAGAAAGAATCCCCCTTTTTAGGCAGGTTTTTAATCATTATATCCATGTACTTTTGTCTCCCTCAGTTTCCTCCACTGTAAAATGGATATAATTATAGCACCTACCTTCCAGGGTTTTTATGAGGATCAAATGAGTTAATATTTGTAAAAGGCACTGCAAGCCTCAAACTCCTATGTAAAAGGTAGCTATTGTTATAATGGTAATGATAATAATAATAAAATTCATGGTTCTGAGACTATCCTCTTATGTCCTAAGACAGACTCAGGGCACAGCTCATCTGTGGTTTAGCACTGGATTCAGTGGAAAGAACACAGCAGCAAGAGTTAGAAGATCTGAGTTCAAATATTCATGATCAAGTTCAGGTCCATGGTCAAAGTGGGGTAAGCTGTTTCATAATAGCACCCACCCCCCTCAGGCTTGTTGTGAGGATCAGATGAGATCATTGTATAGCACTTAGCACAGTGCCTGGCACATAGTAGGCCCTTTTCCCATTGGCACCCATTGGCTTCCCCTTGGCCCACCTGGGCACCAGTACTTCTCCCTTTCTCTTTCCCTTTAATTAGCTGAAATTCTTATGAGGGATATTCTTCCTCTATGACAGCAGAGAACTGCCTTTGTCATTTTCTGTACTTTTTTGATATGATACTACCTACCCTCCAAATGAAATGATATTTATAAAAAGTGCGTAGCACAGTGCTTGGTATATAGTAGGCACTATTTAAATGCTTAATCCCTACCCTCCCTTAGCCCCACACCTTGAAACATTTTAGTGCATTATAGGTGCTTAATATGTAAATTATAGAAATGTAAATGATTCTTCTTCTGGTGTTGGAGAATGAGTGAATATTTTAAGGCACCACTGAGCCTGTGCATTAGGGTGAGCATAGTGAGGTTGGGGTATGAATAAGAGTCCACATTCTATGTCTATGTTTGTGAAGCCTTGGGGGATACAAAGATGGGCAAAACAGTCCCTCCTCTCCCGTGAGACAGAGAAATAGAGAGACAGAGAGAGAGTGTTTCTTCTCTGTCTCTCCTAGTATAAAGGGGGGTAGGGAAGACAATGTGCAAACAACTATGTTATCTATCTGTCTGTCTGTCTATCTATCTATCTATCTATCTATCTATCTATCTATCTATCTATCTATTTGTCTGTCTGTCTTTCTGTCCGTCTGTCCGTCCGTCCGTCCGTCTGTCCGTCTATCTGTCTGTCTATCTATCCATCTATCTATCTATCTATCTATCTATCTATCTATCTATCTATCTATCTATCTATGCAATCTAATCTATAAGTATCTATCTAGGGCAGTGGATAGAGCACTGACCCTGGAGGCAGGAGAACCCGAGGTCAAATGCAAGCTTAGACACTTACTAGTTGTGTGACCCTGGACAAGTCACTTACCCTATTTGCCTCCATTTCTCATATGTAAAATGAGCTGGAGAAGGATAACTTGTCATTGTCCAGTTGTTTCAGTTATGTCCAACTCTTTGTGGCCCTATTTGGGGTTTTCTTGGCAAAGACTTTGGAGTGGCTTGCCATTTCCTTCTCCAGTTCATTTTACTGATGAGGAACTGAGATGAACAGGGTTAAGTGACTTGCCCAAGGTAACACAACTAGTAAGTGTCTGAGATTGGATTAGAATTCATGAAGATGAGTCTTCTTGACTCTAGGTCTGGTGGTCTATCCGCTACATCCCCTAGTATATATACTAGGGAGGGTGAATGAGTCAGTGCAATCTCTTCCTGACCACCAGAAAAAATAGGCAAATCTGCTTGCTGTGAAAAGAGAGTCAGCAATAATCACTTTGCTTTGCTTTGTTTCTCCACGTTGTTGGGGAAGGAAAGCATCCTTTTGAGAAGTTACAGGGGGAGGGGAGTATCGGGTTGTATGAAGCTGCATGGTGGGAGTGAGAAGGCTGCAAAACATTACACATAGCAGTTGGGTGGCTTAGGAGGAAGAATGCTGGGCTTTGAGTCAGGAAGACCCCAGTTCAAGTCCCATCTCAGATGCTAAACATGTGACCTTGGACAAATCACTTACCATTCTCAGTCTCCCCATCTATAAAATGGGACTAATGATGGCATTGATCTTGCATGGTTGTTACAAGGATAAAATGAAATGATACAGGATATCCCAAAAGTCTTAGTGCAATTTTAAGTTTTAATAGTTTAAAATTGCATTAAACCCTTTGGGATGCACTATATATGCAAAGTACTTTGCAAACATTAAACACAATTGTCAGTTATTATGATCAATTAATTACCTGCCCTTCCCTCCCCCCTCGTGACACACGCACGCACACACACACACCTCAGAGAACTAGGATCAAGGATGTCATCAAGGAAATGATAAGAAGAAAGAAGAAAAAGGAGAAGGAGGAGGAGGAGGGGGAGGAAGAGGAGGAGGAAAAGGAGGAAGAAGAGGAGAGGAGGAGGAGGGGGAGAAGAAAGGGAAGAAGGGCTGGTTATGTGTTCAGACTAGGGAATAGTTGATGGACACCCTGTGTGTTCCACTGGTATTCTGATGTTATTGGTCCTCTTTGAGACTGAAGGACAAACAGCAGCAACAACAATAATTAATAATAACCAGCATTTACGTAGTACTTGCAAAGTGTCCCATGTATGCTAACTGATTTATATCCTCACAATAGCTTTGGGAAGTTGATGTTCTCATTAAGCCTCAATTTATTTTATTTTATTTTTCAGTAGTATTTTGTTTTTTCTAATTATATGTAAAGAAAGTTTTCAACATTCACTTTTGTAAGATTTTGAGTTCCAAACTTTTTTCTTCCTCTGTCACCTTCTCCCTACCCCAAATGGCAATCAGCCTGACATAGGTTATACATGTAAAATATACATATACGTGTACAATCATATTAAACACATTTCCACATTAGTCATGTTGTCAAAGAAGAATCAGAACAAATAAGTTTCCTTCATTTATCATTTATTTATTATGTATGATAAAAAAACTGAGATAGAGGTTAAGTGATTTGCTCAGGGTGACACAGACCTTAAGTATCAGAGACCAAATATGAACTCAGCTCAGTGTGTTGTATGGAGACCTTGTGTAAGATTATGTGGACAAGTGTCTCCTAGACATGAATGGACTTCAGTGGAGGAGGAATCCAGCCCGATGCGGTCACAGATATGTTTGAGTATTTTAGGGGAAAGAGGAGAACATGTGTCACATATAAGAGGACATGTACAGTATCAACTGGAACTGAGCCAGCTGGGAAGCTAGCCAGCTAGGACACCAACATGGAAGTGGTGAAAAGAGGTGGTGTGGAGTTTTGGTCCCCAGTGACTCTACAGGAAGCTTTTAACAGCTGGGGTTAATACATGACAAATGGCTGGTCCTGTTGGCATGGCACTCCTTCTCTGTTCTGGACCTGGGATTCACAAATGACTCTCTTGATAGGGATGGATCCATTCCCTTAATGAAATGCACACAGTTTATTTTTACCAACTCTAATTACGTGAAGAGTGAGTGTCAGGTTTCTTTATCCTTCTGCTAGTCCTGAATCCAGTCCAACCCCACATGCCTTCTGTGCACCGAGGCTAATGAAGCTTTTATTGCAATGAGTTGGGAGCCAACCCACCTTTGGGGAAAGAGAAATATTAAAAAAAAAAGAAAGAAATACTTAACGTTTGTCTAGTGGGTGAAAAATTTCACAAGATAAATTAAAGTGTTTTCTGGCTGAACAGAGAAACCAGGGCAGGATGGTGGAGATAATTTTCCCAGGACTCAGAATGATTTATCTTATCTCTGTGTTCTTTAGACAAGAGGTTCTATTTATTTAGTCATTTATTTTATTAGCTTTTTTGAAAATACCTCCCAGCACCTGGCACAGGGAAAGTGACTGGAAGGGGGCATCAGAGAGCTTGAACTGGAGTCACTTGGATGAAGTCTCTTTGTGCTGCCTTTCTAGTATCCACATACCATAGAATCTCATGCCTTCATCAGCATAAGCACAGTAAACAGAATTCTGGCCTTGGAGTCAGGAAGACCTAACTTCAAATCTGGTCTCAAATACTTACTAGCTGTGTGATGCTGGGCAAGTCACTTGATCTCTCTCTGCTTCAGTTTTCTCAGCTGTGAAATGGGGAAAATTAATAGCACCTACCTTCTAGGATTGTTGTGAGGATCAAATGACCGGATACTTTTAAAGCATTTAGTGCCTACATAATACGTGCTTAAAAATAAAAAAAAATCCCTTTCCCTTTCCCCTTCACTTTTCTTTCCCTTTTCCCTTCCCTTTCCCTTTCCTTTCCCTTATCCCTTCCTCTTCTCCTTTCCTTCCCTTCCCTTTCCCCTTTTCCTTTCTTTTCCCTTTTCCTTTCCTGTTCTCCTTCTCTTTCTCTTTGCCTTCCCCTTTCCCATCCCTTTCCCTTCCCCCAGTAACCCTACAAGGGAAGTAATGAAAGTAATATTATCAGGCCCATTTTGTAGATGAGAAAAGTCATGGGAGAATATACTAAATGATCTGTCCCATTTTCATACATCCATCATTACTTGCCTTGTAGGTCCAAAGAGTCCTGAAAACTGCTTTTGCTGCCCTTGGTCACTACTGCTCTGGTGGTCACTATTCCTACTGTGATTCAGCTCTGATCACCTCCAGGACCTCTGATGGAACCACTGGGAACTCACAAGGTCTCCTAGACCCAGAGGCCTCCATATGCTCACAGCTTCCTGACCCCTCCCTGACTGCTGGGAAGGCTGTTCAAAGCATTCTTCCTACTTCAAATCTAAGAGAATGCAAGAAATGGATGGGTTGTTCTTTTTGTATGCCCACTGAGTTCTAACTCAGCAACCTGAGTCATTACATTCTGCATCCAGTCATAACATTGTTCATCATCATTCTGAACAAGCTTCTTGGTCACCAGTAGCCAACATCTGGCTCTCCCCAAGTTCCTACATGGTCACGTGGACTGGAACGAAGCAGAGAATATCTGTGGTTCTCTAAACAAGGTATCCCATTGGTTAGTGCATCCATGCTACTCTTACAAATAATATTAATGTATCATATTATTTAAATTTAGAGATCCCCAGATCTTGAGAGGAATAGAAAAGGGGAGGCTGCACCTTGGCTCCCCACATTCCTATTCTATGAGACACTAACGCATGTGGCACTCACTTAGAATGTTCCTGACATTAGGGAGCCTTGGAGAACAGAATATGGCATCCAATAGCTTTTCTATTTGCCTTTGTCATCAAGCTTTACTCTCTGTCAATGCCCTTGCTTTTGAAAAAGCTCTTTCTTTTAGTGTTCGTGCAATTGTGTGTGTTCATTGTGTACCAGGAAGGTATTTTTGAGCAATTAAGGTTTCTCACACCAGGTTTTCTCATTAGCCACAAAAGGCATACATGCTAAAGGGGCCTATAGTGCCCTGGCTTTCCCAGGGTGGCAGATGGCACTTTGGGTCCTGGCAGCAGACAAGTGTGAAGTTTCAGGGGCTAGAGGGCTTGTCTGGCATCCTATGCAAATTTGCCTCCATTTTGCATCCTTCCCAGGAGCTAAAACCAAACGGCTCTTGCTCTTACGAGCCCTTTTGATGCATGCTTAGTTAGCATGGGGAGGGGGTGGATCCCAATGCAAAGGCAAGTGGTGATAACAATAGCAGCATGGCAATAATAACAACAATAATAATGTTAGACTAGGGACTGGATGTATGATTTCATTGATATAATGACACTCCCTCTTACCAATTCAGGTCAGCACCTTCTCTGCAATTTAGTCTTAGAGAGCCTAAGAGAGTCTTAGAGCAGAGGTGTCAAATGCATGGCCTCATGCAGCTGGCAACACTCCAGAGTACAGCCTGAATCAGATGAAAATGTAATTGGGAAATATTTTTAAAATAAATAAAATACAATAGAACACTGATAATGTTACATTTAAAAACTAAGTCAATATATGGCTGGCAGAGATCCTTAAATTAGTGGTCCTGTTTTGACTTGATGAGACACTGGGCTGGAACACTACGAGGTTAAGTGACTTGTCCAGGATCATACAACCAGCACGTGTAAGTGATAGAACCTGAATCCTGGTCTTCCTGACTTTAGGCAATTACATATCACTTGACATTCTTTATATCATTCTAGCCTCACAACAGCTCTAGGAGATAAGGAATATCAATATTATTCCCATTTTTCAGATATGGAGACTGGATCTTAAAGATGTTAAGTCATAGCTAATAATAAATGTGAATGGCAGGATTTAGAACTGAGTATTTTGAATCCAAATCTAATGGTCCTCCCCCAAACTACCAAAGTCCAGGAAGTTGGCAAGAATTGACATTGAAGGAGAGTTCATATGGAGGGAAGTAGCATAATTTAATACAGAGATGTCAAACATCCGCCCCCCCTCCCCAGGTCAGATTAAAATGTAATTGGGAAATATTTAACGGAATAAATAAAAATACTATAGAACATAGAAGATGTTAATATGTGGTTTTCTAAAGTTGATACATGGGCCAAAGGGATTCATATGTACAGGTTAGTGGCCACTGTTTGTATTTAAGTTTGACACAATTGGTGACAGGACACTGGATTTGGAGTCAGGAAGATCTGGGTTCAAATCTTACTTTGGACATTTATTAGCAGTGGCCTTGGGCGAGTCACTTAAAGTCTCTATTTGCCTCAGGTTCCTCATCTATAAAATGAGGAGTAAGGAATGTGATGTTCTTTTCATCTCTAAACCTATGATGATAGGATTCACTCTGTTCTAAGCTGGAGATGGATCACTGGAGTCTCACAGATGCAGGATCTTGGCATGGTTTTCTCCAAGAAGCTCGAGTTCTGGGCTATTAGCCAGAGAAGATAGGTAAGGGTCTTTGAAAAATATAAAGGTATGGCAGAAAGAATACCTTTTGGGGTCAGAAGATTGTTTTAAGCCCCAGATTTGCTACTTACTAGCTATGTGACTTAAGTTGGTTATTTTTAAGCCCCCGAGTCTCAGTTTCCTCATTTGAAAAATAATAATAGTAATATTTGCTTTACTTGTCTTATAGGATGCTTTACATCTATGTAAGTTATATAAAATGCAAGTCTACCTTTGGGTTCTCAGGATCAAAGAGTATGGATATTTCAGTCACTTTCTTAACCTAACTATAAATTGTTTTCTATGGACCAATTTGTAGTGCCAGTGTGTATATGGGTGTGCCTGTCTTTCCACTGGAGTTAGGTCTTGAAATGACTCTGGCACCTAGAGATGTTGAGTCTTTGTCCTTGAACTTGCTGCAGTATGTGAACCACAGCTAGGCTGTGTGGCAGGAGAATTGAGAAACACCTTTTTTACTTTATTGAGTTTTAGCTAGAGTTATTACTTACAGGCCATGGTTCAGAAAATGTTGCTATATGTGATTTTTGTTCACCAGCCTGTAGAAACATACATATGTGGTGTCATTCAACAGAAATAATACACACTGTGATACCTTCTCTGATCCATTGTCATGGCATCATAGGGTCTTAAAATGCCAAGGGAGAAGAAGCATCGGTATATCCTACTAAGCCGAAAAGACTTATGATCAATGAACTGTCCATTTGTCCTTCAGAGATAAGTTCAGAGAAGTTCATCACCAGGTTGGCCACAGCGTAACAATTTTTTTGACCACAGCAATTATAAAAAGAGTAACTACTAAGGTGCTGAGAGGTTGGCTTTCTTTGTGGGTAGGTGGCCCCTGATTAGAATATTGAAGAAATGTGGGTGTAATAATTACGATACTCCTTGTTAGGTAGCCATCTCACCTTTGACACTTACTAGGTACAAGTCCTTGAGCATGTCACGGTACCATTTGGGTCTTAGTTTCTTCATCTGTAAAATGGGAAAGTAATGGCATTTTCTTACTCACTTAAAGGGTGGTTGTGAGGAAAGTATTTTATAAACCTTAAAGGGCTATATTAGCTTTAATATATTACATATTTATAATTATTATAATTATATTATTATATAATATTATTTAATATATAATATGATAATTATAATTATTAGTATTATTATTTAGAAAAGTTGGGCCTAGAGAGGTGGTGTGTACATAGAGCATTACACCTGGGATCAGGAAGACCAGAATGTAAATCTGGCTTCATACACACTTATTAGCTGTGCGACCCTGGGCAGGTCACTCAGCGTCTCTCAGCCTCAGTTTCCTTTTCTGCAAAATGGTGATAATAATTTGAATAATAATATTTAATAATATTATTATATATAAGGATATATATGTAATATATCCTTATTATAATATAAGGATAAAATGAAAGAATATCTGTAAAATACTTTGCAAACAATAAAGTACTACATTAATGCTGGCTATTATTATTTTTATTTTAAATGGTGGCAGGGCTGTCAAAAGACATTGATATACTTGATGGAGTTGTGAATTGGTCCGACCATTGTGGAATACGATTTGGCAAAGAAAATGACTAAAATGTCCATATTCTTGGACTGAGAGATGCCAGGGCTATGCACAACCTCAAAGAGGTCAAAGATAGAAAGAAAGGTCCCATATGGACAAGAAAATACTTATGGCAACACTTGTAATAGCAAAGAACTGGAAACCAACTAGATGTCTATCAGTGGGGGAATAGCTTAACAAGCTGTGGTACATGAATATAATGGAATGTTATGCACTTAAGAAATAATGAGTGGAGAAATGCAGAGAAGCATGGGAAGACATGTGAACTGATGGAACATGAAGTCATCAGAATCAGGAAAAACAATATGCATAATGACAGTGTAAATGGAAACAATGGCAGCCAATAAAAATGTAATGCTGTCTAATTATAATGCCCAAGCTTGGCCGTGAGGAAGAGATATGAGATTATGTCTCCCTCCCTTATTTGCAAAGGTTGATGGGGAGGAGGGGAAATGTGGATGTGGAACACAGCATGCAATATAGGAGCTGGCTGACGTGTTGGCTTGCCTGCTGAAATATTTTTCCTCTTTCTGATTTTTTTGTTAAAAGGGACAGCCCTCTGGGAGGGGGAGGGACATAGGCAGAAATGTAAGTGATGCGAAAACAAAAGGTAGCATAATAAAGCAGTATTATTCATGGATTCATGGGCTATCTGGGCTGGAAAAGACTTTAGAGATTATCTTGTCTAACTCTAAAGCTATCATTTTATAGCTAAGGAAACTGACCCTAAGCACCAGAAATAAGTGTTATATTCTACTCACTTTCTTCATTTCAGTCCCGGTTCCACACAGCCCCAGTAACCCAGATAGTTCAGGACAAAGCAGGGCTTGATTGTGAAGCTTCCTGTCCCTGCATCCCTTTCCCAACCCTGCTCTGGGGCTGAGCCAGCTCTCGTTTTAGGTTAGGATTTCTACTGTCATTTTAACTCCTAGGGAGGTGGTGTCGCCAAGGCGCCCTTGTCTACGACTTACATTTGTAGAATTTCATGATTCTTTGCTTCTAATCCCTAGGCGGAAGGAGAGCTGACAAACCCTGGCGGGACAGGAGCTGGCAGAGGAGCGTGTGGGGTCATTCATCCACACACAGGCCCCTTGGCTCTCCTCCCCTAATGGAGCGGAGAAAGCTGCTGTTATGGCTTTTGCTGTAATTGTTTCATGTTTATTGAACCCTGGTGTTGTTCAGAGTATCATTATCAATTACTGTGTTCTCTGAGCACCCAACAATAGACTTCTCAGCACACAGGTGACAAAATGCTTTTCCTTTTCTCCTCCTCCCTTTCCAGGAATAGACTAAAGCTCCATTACTGCCCGTTGTGTCCTGGAGATGACAGACTGATCCCAACTGGGTATTGGGTTTTGTGTATAATGGATCACAGAGACAGGGAGGCTGGTGGGTGCAGAGATTGATGGCTGGGGATGGGCCAACAATGCCCAGATATCTGAGCATGGGTTGGGGGGAGGAGAGGTTGTGAAAGGGGGTAAGGGGTGGGAAATCATGCATTAAGAGATTGGAAGCTCAGCCCTGGGGAGGGAAACTGAACTGCTTTTGGTTTATGGGATTTCCAAAGCCTTGGGAAAGGGAAGGAATAAGAATTTCTATAATGTCTACTGTGTGCCAGGCCTATATTAAGTGCTTTTTACACATATGACCCCAAATAAAATGTTCATCCCATGGGATAAAAAGCAATTCCGGATGTCACTTCCAGTGTGATCCTGGGTGAAGGGTGAAGATAGCTGCTCACCATCCTCAGCAGCTTTGCCAATGGCCAATGGCTTTCTCAGGACAAATGGCAGCAGGAGAAGAACAGGAAGCTTGAGAATCGAGCTGATTTTTCTCCTCACTTCTGAGTTCTGCTTCCTCTCTCCTGCCCTCCCTCTCCTCTTTAATTCTTATGTTTTTTTCACCTCCAACACCTCCCTCTTTCACTGTGGCTTTTCAACAGATTACCTCAGAGAAGTGATGCAACAGGAACGGCTCCCCCCTCCCTACCTCCTCCAGAACCTGGCTGCCGAATGGAAGGGTCCATACTCCATCCTCTCAAATTGTAATTTTACAATTCTCTTCTCTCGTTGGGGAGATCTCTAGTGAGTGGTACCTACACAGGGTAGAATGAGGTGGGGAGGGGGACACATGTATTCCTGTATTTTGCTGCTTCTTCAGTTTGCACTGCAGTCTTTGGAACATGTTTGGATGATGCTGTGAGAAGAGGTTCTGAGCCAGAAATGAATGTATAGCATCAGGGGGTGGTTGAGGGGATCCCCATGAGGCTTCTACACCAACAACACTCAGTCCTCAGGGACTTATCCTGTCAACATTTAAGGGGAGGGGGAATACGCCATCCATAAAGTTCCCATGGAGTGAAGGACAACTCTCCCTCTTCCTCACCAGCCCCCTCCAAATGAAAGGGGGGTGAAGGTAGTGGCAGAAACTAGCAATGATGGCTAACATTTATATAATACTTTAAGGTCTGGAAAAGCACTTTGCATATATTTTCTCACTGGATTCTCACAGCAGCCCTGTGAAGGTGGTGCAATAATTCTTATTTAACAGAGAAGGAAATAGGATGTGAGAGAGGTTAAGTCACTGGGCCTGTGTGTCTGAGGCAGGATTCCAACTTGGGTCTTTCTGACTCTAGGTTGGGTAATCTCTCCACTGAACTCCTAGCAGCCATTTAGTAACCGAAATAAATAATACTAGTAACAACTTACATTTATATGGTACTTTAAAATAAAGAAACTGTGATATGTCTTGAGATGTTGTAAGGATAGAAGCATACCCTGCAGCCTGGGACCCCAAGCTCTGAGTTTCTATGGTTTAGCTTTGATTTTGGGGTCTTCTATCCAAAGTCACTTATTAGCTCTTGTCCCCACCCAAGATTTCCCTTTGGAACATTGGACTATTGGTCCTGCCTAGGTCTCTACAGATGTAGGTAAAAAGCTCCCATATAGACAGTCAAGCTGACAATATACTTTGGGTACTGTAACTGCCTATTATAGTTAGACTGTAACTGTATAGATAGACTGTAGCTATCTGTATCTCCCAACCCCACCCCCAATAATGCAAAACATGCCCAAGATTCCCAGAAGCCCATATACATTCACAAAAACTCTTTCCCTCTCTTTGGTAAATCTTGACTCTCTAGCAGAGACCTATACAGCCCTTCAGACTGATAGCACCATCTTTATTCTGTTCCTGCAGAAAGGAAATGGAATTGAGTCTGATACAGGGAAGTGACCACTCAGCTTTCTTCCTTCTGTCCCCTCCTGCCACACACTTAGAATCAACTCAAGATTTGGAGCTTGCTCAGAAGGGAATTTTGTGCTTGTGGTAAATAGAATAATTCTCCCACCTACCCCCTTCCCATAGCATCTGCACAAATCAGCTTTTACCACAAGTGCAGGTTTGCTTCTCATCATCATGGTTCAGTCTTTTGATGTTCCTTCATTTCCAGGGTCATGTTCTTGCTTCTTTTATCTATTTCATAAGGCTAGGATCAGGAAGGGGGTAGCAATGGATAGAGAGCTGGGCCTGGAATCAGGAAGACCTGGGTTCATATTTGGTCATAGACACTAGCCGTGTAACTTTGGACAAGTCACTGAACCCTGTTGGCCTCAGTTTCCTCAATAATAAGAGAAGGAAATTGCAAATCACTCCAACATCTTTGCCAAGAAAACCCCAAATGGGACGATGAGGCATTGGATACAACAGAAAGGATCAAGAAAAATTCCTCTCCTCTCTACATGGTCTAGAAACTCTCACCGTTCTCTAACTTCCCTAACTGCTCCCAACTTCTGCCATCTTGGGTCATGTGGTTTCTTTTTGTCCTAAGGCCATGTAGTCTTTTCTCTTTAAGAACTTCTTGGTCATTCTGTCACTGATTTTCCATGGCTACCATCTCTGAGGCTAAAGAGTTATGTGGGAGACCATGTAGATGCTTAGGTTTCCCTTCCTGAATCCCAAATCTGCTTTTTCTTGTTCATTTCTTTCTCAGTTCTGGTGCGAGCCAAACCGGTGGTTCTCTTTTGCCTCTGTGATCAAGTATAGAATCTTCTGCTTGGCTTTTAAAGCCCTTTATAACCCGGCCTCTTCTTACCTTTTCAGTCTTCTTTCCACCTTATTACTCTCCATCTAGTCTATGGTTCAGTGACTCTGGCTTTCTATCTGTTCCTTGAACATGACGCTCCATTTCCCAACTCTATTTTTGCTAACTTTTCTCCATTCCCTCTCCATCTTCGTCTCTGCCTCCTAGATTCTTGTCTTCCTTTAAGACTCAGCTAAACATGACTAATGTGGAAATACATTTGACATGATCACACATGTATAACCTACATCAGAATGCTTGCCATCTTGGGGAATGGGGAGGGGAGGGAGGTGGAGAGAAAAATTTGGAACTCAAAATCTATATAAAAAATGAATGTTGGAAGCTATCTTTACACGTATTTGGAAAAAATAAAACAACAATACAAAAGACTCAAAGATCCACCTTCTGCAAGAATAATTTCCCAGTCCTCCTTCATCTTAATGTCTTCTATCTGAGATCATGCCTTCTTTGTCTGGCACATGTCTTGTTTTTACATAGCTGTTTGCCTTGTGTCTTCCCCTATTAGACTGGCAACTCTTGGGAAGAAGGGACTTCTTATTGCATCTTTGTATTCCCAGTGTTTAGTACAATGCTAGGCACATAGTAGGTGCTTAATAAATGCTAAGAGCCTGACTAATTGGTTCTTTCATGTCTTCACCAGCTCTGTCTGCTCTCTTCAATAGGATGCTGTTCAGATCAATAAAGGATCAATCGGTAAACAATTTTCTACCACACTCCATCAGACAGATGTCATCCAATAACTATCACTGCTCAGGGTACAGGATACCCCCTGAAATAAAGATCTACTCTACTGAAAAGGCATATGCTTCCAGAGCAGAGGGTACATAATGATAATAATAATAATAGCTAACACTTATTTACTGCCTTATGCTTTGTAAAGCATTTTACATATATTATTTCATTACATCAGGGTCCAATTGCTTGATAGCACTATCCATTTTGATTAAGCACCTCCCTTTATTCATCAGACAACCTTCTGATCTGAATTTGGATTCCCAAATAGACTTTGCTCCTGGGAAAACAATACTGAGATCCCTGACCAGCCAACACAAGTATATCTGGCAGTCTTGGTAGATGTAAACTTCCTTGTAAATGAATCAGTCAACCTTTTGGCTTATCAGTCTTTCAAGCTTGATTAGTGTGAATACTAGCATCATAGACTAAGTAGTGTGGTGTAGTAAAAAGAATACTGGACCCAGCACCTGGGGACCTGGTTTCAAATCTTGCCTCTGAATCTTAATAGCTGTGAGTATTTCCTCATTTTAAAAAGGATTTATTTTTTAAAAAATCTTTTATTTATTTTTAGTTTTCAACATTCATTTCTACAAGATTTTGAATTACAGATTTTCTCCCCCAGCTTTCCCCTAACCCCACCCCAAGATAGTGAGCCTACTGAAGTCCTTTCCCCAATCTGCTCTCTCTTATATCCTCCCCATTCTCCCCCCCAACTTTCTAGTAGGGGAAGATGAATTTCTATACCCCAGTGCCCATATATCTTGTTTCCCAGTTGCATGTAAAAAACAATTTTTAAAAACAATTGTTTTTAAAACTTTGATTTCCAGATTCTTTCCCTTCTTCCCTCCTCACCCATCCTCACTAAGAAGACAAGCAATTCAGTATAGGTTGTGAATGTATAGTTATGCAAAATGTTTTCATAGTAGTTATATTGTGAAAGACTAACTATATTTCCCCCTATCCTATTCCACTCCTCCCCCACTTATTCTTTTCTTCTTTGACCCTGTTCATTTTCAAAAACCTCTCCCCCAATCTGTCCTCCCTTCTATCATCCCCCTCTTATCCCCTTCTCCCCCCCTCACCCACTTTCCTGCAGGGTAAGATACCCAATTGAGTGAGTATGTTATTTCCTCCTTAAACCAAATTCAATGACAGTAAGGTTGACCTATTCCCTTTCAACGTTCTGCTCTTCTCCTCCATTGTAACAGTTTCTCTGGCCCCTTTTATATGAGATAATTTACCCTATTCTGTCTCTCCCTTTCTCCTTCTCCCATTATATTCCTCTCTCACCTCTTAACTATATTTTTTAGATATCATTTCTTCCTATTCAACTGATCCTGTGCCATCTCTCTATGTATACATGTACACACATATACACACACATATATGTATTTATATGCACTTACACCCTCCTATACATACATATATATTATTATATTGCAAATATTATGTATATGAGATGAGAAAAGTCTATCTCATGAGTTACAACTATTGTTTTTCCTTATGATTTCTTTTTCATGTTTACCTTTTTATGCTTCTCTTGTTTCTTGTATTTTAAAATCAGATTTTCTGTTCAGCTCTGGTTTTTTCATCAAGAATACTTGAAAATCCTCTATTTCATTGAATGACTATATTTTCTTCTGAAGCAGTATGCTCAGTTTTGCTGAGTCGGTGATTCTTGGTTTTAATCTTAGCTCCTTTGACCTCCAGAATACCATATTCCAAGTCCTTTGATCCCTTAATATATAAGCTGCTAGATTTTGTGTAATCCTGTTTGTGTTTCCACAATACTCAAATTGTTTCTTCCTGGCAGTTTGTAATATTTTCTTCTTGACTTAGGAACTATGGAATTTGGCTATGATATTTCTAGGAGTTTTCTTTTTGGCATCTTTTTGGAGAGGAGATTGGTGAATTCTTTCAATTTCTGTTTTGCCCTCTGGCTCTTGAGAATTCCTTGAAGGATGATTTCTAGACTCTTTTTTTGATCATGGCTTTCAGGTAGTCCAATAATTTTTAAGTTATCTCTCCTGGATCTATTTTCCAGGTCAGTGGTTTTTCCTATGAGATATTTCACATTGCCTTCTATTTTTTCATTTCTTTGGATTTGTTTTATAGTATCTTGATTTCTCATAAAGTCATTAGCTTCTATTTGCTCCAATCTAATTTTGAAGGCATTATTCTCTTCAGTGAGTTTTTGAAATTCCTTTTCCTTCTGGCCAATTCAGATTTTTAAAGTATTTTTCTTCTCACTAGCTTTTTGGGCCTCTTTGCCATTTGAGTTAGTCTATTTTTTAAGATGTTATTTGGGTATCCTTTAGCAGACTTGCAGACTTGCTTTTCATGATTTTCTTGCATCATTCTCATTTCTCTTCCCAATTTTTCCACCACTTCTCTTACTTGATTTTCAAAAGCCTTCTTGAGCTCCTCCTATAACCAGTTCATATTTTTTCTTGAAAGGTTTTGACGCAGGAGTTTTGACTTTGTTTTCTTATTCTGGTTCCATTATTTGATCCCTTTTGTTCCCCCCAAAGTATTCTATGGTCTGATTGCTCTTCCTCTGCTTGCTCATGTTGCCAGTCAATTACTTGACTTTTGAGCTTTTTGCCATGGTAGAACTCTGCTTCCAGAATTGAGAGAACTATGTCCCAAATTGATGGGGTTTGCACAACTGCTGCCAGAGCTGTTGTCAGAGCTATGAGGAGGGTACCCTCTCTATAGTCACCACAAGCTCTGGACACTGGCCCCAGGACTACCCAAGACTGTGATCCAGATCCAAGCAGGTCAAAACAAGAGTGATTAGTCTCTGAATGGTCACTTGGTCTCCTTACAATCTGCAGGCCAGGAGCCCTGGAGGCAGCTATGCTGCAGCAGCTGCAGCCACCATGCCTCTGACACCTCTCACCCCAGGGTCAAGGGTCAGACCTCTTCTGTCATCCAGTTCCAACAGAGTTCCCTACTGACCTTTTACTTTCTCTTTGGTATTTATGGGTTGAGAAGTCTGGAAACCACCACAGCTGCCAGTGATTCACTCTCCTGAAGTCTGCTCCAGCTGGTCTGTGCCACTGGTTAGGCTGCCCTGGGTCTGGGCCCATGCAGCTCACATGGGACTGTGCTTGTCTTCTAACCCTGTGCAATAGGGTCAGCCTGCCAGACTGCCTTCAGTGGGAGATTTGCTTCTCTCTGTTACTTTTTGGATTCTGTAGCTCTAAAATTTGTTTAGAGTCATATTTTACAGGTATTGGAGGTGATTGGTGTGGGAGCTTAAGCAAGTTCCTCCTTTTACTCTGCCACCTTGGCTCAGCCCGTATTTCCTCCTTTTTAATGTGGGGAAAATAATATCTGTAATGTCTGTCCCACAGGATCTCAGTGCTTTGTAAATGTTTGCAATTCCAAAAGTGCCTCATAAATGGGAGTTACTATTTTGAGCTGTAAGGTAGTAGAGATCATTTAGTCTAGGTCACTCAGTTTCTGGGCTAAGGAAGCAAGCTTGGAAGGGTGAAGAGGGGTGAAGCAATTTGCCCCAAGTCAATGAGATTAGAGATCAGGTCTTGTAATTAGCTACTAATTCAGTACTCTTTTCATCATATTGAATTGCACCTCCTGTCCCCCCACCTTTTCTTCCCCAGGACCTGATCTTTGCTGGATCTGATAATATCAGTTCCTGAGCCCCATACTGAGAACCCCAGACTTTTGTTGTCCCCAATAGGGCATACACAATCCTTAAGACCAAGTCCAAGAAGCTGCCTGACTTTTCTGTCCTGATTGTCTTGACAGCAATATGGGCAGCTAGATGACACAGGGGATAGAATGTTGTACCTGGAGTCAGGAAGACTCATCTTCCTGAGTTCAAATCTGGCTTCAGATACTTACTAGCTATGTGACCCTGGGCAAGTCACTTAGCCCTGTTTGACTCAGTTTCCTCATCTGTAAAATAAGCTAGAGAAGAAAATTGCAAACTACTCCAGTATTACTGCCAAGAAGACCCCAGATGGGGTCACAGAGAGTAAGACAGAACTCAAAAGACTGAACAACAATGAGGATGGCAATGACATGTCTGTATTTGTAAGGACCTGGAGCTTCCTTCCGATATATTTGGTAGCATTGGTGTGGACCATTTGTCACACTTTCCGCTTGGGAAGTTGTTGAGAAGCAGTGTAGTATTTGAATTGTCCTATCAGAAAGAGTCGTACAGTTAAAAAACATCTAAGTCAAGAGAAATTCCCCATGGGACTTGTGTATGCTATGTGTATTCTTGTACTATTCTGTTCATTCATCCCATCATTCATTCATTCATTCATTCATTCATTCATTCATTCAACATTTATTTATTAGGTGTTCATGTAGCCCTTGCCTCAACTTCTCCTCTCTCCAATCTATGAGCCTCTCAGCTGTTAAAGTGACATCGGTGAAGCACAGTTCTGACAACGCTACTCCCCTGCTCAATAACCTTCATCCACTCCTTATTGCCTCTAAGGATCAAATACAAATTACTCTGCTTCATGTTTAAAATCCCACACGAGTGCCATCCCACCTTCCCAGGATTATTATTCTTTACTTCTCTTCTCCTTCTCTATAATCTAGTTAGACTGGCCTTGCTGTTGCTCATATACAACCTTCCTTTACCTCTCTCTCTGTTTTTGCATAGGCTGGCCTCCATGCCTGGAATTTATTCCTAGTATCACCTTCTAAATTCCTAGCGTCCTTTAAAGCTCAGCTCAAGTCCTGCCTAGTACATGAAGTCTTTTTTTGATAATCTCATTTTCCCGGCTAATGTCTTTCAGAAAAAAATTATTTTGTATTTACTTTTAAATGTACATGTTGTTTTTCCTGGTGGAATGTAAGCCCCTTTAGGCAGGGACTATTCCATTTTTGTCTTTATTTTCCCCAGAGTCTATCACAGTGCCTGGCATAGAGGAAACACTTCACAATTGTTTGTTGATGATTACTCTAGTCCAGGGACAAGAATTCTGTGGCCTTGAGGCCACAAGCGGCCTTCTAGGTCCTTGGGTGCAGCCTTTTGACTAAATCCAAGTTTTACAGAACAAATCCTTTTATTAAGGAAAAAAAATAAATAAAATTCTCTTCTGTGAAGTTGAGATTTGTTGAAAGGACTGCACTTGAAGATGTAGAGGGCTACATGTGGCCTTCTGGGTCCTCTGGTGTAGCTTTTTGAATGAGTACAAGTTTTAAAGAACAGATCCTTTTATTAAGAGGACTTGTTCTGTGAAGATTGGGTTTAGTCAAAAGGCCACACTTGAGGGCCTAGAGGGCCACATGTGGCCTCAAGGCTGCAGGATTCCCACCTCTACTCTAAGCCCAAATTCCTCATTTGATATATGAAGAAACAGGTACAAAAAATGGAAGTGACTTGTTCAAGGTCTCAAAATGAGTCAGAATTTGAACCCACGGCCTCTGACTCTATATCAAATCTGTGTTCTTCCACCACTCCTGGCCCTCAATTTGCCTAACCTCTCTGATCCTAAGTTTTCTCACTTGTAATGTTAATAGGAGTTGACGATCTTCCCTGCCCATTAATAGGGTTTACATGGAGCCCAATAATAGAAGCTTGATTGGGGAGGTTTGTTTTTCAGGAAGGTTCATATCTTTTGTTACTCTGTAATTAGGCAGTGGGTCACAAAGGTTTTGATGTCCTCTGACCCTGAAGAAGTGTCTATACATACTCTGAGGTTAGCATTTTGATTTGGGGTTTACTCATGGGAAGAGTATCCCAGTGATGTAACCAGATGCTACTTGACTCTGGGTAGCTGTAAAAGAGGCCTACCCCCCACCCCCTGCACTGGCTTTGAAAACCCCAATGTTGGTGCTTCTTTCTCTGGTAATGTATGTATAGAATGGTCAGAAAGTTGGATCTGTCTGTTGATGTGTGATGTATGTGTTATTTGGTCGGATGGTTAGAAGCCCTGTCTGTCAGTCTATATGCTATTATTTCTGCTTGTTGTAATTTCCATTTGTATTTTCTCTGAAGTTCATGGTGCTGATTTTTTCCCCTGAACTAAGTAAATTTTATATATATTATATATAGATATATTAAATATATATTATATATACACATGTATATACACACATATACATATGTATGTGTGTATATACATACATATATATATGTATATATATAAATATTTATGTTTCATTAAAGTAAGATTGTTGACTTTTCTTTAGAAAAGCAGATCAAAGAACCCATGCTAGCAGTCTTCCTGAGTGCTGGTGTTACTGGTCTTACACCCCCACAGCAGCTGCAAGTAGCGTTGTTGTTATACCTGTAAATAGGGGATAATAATACTTGAACAGTATACTTTGGAAGGTGGTGGTGAGGATCAGATTAAGAAATGTGTGTTGAAAGCAGGACAGCTTTGAAAGTAACCTGTTGAATTTATTATGTACTTTAAAAAATGTAAGTTGTATGAAATAGGAATACACAGTTTTGCATGGTTTCCTTTTTTGTTCTACTTTATGTATGAAAATATTAATTTTTTGGTGCTTGTTAAGTTCTAACAAGTGGTTAGAACTAAGCAGCTAAGTGGTGCAGTAGATAATGCCTGGAGTCAGGAAGACCAGAGTTCAGATCTGGCTTCACACATACTAGCTATGTGATTCTGGGCAAGTAACTTCACCCTGTTTGCCTCAGTCTCCTCATTGTCAAATGGCAAGGTAGTATCTCTGCCAAGAAATCCCCAAATGGGATCACAAAGAATCAGACAAGACTGAAGGACTTAACAGGTTCTAAAGAGAAAAATTAAAAATTGAAAAAGGAAGTTAAAAATGACTGTTAATGGAGCAGATAGTGGATATAAAGTTCTATGGAGATATATGTTCTTATTGTTACCTGGCTTAGGGAGTGGATAGAGAAAGCATGTGTCTATGGGAATTGAAGGGATTAGAAGTAGAAAGCATGGGATTGAAGATGAGGAACTAAAAAGGGGTCTTATGGGAACTCCCACCGGCCATCACAAGGCTCCCCACCTTCCCACCAGCACCTTCCTAGTGCTTTTCTTGGTCACTTGATTCTAATCCGTATCAGAAATCCCCAGAGGGAAGTCTGGTATAGGAGGGGAGGGCTCTCCACCCTGGCTTAGCTGCTGGTGACCTCTGACCTCTGGATCCCTTGTTCTTTCAGAGGGCCTGGGGTTTCTGGAGTAGCTCAGCTCTGTATCACTTGTCCCTTGCTCAGCCCCAAGATGAGCTCTCCCTTCACAGCAGGGGGGAGGAGAGAGGAAGATAAATAAAGGATTTGGATGTCTGTTTGCTTTCAAGGAGTTGTTTGGTAGCTTGTCAGGAAATGATTTTCTATAAGGTTTGGTCCTGAAGGAATGTAGGTGGACTTGGGCTGTAATTGGAACCTCCTCTCCAGAGATTGCTGGGAGCAGGACTGGGAGGGGAGCAATTGACTCCCCAAATAGTGGTGGCCAAGACAACTCATTCCTGACCCACGCTTGAGGGGGAAAATGATGTTTTTCTTTTAAAGGGTGTAAAGGAAATCTTATTTTAAGGATGACAAATGTCAGCTGCTGTCTGTGTTTTCGAGGAGTCTTGGGAAATCAAGAAACCTCTTTGGAATAAGGTTTCG
>CM053593.1:91395766-91450874 GCA_028646575.1 Pseudocheirus occidentalis
GAAGGAAAGAGAGAGAGAGAGAGAGAGAGAGAGAGAGAGAGAGAGAGAGAGAGAGAGAGAGAGAGAGAGAGAGAAAGAGGGGGGAGGGAGAGAGAAAGAGAATGTGTGTGTGTGTGTGTGTGTGTGTGTGTGTGTGTGTGTAGAAAGTCATCCTGATGCAGGTACAGTGAAATTCCAGTGCTTCTTGATACTGTTCATCTTCTTGAGAAGGAAGAGAGTGCCAATGAAAGTCGGAATCATAGCCCACCTCCAGACAGGGCTAACCTCATGGTCTGATTTAAGCTGCACTGGGTAAGGTCCTCTGCCCCACAAATATCTGCTTTACCACTTGTCACAATACTTGAAATTTAACCATTAGAAATTCATTTTTTGTCTCTACAGATGGCTTTGCAAATCTTTTTTCTCTCCCTGAAGCCACCTCCCTCCCCTCCCTGCCCGCCAAAGTAGATTATGGCAGCTAGCTGGGAATAAAAATACTACAATCTTACTGTATAGTTATGATTTCTTTACAACCACCATTTGAGATAGGTAGAACAAGTCTATTTTCCCCATTTTACAGGTGAAGAAACAAAGGCTCAGCACAGGAGGCAGGGTGGTACAATAGAAAGAGGACTGACTGTGAAAGCTGAGAACATGACTTCAAATCCTACTTCTGTGTGACTTTGGGCAGTCACTTATGTTCCCTTAGCCTCAGCTTCCTAATCTGTAAAATGATGGCTTCTGAGCTTTCTTCCAGCCCTAGACCTAGGATTTATGACTTGTCCAGGGTCTAGCATCCTGCACTCAGATATCTGAACCTAAGTCTCATATCCTTTGTGGTAGGAAGGACCAAAGAAGAAAAGTCACAATTACATCTTATGTCTTGTTCTGTCCCAGCCTCTACTTTGGGAGCTGTGTATAGAAAAGGGAATATCCATTCCTTCCCAAATCTGCTTGGTTTTTAAAACGTTTTCTTCCCGATTTTGTCTACTTCTCAGGTAATAAACTTTATATATCTAAGCAGGGTCTGTGGGAGAGGGTAAGTTGGCGCTGAGCAACAAGCACCAGTCACGTGGGCAGTGGGCAGCCAGATGCTGCTCAGAGTGCCGCATCCGAGTGGGATAGACACGGGCACCATGGCCCTGGCACAGCCCCTGCTCTGGTGTGCCAAGGCTCACGCTGCGTGATCAAGCCGGCTTCCTCTTTTGAAGTCTGCTGCGTCCACAGATTTTAGGGAGCAGCTTGATAGAAGGGAGTGGGCACCGGGGAGTTTTGGAGCTGCAATCCATGTGTGCCATCTGTAACCGGCTTTATATAGTACAAAAAAGGGACACAGATCAGAATGGAATGATGTGCTTTGTTTGACTCTGGTAGAGGTTGGGGGGGGCACTGCTAAAAATTTGCAATGCGAATCTGTGACCAGGTGATGCTGGCTCTACCTCCTCCCCCTTTCTTTGACATTTTGAGGCACAATTAGCCTCTGGTTTCTCTAGAGATGAGGGTAGAGATGGTCACATCTAATGACTTGCTGAACAGAGAAGACAGTACCTTCCATTTGGATTTGTGGATTCTTAGACAGTAGAGGTAGTTTATTATTCCCACTCAATCATGTGGAGGGGTTTGAGGATAGCAAAGGCTAGATCCCACCTCTGAAGTCCATTGGTTCATTCTTCTGCCTCCAAGAAGGATGTGAGGAATTTATAGGAGAGATGAGGATCTCTCCTCTTCTTTTCATGGAAGGAGATTTCAAATTTTCCCCCACTTTAGAGCTGAAATCAGTTCACAGAATCACAGAATTTGAGAGACAGAAGGGACCTCAGTGACCATCTAGTCTAACTCATAAACAAAAGGAATTCTGATTGTAGTATACCAAAGGGTTATCCAATCTTTGCTTGAAAGACTTCCAAGAAAACCACAGCCTCATTGACATAACTCATTCCATTTTTGGACAGCTTTAGTAGTTAAGAAGCTTTTCCTTACATCATACCTTAATTAGCTTCTTTGAAACATCTATCCTCTGCTCCCAGTTTTGGTCTCTTGGGCTAGGGCTAGTCTAATTCTTCCTCCCTTCTACAATCCTTCAAAAATTTGAAGGCAGCTGTCATGTCCCCACTGAAGCTTCCTTTCTCCAGACAGACTATACCCACTGACCCTTATATGACTTGGAAATGACAGTGAAGGTTTTCAGGGTGACACCTTCTCTTTCATAATCCTCTGTCCATTAGGAGATAGTTACCTGGTCAATAAATCAAGAAGCTTGAGAAATTTGCTCAAGATCTAATCTGACACAGGAGTGCAAGCCACTCTTACAGAAGAACCTACTGTAGAGTTGTGGTGATGATGGAGCAGGAGGAAGGGAGATGCTCAGGGAGGGAAGGAGACTATAATGGGGAGAAAACTCTATACAAAGTCAGCAGCAGCACCCAAGCTAAATGACACCCCCTTTGTCTTCCCACAAAACCAATCAATCCTCAAGCATGTATTAAGTGCCTTAGAATAATAGCTAGTATTTTCTATAGTGCTTTAAGCTTTGCAAAGTGCTTTACAGAATAATCTCATTTTATCCCCACAACAACCTGTTAAGTCAGTAGTATTATTCCCATTTTTATAGCCTTCTATATACCAGCCACTGTGCCAGGGACCAAAGAAACAAAGACAAAAAAATGCAACAATCCTTGCCATCAAGACAGGTGGACTAATTGGGGGAGATAGAATATGCATATATATTCATATATAAGTGTACATATAATTAATATGAATTAGTCAGATATTATAGACATGATACATATACATGTATATCTAGGTATCATCAATGTATCTATGTATCTCTCTAAAAGGCATGATAATTAAGGGGTAAATCTTCCCATTCATAGGCTTTTTTTGGTGACATCAAACTGGTTTTGGACAGCTAGGTGGCACAGTGGATAGAGGGCTGTGCCTGGAGTCAGGAAGTCTTATCTTCTTGAGTTTAAATATGACCTCAGACACTTATTAACTGTGTGACCCTGGGCGAGTCACTTAATCCTGTTTGCCTCAGTTTCTTCATCTGTAAAACTGAGCGGGGGAAGGAAATGGCAAACCACTCCAATATCTTTGCCAAGGAAATCCCAAATAGGGGTTATATCACATTGTTGGATGTGACTAAAATGACTGAACAACAACAACAATAACAAATTGGTTTGGCAAATGACTCAAGATCTCTTTAGGACAGTGGTTCTCAACCTTTCTAATGCTGAGACCCTTTAACAGAGTTCCTCATGTTGGGGTGACCCCCAACCATAAAAAATTATTTTCGTTGCTACTTCATAACTGTAGTTTTGCTACTGTTGTGAATTGTAATGTAAATATCTGATATGCAGGATGTATTTTCATGGTTACAAATTGAACATAACCCACAGGTTGAGAACTGCTGAAGAATGGCCACTGGGGAGTACCCTGGATCCTGTGGCAAACTAAGTATCACTTGGGATAGAATCAACCAACAAATGTTGGTCTGAGCTACATCAAATGCCAATCTGAACACTTACCTAGAGATAAGTTGGTGGAGCCTTCATCAGTTAGTTTTGTTTTCGCCCTCAGAACTCCATGAACAAAGGTGAGTGGTCACTAGTACTCTACAGGGCATCTTGACTAACTCAGAGAAGTCTCAGACTTATGGCAGTGGTATGAATAATTCTTGAGAACTGATGACCTACCTTGTATATTGTATTATGTCTCCATGGCCAGTGTTAAATATTAGCAGCCTCCTTGCCCCAATGTCATTCAATAGTCTTCCAGTTTGCACATATATTTACATATATGTAAACAATCTCATGTATACATATGTACATATACATACACACAGAGACATAAAGCTGGAAGTAACTTCAGAAGTCATTAAATCCAACCTCCTCATTTTGTTGTTGTTGTTCAGATGTCTTAGTCAATGTCCAACTCTTTGTGACCTCATTTGGGGTTTTTTGGGCAAAGATATTGGAGTGCATTGCCATTTCCTTCACGCATTTTTACAGATAAGGAAACTGAGATAAACAGGGTTAAGTGACTTGGCCAGGGACACACAACTAGTCAGGTTTGAACTCAGAAAGATGAATCTTTCTGATTCTGGGACCAGCTCTCTGTCCACTGGGTCTTCAATCTTCAATCTTCAGTCTTCAATCAGAATAGGAGAAATAACTCTTAAGTTAACATCAACATACATAGCTCATGTGCACTCCCTAGTCTGTTCATCCTCCCTTAGTCCCAAGATCAGCCCTTCCCAGAGGCAGATGGGCTGCTAGCCCAGAAGTGTAGTATTCCTAGTCATTCCCAGTGGGGAGCTGGCAAGGGTGTGTGCCCAGGGCTTTTCACTCATGACTAATGCCTCTGTGGTAGATCAGTGTTCACAATGCTGGCTGTTAGAATTTCCATTGATACAATGCAGGAAACTCAGAGCACCCTGTATGTCTATATCAAGGGTAGCACAGCTTGAGCAAGCAGGGTGCCATCAGGCACTTGGTATGGGGCCTTCACTCCCTTGCTTCACATCAGTTTTATTCCCATATATCTGTCCCTTCAGTCCCAGAACAAAGCCTCTATAGACATTTACCATTTTTTTCCCCACATAGAAATGTATTTGTTGTTGAGTTATCAGAGCCCTTTCAAGAGCAAATAGCACAAAGGTTAAGGGCAAGCAAATTGTTCCCACTTGATTGACCTTATTTCTCCCCCAACCCAAACATCTGAAAAGTTGGCATACCCACAGCATCTCTTGTGCAAGGATTCTCTAAATCTCTTAGCCCTCTGGCTAGCACATTCATTACAGACAATTGCTTCTAATATCTAGCTTTTCCTAATAGTTTAATAAAACTGTCTTGCAAATGACCATTAGTTAGAGAATGACAGAATTTTAAATCTGGAAAGGAGCTTATAGATCAATTCCCTCCAGAACACTGGAGGAAACTGAGGCTCAGGTTCATGATCACTTGTTATATATCACATGGCTATCTGGGACTAGAACATAGGGCTTTTTTTCCTGGTCTAGTGAGCCATCCACTACATTGTTCTAAATCTGGCTCAGTTTAATTAAATTCAGAAATATTGTTGCAGAGCATTGAGTTGGCACTGGAGAATATAGAAAGTTCAGGAGAGAGAATCTTTGCTTTCATGGAGTTTATGGTCTATTAAGGGGATAAGACACATGGACAAATAACTATAATATACAATAATATATATGTAAAACAAAATATTATGTGAGGGGGGATTTTTGCTATACTATGTCACGAGGGATTTTTTTTAAAACCAATTGGGAGAGTCAGAAATATTTTAATGGAGAAGATGACATAATATTTGGATTTTAGAGGATCACCAGATATTCAACATACAAAGAGGATGAGAGAGGATAATCTATGCCTAAGGAACAGTATGAGAAAAGGCATGGATTGGGGAAAGTACAGCACTTGTTCAGCAGGCACGGAGTAGTTGAAGTCAGCTTGTGTGTATAAAGTGGCTAGAGAGGAGCTGTAGGAGATATATATGGAAAGGTAGAGTGATTTCATATTGTCTTCCAAGAAAAGTTTGAACAACTTTTCCTGGTCTTCAAGGTCCTTTACAGTTTGGAGAGGAAAGGCATTGATCAGGTGGCAGCTGAAAGCAATGTGGCCAAACTCAAATGGAAATGGGGGCCACTCATCCATACATAAGGATCCCCTATGTCTCATGAGAATTGACTTAATTTTAAAATGTAATGCTATCTGTATTTTATTGTATTTTTGTCTATTTTGTGAACTATTTCCCAAGTGCATTTTAATCTGGTTTGGGCCCCACTAGGCAGTATATTTGATATCTCTAGTTTAATGGATGCATTGAAGGGGGAAAGAATGGAAGCATAAAACCGATTGCAATAGTGTGGGTCGGCAGTAATGAGAGTGATTGAGAGTAATTGAGAATAGAGAGGAGAGGACAGATGTGAGAGATGAAACATATGTGTAACTTAGTAATTGAGGGGTCAGGATGAAGCTAGAGATAAAGATAATGATGTTGTTTGGAACTTGGGAGACTGGATTGATCAACTAATCATTCAGTCAAGAAGCACTTACTGATCACCTACTATGTGTCAGGCTTTGTGCTAAGTTATGGGGATACAAAGAAAAGCAAAAATGATCACTGCTCTCAGGGACTTTACATCCTAATGTGGGGGATATGCAACATGTACACAAATAGAGACATAGAAATTGTATACAGATATAGAGGACGTATAGGGAAGGAACTAGCAGCTGGGGGAGAAGAGGCAGGGAAGACCTCCTGTGGAAGGTGGTTCTTTTTTTTGAGTGGGGAAGGCAGCACATTTGGGGTTAAGTGACTTGCCCAAGGTCACACAGCTAGTTAAGGGTCAGGTGTCTGAGACTGGATTTGGACTCAAGTCCTCCTGACTCCAGGGCTGGTGCTCTATTCACTGTGCCTGCTAACTGCCCCGGAGTCTCTAAAAGGGAAAAGTGAGGAGGAAGAGCATTCTAGGGATGGGGAATTGCCAGGGGAAAGTCATGAAGATGGGAGATAGAATGATATGTGAGAAGAACAGCAAGTCATCTTGTATGCATGTACCATAGAGAATGTGAAGGATAATGATGATGGCAGGATGGAACAGATAAGACTGGGAGTGTGGGAGTGGGATAAGGGCGATCTTGGTTTTGGACTTTTTGGGTGCTTTCCTGCCATCTACCCAGGATGAATAATAAGCTCTTATTGGCAAAGAGCAGAGAATCCTGACGTTGCTTATTTTCTTGCTACTTACCCAGACCTGGACTTTTCTCAGGGGTTATAGAAAATATTTTGCAGGATAACAACTTATTTTATATTGTTTTCAAGGTCAGACAAGGTCAGAGTCACATGAATACTTGGGATTTCTGGATTCTAGTCTCTGCTTTTCCTCTGTGTTGTTGTGTGATGTTAGTCAAGTCCTTTCTCTTTATTGTTGCTTGTCCCTCTAGGATGAACAGATCCCATAGAATTTGAGTTGGAAGGGATTTCAGAGTCCAAAGATTCCAAACCAAAGTTGACCCCAAATCCCTCTACAAGAGAGATTCTTATCCTAGGGTCCATAGAACTCAAAGGTGTCTATGGACAACTTCTAGGAGGCCTGTGAACTTGAATGGAAAAGAATCATCTGTATTTTCATCGATCTCTAAGTATTTCCTTAAATCATTTAAAAATGTTATTCTGGTAAGAGGTCCATTGGCTTCTCTAGGTTTCCAAAGGGGCCCATGACACAAAGAAGGTTAAGAAACCCCTACACTGTCCTGAGGAAGTGGTAGAGGCCATTGATCTTCTACTTGAAGATTCTCAGTGAAAGGAAACCTACTGTCTAGTGAGGCAGATTAGACCATTTTCCTTTTCATTAAATTTTTAAAAATCTGAACTTCAACGCCAAAAAAAGAGAGTATTTAAATACACACAGCAGAACATACAAAAAGGATTCTGTATGAAGCTGAATTTCATTCAATTTGATTTTCCACAGTATTTTAATAAATTCTCCATACTTTCAAAACTGTCCTGCTTATCTGTTTTCTTTCTGAACCTCCTGCTCTTTTCTGTGGATTTACAAAAATGTCTGAATAGCCTTCTTTTTTTCTGCCATCTTCACTGCTGTCCACCTCTACCTTCCCTTAACGTGTCTCCCTCAATTAACTGAAAGAAAAATCCTTGTAACGATTAGACATAATCAAGAAAAAAACTTGTCCATAGAGTTGCCATACCCCAAAATGTCTCTCTCTTTCTTTACCTTCTGGCAAGTTTAATCGTTAGCAAGTTTGTTGTCTTACACTCGGCAGACTCTTCCCACAACTTCTACCCAACACTCTTAGTTTTGCCCTTTGAGACAATGTAAAGAAGGTCTAATCCCTTCTCTACTTAATAGCCTTTGAAAAATCTGAAGACTTTGAGCATGTTGTCCTTAAGCCTTCTCTTCTCCAGGCTAAATCCTCCTACTTCCTTAACTCGACTCTTTTCATGACATAGATTCATCTTCCTGGTATCCTGCCTCTCTATTCAGGCCACCAGATGATGCTTCATTCTGAGGAATTTTTATTTTGGATGATATTTTTTAGTAAAGTGCTACTTATTATTAACAGTTTGGAGATTCATTTTGAAATGGAATTAAGGGACAGCTTCTGGGTACATTGTACTTCTCTGAGACAGGTCATGAAGTGGCTGTTCCCTTCTAGCCTCCCCAGATGGGCTTAGTTCTTGGCTGCTAGTATGGATGGTCCCTGGTGCTTTGTGAAACTGTGTCTCTTCTTTTTTAATGAGCCTAATGATTAATTAATGAATCTTTGGTCTTTCTGAGTGAAACAAGTTTGGGAAGAGATAATTCTCCTGCCAGAATCCCTGGAACATTGATCAGGCAGGGTGTGTGTGGGGGTGTTATATGCCTGGTAGTTCTTTAGTTAGTTTTCTGATGTCTTAAAACAGCCTGTACACGTGATCATTGAATCAACCTCCTAGTTTCTTGAGGTTGGCCTCATTTAGGGCTTTTGCAGATTCCATGTGATTTCCTGCTCAGAGCAGACCTCTGGGTCATGTCTTAGCCAACAAGTGATGGTAGCCAAGGAGACCAGGCAACCCAGATACCCCTAGAGGGATCATGCCCTACAAAGAATGGCACAGATCACCTCATCCCCAGCCTTATGCCTCTCAGGTGGTTTAGACAAAGATCGTGTAGAGGCAGGGGACTTGACAGAATGACCTGTGTAGAAGGTCTTAGTAACCAAAGGACACTTTTGTTTGATTGTTATTCAGATGGCAATTAGTTAACTAACCAACTACCATTTATTAGGTATCTACAATATGCCTCCTACCATGCTAAGCATTAGGGATATAAGAAAAACAAAAAAGATAGTTCCTACCCTCAAGGAGCTTACAGACTAATGGAAAGAACTGAAAGAAGCATTTGTGAAATGCCTACTATGTGGCAGACACTGCTAACTTTACAAATATTAACTCACTTGATCCTCACCTTGGGAGGTGGATACCATTATTATCCCCATTTTATAGGTAAAGAAACTGAGGCAAACACAGATCAAGTGACTTGCCCAGAGTTATACAGCTAATAAGAGTCTGAAGCTAGATTTGGGTCCTAGGCTTTATCCACAGTGATGGAGAATTAGCATATAAAAATTACATACACAAGATATACAAAGGGTAAAGTGGAGGCAATCTACAGAAAGAAGCCACCAGTATTGAGGTGGATTGGGAAAGGCTTCCTGGAGAAGTGAGGATTTTAGCTGAGATTCAAAGGAAATCAGGGAAGTTAGTAAGCAGAAATGAGGAGGGAGAGAGTTCCAGGGAGGGGAGAAGATATAGCTGGATAGTGAATTCCATAAAATCATGGAGCTCAGAGAAGGCAGGTCCATCCCGTTCCTTCAGGAAGGCACCGTTTTATTCTGTCTAGTTTACATCCCAGGCTGGGGAAATCTAGGGAAGTCATGTGACTCACCCAAATTATACTGCTAGCAAGAAGTAGGCAGGAATGGATGCCCTATTCTACTGTTTCCCACTCCAAGGTCTTTTCTTGAACCAAGTAGGATATAATCCTCTCTGGCTTGTCTTTAGAAACTCACAAAGCTCCTTTACTGACATTGTACTTTTCCCAGAAACAAAGGCCCACCTTTTCAATGTCAATATTTCCCCCACTGTCATTGTATGACTGTGAGATGTGGAACAAAAGTATCTTAGAACTGAAAGTGGTCATCAAATAGTGGGCAATGGAAAGAAACATGGTGGATGTGAGTGGGTTGCAACATACAAGGAAGAAGGAACTTCCAAGAAGAACAGAACTCAAAGATGTCATAGAGAAATCTAAGAAAAGACATTAGGTTGGTCCCATGGAGAGGATGAACAGTGACAGGTGGGCAACCTGAGTTAATATCAGGAGAAAGTGAGGTAGATCTGCTACACACTGAATATATACCTTGTGACTAACTTGGGAGATATCATGGAATAAAGTTGTATAGGATGGGTAGCCATGTGTGGTTTATAATTGGCATCATTGGGTGGGGGGGGACATCCAAATCAATAGGGGAAGTTAGGTGCTGTGGATAAAGTGCTGGACTGGAGTCAGGAAGACATCTTCCTGAGTTCAAATCTGGCTTCAGATACTTAGTAACTGTGTGACCCTGGGCAAGTCACTTAACCCTATTTGCCTCAGTTTTCTGGTCTGTAAAATGAACTAGAGAAGGAAATGGCAAACCACTCCAGTATCTTTGCTAAGAAAATCCCAAATCAGGTTGTGAAGAATCATATGCTATTGAAATGATTGAATAACAATAATTCAAACTGATGAGCTCACTGATCCATTTGGGTTGTTAGTATTTGAATAAGGTATCAAGAACATCAATGTAGAAAAGACTTATATGAACTGATGCAGAGTGAAGTGAGCAGAACCAGGAGAACACTGTATACAGTAACAGCCACAGTGTGGGGTGACTGACATTGATAGACTTATCTCTTCTCAGAAGTGCAAGGATCTAAGACAACTCCAAAAGACTCATGATGGAAAATGCCAGCTATATCCAGAAAAAGAAGAACAGAGTCTGAATGCAGATCGAAGCATACTATTTGCTCTCTCCCCCCCCCACCCCGCTCTCTCCTTGTTCTTTCTTATGGTTCTTCTCATTGATTCTAATTATTCTTTACAATGTGACTAATGTGAAAATGTTTACTATGAATGTTTATATAGAGCCTATATCAGATTGTACTCCATCTTGGGCAAGGGAGAGGAGAGGGGAAGAAAATATAGAACTCAGAATCTTATGGGAGTGAATGTTGAAAACTAAAAATAAATTAATTAATAAAAAAGAACTATAATAAAAAAGAATATCAAGGTATCTGGGAATCAAGAGACCTAGGTTCTAGCTCTGTCTCTGATACTTAATTTGCTCATAATTACAGAAACATTAATGACATTCTTATTGATTGCAACAGAATCTCTTGCTAGGTTCTGGGGGAAGATACAAAGTTTAGAAAAGTCACTTGCCTGGCCCATAGGAAACGCTTAATAGGGAAGGGGCAGGAAACAAGCTTTTAATAAGCACCTACAATGTACCATCCATTGTGTTAAGCACTTTATAAATAGTATTCATTGGGTCCTCATAATAGCCCTGGGGGGTAGATTATATCACAATTTTCATTATGTAGATAGAGGTTAAATGAGTTGTCTAGGATCACACAGCTAGTAAGTGTCTGAAGCAAGATCTGAACCCAATTTTTCATGATGCCAGGCCTAGTGCTCTATGCACTGTACCACATAGCTGCTAATTAGCCAAGTGACTGGCTTAACCTCTCTTGATTCCAGTTCCCTCATCTATAAAATGGGTATAATGTCAATACTATTTCATTGTTGTGAACAAAATGTACGATTAACTTTTACTTTTTTTTTTTTGGAGGGCTGTTGGGGTTAAGTGACTTGCCCAAGGTCACATGGCTAGTTTTTGTGTTAAGTGTCTGAGGCCGGATTTGAACTCAGGTACTCCTGACTCCAGGGCCGGTGCTCTATTCATTGTGCCACCTAGCCGCCCCATGATTAACTTTTAAATAAAACAGAACTGTAAGTTATTATTATTTTTAAAAAACCAGGCAAAATTCTGCCTTCTAGCATTGCCTTTGAATTTTTTTCCTTCTGACTTTCACTTCCATTTCATTCTTCCTCATTAGTCAATGCAAATCACAGAGGTCCTGGGCTTTGGGTTTATCTTTGTGTAAAAAAAAAAAAAGGAATCTGAGTCTTCCAATTTTCATCTCCATCTTTAATTGGCATTAACCAGAACACTGACGGAACTGCATTTCCAAAGATTTCCTCTAATTCCACTGACCTGACCTCTTGCTGCAGATGCTCTCAAGATTCAGCCTGGGGAATCTAGTATACAGGCATCAGAGAGGTGCTAATACATTGCAGGATGGGGTGGGGGTGGGGTGAGGGTAGAGGACCCCTGTTCCCAGTGCCCCTACTGGGTTGCAAATTGGATCCAAACCTAGATGTTTCAAAGGCCAATATTTTTTTTTTCTTGGATTCTTCAGACTCTTCCACAGACATAGACTTTTTAGGTGGCTCTACACAAGTCACTTAATCTTCCTGATCTTCTGTTTCTTCATCTGTGAAATGGGGAATAATAGCACCTACCTCACATAGTTGTTGCAAAGGTCAAATGGGATAACATGTGTAAAACACTATCTAAATGAAGGAGGCAGCCTTTGAGTTTCCTTCCATCTCTAGAAATGTGATCCTGTGATCTCAGAACCAAAGCTTAGTCACACAGAAGGCTAATGCTCCAGGCCACAGATTGTCCATCCTTTCTTGTGATTTTCTTGTGGCCTCCTTTGAGGCATTTCATGATCAACAGCTCAACAGGAAGAAAAAAAAGCAGTCCATTTCACTTATTACATGGAAATCTCTCTTCACTGTGGGGAACTGAGAGAAAGAGAGAGAGAGAGAGAGAGAGAGAGAGAGAGAGAGAGAGAGAGAGAGAGAGAGAGAGAGAGAGAGAGAGAGAGAGAGAGAAAGACAGAGACACAGAGAGACAGAGACAGAGACATAGAGAGACAAAGAGAGAAACAGAAAGACAGGTAGAGAGGGAGATACAGAGAAAGAGACATTGAGAGAGTACCACTCTCTAAGTGGTATTTCTGATATTTGACAGGCTTTCTAGAGATTGTACTTAGAGATGGAGGGACAGAGACCCTAAATAAAAGCTATTACTTTAGAGAAGACCCCGATTTACTTAGGGGGAATCTGTAGGCTCTCAGAAGCTGATAGACTTTGGACAAGGCCCTGATACCCAGGAATGGGAAAGAAAGAGCACATTTCATTTGCCATGTTGTCTCATTTTTGTGTATTCATGGTAAATAGATTATTTCCTTTAGCATCTCCTAGTCCTTCCACCTGGGCACTCACCTCTACTCACCCCCAGGACTACAATTTCTGCCTGAAAAGCCTCTTTACTAGAGAAATGAATTTGTTTCTGGTTCCAGTGATGAGTGTGATTAATGTCTCCTCTTGCAGTCCTGAAACCTCAATTTAAATTTTTTCCTGATTGCCTTGGTCAGAAAATACCGCAGCCAGTTGTAGTCTTGTTTTCTATAAGAGAGTCGTTCATGTTCCCTTGGGTTTCCAAAGATGGCAGTAACATAATTAGGGGACAGTTTGGTGTCTTTGAGAAAAGAGGAGATAGACCTTTAACTTGTTGCCCCTATGATGTTTGGTTTTTAGTTCACTTATCATTGTTACTGTGTTTTTGTTCAAGGATAAAGAAAGGGGAGGGGCATAAGGGATTTTTTCCATCAAAGTCTTGGATTTTCCTCATTCTTCTTGGCTTGTCAAATTATAATTTCTCACATTGTGGGGTTAGGTGCACATTGATTTTACTATATAACCAGAATTTTGGAGACACACGTTCACGTATGGTTCATAAAATCATAAATTTTTTTTAACTTGAGGAGATCTTAAAAAGGATTGTGTCCAGTTTCCTCATTTTTCAAATGAGGAAACTGAGGCCTAGGAGATAAGTGACATGCTCAAGGTCATAAAGATGAGCCTAAGCTAGAACCCACATTTCTACTCTTTCCATGAGACACTTTTTCATCTCACAGTTTCATCTGATTTAGTTCATAGGTTTGGGTCTACAAGTATAATAGGCATAACAAATGGCCTCCACATCCACCTCCCAGGCTTTTAGTTCATGCTTTGGTCTCTGGAGGGATGTGATCCTTCACTCTTTGGTCCTTGGGAAATACCTCTTCTAGAAACCGCACTAACTTCATGACCATTTCCATCACCAACTCAGGCTGTGTTCTTTTGATTCTCTTTGAGTGTCTTGTCATCTCTCTAAGTGGTATTTCTGAGATTTGACAGGCTTTCTAGGGATTGTACTTAGATTCCACACTCTTAGTCTATCTAGGATTCCCAGATTCTCCCATTTCCTTGTGTCTTTTCCCAGGCATAGCATTCTAATTGGCTTGGTGCCTCAGTTATGTATTTAGGATATATAATACTGAATTCTTTCTCTTTCTCTTTGTTATGGGTTATCCTAGGCATGTCTGTTCCCTTCTTGCCTTCTGATCATGGGAAAATAAAGACATGAGCTTTCAGATTTGGAAAGGTCCAGAGATCTCTTAGCTCAACAATCTTTATTTTACAGACATAGAAACTGAGTTCTGGTGACTTTCTATGGATCACATAGTTAGCAAATGGTGGAACCATAATAAATAATAATAAAAATAATAAAAAGATCCAAGTCTTCTGATTCGAAACCCAACACTATTTCCATCATGCAACACTATCTGAATCTAATATCTTGTTACCTATCTCCCCCTGATATTTGTGACTTCCTCTCTTTTTTCCTAAATAAGGACCTACTAGTTCTTCTCTTTGACTGTCATTCATCAGACTGGTCCAGTTGAAGGTCTCTTTCTTCCTCAGATTGAATAATATACACCTGCATGCAAAAAGTAAATCTTACCTTGTTGGTGTTATACACTTGACACATTTAACACTCCACATTTACATTTTCACACATGTTCTTATAATTAGCAGGCGTGTTTTGGGTAAAGAGATATGTTACAAGGTTCAAGGAGTTTCTCTTTGGAATTTCCTGTCTATCCTGGCTTTCCTTGTGTACGTTCTCCTTGTTCTGAGGCTGGTCTGTAAGGGTGGTAGGAGTGCAAGATAGGATGGTTACATTGTCTGGGAGGAAAATGGAAAGACATTAGGGCAAATACGATGATGCTGGGGATCTCAGTGAATAGTTCTAGCATCAACTATTCACCAATTATTCATCACCTAGCACTGTTCTAGGTCTTGGTGGAAACTCATGGTTCAACTAGCTCCTTATTCTTGACTCAAAAACCCATAGCACAGATCAATAGGAGCTAGAGTTTGGTTGGAGAAGTGGGTGGAGTTGACTGTCCCCTCCCTGGCCCAGAACTAACAGAGTAGGGAGGAGTGACATATTTATTCCATGACTTCTGGTAAGAGGCTAGCCCTATCAGAGCCTCTGATCTCTCCAAGTCTCTGGCTAAGTCCATCATGTAATAATTAAAGTGAATTCCACAGAATAGAGTAGAATAGAATAGACTCTGCACTGTAGCTCCATTTCACTGAATGTAATCCATCTGAAAAGAGTTAGTGATGCTGGCCTGGGGCTCAGCAGGAGTGCTGATGCCTCTTGGTGGACATCAGCTTGGCCATGCTCTACCCTGTCTCAGTTTCCCTACTTAATTCTGAGACATAAGCAATGGACTTGAAGTCAGGAGAGTTCTGGGTTCAGATACTACCTTTGACATTAGTTTTGTGTCCATGAGCAACTCACCTGATCTCTTAAAGCCCGAGTGTCTTCATTTGTAAAATGGGGATAATTATGCCTGGGATATCAGTCTTAGAGGATTGTTATGAGGATCAGTTGAAATATTATACTTCATACTCTTTGCTAACCTTAAAGTGCTATATCAGAGAGAGTTATTACTATTATTATTATTATTTTCCACAGAAGTTAATAAAAATGGAAGTAATGGCTGATGCATGACAATGTCTAATTAATATCCACAACCTGTTTAGAGACTGGGATAGAAACTGCTATATAAGTGAAAAGCATTTATTTTCAATTAATTTTGAGCCCAGCATACATCATTTCTCTAAGCCTGTCAGATGTCTTAGCTTACTCATGAACCTGCTGATTCAGGCATTCTTGGCAAGCCAAACAAAAGAGAACACATGAAGACATAAATACATTTCCCATCCACTAAATGAATAGGTTTTTAAGCGAAGAGGTTATCTTTCTTAACCCTGTAAAGACTGCACAAGATGCAATCGCTTTCTTGCTCAGTGTGCCAGGCCCATTGTACGATTGTGTGTGTATGGATGTGTGTGTGTGTGTGTGTATGGATGTGTGTGTGTATGTGTGTATGTGTGTTTGAGGGGAAACTTGATCAATAATTCATCCAGAAATGCTTTCTTCTCCTTGGTACTCTCCTTGCGTATCTTTTTAAGAATACCCCAGTCACCCTGGTATGTATATTTAATTGGTTCCAAGACATGACTTGCTCACCTTGAAACTGAGAGGCTTGAAGGACTGAAGGTCATAAGATCCAGTGCCCCAGTGAGTTGAGTTGGCCTTTTGCTCTTGCTAGGTTTGCCCAAATGAATAGACAGATGCTACTGCTATTCGTTGGGGGGTGGAGGTGGGGGTGGAGATGGTGATGCTGTGACTGGGCCAGGCAACAGAAAAGAAATCAATCCAAGATTCTTTCCAAACAGAGAAAAGGTTAAGTAACCCTATAGTGCCAAGCAAAAGTCCTTTGGAAAAATGGGCACTTAACGCAAGTATATTCTTCCTTCCACTACGACCTCTTGTCTCCATCTCCCAAGTTTATGAAGAATGCTCTCTGTATGTTTTTCCAAGAGTGTTTTGAAATGAAAAGAGGAGACAGCTAAAAATTCAAGCTCATCATCCATGTTTGTACAGCTCTCCTAGTTACCTTAGGGTTTTGGGGGTGGCATGTTTATATTCTGAGTAAAATTTTAGTATTATAATACACAGGCACAAACGGGGAATGGCGGCCAGCTGGGAATTAGCTGCTAATGTTGGGGAGCAGATGTTGGAGGGAGGCGCAACTGACACATCCATTCAAATTCTCACCTATCTGCAAAATATTTTGTGGTGCCACCTCCTCTTATTTCAAGCACCTCCTCCCCCTGTTCCCTAACTTGGGAGGCCGAGCAACTGTCACTCTGTCTGATGAGCTTTACCCGCTGTGATCACAATCAGACTGCCACACTCTCTACCTTTTCCTTCCTCTCTTGGCGACCCATGAGGACCAAACACAACAGGAAAGGATGTGAGCGAGATCTGTCTGGGAGGCTTCCATGGTTTATTAATGGATTTCTTTAATTTCTTAGTTCTTTTGGATAGGAGGTTGAGGAGATCATAGATTTGGGTCTTAGAGGTCTTCTAGGTCAACCCCTTAATTTTACAAATAAGATAAGAACAAAGAAGGGGGAGAGCCAAGAAGGATGAGGGTATGTATAGTTATTGTTCCGTTGTTTTTCAGTTGCATCTAACTCTTCATGACCCCATTTGGGGTTTCCTCAGCAGAGACACTGGAGTGGTTTGCCATTACCTTCTCCAGATCATTTTGCAAATGAAGAAACTGAGACAGACAGGGTTAAGTGCCTTATCTAGGGTCACACAGCTAGTAAGTATATGAGGTTGGATTTGAATTCATGAAAATGAGTCTTCCTGACTCCAGACCTGGCACTCTATGCACTAAAGCAACACCTAGCTGCCCGTATGTAGAGTAGCCAAAAGCTACCGATAGACCATTAGAGCTAGAAAGGACTTTGAAAGACTATTAACAATATGGAACTGTAGATCTAGAAATGAAGACAACCTTATAGGTTATCTAGTACAGAGTTATCCAAGTTGCAGAGCCAGATTAAAATGCAATTGGGAAATGTTTAGCAAAATAAATAAAAATACAATACAACATAGATAATGCTAATTTGTGGTTTTCTAAGTTGGTATGTGGCCCACAGGGATCTGTTTCTATTTAAGTTTGACACTAAGGATCTAGTTCAACTTGATTCTTTTATGTATGGGGAAACTGAGTCCCAGAGGTTAAGTGACTTGCCCCAGGTCACATATAGATCATAAATGATAGGCCCAGAATTTGAATTCTGGTCTTGGTCTTGTGTCAGCTAAATCACTTTTCTAAATAACTACTTTTAAAATCATTGGGAAAGTGAATGGAATTGTTGGGAAGTGATCAATCAAGACTTTATTAATCATGTACTATATGTCTAACACTGTGCCAGATGCTTTTATACAAGAGAAGTGCAAGACAAGGTTACTTTTTTTTTTTAAGGAAGTCTTCTGGTGTGATCAGGGAAACATTTTGGAATGTGGGACATAGCTACCCTGAGTGGTTACAGAAAGTATAAAGGATAGAGATGTCATTGACTTGGTGACACAGTCATCGTCACTCAGCTTTGCTGTTTTCTCTGTGACAAAGGACTCAGGCAGCTAGTAGCACTGTCTGGTACGTAATACTTTCTCAGGGATGAACACAAAACACAGGGAAACATAAATACCAACACCAGGGAAGCCATTTAGAAATATCAGATCCCAAGAGTTTCATTGTTCAACTATAAAGAAGTCTCACCTGCTTCATGTTCCTTCTCTCTAACACATACACAGCTCAGTAAGTATAGTACAAATGACTAGTTAAAACACCAGCCTAGGTCATTCCTTGTTTTCAACCAGTTGTCATCTTTGACAATGTCTCCCATTTCTGACTGTTTCTAAATATTGATTGGCCCATATTGGTCCACATTGTTCCTGGTATTGAATTGTGCTGAACTCTAGACCAACACTGGTGTAAGAACTCTTCCATTACTTTTCACTTTTTTTTTGTCAGAGCTGGGGATCAATCAGCACCATGGACTTCTCCCAGCCTTGTACTTCAGCCCTGGGAGTGTCCACGGGTATAGAGAATTGTTGTCTGTCGTTTGTTCTCTGAGAGGACCAGTGACATTATGAACTTGACTTGCACATGAATTGGATTTGGGTGAGGTAGAAAGTAGGCTGAAAAATTTATCTGGTATAATGGGAATTTGAATGAATCAATAAATACATTAGTTAATTAAAAGACATTTATTTAGTACTTACCATGTCCCAGGCACTGTGCTAAACACTATTTGCTTACTCCACAAATCACAATATATGGAGAAAAATATAAGAGTTGGAAAAAATCCTTGGTTTGAGTCTTGGCACCATTTATTAATTGAGTGACCATAAGCTTAACTTTTTTTAAACCTGTTTTCTCATTATGAGGTTAATAATACTCATGCAGTCTGTGTTTTGGGGTTGTTGTAAGAAGGCACTTTGTAAAACATTACAGTACTGAATAGAAATTCCTCCTTTTGACTTGTATTGGGGTAAACAGGACACGGCCCTCATGGGAAAGAAAGGTCAGAAAGAATGACCAATCTACCAGCTAGTGAACTTCCCAAGGCTATGGTCCTGTGAGTGAATCAGAGGTGAGCCTCTGGTACCTTAGGTGGATTTGAAAATACCCCGTTACCAACTGATGACCCCTCCCCCTTCCCAATTAGGACACTAGACCAGGAAAGCTGTGGGACACATGATTGCCTGGAGTGCTCTGACCTTCTCTCTGGCCACCAGAGACCTTGGAAGGCCTGCTCTCATTTTCTTAGTATCTATCTATTCTCAGAACAGTCAATCTCAGCCCCAGCAGGGTGCCCATTTCCATCAGAGAGATGACTCCTTTAATAAATCCAGCTCATTTGTGCAGAAGTGGAGCAGCCATTGATTAGAAGGTTGATTGGAGCTCCAACTTTCCTTAGGAAGAAAATTAGGAAAACAGATTAAAGGGAAATGATAGGCAGCTTTGTCTTCTAGGGATGAGTATGGGATTGTTTCCCCTTCCTGTACACCCCCCCCTTCCAACTCTCTCTATGTGTCAGACATTTCCTTGGAAAGCCTAAAGTACCCTGGAGAGTGAATTAACTCCTTCAGACCATAAGGGTACTCTTTTCAGTTGGGTACCACATGTGGATCATAGACCTTTGGAGGTGGAATGGATTTCACAGGTTATTTTATCTAGCCCTTTCATTTTAAGAAGGAGGGAGCTGAGGTCCAGGGGAATGGAGTGACCAGGTCCATGCATCTAACCTGGAGTGACTCATCCAAGCACCCAGCCTGGTACAGAGTACCAGAGTACAGAGTACAGAGGGCTGAATAAAACTCTTTCTGAGCAGTCAAGTTGGGTGACACCTCCATTCATTAAGTGGCAAAAGTGATCCCCAAACCGGAATCTTCAGACTCCTGGTACAGGGAGCTTTCTGATGCTCCACACGTTAGTCAAGGGAAGTAGTCTAAACAAGATCAGAGGCTGCCTACCCTCTATTGCCTCTTCCTGCAATCAGGAGTTTGACAAGGTGGAATTTTAAAACTCCTCCAAGCTGCTGAAATCAGTCACTTCATCCCTACAGCCTTAGGAGAATGAGCATAGAATGAGTGCTCTTTGGCCTACACAAGTAAATGAGTGGTGATTTGCGAATGTCCTGTTAGAACTTTTATGTGAAATGACTGTAACCCATGTATCAAGTAGAATGCACCTCTGCTTTTAGAGGACAGATGGGGTTAAATTGTGGGGAATTTTTTTCTCATCTGAATGGCTCTTTTTTGCCTCTAACCTGGAAGCTGTCTTTGGGAACATCTGAATTTGGCTTTTTCCTTTATCTCAGCTGGGGTGCTTGGTATCACCCTGCAAGCAACAGGTACTTAGCAAACATTTGAACAATACAAAGCTGATATAACACATATATGAACCTTGCATCTGGGTGTCAATTAGCAAGGGAAGGGGTGTAGGTGGAATGCTTCTCTTCCCAGTGAATCAGTCCCTGTCCGCACAGAAGCAAACTCTCAGAATCAGTAGAAGTTCCAAGAGTGGAACTGGGAACTCTAGTGAAAGCAGTGTCCACTCTGCCTTCTGCTTGTTTCCCTGGGGAGCTCTGCTCGCCCATTTGCCCTGAGCTTTACACATTCAGTTGACCATCTCAGGTTCTGGTCCCACAATATGTGCATGTTGTTTCTCTGTATGACACACCAGCTCACACTCACACTTATCCAATAGCTTCCTAGTCTTGCCATGCTGGCTGCTCATTCCTAATAGGTACCATGACTCCTGAATGCCTCGTCCATATTATCCAATGGCAACAGCCTCTAAAATAAGTATGTTTCTTCCTGGGGTCACTATATTTCATGGTGCAGAATTCATATGGAAATGTAAATTCTAGGTGTTTTTATAAAAAACCAGTGTGCGTTACTGACACAGCTATGCTTTGTATTCAGTTCAACGAACATTTATTAAATATCTGCCACAAGCAACGTGCTGTGCAAGGACACAGAGATACAAAACAGAACAAAAACACAAAACATCCATTGCAGGATATATAGTTAAGTGAGGAAGTATACTGTGGTAGGAAAGGGCTGGATTGCCATCAGAAAAGTCAAGTTTGTAGCTTTGCTTTGCCACTTAAAAGTTGTATGACCTTGGGTAATAATAATTGTAACTAACCTTTATATAGCATTTTAGGTTTGCAAAGTACTTTTATAAATATTACTTCATTTTAGCCTCACACCAACCCTAGGAGGTATGTGTTATTATGATCCTCACTTTTTAAAGGAAACTGAGGTAGAGAGAAGTTAAGTGACTTGCCCAGGGTCACACAGGCAGTTAGTGTCTCAGGCTGTATTTGAACTCAGGTTCTCCTGATTCCAAGGACAGCGCTCTGGGCACTATGATGTGGTCACTTCTCTTTAATGGATCTCATTTGCAAAATGACAGAGTTTGTCTAGATCAGAAGTGTTAAGCAGGAGTACCAGATTAAATGTAATTAGGAAATATTGAAAAAAATGAAAAAAAAACATAGATACCATTATATTTTAGGGCAGTTAGGTAGTACAGTGGATAGAATGCCAGGCCTGGAGTCAGTAAGACCTGAGTTCAAAAACAGCCTCAGATACTAGCTAGCTGTGTGTTGCTGGGCAAGTCACTTAACCCTATTTTCCTCAGTTTCCTCATCTGTAAAATGAGCTGGAGAAGAAAATGGCAAACCACTCCAGTATCTTTTCCAAGAAAACATCAAATGGCCTCATGAAGACTGGGAGACAACTGAAAACAACTGAACAACAACAAAAAATATAATATTTTAAAACTAAATAAACATACAGCCTGCAGGTATCTTAGGTATGGATTAGGTACTCCTGTTTCTATTTGCATTTGATACTGCTGGTGTAGATGACCTCTGGAGTTCTTTTCTAGGTTGGAATCTGAGATTCTATGATTCTAATATTAAAACAAGGTCATCTGAGTGGGGGAGAGAGCATTAGTTGCTTGGGGGGTAGGGTGGTGGTGGTGGTAGTGGAAAAAGGTGACACCTGAACTGAATCTTCAAAGAAGACAAGGGTTCTGAGAGGCAGCAATGAGGAGGGAGCACGTGACAGGCTTGGGGAGCAGTTTGTAGGAGTGCATGGAGGTAAGTTTGGAGACAGATATTGTGGGGAATGGCTAATCGTCCAGTTTGAAAGGAACATAAAGTTTGTGAAGAGGAAAAGTTCGAAATTGCACTGAAAGATGGTTCAGAGCCAGGGGAATGCTGGGGACAGCTCTTATCAGCTCTGGAGATCTGATCCTTACATTTTCAGTGTGAATATTTACCCCTCAGAAATCATAAAATACTACAAATCAGGGCTTGATTTATTGCTTTGTGGATTATGTAGACTTAGAAAAGCAATGGAGAAAATGTTAATAATGCACAAAACTTACCTGTTCTGTGCACGCACTTCCCCTTCACTCCCCCACCCCCTACCACCCATCCAGAGTTGGTTGTTAAATATTTACTATCAAACCCTTATTTGGAACCAAATTATGGAGGACATTGAATACTAAGCTGGGGGTGTTTACGTGTTATTCTGGGTCAATAGGAAGAAGACTTGAAACTTCATATTAATAATAGCTCATATTTATGCTGAACTTTGAGGGTGTTAATGGATTAGGATGTAGAAAAATAACATCTTTTTTTCACTTACCTTTGGTTTCCTCTTCAATTCTGCGTGTTTTATTATTGTCAAACTGGTGATTGGGTCCTCAGTGGAGCAGCTCATACTATTCACAGGGTTGCTGTTTGTTCTTTGTTTTCAAAGAAGACCATGACATTGTGGAGGTAACACCATGACATGCAAGTGAATTGGATTTAAGTGAGGGAAGGATGGACAAAGTCAGCAGCCTCACTTTCTCCTCTGGAGCCATCTGGGTCCAGAGGCCAGATACATATCAGGATGACTTAATGTATTTAAAAACATTCTGAGAAGGAACCCAAAAGTTTCCTCAGGCTGCTAAAGGGTTCAAGATACAAAAAAGGTTAAGAACTCCTGTCTTGTAGTTCATTGATTTAGAACTGGAAGGGACCTAAGGCCATTTAATTTAATCTTCTTGTTTTACAGATGAGGAAAATGAGGTTCAGAGGAGTCAAGAGCCTTGTTTAACATCACATAAGTGGTAGAAATATTATTTGAACCAAGATCCTTTGAATCTAAACCTATTTTTCCCTCTCCCCCCACCTTCCTCCCACCTTGTATCACACAGCCTTTCTTGCCTTGGGCTGAATGCCTCATCCTCTAGCTTTATCCTAGGGAGAGAACCTAAGTCTTATTTTTTGTTATTGTTCAGTCATTTCAGTCCTGTCCAACTCTTCATGACCCCATTTGGGGTTTTCTTGGCAAAGATACTGGAGTGGTTTTCCATCTCCTTCTCTGGCTCATTTTACAGATTAGAAAACTGAGGCAAATAGGGTTAGGTGACTTGCCCAGGGTCACACAGCTAGTAAGATTCATGAAGATGAGTCTTCCTAAGTCCAGGTCCAGCACTGTATCCACTGGGTCACCTCACTGCCATTATACTTTATTTACTTTTCCCTCTTTTCTGAAGATAATATATAGTTTTTCTTTTAGGTTTTTAAGGGGTTTTACTATTAAACACTGAGGGGAAACATGATTAGGAGGTTATAACAAAAAAGAAGAAAGGTTTTTACTTTTACTGAAGTCCTAAGAGTTAATTCTGGTCCTCCTTAAAAACAATAGGAAATTAGGCATTAGCTAATCCTTTTTTGTTCCCTTTTTCCTGATTAAACCCCTTGTTCCAGTCTTACAATGGAGTTCTCTCTCCCTCTCTGTCTCTTTGTCTTTCTCTGTCTCTGCCTCTTTCTGTCTCTCTGTCTCTCTCTGTTAGGTAGATCAAGCTTGTCAAGATTCTTAGGAATCCAAGACTTCGTGGAATGTTTTCCGACCTTAGCTATAGCAGGTAGGAGAGAGGCAATGTACTGTAATATGGAGAACAATGCCTGCGGAGTTAGAGTACCTAGGTTCAGTTCTTGGCTCTGCTTCTTACAATCTGGGGGTCAATGGGCAAATCACTTAACATTTCCATGCCTCAGGGAACTCATCTGTAACATGATGGGGTCACCTTCTGGTCTAGGTGCTCTCCAAGTCTCTTTCCACTTTCAAATACTGTCATTCTTTCCTGCCCTCCTAATATCCTAATTATTTTCCTGGACTTCAGGTCTGCCAGGAGCTCAAAGTAATTTTTATTATCCTTGCATTTAATAAGAACAACTTAACAAACTTACAAAGTTCTTTTACATATGTTATCTTTTTATGTATGTTATTTGATAGTCTCAACCATTCTGTAAGGTAGGTGCTATAATTATCCCCATTTTATAAGATGGGCAAAGTGAGGCTAGTTTAAGTGAATTATCTAAGGTGACGCAGGTTAATCATGTGTGAGGGAGAATTTAAACTTATTTTCCTGCCTCCACATCCAGCACTCTCTCCTCTGATCCACATAGCTTTGTTGGTTTTAAGATTACTGAAACTTCATTCTCATTCCTTGACTTCCTACCATACAGGAAAACCTTTCTCCATCTGTCCTCAGGAGAGTCTTTCTCTGGGCTTCAGTAAGGTGTGTTGTGAGCCTTGGAAGGCTCACAAAGTAAAATGCTTTGTGAATCTTTAAACACTATATTAATTCTGATATAAAATATAAGTCGCTGTTATTATCAGCAGTAAATTCCTATATAAAATATAAATTGTTATTATTGTTATTATCAGAATATATAAAATATAAATTATTATTGTTATTATACAAAATATAGAAATTCCTACATAACATAGAACTTATTTTTGTTATTATCATCACTACATAAATTCCTATATAAAATAGGAATTATTTTTGTTATTATTAGTGCTATATAAATTCCTGCATAAAAGATAAATTATTATCAGCACCTTTAGAAATATAAATTATTATTTTTATGATTAACCTATATAAAAATCATGATATAAATTCCTATGTAAAATATAAATTGTTATTATTGTTGTTATCGAAGTGTAGTTACCAGGCCTCTAGTATGGCAATGATTTCATTCCAAGGGCATTCTACTGAATTGTTAAGCTCAAGCAATGTTTATAGAATAATAGAGAAGTATTAGACTTAGCTCTTCTTGGCAATACAATGACCAAAGACAATTGCAAAAGAATAATGACGTAAAATGCTATCTACATCCAGAGAAAGAACTATGGAGTCTGAATGCAGATTGAAGTATGCTAGTTTCACTTAAAATTTTTTTTCTTATGGTTTTTCCCTTTTGTTCTGATTCTTCTTTTACAACCTGACTAATGTGGGAATATGTTTAAAATGATTGAATATGTATAACCTATATCATATTGCTTGCTGTCTTGGGGAAGGAGGAGGGGAGGGAGAGAGGGAGAAAAATTTGGAAATCAAAATCTTATAAAATCAATGTTGAAACTATCTTTGCATGTAATTGGAAAAAATAAAATATTAAGTGGGGAAAAATAAATTACAAGTAGGATGATTTAAAAATAACCCTGAAAAACTTACATGAACTGATGCAAAATGAAGTGAGTAGAATCAGGAGAACCTTGTAAACAGTAACAGCAATGTAGTATGATAAAGAATGGTGAATGACTTGCTATTCTCAATAATACAATGATCCAAGACAATCCCAAAGGACCAATGATTAAGCATGGTATCTACCTCTAAAGCAGGCGTTCTCAACCTTCCTATTGCCTCCACCCTTTAATACTTGTATATGGGTATATCTGCATGTGGGCGGGCCTGCCTAGAGACTGATAGAAGAGCAGTATCTCGTTGCTAAGATCGTTGGGAATATGTGTTTTCCGATGGTCTTAGGAGACCCCTGTGAAAGGCTCATTTGACCCCCAAAGGGGTTGTGACTCACAGGTTGAGAACCACTGCTCTAGAGAAAGAACTGATGTTGTCTGAATACAGACTGAAGTATACTAAAATAAAAATTATAAATACAAATACATAATTTATACAAATATATAATGTTATACATACATAATACATAGTATACAAATACATAAATGCATAAAAGAAAAATACATACATAAAATAATAGATAGATATGGCAATAGATGTTTAACAACCATGTTCTCCAGGAAAAAAAAAATCTATGTGCTCACTTTTAAAGTTTAATCTGCCTTATGAACTTTTTCTTAAATCTAGGTAATCAACAGAGCAATAAATCAAGCCCCGATTTTCACCACTCACTGGTTTCTGAGGTGTAAATGCTCACATTGAAAATTTAATAATTGGCAGAGCTGTCTCCAGCTAGTTTTGAGGCTATTGTCCTAACCTATCTGTCTCTTTCAGATTCCTGGACATTTCAGTGGTTCCATTTCCTGGGACTTCTCTTTGTCTTCCTTTGATTTGTTTGAACTCTTTGTCTGGCTTGGTTTGCATGATGCAAATTTACTACTGGGAAATGAGGATAGGCTAAGCTCTTAAGATGAAATTGTCTTTTTTACCCATCACCCTAAACTGACACTCCCTTACCCCCTTGCTCAGTCAAAGGAAGAGAGTACTCTAGTGGGTCAACACTTATTAAGCAATCATGATAAACAAGGCACAGTGGGGAGATTCAAAGGGAAGAGAAAATGAAAGCCCTGCTCTCTACCTTCAGGGAGTTCCTAAGTTAATGGGGCATTATGGTATGATGAACCTGCCCTGATGAGTTGGGGAAATTATTACTGTTTTACTGTATATTCAAAGTATTTTTCTAGTAAATCTCTCCCTTGGGGAGGGGATAAGAGCTATGACTCATCTGCCTAAGAACATAGAAGAAGGTAGAGCCAACTGCTGGGTTGAGGAAAAAGTTCAATTTATTCACTGGCCTCAGAATATGTCTGTTATCTCAGCCAATGAACTGCTAGCTAGCAAGATTCCAGGTGATTCATCTTAAGATGAATGTCTGAATCATTTAAACTCAAAACCAAATCTGGTGGGATTCATGTTGGTGCAAAGGGAGGAATACTAGGCTTAGAAAAGGGGATCTGAGGAGTAATCTGTTATCTATAGGTTAAAATACAAACTCCTCAGTTTGGCATTTAAAGTTCTTCACAGCCTAGAGACCAATTACCAGAATTATTTTATAGTATCCCCTTTTGACACATAGTAGGTGTCTTGATGTTTCACCCACTCATTATATGTGTTCTAGATGACTTGATGTATCAACTTTCCCTAACGCCCAACATTCTATCACTTTTCTCCATGTCATTGAAAAGGTCTAGAAGGCATTCTGCTTTTTAGAATCCAGTTCCTATAAAAAGCCTCCTTTTCTGGGTCTCCCTAATACTAATGTTCTCTGCCCTTTATCTGGCACCAAAACTCTCTCAATTGCCCTGGATATTCCATTTATTGAAATGCTGGTTATGATATTTTTGTGCTACACTCATTGAGCTGGTATAGATGGGCACCACCAATCTGGAACCAGCTCAGGGGTCATTTAATTCAGCCCTTTTTTTCCAAGGAGGAAACAGATTTAGAAAAAGGAGATGGTTTGGTCAAGACATTCATTGAGCTGCTGAGTGCAGGGGATACAGTGCTAAGCCTGAAGTCAAGAAGACCAATATGGGGATTGGCAAGGGAAGTGTGGGTCCACAAGAGGAGGGGTGGTGGTGCCATGTAAGTGTTCCACTGATCCCTTGCTAATTATGGAGTTGTCCATATGTTCATTGGGCTGGACTAGACAGACTTTTAGTATTTTGAGAGCCTTTAATTATCATATTTTAGAGATGGAAAATCTGTGGCTGAGAGAGGAAAAGTGATTGGTGCTATTAATGATAGAATGGGGGCTATATTCTGGATCTTCTGACTTCAAGAGTGCTATATATACATCAAGGGAAAGAAAAGGGGTAAATGGGTATTTCAGACTTTAGATAAGTTACAAATATACCATGTAGCTTACCTTCAACCAATGAACCAGCTGAGCATTTTTATGGACCCATTATGTTATAGGCACCTTGGATTTATCAGCTTTAGAGCTAAAATGACCTTAGAACTCATCTAATATAATCTTCTTGTTGTACAGATGAGGAAACAGAGACCTAGAAGGTTAAACATTTTGCCTTAGATAACATAGGTCAGGGATCCAGAATAAAAATCTAGATAGTTCAATGGCAGAGATCCAGAATTCAAACCTAGGTTCTTTGAGTCCAAATCTGGTGACCTTTTCATTAATTATTAGGCCATACTACTTCTTGTGGACCTGGCCAATCCCTGGTTAGTGAGGATACCCGAGTTCTGTTTGTCTTGCGGTAATTATGACTGTGTGCTGGCCCAGAGCCTTGTGTGAGAGAAGAGAGAAGGGGAGCAAGTTACACTGCTTCTGTTTATATTGGATAAAAGCTGAGATACTTGAGAGTAATCTGAATCACAGCTCTATTTACTTTGCAAATAGAATAAAAACTGAACTGCTTGATTTAGGAGGGTTGCAAAGCAGGGGTGAAGCAGAGGTAGGAAAAGTAGGAAGGAGACCCAAGCCACCAGATAAATGTCTGGATCTCTCCAGGAAATATCAGCACTATCTGTCCTTGGTTAGGAGATGACCTGGAAAATGCTGGCTCAAGTTCAAAGTGCTTTCTTGACCAGTCATGGGGCTAGGTTAGCATGAGAAGTATCTAGAAAGAAAAGCTAACCCCCCCAAATCTGTAAAGGACATGGGATAATACACAGACTCATTTTAAAAATATTTAATATTTTATTTTCCCCAAATTACATGTAAAAACAATTTTTAACATTAATTTTAAAAATTAATTCCAAATTCTCTCCTTTTCTCTCTCATTGAGAAGGCAAGCAATCTGATACAGGTTATACATGTGTAATCAAGAAAAACATATCGCTATATTAGTTATATTGTAAAAGAAAACATAGACAAAAATAAAAACCCAAGAAAAATAGAGAAACTTGTAAAAGTTTCCTTTGATTTGTATTCAGATTCCATCAGTTCTTTTTCTGGGGATGGGTAGCATTTTTCAAAAGTCACTCAGAGTTTTCTCAGACTGTTGTATTGCTGAGAATAACTTAGTTATTAGCTATTCTAAGTCAATAGCTAAGTCATCACAGTTGGTCATCTTACTCTATTGCTGTTACTGTGTACAATGTTATCCTGGTTCTACTCATTTTGTTTTGCATCAGTTCATACAAGTATCTCCAGGTTTTTCTAAGAGCATCTAGCTCCTCAGTTCGTATATCACAATAGTATTCCATCACAATCATATATTACAAAATGTTCAGCTATTCCCCAATTGATGAGCATCCCCTCATTTTCTAATTCTTTGCTACCAGAAAAGAGCTGCTATCAATATTTGGGCATAGATACAAATTGCTTTACATAATGGTTGAATCAGTTCACAACTCCACCAACAGTGTATTAGTGTCTCAATTTTCCCACACATCCCCCAACATTTATCATCCTCCTTTTCTGTCCTATGAGACAGAATGAGTGTGAGGTAATACCTCAGTGTTGTTTTAATTTGTATTTCTTCAATCAATAGTGATTTAGAGTGTTTTTTCATATTACTATAGATAGCTTTGATCACTTCATCTGAAAACTGTTCATATTTTTTGATAACTTGTCAGCTGGGGAATGGTTCTTATTGTAAAAATTTGTTTCATTTCTCTATATATTTGAGAGATGAGGCTTTTATCAAGAAGCTTGCTCCATTTTTTTCACAGTTATGATTGCTAACTGTATTTTCCTCCATCATATTTCCCCTCTGCTTCTTTCTCCCCTGTCCTTCCTCAAAGTGTTTTACTTCTATTGTCTCCCCTAACCCACCCTTCCTGCTATTAGTGCTTCCCTCCCCCCCCAATCCCCTTCCCATTCTACTTTCCTGTAGGGTAAGATAGATTTCTGTGTCCAACTGAGTGTGTATGTTATTCTCTTTTACAGCTAATTCTGATGACAGTGAGGTTCAAGCACTTCCCACTCCCTATCTTCCCCTTCACTGTAGTAGTTTTTTTCTTTTATGTGAGACAATTTACTCCAGGCTACCTCTCCCTTTCCCCCATTGTATTGCTCCTTGTCATCCTTTAATTGTAATGGTATCATTCCATCATATTCAACTTACACCTGTGTCCTCTGTCTGTGATATATACTCCTTCTAACTCAGTGGTTCTCAACCTGTGGTTCATGACCCCTTTGGGGGTCAAACGACCCTTTCACAGGGATCACTGGGGTAACTTAAGACCACTCTTCTATCAGTCTCCAGACAGGTCCACCCACACACATGCAGATACATCCACATATGAGTATTAAAGGGTCGTGGCATTAGGAAGGTTGAGAACCACTGTTCTAACTCCTAATAATGAGAAAGTTCTTATGAGTTACAAGTATTGTATTCCCATGTAGGAATGTAAATAGTTCAACCTTATTAAGTCCCTTATGATTTCTCTTCCCTGTTCATCTTTTTATGAGTCTCTTGAGTCTTGTCAAGTCAAATTTTCCATTTAGCTCTGGTTTTTTCATCAGGAATGGTTGAACATCTTCTGATAAATTGAATTGAATATCCATTTTTTCCCCTTGAAGGATTATACTCAGTTTTGCTGGGTAGGTGATTTTGGGTTATAATCTTAGCTCTTTTGCCTCATAGAATATCATATTCCAAGCCCTTTAATCCTTTAATGATCCTTTAATGTAGAAGTTGCTAAATTGTGTGTTATCTTGAGTGCGGCTATGTAGTCCTTGAATTGTTTCTTTCTGGCTGCTTGCAATATTTTCTTCCTAACCTGGGGGCTCTGGAATTTGGCTATGATATTCCTGGGAATTTTCATTTTGATATCTTTCTTAAGGGGTGATTGGTAGATTCCTTCAATTTCTATTTTACCCTCTGTATCTAGAATATCAGGTAGTTTTCCTTGACAATTTCTTGAAAGATGATGTCTAGGATTATTTTTTTTTAATCATGACTTTTGGGAAGTCCAATAATTTTTAAATTGTCTCTCCTGGTCAGTTTTTTCCTGATCAATATTTTCCAGGTCAGTTATTTTTCTAATAATTGTCTTTTTTAAATTTTTTCATTCTTTTGATTTTGTTTTTATTATTTCTTGATGTCTCATAGAATCATTAGCTTCCACTTGCTCAATTCTAATTTTTAAGGATTATTTACTTCAGTGCATTATTTTAAGGATTTTATTTATTTATTATTTATTTATTTATTATTTAAGGATTATTTTTCTTCACCTCTTTTTCCATTTGTCCAATTCTGCTTTTTAAGGTATTCTCCTCATTGGATTTTTGTGCCTCTTTTACCATTTGACCTAGTCTGTTCTTTAAGGTATCATTTTCTTCAGTATTTTTGTGTCTCCTTTACCATGATGCTGACTCATTTTTGTAATGATTTCCTCATATCACTCTCATTTCTCTTCCCATTTTTTCTTCTGCCTATCTTACTTGATTTTCAAAATCCTTTTTGAACTGGCCTGAGACCAACTCATATTTCTCTTGGAGAATTTGGATGTAGGAATTTTGACTTTGTTTATCTACTTCTGAGAATGTGTTTTGATCTTCCTTATCACTGTAGTAACTTCCTATGGTCAGAATTTTTTTTCCTGTTGTTTGATCACTTTCCCAGTCCATTTCTTGACTTTTAACTCTTTGTTAAAGTAGAGCTTTGCTTCCAGGGTGGAGGGCATACTGTTCCAAGCTTCAGGGGTTTTGTGCAACTGCTTCAAGTGATAATTCTAGGGACCTGTAAGTTTTTAATCCTTCCAAGGAGTTATGATCTAAGAAGAGGTGTGTTTACTCCTCTCTTGGCCCGTGCTTTGGTCTGTGAGTGACCACAAGCACTCTTTTCTGCTCTGAACTGTGATGATGGTCCCTATTCCCCTGAGGCTATAAGCTTTAATGTGCTAGTGTTCCTCCTTGCCCTTAGACTGCCCACGCAGAACTGTGACCTGGATCTGAATATGGGCAAAGCAAGAGTCCTGCCCTCAGTGCCAGCAAAGAGAGACCCCTGTAATCTCCTTCTGACCAGTTATTTGGCCCCCTTGCCATTTGTGGGCTGAGAATTCTGGAAGCAGCCATTGCCAATTCATTTACTCCCAAGGACTGCTTCAGGTTCGTTGGGACTTTGTCTGCACTGTGCTCCACTCTCACCCTAGTGTGACAGACCTTTCTTGCCAAGCTTTTAAGTTGTCTTGGACTGGAAAATTGTTTAACTCTGTCCTTTTGTGGGTTCTACCACTGCAGAATTTGTTTTAGATTATGATTTAAAGATCTTTGGAGGGGTTTGGAGGAGATCTCAGGCAAGTCCCTGCCTTCTCTCTACCATCTTGGCTCCAACCTCTAGAGTCATTTTAGAACAGACTGTGTGGCCCAGTGTTACAAATCAATTTACAAAACCAAATGGTCTCAGATTCCTTTTGATTGAAAGAATTATTTCCACTGCACTGATTATATTCCCCTTGCCTCTTTCTACCATCTCTCTCTCTCTCTACTGATTTCCTACCTTCTGATATTATTCTCTTCTAAATGAAAAAAATGGACAGAGCTAGAAAGTAGGGGCTTCATCTTTGGAAGTTCTTTGAAGACATTATCCATAGGCTATTGGTTTGTTCCAACTTGGGGAAATATGCTGGCAACAAATTCTATTCAATTCAACATGGATTCATTAAGTTCCTACTCTGAGTACAGCTTGTGCTTGCTACTGGAAATGCAAAGACAAAAGGAAAAAAAAAGTTCCTGTTCTTAAGGGATTTGTGTTCTACCTTGTCAAAAATACTTTGAGATTTCCTGCCCAATCAAAGAGGTTCATGAAAGGTAACAACTCTGTAGGACCAGAGGGGCCATGTAACTGATCTGGGAAGATGATCAGAATGATCAGGAGAGCCTAATCAGTGTGGTATGGTTTCAGAGAGGTAAACCTTTGCTTGTTACTCTGATTGTGTCTCCCTGTAAAAGCTGTAGATTTGCCCATTGGTACTTCCTTGAGAAGGTTGTAGACATATAGCATTGTGGACCTAGGTATTTGTCGACTCATTATGTTGACATTGAGCTTCAGTGATGGATCTGATTTATTTTTCTGGCTTTTGTAAGTTGAAACTAGCCCCTTTGTATTGGGCTTATAAATGGAAACCAACAGAGCTGTCATGATCTTGTAGGAGACATCCAGGGAGAGCTGGGGCACTAACCAAAAACCAGAGACCTAAGAGCAGCCTGGACCACAGGGTTAGAAAATCTGTGTAACCACAAAGCTTTTCCTCTGGGGAGCCTCTAATGACAGCTTTGGGGGCAGGGGAATATTGCAATAGTATGTGCACTTACCCCTATGACCTTAGTGAGAGGAGGCAGCAAGAGATTGGGTCTCTTTACCACATGGGCCCAGGAGAATTCTCAGACTATGATTATGTGGATTTCAAGTTCCTGGTCATAGTCATGAACAGGCAGTGGCATAAACACTAAGCTCAAGAGATGGGGGCTTTGGGAAGGCTGAAGCATGGGTGAGTGGTAGGAGCTCCATAAGCCCCAGCCTTCTAGGGAAGTGACAAGAATTCCTGGCTTGGGGATCTAGCATGTGGTTCCCACACGGGGAAGAGAATCAAAAGACTGAGCTACAATACAGAAGTAAAAAAACTAGACAGGGTACACAAAAACCCCCATCAGGGTATGCCAAAAGTATTAGCGCAGTTTTAAACTTAAGTGATTAAATAGCTTTAAGTTATTAAAGCTAAAAATTACATTAAGACTTTTTGGGATACTTTGTATTTTGTTATCTGCCGTGAGTTAGTAGAGTACATTACAATAATTCACATTTACTGTTAGTTACTCACATAGTACAGATCTCATGGGAGAAGGGTGACATCTCTTTGTGATCCCAGATTCATTTTCCTTATTCAGATAGTACAGGATTGATGGGAAATGGGTTGCTTCTCTTGCAATCCTACATTCAGTTTTTTTTCCAGGTGATGTCCAGACCCTTAGTGTATTACCAGAAGGTAACACGACAGTATGGTGGGGTGCCTCCCTAGCAAGCTTACGTTTATTTTCTTTCTAGTAGGAGTCTAAGCCTTTAGGATAGTACTATTAGATTAAGATTCTGTACAGGTCCCTGGAGTCAAGGTCAGACTCATTAGAAAATTTGTTGTTGTTCAGTTGCATTCAACTCTTGACCCCATTTGGGGTTTTCTTGACAAAGATATTAGTGTGGTTTGCCATTTCCTTCTCCGGCTCATTTTATAGATAAGGAAACTGAGGCAAACAGGATTAAGTGAGGCGCCCAGGGTCACACAGCTAGTTTTCTGAGGCCAGATTTGAATTTAGGAATAGGGGTCTTCCTGACTTTATGCCTTGCACTCTATCTCCCCCATTAGAAAGTTGGAGGTTTGCTTTTCTAGAAAGACCAAGTTTGTTTGGATTCTGAGGGCATTTTCAAGCCTTGGAGTCATAATATTCTAAGACTGGGAGCCTGGAGAAATCTTTAGAGGGAGATCTTGAATAGACTCCTTGGATTCACTAGAAAGGAGAAGGGAACCATATCCATAGTTTATGGACTTCTATAAATCCTGTATATTACATTGCACCTTCTGTGGAGTAAAATAAAGGATGTCCTATATCTGGGAATGACCCAGAATCAGCTTAAACTGGCTTCACCAGAGATGGTTGTTAAATATTCAGGGTGAGCATTTGTAACTCAGAAACTGACAAATGCTTCAGGTCAGGATTTGTTTTGTTTTGTTGATGGTTGCCTAGACTTAAGAAAATGTGAACAATGAGCATTAAACTTAAAAATATGTGATGGCAATTCATTTTTCAAAGAGAGCCATTTGTTAAACATTTACTAACAATTTACTGTTTGCCTGCCTGTACCTGATGTACGCTGCTGCCTTCAGTGTTTGAATGGGAGCCTGGATCCTTTTTGCACATATGAGAGAAGACCTAGACATGAGCATTATTTTGAGACTCCCAGAGGAAATTCCGGGTAAGGGGCAAAAATGAAGCTAAGAAATGTGGTTTGGGAGAGGATTCTTCCATCCCTGCCTCAAATTTGAATCTGGTTCATATAATCCCAGCATTTGGGGTTCTAGGCCATGGATTATAATTTAATATTTTTTAGCCTTTGTGCCTGACTTCACTGTCTCCATACCTGATTTTCATTAGCATGGATGAGGTTCACTTAGACAAAGGATATGAAACCCCAACTGTGTTGTGTTCACTTGATATGAACGGGCTTGCCTTGGATACAACTATGCCTGGTGGCCCACTAGTGACACTTTATTTGGAAAAAAAGGAGGAGGAGGGATAAAATCTCCAACCATTTCTCATGTGGCACCAAATAAAAGTGGACAAGATTAGGAGATGGAGGTGAAAATGATGTGCGTGAGCTTCTCTGCATGTCACCAAGTCCCTCGTAGGGCTTTCATAATAACTATGCTTATTTAAATCATTTGCTGATCACACTCATCAATTCTAAACTTCAGACTTCTACCAGACGTATTTATGACCCCGCTAATGTGGTCAGTCATGGGGATGTGTTCAGAATTAGATGAGTGAGCTATGTTTCTATGGATCTTTTGTAAGGCCCCCAATCACCTGAAGGACAATGAAAAGAAATGCCAAGCAAAGCAGAGCTCTATTTTTTAAGTGAGGAAATGTGCTCTGAGAGGGAAGTAACAAGGGGGAGGATTAGTCTTTCAACAAGTGGAATGTTTCAACTGATAATTCTGGTCCTCTAGTGGAGGGAGCTGACAGAATGAGTCCTGGGCACATTGATAGGAAGTAACCTTTCTGAATAGAACCACAATGAGGTGGAGAGATAATGTGACATGATGGTGATGATGTTGATGATGATAACAGACAGACAGAGACACAGAGAACTAGAGACACACACCAAGAGCCAGAAAGGGGGCTGGGGAAGGGGAAAGAAGAGGGAGAGGGAAAGAGAGAGGGGGGGGGAGGAGGGAGAGAGAGAATGAATTTAATTAGAAATGACCTGTACCATAACTGTCTGTCTGTTTATATCTCTATCTACTTATCTGCATTGCACTCTAGCAAGGAGAAGTCATAATAGACCATCTGACTTTTAATCTGATTTGATGCAAAGAAGCAAAGATTTGATGAAATCCATGGACAATTATTAACTGTATGACACTGGGAAAGTTACTTGACCCTATTTGCCTCAGTTTCCTCACCTGTAAAATGAACTGGAGAAGGAAATGGTGAATCACTCTAGTATCTTTGCTAAGAAAACCTTGTGGGGTCACAAAGAGTTGGATACAACTGAAAAATGACTGACCAGCAATGGAATAGTACCTTGCTTTCTATAACCTGTGTCTGGATGGTCATTTGTATGCTGCAGAGTCAAGCTTATATCTTCTTGTCAAGTAGCTGGGGCCTTAACTCTTTGATGATCAATAAATATATAAGAAGAGGCTTCTCACCCAGTAATATAACTTCTAGGGCTGTATCCCAAAGAGATCATAAAAATGGGAAAAGGACTCACATGTACAAAAATATTTATAGTGGCTTTTTTGTGGTGGCAAAGAATTGGAAATTGAGGGAATGCTCATCAATTGGGGAATGGATGAACAAGTTGTGGTATATGATTATGATGGAATCCTATTGTGCTTTAAGAAAAGATGAGCAGTCAGACTTCAAAAAACCTAGAAAGACTTATATGAACTGATGCTGAGTGAAGTGAGCAGAACCAGGAGAACACGGTACACAGTAACAGCCACATTGTGTGTTGACTCACTTTGATAGACTTGGCTCTTCTCAGCAATGCAATGATCATTAAGAGAATTCCAAAAGGCTCATGATGGAAAATGCTGTCCACATCCAGAGAAAGAACTTTGGAGTCTGAATGCAGATGGAAACAAACTATTTACTCTCTTTTTGTTGTTCTTTTGTTTCTTTCTTATGGTTCTTCCCATGGGTTCTAATTCTTCTTTACAACATGACTAATATGAAAATATGTTTAGTATGAATGTACATGTAGAGCCTATATCAGGTTGCATGCCATATTGGTGAGGGGAGAGGGAAAAGAGGGTGAAAAAATTTAAAATTCAAAATCTTATGGAAGTGAATGTTCAAAACTAAAAATAAATAATTAAAAAATGTTTCCCTTCTCCCACCAACCCCTCTCCCTTATCTTCCTTTCTTTTGTATTCTTGTTTTCCTTCTTTGTACCTTTTCCCCTTAAGGCAGTGGTTCTCAACCTGTGGGTGGCGACTGACCCTTTCACAGGGATCACCTAAGACCATTGGAAAACACATATTTCCGACGGTCTTAGAAACTGAGACACTCTTCCTCTGTCTGTCTCCAGGTGGGTCTGCCCACATGCAGATACAACCACATATAAATATTAAAGGATGGTGGCATTAGGAAGGTTGAGAACCACTGTCTTAAGAACTACTTACTATTCAGGGTATGGTAGATCCTCCATATTGCATCTTTATGGACTCACAGAAGTAAGACATGAGGAGAAGATTAGCTAGTGGAGTTGAAGCAATATGCTTCATTATGCAACATGATCTCTCTCCTACTGGTAAGAATTGTCCTGAAATGGTTTTATGTTTCCTTTTATATTTAAATGAGTCTGTGATTTAGTATATATATATATATATATGTAATCCCTCCAACAATACACATTGCAACTGATAAATACCTGCCTTTCTGTAGATTCTTCATGGGGGTCCACCTACTATGCTAGGAGTCTTCCTCTAGTTCTTATGATATTGTATGGTTACCAGTGGAGCATGTACCTTTTGCATTGATTATCCTTTGCTCTCAAGAGAAAATTGCATATCTGTCTGATGACATCTTTTTCACTGCTTTTCCCATGTATTTTTTAGTTTGTTGTCTGTGGCCTATGCATGGCCAATCTACACTTTCATATTGGTTTGCTGATGTTGGAGCAACGGATGCTTTGGACTTAATTTGGCCTCTGTTTTACTTTGATCTTTTCTTTCATTTGTAGTCTTCCCTTGTGTAAATGAGACCTTTGGAGAGGAAGTTCTTCTGGAAGTGGTTCTGCTTATATGAAGGAAAGTGAGCACTGGGGTTAACCCTCCTTGTGTGGTTTCGTGGCCTTCTGTAAGATCCACACCAGCACGAGGGCCTTGCTGACCACACTAACTTTGCATGTGTAAGTGATTTACCCTGGGATGAAGTCCTTGATGGTCCTGTCAACTTCCCAGGACATCACTTCCTTCTTGGAACTGAACTGGAGGTATCCTGGCCCTTAGCCCATGACTTTCTTCTCACTTCTTTATGAATCTTGCTAACATTTAATTCTTGGCTTAATATTTGGAGTGTCTTATATTTTTGTTCTTCAGTCTGCTCACCTTTCAGGATTCAGTAATCTGTCACATTTGACTCTTTACTACCTTCCAGACCTCTTCTCAGCTGCTGTCACTGTATTTGAGTATCTTCAATCTAGTCTTATGCCTATCCTCACAATTCTGGGCAGTCAGTCAGTCAATAAATGTTAATTTTCTGCTGACTGCATAATGGTCCCTGCTCTCAAGGAGCTCACAGTCTAACAGGGAGACTATGTGAAAATAACTAAGGATAAACAAGGTATATCCATGAAAAACTGGAAAAGATCCAAAGGGAAAGTAGCAAAATTGAGACCACAGGGCTGCTTTCTAAGAGTTTTTTCCCCCCAAAAATGAAGGATGAGGTTATAGGTAATACAACGTGCTGTTGTTTTTCCCCAGGGGAAGAATATAGAGACACCCCAGGATAGTTACCCAAAAACATCAGATATTAAGAGTGATGTTGTTCATTAAGGGCTCTTGTCTCTCTTGCTCTTCCTCAAGACAACTGGTTCTGATATAGCTGTATAATGGGTCTATCTTAAAAATGCTAATTCTTAGCTTCGTTTTCCTCCCTCCTCCCCCATTTTGCCCTGTCAAAGTTAAATCAAGTTATTCCATATTTATTAAGTCCTTAACTATGTGCCAGGCACTCAGTTAAGCATTGGGAAAATAAGCAGAAAGACAGTCTCTGCCCTCAAGGAGCTTACATTCTAATGGGGGAAGAAAGTACCTGAAAGGAAACTAAAAGGAGATGGGGTGAAGGAGAAGGTATCTGCTTAGGGGGCAAGATGGAGACAGTCTGGAAAGTGAGGGATGGAGCCAGAGAGAAATGACAACATTGATGATGGTGTAAGCACTTTCCTTTTTTTTTTAAATGGAGGGTGTGTGTGTGTGTGTGTGTGTGTGTGTGTGTGTGTGTGTAGCAACCAATCAGAGGAAGGGATGAGCTGTACTTCTAGTGTAGGAAAACCAGGGACAGAGTGAACTTCCAGAATGAGGAGGCTACTGTGGCATGGTGGAGAAAGTTCAGAAAATCAGTAGGGGAGCCCATAAGAAATGAAGATTATTTTGGATTTTGTTTCTCTTCTGATGTATTCTTCCCATGCATTTGATAGCTGTACCAGTTGAGTTCAAGGACTGCCTCTGACACATAATAGCTGTGTGACCAGGGGCAAATTACTTAAGTTCTCTGTGTCCTAGACAGCTTTCCAAAAGTGTAAAGTATATGAGAATTGTTGATTTGCACCACTGGAAGAAGTTCCCACAATGGGAGTTCTCTGTTGCAGTGAAATCACATAGTCTGATATGTCCTGGCCTTAATTCACACATATCTAACTTTCTTCTTTTCTTACTTCTCATAAACCATATTTTTTTATACATACATATTTTTAATATTTGATTATAGAACTTTAAATTCTAGATTCTTTCACTTCCTTCCTCATCACCTACCCCTACTGGAAGGATAAGTAATTCAGTACAGGCCATACATGTGTAGTTATACAGAACATCTCCACAATGTACATATTGTGAGAGACTGATGGTATGTCCCTCCTTCCTATCCTGCCCCCCCCCCCCTTGTTCTAATCTCTACCCTGTCCCTGTTCCTGTCCCTTTACAGAAGTGTGTGCTTCCAGCAACCCTCCCCTCCACCCTGCCCTTCCCTCCATCATCCCTCCTCTCCTCCCCATCCCCCTACTCTCCTATGTGGCAAGATACCCAGTTTAGAGATAAACCATATTTTGAATAATCTTTTTAGAATATTATTTATTTTCATATTACTATTGTTATTATTGAAATATTCTAGAATAATATAAAGCTTACAGGTCATATCCATCTCCTTCCATTAGGAAAAAAAGAAATCAGAAAAAAAGTTTGCTCATTTTCTGTGGTGTACCTATCTCTTCTGTTTCTCACAATTATTCAAAGATCACAGAAAATAACTCAGTAATCACATCTGTAAATTTCTTTAATATCTTGGCATCTAGTTCACCCAGACTTGTTGACCTTAACTTGGTGAAAATGCTAAGTGTTCTCTTACTAACTCCTTACTTATACCAGATTTCATTTTCCTGTTAATTATTTTTATTCCTGTCTTTCTCAATCTGAAGGTCATTCTTCTTGGTAGGAACAGAGAAGCAAAATAGGAATTGAGTAGTTTTGCCTTCTCTCTGTTGTCCATTATTATTGTATTTTCAAACCTAGACAGAGGATCCTATTCTTATATTATTCTTTATTTTGACCCCAATACTGCTAAAAAAAAAAAGAGCCATAAAAATGTTCCTTAGCATTCATTACTTATTTTTGGTTTTTACTCTCTATGGAATCATTCTTGTTGAACTATGCTGCTTTTTTCTTTTTCTTTTTCTTTTTTTTGCTTTTTGGAGGGCAGTTGGGGTTAAGTGACTTGCCCAAGGTCACATGGCTAGTTTTTTGTGTTAAGTGTCTGAGGCTGGATTTGAACTCAGGTACTCCTGACTCCAGGGCCAGTGCTCTATTCACTGCGCCACCTAGCCGCCCCTATGCTGCTTTTTTCAACATTTCTCCTCAGTTATGGACCTTTGCTTTTATACCTTATATCTGTCTCTTCCTTTGGCCAGATTATAGACTCTATGAGTTGCTGGGACCGTCTCATCTTTGTTTTTGTACCTCGAGCACCAGTACAGTGCCTGGCACATAGCTGGTTTGTAATAAATGCTTGTTGGTTGATATGCATTCCTTAAAAATCCAAGCATGTCTATTAGATTATTGCGCAGACATGTGGAGGAGAGAATAGGGTCCAATCTGGGTGTCCACTTCCTTAGCAAGGATCTCCATGACCTTGCTTACCTCATACCTCACATCTTCAGCACACTTAATATAATTAACCAGCTATGAAAACCTGAGTGAATTGCTTCTCTGGTCCCCCTCTCTAACATGAAGCAGGTATATTAGATAATCTCTAATATCCCGTCTAGCACTAACATTTTAAGTAGTAATAATAATAAGAAAAAAATCCTTAGAAAGACATGATTGGGTGGCCACAATTAGGCAGCAGAAGCTCACCAGCCTTTGTTAGTTGAAAAATGACAAATTCCATACTGTAAATACAGCCTCCTCAAATAGCTTTTAGAAGTCAACAAATAAATGCCACTGGAATAGGAGGGTCATTTTGAACAGAATTGTTGCCAAAACCAGCTCAGCACAATACTGATCCATAAAAATTTGAGAACAATGTTTTTAATAGAAGTTACTGAATTGGATACATATAACCTCCAAACTACACGGAATTGAAAGCTTTCAGAATGCAGAGACCTAATGGAAGACTCTAAAACCCTGTAGGAATAGGATGAAGAGGGACGGCTAGGTGGTGCAGTGAATAGAGCACCGGCCCTGGAGTCAGGAGGACCTGAGTTCAAATCTGGCCTCAGACACTTAACACAAAAACTAGCCATGTGACCTTGGGCAAGTCACTTAACCCCAACTGCCCTCCAAAAAAAAGCAAAAAAAAAAAAAAAAGGAATAGGATGAGGTCCATGTCATCACTGTCGTCTTGTCTCTTATTGATGATGCTTTCAGGGAGGTGGCATACTAGATAGAACACTGGGCCTAAAGTCAGGAAGATCTGAGTTCAAATCTGGCTTCAGATGCTTACTAGCTGTGTGACCCTGGGCAAGGTACTTAAACCATTTGCCTCAGTTTATCTGTAAAATGAGTTGCAGAAGGAAATGGCAAACCACTCTAGTATCTTAGCCAAGTGTAAGACAAGTCTGTATATTGTCACCTTGTTTATTTAACTTATATGCAGAGCCAGGCTGGACAAATCAAAAGCCAGAATTAAGGTTGCTTGGAGAAATAACAACAATCTCATATATGTGGCTGATATCACTTTGATGATAGAAGATGAGGAAAAATCAAGAAGCCTCTTGGTGAGGGTAAGAGAGGAAAGTGGCTTGAAGCTTAACACTAAAAATACAAAACAAAACACTAAGATCATGGCAACTGGTACCACCATTTCCTGGCAAATAGAGGGAAAATAAATGGAAGCAGCGTCAGATTTTATATTCTTGGGCTCAAAGATCACTGCAGATGGTGACTGCAGCCATGAAATTGAAGACGTTTGCTCCTTGGAAGGAAAGCTATGGTAAGTCTGGACAGCATACTAAAAAGCAAAGACCTTACTGACAAAGACAAAGGTCTGTATGGTCAAAGCTGTGGTTTTTCCTGTAACAATGTGTGGTTGTGAGAGTTGGACTAGAAGGAAACCTGAATGCCACAGAATTGATGCTTTTGAATTGTGGTGCTGGAGAAGACTTTTGAGAGTCCTTTGGACAGCAAGGAGATCAAATCAGTCAATACTTAAAGAAATTAGTTTAGGCTATTTGCTGGAAGGTCAGATACTGACGTTGAAGCTTAAATGCTTTGGCTGAATAATGAGAAGCCAGGATTTTCCAGCCCTGGGACTGATAGTCAACAGATCTGGGTTGGGATTCCACCTAAGCTGCTGATGACCTGTGTAGCCTTAGGCAAATCATTTCCTTTCCTTAACACTCAGTTTCTTTATTTTTAAAATAGTCAGGTTGGGCAATATAATCTTTAAATCCTGAGTGCCCATGATCCATATTCATGGACTTCACTGTTAGCAGTGATGAAGTATAGTTAGCCTTCACAAAGGTTGGGACCTTTGGAATATATGTGCTATAAAGTCACTTTTCAATTATCCACACAAAAGGAGGGAGCAGTGATGTGGATCGCCCCTCGTCCATTTGCATTTGGCTTTGAAACATGTAACATATTTTTCTCTTTTTCTTTCTCTTTCCCCCCTTTTTTTTTTGGCAGCAGACTCTCCTTCCTAATGATGTTTTGCAGAGGCTAATTTCAAAATAAATTTGCATTCTCTGAAAGCATAAAGGATGGATGGCCAGGGGAAAAAGGACTCCTCATGCATGATAGCTAGTAGGGGAAAACCAGTCCAGAATTAAAAATGAACTACAGGTGATCCACCCTTGGATAACTAACAATTGGCAGTAACCACTATAACAGGTATTTAATAATCATCTACTATGATCTAGGTATTTTTCAAGGTGCTGGATGTACAAAGTAGAAAAAACAACAATTATTGCCATCTGGGAACTCTTCCATCTCTTAATCCCTATCTCATCTCTATCTCCATCTCCCTGCAGCATCTCTAGTTTTGTCTTTATTTCTATTTCTATAATTTTTTGAGGAGGAAGAAATCAAGAAAGGATGTGGCACATGGCATAATCCTTGAAGAAAGTAAGGGATTCTAAAAGATGGAAGTGAGAAGGGAGTAAATGCAAGTTGTGAGGTAGGGCCTGGACAAAGGCCCAGAAGTGAGAGATGAGGGCTGAGTTTAAGGAACTACAAATAGGCCAGTTTGGTGGGAATATAGGATATGTGAAGGGCAATATGTTAAAATCAGAATAGTAGGCTGGAATGATTTCATGGTGGTCGTGGTGGGGCTGGTGGAAGAAATTTGAGGAAAGATGGGAAAGTCAACATCTGCTATGACAGTGGTTCTCAACCTTCCTAATGCCCCAATCCTTTAATACTTATATGTGGGTGTATCTGCATGTGGGCGGGCTTGCCTAGAGATGGATAGAGGAGCAGTGTCTTGGTTCCTAAGACCACTGGATATATGTGTTTTCCGATGGTCTTAGATGACCCCTGTGACCCCTGTGAAAGGGTCATTTGAAACCCAAAGGGGCTGTGACCCACAGGTTGAGAACTGCTGATATAAAGTGAAAGGACTGTAGGGGAGGAGGCATTTTTAAGACTGAGGATCTCAGCATAGGGTTGAGCTTTGGCAAGATATGGAAATTTATAGGACAGGATGTCTATCAATTGGGGCATGTGGAGGTAACTACACAGATCTCTATGGAGTATAGCAGAGTTGAAAGAATGTTGAATTTGGGTTTGGGATAGAGCTTTGTTTGAATCCTGACTGACTTGTTAGCTATGTACCTCTGGGGAAGGTCCCAAGGATAAAGAAATTAATAAATTAAAATGTGGATAATAGTAAATATGCTACCTATGTTACAAAGTCTTGGGGAGAAAATCAATTTGTAAACCTTGCAATAGGAAGCCAGGTGGCACAGTAGATAGAATATTTGGAATCAGGAAGACCTGAGTTCAAATTGAGAGAAATTGTTTTCTATTGCATTAATAACCAATCATTAAATTAGGATTGAGGTTGTTTTCACCTTATTTCCTCATTCAGGAACTGACCCTTGCAGGTCAGTCAGTCAGTCTCTGAAGGACATTGTTGATGGATGAGATTGTCCTTATCCTCCAAGTACATGTTCTATGATTTTGGGTGGGATCCCACCAACTTTAAAACCTTGCAAACAGAATCTAATCTATATGGTGCCCTTAGGAAGTAAGTCTGTGCCATTGCAGAGCCTACATTAAAATTTAAGGTGACCCTTATGAAGGAGAAAAACAACCAGAGTGGTTTGTGTAGAGAATTCTTTTGTCCTGAATGCTGGAGACAGCTGAGTCTCATGCTCAAGTATGTTCTCAGTAGGATGAGCTGAAGACTTTTAGCCACCTCCTCATTAATATGTTTACCCTCTCATTGATTGTTCACCAATCAGGGTTAATCTCTGCCTGTCAGGGAACCTACTTTCCCAGAGATATTTATGAATTTAATGTTCTACATGGTTGTCTTTGTTTCCTGAGAAAGACCATGGACCACCAATTTGTTGATTATTTGCTAGCCTAATTAATAAATTGATTATTAATTACTCTGTGTATCAGGATTTTCATTCGTCTCAAAATTCATTTATTGAAACTTGCTGTGTGATCCTGGGCAAGTTATTTAATCTCTCTGTGCCTCAGTTTCCTCATCTGTAAAATGGGGTTAATAATAGTACCTACCTCCCAAGGTTGTTGTGAAGGCCAAATAAGATAGCATACATACAGGACTTTGCAAATCTTAAAGTGCTTAACAAATGCTAGACTATTAATAAATGGGAGTTATAGCCACCCAAAGAAGGCTGGGTAGGAGGGCCATGATAATACTAGGGAACATGGGAACATTACCCCATTTGCTGACGTTGCCCCATTTGTTAACATCAAAGTTCTAGTTGGAAGTCTCCCTTTCCTCTCTCGTTGATTTTATTTTTATATGTCCCACAGCTTTTGGGGGGGGGACACAATAGTGTAAATTTCCTGTGTGGGAGCCCCTGACATGTACATTATATATATCCCACCTATGGATAAATGGGCAAAACGCAGCTCCTTTATATGTGAGGTTTATTGGCAACTCCCTGGGTGGCAAGGTGGAGAGAAAAGGGAGAAACTGCATGTTACTTATCAAAAGATGAGCTTTTATTGAAATCATACCAAGCTGACAAATCAAGATGAAGTGGACTTAGACTGGAAAGCAAGCTTGGAAGTGCTGCTCCTTGGCCATTCACCCTCATTCCCCCACCTGCTATTCCTCTCTCCTCCTCTGAGTTCCTTCCTCAATTCCTCTTCCCTCCTCTTGGATCCTCCTCTATTTCATTTGCAAGCTGATTTCATGATGGGGCAGAAATGCCAATCAATCCTTCGGCCATCAGTGGGAGAGCATCGCCAGTCTGCATTAGCCAGCTGGGCTGCCTTCCAAAGCATCATCTACTACACATGAATTATTACCGAAACAGTACTGCTGTCAGCACATTCCTCTCAATACAACTTCCTATTATTATTTTTTTGGCGGACAACTCTGAAATTTTAAACAGCTCAATCTTGCTAAACTAATGCAACAACTCAGTGCTCCTAAAACCAACTTTTTGCGAAGTCAACAAGAATCCAGGCAAAGTTTAGGAGAGCTGCAATGTGAATGGAGGGAGTGCTGTAGGTCTGGAAAGAGGGTAGGGAAGGAGGACCGGGGACAGTATCATTCCACTTTTCTCTGTCTCTGGGTTCATTCTCAGTCCCCAGAATGACTCCTTTCTTCTCCTCTCCCTCCATCAGAGTGGAAAAAAAGGTTTCTGAGATTCTAATGCTTTGGGTAAAGAAGGAATAGAGGATAAATCAGACCCATAGCAGGCAGGTTCAGTGAGTAATGGTTGGGTTTCCATTTACTGAACCATCTATTTACTGACCACCTCTAATTGTAGGGCAGCTGGTTGGCAGAGTAGATAGAACACTGTATGTTCTCAGATCCCTTCATAAATACTTTTTTAAAAAAGAAAATTACTTTAACAAAGTAACATTGACTGATACATAGTTTTGTTTCTGTGAATCATATAATTTAGAACAAGATTAATTTTTTTTGAATGAAGACCTGCCTTTTCTCCTCCCCTCTTCCTCCACCCCCAATTAAGAAAGCAAGGAAAACAAAATTCCTTTACACATATTGTCAAGTAAAAAAATAATTGCCACATTGGCTATGTCCAAAAAATTGTACATCAATCTGCACTCTTCAATCACCACTCTATGAGGGGATGGATAGCCTGTGAGTCCTATGGAACTGTGGTTGGTTATTATGGTCATCAGAGTTCTTGAGTCTTTCACAGCTGATTGTCTTTACAATACTGTTGGGGTAGTATAGACTGTTCTCCTGGTTCTCTCAGATATGTGTCACCTGTCTGATCCTGGGCAAGTCAACTTCCCTTGTTTTCAGTCTCCTCATTTGACTTCACAGAGCTGTTATGAGGATCAAAGGAGAGCATACGTAAAGTACTTTATAAACCTTAAAGTGCCATAGGAATTCTTGACTGATATTATCATCATCATTATTATTATTTACCCATACACAGACTTCAGCTGGAGATTTTTCATTGTGCTATGGTGAGACAAATCTGGGGACAGCTCCATTGGTATTATGTCAAGACAGAAGTCCTTAATCTGGGGTTTTAGATTCCCAAGGGATCAGAGGCTAGATTTCATGTGGTCTATAAACTTTGGATACGAAAAAGATTACATTTTCGTTTTTGCTAACCTTTGGTTTCTTTTGTAATTCTATGTGTTTTATACATTTAAAAGCATTATTCTGAGAAGAGGTCTGTAGGTTTCATCAGACTGCCCAAAGGTTCCAAGGCCCAGAAAAGGTTAAGGACCCCTGTGTTAGGGTGGTAGGTCAAAGTGTCAATCAAGAAGCTGATTCAAGGGTATATGAAGTAAAACTACCAGGGTTTAAATGGGAATGGGAATAGTTGAAAGGTCATCCAGAGATGGGCATATATGAATAAATAGGGTTTAGAGCCAGCCAGTCCAAGGATAAGGATAACATAAATACTTTAGGCATGAACAAAGAGGGAGGTCCTAGAAACTGAAAGGGCAGGATAGGCAAGCTGAATCGATTGAGTGCCAACAATTAAAAGGACTTTGATAACTAAGACAAAACTTTGCCTCAGCCTGGAGGCTGAGAATATGTTGGCAAGAATCAGTCACCAACTGGGTTAGCTTGGGATTTATAGGTAGAAGTTACTGACAGCACTTAGCTGGAGTAGAAAGCAGGAGGTGGAGGGTAAGGTACTTTTACCAATGGTATTCAGTCAGTCTTCCACTAAGGGTCTGAAGGTAGGATTTTTTTTATTTGTTTGTTTTTGAACCAAGTCACTGGAACCATGAATCTCCTTGTTGTTTTCTTTTTTAAAAATTTATTTATTTTTACCTTTTATTTATTTTTAGCTTTCAACATTCATTTACACAAGATTTTGAGTTATAATTTTTTCTCTCCCTGTCTTTCTCCTACCCCCACTCCCAAACAGAAAGCCTACTGAATACCCCTTCCCCCAATATGTTCTCTCTTATATCCTCCCCCTTCACTCCCCTAACTTTCTAGTGGGGCAAGATGGGTTTCTATACCCTAGTACCTATGTATCTTATTTCCTAGTTGCATGTAAACAAACAATTTTTAAATGTTTGTTTTTAAGACTTTAAGTTCCAGATTTTTTTTCCCTTCTTCCTTCCTCACCCACCCCCACTGGGAAGATAAGCAATTCAATATAGATTGTACATGTGTAATTACCCAAATCATTTCCACAGTCGTTATTGTAGAAGACTAACTATATTTCCCTCCATCCTATCTTGACCCCCCTTACTCTATTTTCTCCTTTGACCCTATCCCTTTTCAAAAATGTTTTCTTCTAATTACCCTCTTCCCTAATCTGCTCTCCCCTCTATCCTCCCCCCCTCTTATCCCCTACCCCCTCCCATTTTCCTGTAGGGTAAGATGCCCAGTTGAGTGTGTATGTTATTTCCTCCTTAGGCCAAATTCAGTGAGAATCAGGTTGTCCCATTCCCTTTCACCTTCCTGCTCTTCTTCTCCATTATAACAGTTTTCTCTTGCCTCTTTTGTATGAGATAATTTACCCTAATCTACCTCTCCCTTTCTTCTTCTCCCAATAAATTCCTCTCTTACCTCTTAATTTTATTCTTTTTTAGGTATCTCCCTTCATATTCAACTCATCCTGTGCCCTCTGTCTATGTATATGTAAACATACAAATGCCCCCCCATATATATATATGTATATACACTATATATATACACACACACACACACACATATATATATTCCCTTCAGCTATGCTCATACTGAGAAAAGTCTTATGAGTTATAATTATCATTTTTCCATGTAGGAATGTGAATAGTTTGACTTTAATAAGTTCCTTATGATTTCTTTTTCCTGTTTACCTTCTCATGCTTCTTGTATTTGAAAGTCAGATTTTCTGTTCAGCTCTTGTTTCTTTTCATCAAGAATTCTTTAAAGTCCTCTATTTCATTGAATTACCATATTTTCCCCTATAACATTATACTCAGTTTTGCTGGGTAGGTGATTCTTGGTTTTAGTCCTAGCTCCTTTGACCTCCAGAATATTATATTACAAGTCCTTCAATCCCTTAAGGTAGAAGCTGCTAGGTCTTTTGTTATTTTGATTGTGTTTCCACAATACTCAAATTGTTTCTTCCTGACTGCTTGAAGTATTTTCTCCTTGATCTGGGGACTCTGGAATTGAGCTATAATATTGCTAGGAGTTTTCTTTTTGGGGCCTTTTTCAAGAGGCAATCAGTGAATTCTTTCCATTTCTATTTTGCTCTCTGGTTCTAGAATATCAGGACAATTTTCCTTGAGAATTTCTTGAAAGATGGTGTCTAGACTCTTTTTTTGATCATGGCTTTCAGGTAGTCCAGTAATTTTTAAATGATCTCTCCTGGAACTATTTTCCAGATCAGTGGTTTTTCCAATGATCTATTTCACACTGCCTTCTATTTTTTCATTTGTTTGGATCTGTTTTATAGTATCTTGATTTTTCATAAAGTCATTAGCCTCCAGTTTCTCCAATCTAATTTTGAAGGAATTATTCTCTTCAGTGGGTTTTTGAAATTTCTTTCCCATCTGGCAAATTCAGCTTCTAAAGCATTCTTCTCCTCACTGGCTTTTTGGGCCTCTCTTTGCCATTTGTGTTAGTCTATTTTTTAAGGTGTTATTTTCTTCAGTGTATGTTTGGGTCTCCTTTAGCAGGCTTTTGACTCTCTTTTCATTATTTTCTTGCATCATTCTCATTTCTCTTCCCAATTTTTTCTCCACTTCTCTTACTTAATTTTCAAAATCCTTCTACAGCTCTTCCATGGCCTATAACAAGTTCATATTTTTCTTGGAGGCTTTTGATGCAGGAATTCTGACTTAGATATCTTTCTCCTGTTCCATGCCTTGATCCTTTTTGCCCCCAGAAAGGATTCTATCATCTATTCTTCCTGTGCTTGAACATATTGGTAGCCAATTGACTTTTGAGCTCTTTGCCATGGTAGAGCTCTGCTTCCAGAATGGAGAAAGCTTTATTCCAAATTGCTGGGGTTTTGCAGCTGCTGAAGCTATTAGATAGGTGCCCTCTCTAGGGCCCCCACATGCTCTGGCTCACTGGTCATACACCCCAGGACCACCACCCGTGACTGCAATCCAGATCCAAGCAGGTTAAAGCAAGAGTGATTATCCCCTGAATGGTCACTTGGTCCCCCTACAGTCTTCAGGCCAGGACCTCCTGAGACAGCCATGTGGCATACCTGCTGCACCTCTGCTCGCTTCTTGCCCCAGAAAGCAGCAGCTGGACCACACTCTTCTGTCCCCTGCCCTGTTCCAACAAAGTTCCACACTGACCTTTTACTTTGTCTTTGGTGTTTATGAGTTGAGAAGTCTGGAAGCTACCACAGCTGCTGGTTATTCATTCTCCTGATGTCTTCTCTGGCTGCTGCTGGTGGGGGCTGCCCTGGGGCTGGAACCACTTGGCTCCTTGTGGGACTATTCTTGGCTCCCAGTGTGCTGCAATATACCTTTCCTGTTGGCCTGCTGGCTGCCTTCAGCACAAGATTCGTTTCTCTCTGTCACTTTGTGGGTTCTGTAGCTTTAAAATTTGTTTAGAGTAATTTTTTTACAGGTATTGGAGTTGTTTGTAGCTGGAGCCCATGCCAAGTTTGTGTTTCTACTCTGCCATCTTAGCTCCTCCCCGCAACTTAACATTTCAATTTAATAACTAGTTATGGAAAGCCCATGACTTGCAAAGTCATTATACTAGGTGTTGAGAGGAGTATACAAAGGAGATGACAGTTCCTACCCTCAAGGAGTTTAAAATCACCTGTTTCCACTTTCATTTCATTGTGTTCACCACCTGAGCTTTATCTTTGGGATAGAGAATGCCATTCTTCCACTTTGAGAATGAAGATCACCACCATCACCGTCACTGTCACCAACAATGACTTTTCTCCCATCTAGCCTAGAGTGTATTTACTTTACATCCTGACAGAGGATGCAAGATCTTGTAATCCTTACCTCCTCACTCTCTCATCCCTCCCATATCCAAACTGTGACCAAGTCCTGCTGATTTTGTCTTTACCACATTTCTCCTCTATGCCCCTGTCTCTCCTCTGATGCTGCTACCATTCATCACCTCACAATTGGACTGCTGGAAAAACCTCCTGGTGGGACTTTTTGCCTCAAGTCTTTCTTCAGTCCAGCGTATTTTCCACTTACCTGCCAAAAGTGATCACCTTAAAACACAGATCTTCCCAAATCACTTCTGTAATCTATAAACTCTAAAGGTTCCCTGTCATTCCCAGGATCCAATATAGAATCCTCTATTTGACATTCAAAGACCTTTCTAACTTTGCCCCCTCCTACCTTTTCAGTCTTCCTATACTTTACTTATTCTCACCTGCCCTGCTTCAGTGACACAGTTTTCTTGGTATTTCTCCTACAGGATGATCCATCTTCCTATTCTGGGCATTTTCACTGGATGTCCCTCATGCCCTGGTCCTGTTCCTTCTCACCTCTGCCTCTTGGTTTTCCTGGCTCCCTTCAGTCTTAGCTGAAATCCCCCTTTTGCAAAGGTTTCCTTGTCTTCTTTAATATTAATGCCTACCTACCTCCAACTTATACTGTATATGAGGCAGTTAGGTGGCTCAGTGGGTAGAGTACTCTGCCTGAAGTCAGAAAGACCCGACTTCAAATCCAGGCTCAGACACATATTAACTCTGTGACTTAAATGACTGGCAAGTATTTAACCTCTATTTGTTTAATCTACTGGAGAAAGAAATGACAAACGACCCCAGTATCTCTGCCAGGAAAAGCCCTGGTCAATTGGCATACTATGGTCCACAGGGTCACAGATAGGTAGACACAATTGAACAACATGCTATACATATATTATTTTTACATAGTAGTTTTATGATATCTTCCCCATTACAATATGAGCCCTTTGAGGGCAGGTTCTACTTTTGTTTTTCCTTGTATCCCTAGAGCTTAGCACAATGCCTGACACATAGTAGATACTTAAATTCTTATTGCCTTGACTTAACTTGTGCATCTGGGCCTTACTCATGGGCATTGAAGAACCTTATCCCCAAACAGCTCTCTGATCATTTGAAAGGTAATGTTTTCTTGTTCTCTGACTCACAAAAATCATGCCATACCAGCTTCTCCTTTTCTTAGGCTTATGTCTCCTGGTCTGCTCCTTTGCACCATGTGACAAAATGAAGGATGTTCTCCTGTCTTATCATTGTTAGGTCTAGGGTTCACTCTTCATTAGAACAGCTGAATAGGAGAGATTTCTCCCATGAAAGACTGTATCAGACTGCCTTTCTCCAATAAAAGACTTCCATGTCTTGGGATTTTTCCACTTTCTCTGGCTTCTCTAATGATATCTTTATTCACTGAAGTCCAGCACTTACAGATAAATTCAGTGAATGATTAATTTTTTTTAACACAATGTGAGGTCAGTCATTCAACAAGCATTTATTAAGTGCGAGGGACTTGTTAAACAGTTGGAATACAAATGCAAAGCAGAAAGACAGTCGTTATCCTGAAAAGGGGGACAGTAGTAAGATACTCAGTGAAGGGTGATTGTAGAGAAATTCTGGAATACAACCAGGAGAGGAATGAAGCCATGACTGGCTGGGGTGCCCTCAGTAAATGGAGGTTCTAGGAGGAGCTCAGTCAGAGGCAGAGGTACTGGGGGTGGAACATACTTTCAATGTATGCATTTCAGGGCTAGACTGAGTGAGCTTACAGGCTGAAGAAGTTTCTAGGGCATGGTAGAGGGAGTCTGGAGTGCAAACTGAAGAGAAAGATGCAGGGAATTTGGAGCACAAAATATGCTAGTGAAGACTTCCATGAGTTCCATGTACATTACTCTGATCTGTTATGTTAAAAGTACAGTGAGGGTGTATGAAGCCAAGATGGCGGCATAGAAGTAACAAGATTCTGCAGCTCCCACGTAGCCACCTTGAATACCCATAAAATATGATTCTAAACAAATTTTAGGGCTCCAAAACTCACAAAAAACATACCTCACACTGCAGGCAGCTTGGCAGGAAGGGCTCATCTCAGCATGCTGTGAGCCAAAACCAGCCCAGCCTGAAACTGCTTGGCCAAAGGGCAGCCAGGATGAGCCACAGCAGGAGCCTTCAGGAGAGTGGATCAGCAGCAGCTGTGGCAGTTTCCAGAATTATCAAGCCATAAGAAACAAGGACTAAGTGAAAGGTCAGTGGAACTTAGCTAAATTTGGGAGAGAAAAGCAGTCTGGCCAAACTGCCTCCAGGGCAAGGAAGCAGCAGAAGTAGTGGCCTTGCTGCCACTTCCATGTGGCTGCTTCAGAGCTCCCAGCCTGCAGACTGCAGGGGGGCCAAGCGATCATTCAGAGGCTGTGCTCTTGTGTTGAGCATCCTGGATCTGGACCATGGTCTTGGGTGATGGTCCTGAGGTGTGTTTTCGATGAGCCAAAGCTGGTGGGGGCTGCAGCAGCCTCCTAATAGCTCCAGCAGTTGTGAAAACCACAGCGATTTGGGACAAAGCTTTCCCCTCTGGAAGCAGAGTTCCACAGAGCTAAAAAGTTAAGTAATTGACTGGTAACAACATGAGCAGGCCAAGTAAGCAAAATAAGAACAGCAATCAAACTCTAGATTCCTTCTTGGGGGACAAAAAGGAGCAAAGCATGGAATGGGAGGAAGACAACACAGTCAGAACTACCACACCAGAAGCTTCCAAAAAACATGAAGATTGTCTACAAGCCATAGATTGACTTAAAAAGGACTTTGAAAACCAAATAAGAGAAGTGGAGGAAAAATTGGGAAGAGAAATGAGAATGATGCAAGAAAATAATGAAAAGAGAGTAAACAACCTGACTGAAGAAAATAACACATTAAAAATAGATTAACTCAAATGGCAAAAGAGGCCGAAAAAGCCAATGAGGAGAAGAATGCCCTAAAAAGTCAAATTTCCCAGATGGAAAAAGAATCTCCAAAGCTTTCTGAAGTTAATAATTCCTTCAGAATTAGAGTGGAGTAAATGGAAGCAAATGACTTGATGGGAAAGCAAGATACTATTAAACAGATCCAAACAAATGCAAAAATAGAAGGAAATGTGAAATATCGCCTTGAAAAAATCACTGACCTGGAAAATAGATCCAGGAGAGACAATTTAAAAATTATTGGACTACCTGAAAACCATGATCAAAGAAAGAACTTAGGAAGCATCCTTCAAGAAATTCTCAAGGAAAATTGCTCTGATATTTTAGAATCAGAGGGCAAAATAGAACTTGGAAGAATTCACTGATCACCTCTTGAAAAAGATCCCCAAAAGAAAACTCCTAGGAATGTTGTAACCAGGTTCCAGAGTCCCCAGATCAAGGAGAAAATATTACAAGCTGCCAAGAAGAAACAATTTGAATACCGTGGAAACATAATTAGGATAACCCAAGATCTAGCAGCTTCTCCATTAAGGGATTGAAAGGTCTGGAATATGATATTCTGGAGATCAAGGGAGCTAGGATTAAAACCAAGAATAACCCACCCAGCAAAACTAAGTGTAATGTTCCAGGGGAAAATATGGTCTTTCAATGAGGTGGAGGACTTTCAAGAATTCTTGCAGCAAAAAAACAGAATTGAAAAGACACTCAAATATAAGAACATGAGAAGGTAAACATGGAAAAATGATAATTGTAACTTATGAAAATTTTCTCAGTATGAGGATAGGTGAAGGGAATACAAATGTATACACACACAACACACATATATATACACACATATGTCTATATAAAAGGGTATTTATATATGTATGAATACATATATGAGTATGTGTGTATATGTGTACATGGAGGGCATAGAATCATTTGAATAGGAAGGGATGATACTTTAAAAGGTGAAATTGTGAGGTGGGAGAGGGTTAGAATGAGAGGAGACAGGGAGAGACAGAATGGGGTTAATCATCTTATATAGAAGAGGCAGGGGATAAGTGTTACAGTGGAGGGGAAGAACAGGAAGGCAAAAGGGAGAGGGTCAACATTACTCTCATTGAATTTGGCATAGGGAAGGAATGACATAAGCTCTAAACTGAGTATCTTGCCACACAGGAGAGTAGGGGGGAGGGGGATGAGAGGTAGGATGACAGAGGGGAGGGC
>CM053593.1:91451374-91543525 GCA_028646575.1 Pseudocheirus occidentalis
ACAGGAGAGTAGGGGGGAGGGGGATGAGAGGTAGGATGACAGAGGGGAGGGCAGGGTGGGGGGTAAGGTTGCTGGATGTACACTCTTCTGTAAATTGACAGGGACAGGGTAGAGAATAGAATGAGGGGGAGTGGGATAGGAAGGAGGGACATATAATCAGTCTCTCACAATATGTCCACTGTGGAGATGTTCTGTGTAATTACACATGTACAGCCTGTATTTAATTGCTTGTCCTTCCTGTGGGGGTGAATGACGAGGGAGGAAGGGAAAGAATCTAGAATTTAAAGTCTATAATCAAATGTTAAAAAATATATATGCATATATATAATAATAATAATTATTAACTACATGCAACTGGGAATTAAGATATACAGGCACTGTGGTAGGGAGATCCATCCTGCCCTACTGGAAAGTCAGAGGGGTGAGGGGGAGGACATAGGAGAGAGCAGATTGGGGGAGGGGTAATACAGTGGGATGGCTGTTTTGTGGTGTTGGGTAGGGGAAAGATGGGGAGAAAATTTGTAACTCAAAATCTCGTGGAAATGAATGGTGTAAACAAGAAAATAAATAAATAAATTTTTTTAAAAGGTGCAGTGAGGCATGCAATTATATGTTCGTCTCCCACCTCCAACTGATAGAAGTCAATCTAGTGCGTCAGGTTGACCCTACCCATAAAGCTTCAGAGAAAACCAAAAGTGGATAGGTTTATCAAGCTTTAGCAGCCAAAAGAGTGTGGAAAGAACCAAAGAGAGGGAAGGAATTGAGACTGGGCAGAGGTGGAAATGATGAAGAAAATGGAGAGCAAGTATGCTTTTAAAGGAGAATCAGAGAAAGAGAAAATGGGGTAGTGATGATGGGTACCTATGTGTTTTTTCCTCTGGTGGATATGAATGATGGACCAGTTTTGCCATCTGGATATGACCACTCTCTGTGTTTGCTGATGAAAAAGAGTTGAGTAGAAGGGGGGAAAGAATAGCACTGGGGAGACATGAGGACTTTAAAATCCTAAGTAGCTGTAGCTAGAGCTTACTACCTACTATTTTTGCCTCCTTAGAGCAGAAGAAGGAGGAAATTTGAATGAGTGCCCAAGCTGTGTTCCTTGTACTCCTGTTTTTTTTCAGCCTATCTACAGACTCAAAGGTTTAGGACTACATGTACTTGGGAGGTATGACTGGCACAACAGTGGTTAATTGAATGCATTTGATTTTATTCCATTAATTAAATCTGGATTACATTGAAAATCAGCAGTAAGCAGATCGGGAGGTGGGGGAGGGTAGTTAGAAGCACACACTTTTGAATAGAGCAGTGTCAAAGTAGAATATAGAATAAGTGGGGGGGCGGGATAGGATGGAGGGAAATATAGTCATTCTTTCACAATATATCTACTATGGATATGTTTTGTGTAACTACACATGTTTAACCTATATTGAATTGCTTTTCCTCCCAATAGGGGTGAGTGATGAGGACGGAAGGGAGAACATCTTGAAATGAAAGTTTTAAAATCAAATGTTAAAAAATAGATATTGTTATTATTATTTTTACATGCATTTTATACAGGCACTGGGGTATAGTAATCCATCTTGCCCTACTAGAAAATCAGAAGGGGTATGGGGGAGGATATAAGGGAGAGCAAATTGGAAGAAAGGGTATTCAGTAGGAATGCTATTTTGGGGTGGGGGTAGGGGAAAGATGGGGAGAAAATTTGTAACTCAAAATCTTGTGAAAATGAATGTTCAAAATTCAAAATTAACAAATTAACCAAAAAAGAAAATCAGCAGTAAGGAGAAAGGGACAAAGTTATTTTTCTTATGCTCTAGAATCATAGGGATGAATTTCTTTTAAAATTACATTTTTTATTGATATCTTTTATTTTCACATTACTTAGATTTTCCAGAATAATCCTTCCCTATCACTCCCAGAGAGCTCTCTCTTATAACAAAACAGAATAAAAGAGAAAAGAAAAGACAGTTCAGCAAAAACTAAACAGTTCATAAAACAAGTCCAGGTTTATACTCTGTTGCATTCTCATGGTCCTCTTCTTCTTTGAAGAAGGAAGGGAGGTGAATTCTCACATTTCTTATTTGGGGCCAAACTTAGGCATTAGAATTTTACGGCATCGATTTTCAATTGCTTTGTACTGTTCTTTTTATTTTACACTGTTGTAGTCACTGTTTATCTTGTTTTCCTGGTTCTGTTTCCTTCACTCTCTATCAGTTCATATAAGTCTTCTCATGCTCCTCTGTATTCTTCATAATAATTTCTTTCAGTTTAGTCATATCCATGTGTGCCACAATTTGTTTCTCCATTTATCAATTAATAACCATCTACTTTGTTTCCAGTTTTTTTCGGCTAGTTTTAAATTGTTGCAATAGGGGTAGCTAAGTGGCACAGTGGATAGAGCACCAGCCCTAGAATTAGAAGGACCTGAATTCAAATGCGATCTCAGACACTTGACACTTACTAGTTGTGTGACACTGGACAAGTCACTTAGTCTTAATTGCCTTCCTCCTCCCCCTCCAAAAAAACAAACAAACCCCAAACCAATGACAAACCAAACATAAATTGTTGCTATAAATATTTTAGTGTATCTCTTTTTTTTATTGACTTTCTTAGAGCTAATAATTCATAGCTCCAGGAATAATACATTAGCATGTCTATTTCTCACAAATATTTCAAACACTGCATCCTTCCATTTTAAGTTGTCTCTGACAATTTGTTTTCTGTGAGTGAAAACTGAATTGTTTTGATTTATATTTCTCTTATTATTAATGATTTGTCGTACTTTTCATGTAGTTGCTAATAGACTGCAATTCTTTTGAGAAATGTCTATTCATATCCCTTGATCATTTATCTGTTAGAGACTGACTTTTAATCATATGTATTTGTATTAGTTCCTTATATATTTTGAATATTATTAAAATATCAGAGATGATGCAGATTTTTCTCAATCAGCTGCTTCCCTTTTTGTTCTAGTTGCATTAATTTTGTTTTTGCAAAAGCTTTTAAATTTCATGCATTTGAATTTATGTATTTTATTTTATGTGATCACCACTATTCCTTGTTTGATTTAGAATTTACCCTTTTGGTTATTTCTGCGAAAGGTATCTTATCTAGCTCTTTTCTAATTTTTTATGGCCTGAACTTTAATATTCAGTTCATAAGTCCATTTTGAGTATATTGGTATAATATATTGATCTCACCTAATTTCTGCCAAAATACTTTCCACTTTTCTCAGAAATTTTTTTGTCAGGGATTTCTGCTCATAGCATTTTATATTCTTGAGTTTAGCGAACACTTGGTTACTGAGTTTTTATTGTTGCTGATTCTTCCTTATCTGAACTATTCTACTAATCTTCTCTTAAAATTTTTAATCAATGCCATTTTAAAGTTATTAATGCTTTATGGTTACAATTTGAAGCCTGGAAGTGCTATTCTTAGAGGGAAAAATTCTGTGACATAGGCCCTGTATTTGGATGGACTAACCCTTTGCTCCAAGGAGAGGCATCATATTATCCAGTATAGCCCACTGTTCTTGGTGGCAGGAAGATCTGATTACAAATGTCACTTCAGATACTTATTAACTACGTGACATCTCTAAATCTCTGTTTCTTCATCCATAAAATGGTGAAAATAATATCACCTACTTCTCAGGGTATCAATAAGAATCAAATGAAATTCTATATGACAGTACTTTGTAATATACCAATATGTATACCTGTTGTTACGATCATTGCCATCATCATCTATCATCCCGAATCTTTCCGTCTTCTTTTCATGTCTTGATTGTGTTAGAAAAACAAAAAGCTAAAGATTGAACTACATGATATTTAAAGATTACTTCCAGTTTTAATAGTCTGTGATTTTGTGACTGAATCACAACAAAACCTTTTTTAAAAAAATCACAATTTGGGAAGTCATAACATTCATATTAAAACAACTCTCACTGACTTTTACTTAAAGATATACATTTACAGTTTAATTAGGTACCTTCAGTTCCTAGAATGGAGATATATATCTGTATTTATAAATTTAGACACACAGACACATATACATATAGTGAATTTTGGGAAGGAGATTATTTTTGGGGAGGCGCTTGCTTGTTTGCTTACAAGACTTCTTTTCAAATTTAACTCAGTACTTCATCATTATGGGGAGTTCATGCTGTAATAGAGATTGCAGCTCCTCTTTGCTTTAGGAGGTGCTCTTTGTGAGTTGTGCCCCCTCAAAAGTCACCCTGTGACCAAGAGATTATGAACCTCTCCAAACTTACTGAAGTTGTTCCTTGGGTAAGACACCTTTAGTTCATCACTGGCTTCATATTTTCAGCCTTCCTGGTTTGGTAGGATGGGCCTCTAGCATATCTAGTCCCCAGGGTTACCACTATGCCACAATGAGTCATCTAAGTAAGATTTTGATGTAGTAGCTACATCAGCCTAAATCAAATCATCCTGACTTCTGATTTCCTGTTTCTTTGACTAGGATCATTTTCCCTTCATCTTCTGCCCTGAGAACCTTTTCTTATCCCCAAGATGCCTGGCCTAGTACTATTCTCTCTTCATAACATTAACACTTTCCAATACTTACATCTACATTTTCCATTCCATTGCTCCTGTCTCTTAGAAAGAAGTTCATTTGGAAACATGTATATTTTGGGGATGACAGTTTTTTTTTTCACACAAACATTCATGTTTGGATTTCCCGTTGAGAAATTCTTATGTAAGGGAAGTTTTTAGTATGCTTTAAAACTTGCTTCTGGGAGACCAGCAAAGATGGTGGAGTGAGAAGTAATGCAGCCTAGTTTTTTCATACAACTACTCCAGCAAAGAGAGCAGAAAAGCACCAGACCAAGTAATTATCAGGAACTCCAAGGAAAATTACAATGAATGTCTTTTTCCAACCCTAGTCAGTAAGGGAGATAGATAGAGACCTATAGGTACTAGGGAAGGGGAGGAAGGTTTAATTAGGAAGTCTGAACAGATGCTTTCCAGTGAATGAATGGAAGCTGTGGCCAATAGCTGTGTGTCCAGAACAGAGAGTATGAACTAGGGTTGAACCTGCAGCTGTGTTGCTTTGGCCCAGGACCAAGGTTTCAGAGCCTTCTTGTATGCTGACAAGGGTTGGAACCAGTAGCTGTCTGATGGGACTCTGACCAGTGTGAGCTTGCAGCTATGTTTCCCAGACTCCAATCTGGGGTTAGGAGCCTGAAAAATTTAGGCTGAGATTATAGTTATCAGACCACTCTTTAGAACAGGCTGCTTGAGACTTTGGAAGTTTGCAACTTGCCACTCTAAGATCCCCCTGAAGTCCTTACTGAAGGAAACAGAGATCAATATTTAAGGAAAATAGCAGTAGGACCCCAGATAATATAAATTAGGGCCAAAACAGTCTCTGTAATATTCTCCAGAAATATACAAAGCCTAGGCTTAAGACAAAGCCATAGTTCAGGAAATAAGATTAGAAAAAATGAGTAAATAACATAAGATATTGACAATAAAGAAATATTATAGATCCAAAGACAGCCAGGACACAAACCCAGACAAGAGAATATTTCTACTACATGTACAAATAAAGCCTCAAACAAGAACATTATTTGGCCACAGCTCAAGTAAAATTCCTGGAAGAAACTAAGCAAGAATTTTAAAATAATATTGTTAATGAAATGAGACCCCTAGAAGAAAGAACAGGAAATGATATGAGAGTTCTTGAAGAAAGACTTAGAAGGAGAATAAACATTAGTGCATCAGGGGCAAAAATCCCACTCAAATAACAAATTCCTGGAAAATTAGAATGGGCCAAATAGAAATCCTGAAGAAGAAAAGAAAAACTAGAAAAATGTTAAAAATTGGTATGAAAAGCAAGGAGATAAAAATCTAAGGATCATCAGACTATATGAAATCCATTACTGAAAACAAAGCCTAAATACTAAGCCAGAAAGACTGAATATGGACCTAATAATGAACTGAATATTCCAAGTATAAACTTCAGTAAGTTTGGAGAGGTTCATAATCTCTTAGTTACAGTGTTATTTTTATTTATTTTTTTTTGTGGCTACAGCAACTTGCAATGAGTGCCTACTAAAGCAAAGAGGAGCTGCAATCTTCATTAGTGGATGAAATGCCCATACTGGTCCTATGAAGGTTCCACTGAGGGAAGGTAAAGTGGCAGAAATGACTGGTACAAAGACAAAATGCATTGAAAAAGTGTATTTAGGGCGGCTAGGTGGCGCAGTGGATAGAGCACCGGCCCTGGAATCAGGAGTACCTGAGTTCAAATCCGGCCTCAGACACTTAACACACACACAAAAAACTAGCCGTGTGACCTTGGGCAAGTCACTTAACCCCAACTGCCCTCAAAGAAAAAGTGTATTTAAAAAATAAAATGTGTTTAAAAGGAGACCCTAGTGTTAGGTGCTTTGTGCGATTTGAGGCAAATACTCCCTTCCTTAATGGAAGTTCTTGTCAAATAGGACCAGAGTGGCCTTGAGGCTGCTGGTTCCCTACTCCAGAATTAGACATTATTTAGCTCATTCATTGACCACTCAGGACCCTGCTATCCACACAAGATAACGTTACAAGAGAAAGGGACCTTTTTGCTTTATTTACTAACTCCCATGGGAGGAGATTCTTATAATTACATTTATCCCTTTATTTTAAAATTCATTTATTTGACTATCAAATTCACAGACTTACGGACTTCAGAATATAAAGAACCTTGGTAATCTTTCAGTTAAGGATATCACAGACCTCATTGGCATTTTGTCTGTATATTGATCATTTCTGCCACTCTATTTTCCCTCCAGAGTGAACCTTACTGAGATAGGACCAGTGTTTCCCTGATACATCTTTTCTCCCTCTAATCCCCTACAACATGGGGAGGCTTTATTTAAAAGGAGACAAAGCTGCCCCCAGGACCACATTGGCACATGCCTTCCTTGCAGCTTCCCGGTCATCTAAAGGGACAAAAGTCCCAGCCATATTAAGTGTAGGCCCCTCAGATTTGGTAAATTCCTGAAGAACCCAAGTCCCTTTACCCTGTCCTGCTTACCAGAGATATTTCCATATGGAGACAAAATTCTTTCCACCTCCCCAGCCTTCCCTCTTCCTGCAGCAAGAGAAACTAAGTATTAGTATATCCTTGTTGTCTATCCTTGCTGATTTAGGTCGCAATAACCCTCCTTTTTTTTAAAAAATAAAAGTTCAATGATTTGTGAGTATCTTATTTCTTTCTAACATTGAACCTGAACTGGAAGCACTGATGTTAAAATTGTGCTTCCGACACCTGCCTTGTGACAGAATAACAATTAAGCAAAAATGTCTGGTAGAGTCAACGTATTTGACAATGAATACATCATTCTGTCCTTGAAGGTCCCCTCCTCTCTGCCATGAGGAGTAAAATATTTCATTATCTGTTTTCCAAAAGCTTTATTGGTTTTTCATTTACTTTGAGTTTGATTTTCTTTTAGTGAACTTTTAATTTACGTTACGACAGCCTTTTTATATTTTGTCCTTTGGCTTTTGCTCATTTCACTTACTCTGTATTCATTTGTGCAAATCTTACTTGGAATTGTTCATATTCCTCATAGATCTGTCCATCTATTCATCCGTTCATTTATCTACCCATCCATCTACCCATCCACCCACATACCCATCTATCTGTCATTTCTTTTTGCACAGTAATATTCTTTTAAATTCATATACTGTAATTTTCAGTCATTCCCTAAATGATAGGCACCCATTCTTTTCCCTCAGTTATTTTCTGTCCCTGAGAAGGTTTCTATGAATATATATGAATATATGTATATATGTGTATATACTATACACACACATGTGCACATGCATACTAGACCTTTGCTTCTATCTGTCTTCCTTGGGATATAAGATCAGTCCATGGTGGGGTTGCTGGGTCAAAGGCTGTGAACACTATAATTACTTTTCTTGTACCATTATAAATCTATATTTAGAACAGTTGGACCAATTTACAGCCTCTACCAACAGTGTATTTATATGCCTATTTTCCCATAACTGTTTAAACCTTGTTCAGCTTTTGTGATCTTTGCCAGTTTTTGAGATGTAAGGTAGAACCTCAGAGTTGTTTAATTTGCATTTCTCTTACTATTATTGATTTGCAGTGTGTTTTCATATTGCCATTTATAGTTTGCAATTTTTCTTTTGAAAACTGTTTGTTCATATTCTTTGACCACTTACCTATTGGGAAATGGTTCTTGGTGTTATATATTTGTGTTAGTTCCCTATATATCTCAGATATTAGACTTTTATTGGTGATATTTGATGCAAATTTTTTTCCACTCTACATTTTCTTGTCTTATTCTGCCTTCATTTATTTTATTCGTGCAAAAGCTTTTTAATTTTATGTAGTCAAAATTGTCTATTTTGTATTTTATGATCTCCTCTATTCCTTGTTTGGTTAAGGAATTCAATTTAATTCTATGGCTTTCTTATTCATCCTGCCTGAAGTACCAGGTGTGTGGTAATAGTGTGTGGGTGGGAGAGGGAAGTTCTTATGTTTCATCTACAAAACTAAGTACCAGAGAGTTTATGAATGTCTGAGTGCACACAGATAAAATTCTGGCACCTGTAGAAGGAAACAGGGGCAGTTCAGTTCTTTGGAACTTTACACTGGAATGTAGAACTAGTATACTTTAGAACTAGTACATTGGAATGACTATATCGTGCCCTGTTCAGTCCAACATTCTCTTCCGAACAGCAGCATGAAAGGATAAACTGTGGAGGATCAAGGTTGTTCTTTTTGGTGTCAAGCTTTCAGGGGAAAGAAATGGACCAAACATCCCTGAATACGCTATCTCTGGACCTGCCAATCATGAATAGATTCAAGCGAATTCAACAAATATATTTAAAGCACTTATTATGTAAAGGTTTCTGTGGTAGACCTGGGATACAAACCCCTAAATAGAACAGATCTTACATTCATGGAATTTGTATTATTTTGTTGGATGAGAGGTTGAGGTGAAGACAGCATCAGATCACAGGATGATAACTTTAGAGCTTTCAGGAAACCTAGAGGTCATCTAATCCAATTCAACTTATAGATGAAAAAACTGAGATCCAGAGATATGTATCTAAGTAAGCAAATATTATAAATAATATATTGCATAGTATTATATATTAATATATACTATACATACTATGTCTCTTTGTGTTTGTATGTATACATGTTTGTATGTATTTATGTGTATAGTGTTTATATATATTTAGTGTTTATATGTTGTGTTTGTATATATATTGTATCTATGATATACATACATAATACATACACATACACACATATACATATAAATATGAAACACACATACAAATGAACACAAAATAATTTGGAGGAGGGAGAAGAGCAGTTAACTGGGAGTTATTACATTAGATTGTAAGCTCCTTGAGGCAGGAGCTTTGCATCTCTGGTGTTTAACATAGTGCCTGTCACATGGTTGATGTTTAATAGCTTAATAAATGCTTATTGATGGACAAGTTAGTTTGGAATAGGATCAGGAAAAGTGTCCCTGTAGGCAGCGACTCCTGAGCTGTACTTTGAGAGAACTTAGAGATTCTTTGAGGAAGAGGTGAGCAACCACAGCCCAATTTGACTCAGTGCACTTGAAAGGGAGTAATGAGAAATGACAGTGGATGGGTAGGTGGGATCCCCATTGTGCAGGACTTTAAATTCTAAGCTGAAGAGTTTGTATTTTATCCTCAAGGCAATATAGAGCTATTGGAGATTTTTGAGCAGAGGGTAACATTGATCTAAATGTGGTCCCCATGGATGGTGTCGCCTGAAGGAATTCTACTCATCTAAGGAATTATTTTCTGCTTTTTTGGTGCTATCTTTCAGTTTGATTTTTACTTTTTTCATTGAGGAGAGCTTTGGCTATTTTACCCAGCTGCCATTTCAATGTCTGTCTCTCTCCCCTTGCCACCTCCCCCCCACCCTCCCTTCTCTTTGGAGTTGTATTTGAATAAATCTCCCTGCCTTGAAAGGTTCCTATGAAAATGAATGAGGTGTGTAGAAAGTGACAGAATCTCACCAAACATCCATGTTTGCACTGGGCTTCATAATCCCCCTGAAAATGCCCATGCACATGCAAACACACAAACTCACCCACCCCACTTAGTGTGTGAAATTACTTGACAGTGTCTCTAATATTTAATAAATGATTTCTAGGCACAGTGCCGTTCTGTAGTAACAGATTATAAAGGCTGTCTTAAAAGGCATTAGGAATACATTCTTGACAGATGATGTTATAACAAGCTTCTCCTAGAGCAGATTCATTATAACACTCAGATAACATTAAAACAATGGGGTTTATTCTCATCAGATTCACATACTGGAGGGGAAATGAGAAAGGAAAAACAGCATAGGATTGTGGATAGTTAGTGGTGTGTGTGTGTGTGTGTGTGTGTGTGTGTGTGTGTGTGTGTATATCCAGAACGGGAAAAGGAAATTACACAGCTGTGCAAACCCTTCAAAATGGGCAGAGAGAACAAGAGAGAGGAATAGAGAGAGACAGAGACAGAAAAACAGAGACAGGCAGAGACAGAGGGATACAGAGATAGAAAAAGACAGAAACAGACACAGAAAGACACAGAGATAGAGAGACAGAAACAGTAACAGAAACAGAGAAATAGAGACAGAGGCAGACTATCCCCTTCACACACATACAGAGAGACAGAGAGACAGAAGCAGAGGACACACACACACACACACACACACACACACACACACACACACCCAGAGAGAGAGAGAGAGAGAGAGAGAGAGAGAGACAGAACCAGATTCAGATCAGATATATGATACCATAGAGCAAAGGCTGGAAGGGACCTCAGATGAAGTAGTTCAATCCCCCAGTTTTAGAGATGTGGACTCTGAATTCCCTGAAGGTTAAATATACTATCCAAGGTCATAGGCTTAATAAACCTTCATTCTAGAATTTGAATCCATTCCCTCTGATTGCTGATAACATCTCTCATCCAAGGCAAGTCACTATGACAGTGAGTTCATCTTTATGCTCCTATCTAAGTCTTTTCTGGGATGATAGGAGAATGATAGTCAGTTGCTGCAAATGATAAAGCTAAGATTTGGCAGGTAAAATGTTGATTTGTTTGTCTGCTTTTTGTTCAGGGAATATAGGGTTGGCCTTGGTGTCAGGAAATTCAGGTCTGCCCTCTGACCCCCAACTACATGACCATGAGTAAGTCATTTATCCTTTCATTGCCTAAGGCAGCTAAGGCTATAAGTTATAGACAGGTTGCTGGTCTGCATCAGTGGAGGGAGTTTCATTTTAGTTCAATATAAGGAGATTTTTTTTCTTTGAATAATTAGATTTGTTTTATAATGGAACAGGATGCCTTGGGGAAATAGTTGGCTCCTTGTCAATAGATGTATTGAGGCAGAGCTTGGATGGTTATCTATCAAGGATGTTCATTATACAGGAGAGGCCTTCAGTGGGGACTGGGACAGATTAGACTCAGTGACCTCAAGGTCTTTCTCAGTGCTAACCCTTCTAAGACTACATATGTTAGAATTGGGCCTCAGTTGACAGTTGATTGGACCAGACTAGTCGTGGAAGGGACCCAGAAATGAGACAGACTCATTTCAGTAAAGCAGGAGATCTGCATCAACAAACAAACAAATAAGCAAACAAAAAGACAAAATAAACAAACTGTCAGAAAGAGGGTAAGTGACTTGTCCAGGACCACATATTTACTATATTGCCAGGCACTGTGGATATAAGATATATAAGTAAGGAAGACAATCCCTGCCCTCAAAGAGTTCACATTCTAATCATTGTTGGCAAAGATAGTGGAGTCACTTGCCATTTCCTTCTCCATCTTATTTTCTAGAAGAAAAAGATAGGAAAACAGGTTAAGTGACTTGCCCAGGGTCATACAGTTAGCAAGTGTCTGAAGCCAGATTTGAACTCAGGAAGATGCGTCTTCCTGACTCCAGGCCTGGTGCTCTTTCCTTTGTGCTGCCTGGCTGCCTCCATATAAGGAGCTATTTATGGCTATTACTATTATTATTGTTATTATTGTTATAATGCAGCTCTTTAAGGATTTCAAAGCACCTCACTTAAGCAATTGCATTTGATCCTCATACCAGCCCTGGAAGGTGAATACTATTATTATCCCCATTTTCATATGAGGAAACTGTCAGAAAGAGGGTAAGTGATTTGTCCAGGACCACACGACTAACAAGCGTCTGAGACCACATTTGAACTCAGGTCTTTCTGACTCCAAGCCCAACACTCCATGTAAATGCGTTTTATAGCACAGATAAAAAGTTTGAAGGGACCTTAGTGGTCATCTTGGCCTCAGAAGAAATTGAAATTCTGAGTATTAAGTGACTTCTCTGAGGTTACTAAGTGACAGAGCTAAGATTCAAACTCAAAACCTGTGACTAAAACCAATCTGCCTTTTATTGTTCTGCACTGACAGACCCAAAATGTCTCCTTGCCTGTGTGGGGGTGGGTCCAGGGAAACAGAAAGAAAAAAAGGCCTTTGGATGTTCTTGGAGCTCCCCTGAAACTCCCCCTCCACAGGTCTAAGCCATTTTCAGAGTCTTTGGCCCCTTGAAACAACCAAAAATGCAGAGAAGATATCTGTACTTCAAAGAAGGAGATAAAGAAAGGTCACTCCTTTGAAGTACTTGTATCAAAGCTGTAATTAAGCACTAATAAAACAATTATATCAGGCTCACATCTCCCAAAGCCCAGGCTTCCACAGGGAGGAAAAATAGTTTTCTATATTATGTAATTGCTCAAATTCCCATCATTTCTATCTCCCAGATCCAATCCATAATTAAAAGACTGAGAATTATTTTGGATTAATTGCTCAGTGTTAATTAAATTCCAATTGATCAGATCAGATTTTTTGAAAAAAAAAAAAAAGAACATTTTAATCATGAGGGAGTGGGCCAGGGGTGAAATGTTGAACACAAGTGTTTCATTACTTTTTGATCTGAACAGTTTGTGAAGAGACTTGGAGAGTACCATCAGCAGAAATGTTACTAGAGTCAGGCAAGCTGGGCTTTGCCCCAGGGCGCCAAATTAAAAGTTTGCTGAAAGCCCTCACAGTCCTTCAGAAGTGATAGTTTATCACCCTTCTACCCACTGTCACCTCCCTGGTAGATCTGTGACGGCTTAAAGAGCTAATTTGTTTATACAGCCTCGGGTGTATATATTAATTATAGCTCTGTCTTCCTGTCTTTGGGACACCAGCCATGGGCATATGCTAATACAGTCAATCAACAAGCATGCTAAGAGTCTGAGCCTGTAGTGAGTGCTGAGAACAGAAATAAGGAAGAAGTACAGGTCCTGTCCTCAAAGAGCTTACATTCTAATGGGGGAAGACAGCACACACAAGAGAGTTGAAAAGGGGGAGGGGCAGAGTAGAGAAAGTCAGAGAGTCAGGAGATCAGCTTGGACAGGAACCATGACGTGGTTGGCTTGGGTGTCTTCCTCAAAATGGAGGTTCTGGGAAGAACCAGTCCATCAGAGGGAGATGACAGGGGGAAGAGGAAGTCCAGTAGTGGAAAGTGAGTTTCCAGAGCGAAGAGGTTGCTGTGTTCTGTGCCAAGGGAAAATCCAGAGAGTCAGGAGCGTAGCCTGAAGAGCAATGAAGGGAGCCATGTATGAAAAGGAAATACACTGGAGATAGATTGAGAATTAAATTAGATTAATTAAGTGTACCTGTGTGATCATGGGTAAATCTCTTAACCACTCTGGGCCTTAGGTTCCCCATTTGCAAAATGAAAAGTTTGAAGTATATCAGAGGTTATTATATATATATATATATATATATATACATATATATATATATATATATATATATTTTTTTTTTTTTTTTTTTTTGCTTTTTGGAGGGCAATTGGGGTTAAGTGACTTGCCCAAGTGTCTGAGGCCGGATTTGAATTCAGGTCCTCCTGACTCCAGGGCAGGTGCTCTATTCACTGCGCCACCTAGCCACCCCTATATCAGAGGTTCTTAACAATTTTTGTGCATGTGTCATGGACTCTTTTGAAAGTCTGATGAAGCCTACAGACCACTTCTCTGAATACTGTTTTTAAATGTATAAAATAAAACAAATACAATAACAAAGGAAAGCAATGATATTGAAATAAAGATGTAATTTTTTTCCACATCCAAATTCATCAATCCCTTGGTTAAAACCACTAAACTAGACGACCACTAAATTTCCTTCTAGCTCTAAAGCTGTGATACTTATTATTATTAGGACCAAAAAGATGTCCTGATTTCCAGTCATAAGAATTAGTAACTTCTTGTGGGTATAGGAAAGGTGAACATGAATCAAGTTCTTTGCATCTTCAGAAAGATCAAATTTGGGGATACCACCCCTTTGTACCCAGGGACTGAGTCAGGAAAGTCTGTGGGCTTAAAGAATATCTTTGGTCTACAGAAGGCATTCCACTAATTTGACCAGTGGGATTCATTCCAGCATGAGGCGTATGTACTCACTGGGGGACAAATCCCCAACATTAAGTAGCCCATCTGACATTTTTAGTTTTCATGAGGAGAGAGAGAGGTGTGGACAGCTAGGCAAGTAAATGGTTAAAGAAGTGGTGAGCTGTGTCTAGTAGAAGGGGGGTTGGGAGGCTGTATTCACAGTGAGAATGGAACACACTTTTCCATTGAAGAGAGTTCCTGAGGAGTCACAAGCTGTTGGGGAGAAGCTGGGGGAAGTGGATGGCCTGGGCTGACTGGGCTCTAGTAGCCATCTGGAGTGATGGAGGCAGGGTGGCCTCCCCTCATCTCAGATCTGAAACTGAACTCCCAGGTATGTTCAAGCCTCTCTCTGGGAGATCCTGCTGTCAGAGGAAGGGATGGAAGCTGGGTCTGGGGAGTGAGTAACTTGGAGTCAATAGGGCAAACAGGGTGGGCCATAAAGTAGCTTGCATCATTTTGCTAGAAATGAACTATTCTTGGCACCACGTTTGGTGCCTGGGGAGAGTGTGAGCTTAAGTCCCTTTTGTGCCTCTGATCCCTATGAATGTAAATGCCACAGTGCCTTTCAGATGAGTGGTTATGGTGATTTGAATGTCCAGGCTTTGTCCATGGAGTGATCTGAAGGAGGCCACAGTGAGGGAGGAAAGAAGGAAGGGGTGAGGGGCTTGTTACAGATTCTGAAGGACTTTTCAGCAGGGCTACTTCTAAAATAGTGAGAGAGGTAGAGTTGTAGTTAGGAAGACCTCAGCTGGAATCCTAGTTCAGACAGTTACTGGTTATGTGATCCTGTGCCAATCACTTGACCCTCTGTCTCAGTTATCCTTAACTATAAGGAATAATCACAGCATCTTCTTCTTAGGGCTGTTGTAAAGATCAAATGAAATCGCAAATGTGTGTGTATGTGAATATGAAAATTTATATGTATATATAATGTATATATATATAATATGTATATATGATATTTTACAAACTTTAAAGAATTTAGCTAGATCATCCAGTCATGGGAGCATCTTCTTGGTTAATACGAAGACCTTTAGAGAAGGTTGACTGTGTTTGAGGGTTTCAAGGCAGGAAATCCTTTCTCTTGTCTAACTTAAAATCCATCTTGCTGTGGCCAAGTCATGGTTGAGCTTAGCCTGTCTTCAGTGAATACAGAGAACAACTAGTGACCATTTCATTCTTTTTATTCATTAAAAAAAACTTTACTAAGTACTATGTGTAAGGAATCTCAGTACCTTCGGCAACTCTCTAAGACTATATACGTTGTAGGCAACCAGGTGGCACAGTGGATAGAGGGCTGGGCCTGGAGTCCGGAAGAACTGAGTTCAAATCTAAACCTCATACACCAGCTACGTGATTTTGGACAAGTCACTTAATCTCTGGCTCAGTTTCCTTATCTGTAAAATGAAGATAATAAAGCACATATTTCCACAGTTATTTGGAGGATCAAATGAGGTAATACTAGTAAAGCAGTTTAGCACAGTGCCTGGCACAGTAGGTGCTATATGACAATAACGACCATCATCATCATCATCATCATCATCATCATCATCATCATCATCATCATCATCATCATCATCTGCATTCACGGAGCAAATCCTTCATTGGGAAGTAAGCCAGTAATTAAAAAAAAGCCGTATGACACCACAGCAAGTGTTGGAGGAAATACAAAGATCGGTGATAACACTTTGAATATTTGAGCTTTTGGAGACTGTTAAATTGGAAGATAAAGTATTTATTAAGTGTTTACTGTATACCAAGTATTGTGCCAAGCTCTGGAAATGCAAATTCAGAAAAGCAAAATAGTCCCTGCTTTCAAGGAAGTTACATTTTGATGGGGAGAAGATAACTCATAAAAGTATGGTGAAAAGGAAGGGGCAAGGAGTGGTGCACGCTCAGCCCGGGGGTGGTCAGTGGCTCTTTTGTTGCTATTGTTGCTTCATCATTTTCAGTCACGTCTGACTCTTTGTGGCCCCTTTTGGGGTTTTTTTGGCAAAGATACTGGAGTGGTTTGCCATTTCCTTCTCCATCTCATTTTACAGATGAGGAAACTGAGGCAAACAGGGTTAAGTGATTTGTCCAGGGCCACACAGCTAGTAAGTGTCTGAGGCTGGATTTGAACTCAGGTCTTCCTGACTCCTTGCCCAGAGCTGTAATCTATTCGTACCACCTATTTGCCCCATATGAACAGTGGGCCTGCGCCTCAGCAAAAGGGATCAAACGCTTACCTATCAGAAGGAAGCTAGGGGTGGAGGCCAAGACTCAAGTGACATAGAGATGACTCCCTTAAGATTTTTAGAGGGATGAGGAAACAACCCCAGCTAAGATGGAGAATGGAAATCTTTGGGTTTCTTTGTCCATCTTATATACTGTCTGGCTCTTCCCGTCCCATGAGGCTGAATGTGGGAAATAAATTTGCCTTTATAAGCACCTCAGGCTCTTGTTGGGCCCAGCTCAACTGGAACTGAAAAGTGGGAAAACAAGTAAAGCTGGGAACATGTCTAAGTGGGGCCAGGATTTTTAACAACTTAGGCTGCCATGCTTTGTCCCAGATTCTTTTTGTAGGACCAGTTCCCCTGTTTCCATTGGCTGCTAGTTGGGTGATATAAACAAGAGTGTACATCTGTCTCCAGTGCCTTCCCCGACCAGTGAGTTGGATGGTGACTGTTTTCAGGGTACGTGTGTGTGTGGGCGCCCGCCCTCGCTTGTGCACATCACTAAGCGTTCCCAGCCACCTCTGCACAGCGGTTCTCTGCACAGCGTTGTTGGATGGTCTGTGAGTTAAAAGGACAGCTGTGGAGCCTCAGAGCTATTTTCATGCTTATTTGAGGAGGAAGCAAAACCTGCAGTGGGATCACTATTTCTCAAGCCCCTCTGCTCTGAGGTTGGACTGCCAGCCAACATCCCCCTGATTCTCCTCCCTCCCCCCGGGTCATAGGGATTTTCTTTCCTGGCCCAAAGAAGCCTGCTCCCCCCTCTTCCCACTTCTTATCCAAATCCTGGCTGGCCTGGCCTTTTCTCAGCTGTTTGCTGCTGTGCTGTCCGCTCCTTGTCCATTCCTGGGCTCTTTCCTATAGACATGACAGAACCCACCATGGAGAATTGTCTTTCTGCCTTCCTGGGCACAGAGGGTAGTCTCCTTGGATGGCACTCCTGCAGATTGGGCCAGTGACCAAAGGCCCAATCTGCCTGCAGGTGCTCACTCCATCACAAAGACAGCAGGGTCCTTCTACCATGCTATGACTCGTTACCCCTGGTGTCAAAATCACAGAATAACAGAATCTCAGGTTTTTGCTGATGACATCAAATTGGAGAGACAGTCAGTCAGTCAGTCAGTCAGTCAGTCAGTCAGTCAGTCAATCGACATGCATCAGGCACTGTCAGAGTTATAATCCCAAAAGATCTAGGGAGGCAAGAACGATTGGTTACATCTACATCTACAGTACATCTACTGTTTCACTGTTATTCACCTTGGCTCAGTCTAAGATGAAATTTAATAGGAATTGAGGCAGAATTGTGCAGTGAAAACGAGAATGAATTTGAAATCAGGGGACCATCAATTGAATCTCAACTCTGTCACTCTTAGCTATGTGATCTTAGCAATATGATTAAATTCTTTTGAGCCTCAGTTTCTTCACCTGTAAAAGGAACAGGTAAGGCTCAATGTCTTCTAAGGTCTCTTGCAGAGCTAAACCTATGATGGTATGAAATGTAAAATTTGATCCAAGTTTTAAAAATATCATCCACCCAAGGACAGACTAGAGAAGGTATGGCTAAGTGACAGTTCTTATGAAAAAGATGAGGGGATTCTAGTGGACTTTATGAGCTTAATATCATTCAACACTGTGATCTGACTATGTCATCCCCTCCCCCCCCCCACTTAATAAACTCCAATGGTTCCCTATCACCTATCACTTCCAGGATCAAATATGCAATCCTGTTTTTCATTGAAAACCCTTCACAACCCAGCTCCTCACTCCATAACCCTCACCTTTCCAATCTCCTTACACCTTATTCATTCTCATATTCTCTGGGATCCAGTAATACTGATTCCTTTGCTATTCCACCAACAAGACATTTCATCTCATGGCTCTGGGCATTTTCTTTGGAGCCCCTAGCCCCTCCATATCTGGAATGCTCTCTCTCTCTCTCCCTCCCTCTCTCTCTCTCTCTCCTTCTCCCTCTCTCTCTGTCTCTCTGTGTCTCTCTCCTCTCTCTCTGTGTCTCTCTCTCTCTCCCTCTCCCTCTCTGTCTCTCTCCTCTCTCTCTGTCTCTCTCTGTCTGTCTCTCTCTCCCTCTCCCTCTCTCCCTCTGTCTCTGTCTGTCTCTCTCCCTCTCTCTCTGTCTCTCTGTGTCTCTCTTCTCTCTCTCCCTCTCCTCTGTTTCTGTCTCTGTCTCTCTCTTCTCCGTCTCTCTGTCTCTGTCTCTCTCCTCTGTCTCTCTCTTCTCTCTGTCTCTCTTCTCTGTCTGTCTGTCTCCGCCTTCAAGTTCCAACTAAAATCCCATCTTCTACAGGAAGTCTTTCCCAATCCCTCTTAATTCTAGTGCCTTCCCCCTATTGATTACTCTCGGCTTATGATTATAGCTTGTTTGTACGTAGCTGTTTGCATGCTGTCTCCCCCATTAGATTGTGCACTCCTTGAGGGCAGAGCCTGTCTTTTGCTTTTCTTTATATCCTTAGCACTAAGCACAATGGCAGATATATGTTGTAGTCTTGTCCAATTCTTTATGATCCCATTTTGGGGTTTTCTTGGCAAAGATACTGGAGTGGTTTGCCATTTCCTTCTCCAGATCATTTCACAGATGAGGAAACTGAAACAAACAGGGTTAAATCACTTGCCTGGGGTCACCCAGCTAGTAAGTGTCTGAAGCTGGATTTGAACTCATGAGATTCCAAGCCCAGTGCTTTATCCACCCTGCCACCTAACTGCCTGGTGTGGTACATAGTAGGCATTTATTAAATGCTTATTGACTGCCTGATATGACGTCCCCAAACAGCTAATGAAATCCTGGTCAAAAGGAATCTGGACTACTATATTGAGTTCTGGGTGATGTCTTCTTTAAACAGCACTGGCTAATTGGAGTGAATCTAGGTCATGGTGGCCCAGATGGACTAGGTGACCTCTGACATCCTGTGATCCTGAGGCTCTGTGATTCCCAGACTCCTTTTGCATGCTGAAGCACCATTATGCACTAAGGAATAATTGTTTTAAGAATATACACAAATTTTTTTGATGGTTTTTGTTTTTATATCATTTTCCCATGTACCTCCTGCTAAGCCATTGAACCCTCCCTTACAAAATTGTCTAACCTAAAATATAAGAGACTGAGGCAGAGCTTTGAGCTAATGCCACTTTATTAAAGGGTTAGCTGTCTCCTCTAAAGAAGTGGACTTCAAATCTTCCTCATGATCTGAGATGCCCCCTTCTTCCAAGATCTTGTTTTTATAGGATTTGATACCCAAATATGCAAAAGAGGAATAGTGAAATACAGAATCTCATCGTGGTTAGACGTTGCTCTTGAGGGCCAAAAACATGCCATATCAGCGGTGGCTCAGAGGTTGAGCAAAGCATGGAGCATCTCCACTGATTAAGTGGTTATAAGATGGTCTCTTGCTCATGTTGGACAAGAGAGAGGTCTGGAAGTACCAAAATAAATTGGTAGACTTCCCAAAGCATCAAATCATCCTGCTCATGCTGGATTTGAACATGGGATTTGGGTAAAACAGGTTGGAAATGTCTTTGTCAGCATTCTTGCGTTAGAACAAGTGAGCCTCATAACTTGGTAAACATGGAGTGAACATTACATTAAAGTTGGAGGCCCTCTCTACATGATTTATATAAAATATCAAACTGATTAATACTGATTGGAATAGAGTAGGGGTTCAAATGAATTATTTCTCACATAACAAAGACAGTTAAGCAAAACCATCTGACAGAAACCACTTCCAGCAGACAACATTCTGCACCCACCATCCTCGCAGCTGTCTACTTAGAGAAGGATGTTTTTCATCGTCTGTTTTCCAGGACTAAGCTTGTTCATTACAATCACTCAGAGCTTGCCTGTCTTGCAGCATTATTTTCTTTCATATCATCTGAGTCACAGTGGACATTGTTCTCCTGGTTATGCTGACTTTCCTCTGTATCAGTACATACAACCCTTTCCATGTATCTCTGATTTCCACAATATTTGTCATGTCTTACGGTACGATAACATGCCATTACATTCATATACTGCAACTTATTCAGCATTCTTCAGTCGATGGGCACCCACTTTATTTCTAGTTATCTGCTGCTGTTCATTCTTGCACATGTAAAATCTCATTCCTAGGAGGATGGGGAAAGTTGGGGGAGAGGGCACACTGAAGCTTTTTTAGACCTCTTAGACATTGTCAAAATGGAGGCTGGGTCAGCCCTCACTTGCCTTTGCGTAGGTGTCAGGCCAATCTCAGATTTGCCAGGCCCTCATTAATCTGTAGGCAGTGAAGGACTATAATAGCACCTACTTAAACAGGCCCAGGGCACCTCAGAGTCCCAGTAAATACTTCTCCCTCTATCTCCCAATCTTTGCCATGATTACCCAGCAACAACAGATATCTGTGGGGTATATATTGTGCCTAGGGTATTGTGTGCAGGGTGCTATGAAGGAGAGAAGGCCATGTGCTAGATACCCTTCTGACCCTCAGGGAGCTTAGATTCATATTGAGGAGCTAAGATTTAAAGAATGAAACAAGACAATATAATTTAATTCAATCCAACAAGCATTTATTAAACATCTGTTGTGTTCCAGATGTTGTGTTATGTACTAGAGATACGAAAGAGAAATAAATCAATTGTTGCTCTTGTTCAGTCATGTCTGACTCTTTGTGACCCCATTGGGGTTTTCTTTCTTTCTTTCTTTCTTTCTTTCTTTCTTTCTTTCTTTCTTTCTTTCTTTCTTTCTCTCTTTCTTTCTCTCTTTCTTTCTCTCTTTCTCTCTCTTTCTTTCTCTCTTTCTTTCTTTCTTTCTTTCTTTCTTTCTTTCTTTCTTTCTTTCTTTCTTTCTTTCTTTCTTTCTTTCTTTCTTTCTTTCTTTCTTTCTTTCCTTCCTTCCTTCCTTCCTTCCTTCCTTCCTTCTCTTGCTTTTTGAAGGGGGGAGGGCAGGGCAATTGGGGTTAAGTGACTTGCCCAAGATCACATGGCTAGTGTTAAGTGTCTGAGGCTGGATCCGAGCTCAGGTCCTATTGACTCCATGGCCAATGCTCTATTTACTGTGCCACCTAGCCGCCCCTTCCCATTAGGCTTTTCTTGGCAAAGATCCTGGAGTGGTTTGTCATTTACTTCAGGTAGAAAAATAAATAAAGAAACTGAGGCAAACAGGGTGAAATGACTTGCCCAAGGTCACACAGCTAGGTCACACAGCTAGTAAATCAGTACTCATTATCAAGGAGCTTGCATTCTAAGGAGGAACAAGACTGATTCCTCTGCTAGGGGAGGAAACCCACTTTTCATATCTAGTGTCAGTGAGAAAGTAGAATGGTGGAACATCACAGCTTGAAGGGACCATAGACTTTGTCTAATTCAACTCTCCCATTTTAGCGATGAGGAAACTAAGGCAAAGCTGAAGGGATTTTCCCAAAGTATCATGGATCCAAGCACCTAGAGCTGCAATGCTGAGCCCTTGTTGAATTTCTGGGAAAGATGAGGATTCTCTCATGGGATCTCTCCCAGGCAGGGACTGTGAGATGTCAGCTGTCAACTCATACACGTGTTAAGAGGGAGGCAGCAGATCTAATGAAGCTTCCTAGGACCAGGAGAGGTCCCAGTCCCCTTTCTTTGCCTGCCTGGCTCTGTGACCCTTAGGTACTTATCTCCTTGGGGCCTTGGCTTGTTTATCAGATAAGATGGAGAATCTATCCTGTTCTGCCCCTCCCAAACACAGAGAGATCATACTGAGATTCACAGGTAGAAAAGAAGCTTGAGGTCCTGAGAGGGAAGATGCTATAGCAACCCAAGGTAGGAGTGACTTTATAATCTGACAAGTGATGTTCTGGCAGGCAGATTTGGGACTTAATATTCGAAGCCAAACTGGGAAAAAAAGTTTAAAATAGAAAAGAGCATTGAGACAGCATGACTTTCTGGAGATGCATCTGGGTTCTGTGGAGACGGCTCTGGGTTCAGCCCCTTGCAGTAGGGAGAGGCTGTGGTGCCCTCGAGGAAATTCCAAGCATTTCTTGGAGACAAAAATTTGGCTCTAGGTCTAGATCATGATAATGCTAAGCTACCTGGCCATGGATAAGGATGGAAGATCAATGGGTGAGAGATCAATCTGAATAAATGATCTATTAATACATACAACAAGTTCTCAGCAATTCATCTCTTGCAGGATGACAGCCCGCCAGTTAAAGTGAGTTGCTGATGGTGATTGACGTAATGGGATTGTCTGCCATTGCCAGACTGCTGAGGTGGTGATAGACACATTTATTTTCTTGCTTGGATGGCACGGTTTCTGGGGCAGTTTGGGAATGTGGGGCTGGGAAGTGACTGCTCAGAGGACTGAGATACGAATAATAACTGACATTTTAGTGTGCTTTGAGATTTCTAAACACACTCAAACCAACCCTAATTTGGAAGTCCAATGGGTATTAACATTCCCATTTTACAGATGAGGAAATTGAACTGAGAAGGGTTTAGTGAGTCAATCCCTGAAGATTCATGAGGTGCTTCTAAGTGCAAGGTGTTATACTTAGAGATAGAGATACAGAGAACTGTACAGACATGGTCTTTGCCTTCCAGGAGGATATATTCTAATGGGAGCCATTCATAAGTATCAAAGGCTGGTTTGAAATCAGGCCTTCCTGATTCCACATCCAACATTGTATCTACAATATAATATACGTAGTACAGTTCAAAGGCAGGGTTTCATAACCATTTTTTGTCATGGACCCCTTCTGAGAATAATTTTTTTAATGATTTCATAATTGGGGTGGCTAAGTGGCACAGTGAATAAAGCACCAGCCTTGGAGTCAGGAGGACCTGAGTTCAAATCCAGTCTCAGACACTTAACACTTATTAGCTGTATGACCTTGGGCAAGTCACTTAACTCCAACTGCCCTTTCCCCTTCCAAAAAGCAAAAAAAATAAAACCAAACCAAAAAAAAAAGATTTCATAATTGAAAGAAATGCTATCTTTTGGTTAGAGGTTAGGGAAGATAAAGATGTAAGTTCATAGCCCCCCCTGAAATCTGTCCATGTACCTGGAAGGGATGGGTTTGAGGGGAGATACAGGAGACAATGTTTTTTCCTCTCCCATCCTGAACCATTCTCTTTTACAGAGTAGAGATGTGGGCCAGAGAGCTTGGGTTGTGTGGAGGGGATGACAAGAACATTCTCAGAAACCTGGACTTAAGGGGAACTTAGGGTAAAATGTTCACTCTGTTGCTGCCTTTCTGTGGGACTTTGGGTCACTCACTTTCCTTCTCTGGACCTCAGTAAATGGAGGCAGTTGAATGAGATGACATCTAAGGTCCCCCCTAGTGCTACGTCTGTGATCTTGTGAACCCAAGTATGGGGGGATATGGAAACTTTTCCTATAATTCATGTTTTAATTTGGTTTTATTGTAGCCCTGAAAATAATATTTTGACCAATATGTGCCCAGTGCAACCCATGCAGGGCTGTGCTGGCCTCCCAGACCAGTGTGATACAGCCTTCCTGTCTGGATTGTCTTGGGCTGGAGATATGTTTCACTCCATCATTTTTTGAATTCTGCTGCTGTAGAATTTGTTTAGAGTCATTTTTTACAGGTATTTGGAGGGATTTGGGGGTAAGCTGAAGCAAGACCCTGTTTTTACTCCACCATCTTGGCTCGCTAGCAAAACATATTGGTCAAAATATTTTCAGGGCTACAATAAAACCAAATTAAAACATGAATTATAGGAAAAGTTTCCATATCCCCCACACTTGGGTTCACAAGATCACAGATACAACAAAAACAACAGCTTTCTCCTCCCCTGGAACAGTGCCTTCTGAACCAGACTGGAGGGGGTGGGGTGGAGAATGTTAATCTCCTCAATTTTCCACCTTCACCTTGGGGTTGAGCTGTCAGATTAGTGATAGTGCAAACTATATTAACCTCCATTTCTAACTTGTTTCTGACAAAGTTTCATATCACGTGGCCACCAAGAACATCTTGCTATCTGCCCTGCTGCTGCTGCTACTCTGTGGTTCTTCTCATTCTCCCCTTCTACCTCCCCTTTTCGTTCTTCTCTTACTCTGGGAATAGTAATCAAATCAAGACAATCAATACTTCTAGAAAGGGCATAACAATTGACTTTCTATGACTCCATTCTCTGTTTTATTCCCCTGATTAGAACATAAGCTACCTGAGGGCAGGCAATGTCTCACTTTTGTATTTCTATACATTCATTTATTGGAATGGTGTTCATGATGAAGTTGATGCTCTCTCTTTTTCTCTTCCTTGATCCTAAGTCTTTTAATTCGAAATGATAAATGTGTTGTTTCAGGTACTAGGCCAGTTGAGAGAGAGAGTTTAAGGGTGGGGGAGAGGAAAGGGAATATTCTTAGCCTCTCTCATGTCATACCCTTAGAAACAATTGAGTACTTTGTTTACAACTGACTTACAACTGACCTTGACTGGTCCTCAAGCAACTATCTGAAAGCAATTTGAATGCTGACACTGGCCCCTTAAGCTTGCTCAGAAAGTCTTATAGAAACCTTTTAGATAGAGCAAACCTGGAAGGGATAGAAGGAGGAAGAAACTTTTCAATTACCCCCAGAGTTCACCTCTACTTTAAGCTGAAGGCAGAGGGTTAGGGAATGGTTCACGTCCCTTCTTATTTGTTGTAAACTCCAGTGTCCCTCCCTAGTGAGCTGCATCTGGTGCCTTTTTTCTTTGCTGATGTCAAGAGACTGGATGTGGACTGTAGGAAGATTTGGATGCTGTCTTTTCTGCTAACACTGATTTTATGATATGCTAAACATAACATCCAATAGCTATTACTTCCACTGTCAGGAAGACATCTCGAGCCATCTATCTTCCTCTTCAGACTATATTGCATTTCCCTCTACAAATGACACCACGTTATAATATCTTTTATTATAATATTACTTATTTATTGCCGAAGGTTCCCCAGCACTAATGCTGAGGGCTCTCATCCTTTATCTGCTTTTTGGTTTGTTTGTTATGAATGTCACATTTTATTTATCAAGATAGGCTCTGGGTTCCTGATCAGAATTTCCAGAGAGTGACTTAGCTAGCTGCTTTATTATTTTTTTTTCAGGAAAGCCCTAAACTTTTATCCCAGAAGAATTCATGACATGGAATGAGGAATGGTTACTTAGACTGCTTGTTTGGCTGACCCTGAGAATAGAGGGAGGGAGGGAGGGAGGAAGGGAGGCAAGGTTGGGGTGTGAAATTAGAGAATCTTCGAATTTGAAGGCACCTCTGGAAGTGTTCTGGGTCACCTCCCTTTTCTCTAAGCAGGATTGCAACAGAAACCATCCCTGTTAATCCTATTTCCCAAAGATCTCTAGAGGAAGTCAATCACAAAGTCTTTCTTGGTGACCTGTTCCAGAATTAACAACTCTCCCTGTCAAGAAACTCTTCCTTAGATCTGACCTAAATCTCCCTTGCTGCAGTCTTAATCCATTTTCTTTGGTTTGGTAAGAAATAGGGCTGAGCCTGGTGAAATTTTATTCTCATGTCAGGGAGAACTGGGTATTTGGAGCTACTATTCTGCCCTACTTTAAGAAAACCCAATAGCATATAGACAAAATCAGCTAAATGACACTTCATACTGGTGTTGATGTTTAGAAAGAGCTTTATCCACAGCTAGCCTTCCAGATATATAGTCCAAATATTATTATCTGTTGTTTGCCATTGTATGGATATAGAAACCAAGGCAGGGAAACTTCTTATCTTATTTAAATATCAGAGCCAAGAACTGAACCTGTCTCTCTTGGGTTCTAAGTCTTGGAGAACTTTGAAATTGATTGTGAGACATAGGAGACACTGACACAGGACAGTCTAGCATGATGTGCCCGCCTCAAAGAAGACACTGTGCTCATTGAGCAAAGCAGAGTAAAAGTAAGCTTAAGAGAAATGTGAGATGTGTAAATTTAGAGACATCTCCATTCTAAATGTTCATGTGGACTATTTGTGCCAGACCTGTGGTAGAGCCTTCTGAGCCCATATTGGTCTGATCAGCCATAGCTGGACACACCATACATTGATCACAACAATGGGATGTCATTTTTATTATTTTTATTTTTATTTTATTTTATTTTATTTTATTTTATTTTATTTTATTTTATTATTTTCATCCTCTTTAAGCATGAAGGACAAAACAGCAACAAGTCCTGAACTTGTCTTGCTCTTTAGAACCATAGAATGTTATAGCTATATATGCAATAGCCTATGTGGTATAGGAAGGGGTCTTAGAAGTTATCTAGATCAACTTTTTCTTTCCCTTTTGTTTTCAGGTGAGGAAATAAATGCCAAAGGGAGAAACACGAGGGGGATATTATCTTGATTACAACATGTTTTCCTTAATATGGTAGCTTCTTCATGCGTACATGTGGTTGCTAACTCCCCTCCCCCCCCCCCAATGTTGTCAAGCACCTACTTTGATACTGTGGTAGGTGCCCATGGAGATACTGGATCCTGCCCTTGTGGAACACATGATTTGGTAGGAGGAAAAACTGTAATATGCAGTATTAAAAAAACAATGCATGAAGGGAGGTCTGAGAGTTTCATAACACATCATTATACCTCAGTAATGACATGACGGAAAGGCCTGGGAGGCAGATGAAATAAAAATTAAGGTGTTGGCAACCACTACCCATTGAGGGCCAATTAGAAAGTGGAGATAAGACATCTCTAAAATAATGGAGCCAATTATTTGATGTATAAAAGTGGGGTTTTTAGGCATATGCTTGTGTTTACTTGTGAGCTCCTGTATTAATGCTTCCTAGGAAAGATTTCACTCCTCTACCTCCAAGTGGCTAAGATATCTAATAACCTAATGAGGACAGTAAGCACCAGTTGGCTCCCGGCAAAACAGTGATGTAAGAGATTGCTTTCGTCCTTCCTCTCTCTCAGTGGTCTTCTTTGTTTCGTTTTGGTGACTTCACCCCTAACATTTCCTCTGCCAGGAACCTGGAATCTTCCTTCTATACATTCACTGCTTAGCCTTAACCTTAACTCTAACCTTACTGATATCAAAACTTAACTTATTGTGGGCTTGGCTAGATTTATAGACTAGGGTGCTAGACCAATCCCGGCTCAGTGTTTGAATCCCAGCCCCCAGTATTTGCATTTCAGCCCCAGAAACAATCCCTTATCCTAGAGGAAGGAATCTGTAATGGTCATTATGGGGAGTGGGGAGAGAGATGGGAACCTGGGAATCTTTTAGCAGCAGGTCTCAAATCTCACTCTACAGGCAACTATCTACTCATAGAATTTTAGAATCATTCTAGCTAAACTGAACTGAATAGATAAACTTTTGATAAGTGGTCCATTTAGTTTCTGCTTGGGAAACTTCATGGTTAGAGAAATCACTGCTTCATAGAATTACAGCCTTGTCCAATACTAACATATAGACATGTATTACAGTGGACTTTGGGGCAGCTAGGTGGCACAGTGGATAGTGTGCCAGGCTTGAAGTTAGGAAAATTCATTTTGTTGAGCTCAAACATCAGACATTTACTAGCTGAATGACCCTGGGCAAGTCATTTAACCTTCTTTGCCTCAGTTTTCTCATCTTTAAAATGAGTTGGAGAAGGAAATGGCAAACTACTCTCATATTTTTGCCAAGAAAACCCCAAATGTGGCCATAAAGAGTCAGATACAACTGAACAACAGCAACATATTGGTACTCTGGTCTAATCTCCTTGTTTTCTAGGTAAGGAAACTGAAGACTGCAAAGATTAAATGACCTATCCAAGGCCTCAAGGGGTAAATGATCTATTTAAGGACACAAAAAGTATTAATTGAGGGAGACACTTGAGGCCCCCTAGCTGTAAATCCAATGTTCTTTCCGTTGTCCTCTTTCCAAGTCCGTCCCCCTTTCTTCATTACTCTGAACTCTTTTCATTCTCAGGCAGTGAGCGGTCACACTGGTCTTAAATCAGTAACCCATAAAACTTCTACCCCCTCCAGGGCCAAACAAAGTGTGCTTACTCTTAGGTGGCTGAGGAAGTGAGATCCCTATCCCTGGGATTGAAGTGGGAGCTTATATGTCTAATAATGCTAATAGCTAGCATTTATATTTTGCTTTAAGGGTTTTAAAGTGCTTTACAGCTATTATCTCATTTTGTCTTCAAAACAACTCTTGGGGCTGGAGGGAGCAGGTCCTACTGTTATCCCATTTTACAGATGAGGGAAATAAGAAAGAAAGATGGCAGGTGACTTAGGGTTCTACAGCTAGTCTAAAGCAGGATTTGAACTCAGATCTTCCTGAGAGGTCACTAAACTTTCCAGGTTTAGTGCTCTCTCCACTGTACCACCACTTGGATGCTAAAAATGGATTCTTATATTGGATGGAATATTGGACTGGATGACTTCTACCCCTAAGATAATCTAGACCAACCCTCACTCCCTACCCCATGGTGTGGAGGGAGATGACTGACTAATCCTTCTGTCTTCTAGCATTTCACTTCCTAGGCAACATAATCACACATATCACAAGAGGCAAACAAGGTTGTCTGCGTCCTTAAAAGTACCATTTATACCTCAAAGCACTAGATGAATGTGAATTTCTAATGTTATTATTTTTATTATCTGTTGTGGTCCGCTTGACACTGACCCCAAATGCAGAGTCCCATGTGTTTTCAGATATGTTCTGGTGGTGTGATGACAAAACTGTCTGTGAGTGGGAGAATGACATACCGCCATAGCCTTGGTGCCCACACAGCTGCTGCCTACTCTCTTGCCTGCCCACCAGCTCCTAATGCAGAGAAAACTCTTCTGGGAAGCCCAGAGAGAAACATACAAGATTTCAAATCATCATCCCTACAGGACCAGGCTGAAGCCATGAGAGGAAGTCATGCTGGCTTTGTTGACTGGCAAGGCCACCGATGTTGGATCACCCCTTCCCGGTCTGTTCCTTGCTCTCCATTAAATGCTTGGGCTAGTGGCCAGACCCTGTGCCCATTAACCAGTGTTAGCTGAGTGACTTTCCCGGATAGAACGTGCCTTCAGAATAAAGGGAGTACAATGGGGAGGGTGAGAAGATGAATTCAATGACAGCAATCTGCCTTTAAGTTGTCCTTAGGTTTTCAGAGTATTTTTTTCATAAATTACGTGAGGTAGTGGGGTTGATCTTACTGTCCCATTTTTACAGCTGGGGAAACTAAGGCTCAGGAAAGATAAATAACTTACCTAGGGTCACACATCAGGATTTTAGATCATTGCTTACCTTACACCATGTTGCCTTCAGGTTTGAGTAGTAGGCGCCCATGTACAACATTGCTAAGTGGGACAGCAGATACATTAAACCCATGAACCCTGTGGGGATTTCACTGCTTGCTATAAAACCCAGCCTTCAGTGAAGCTGATTCTGGGCTCTGCTACTCAGAAAATCTATGGGACTTTGGGCAAGGTGCTTCATTTTTTCTTATGCCTTAATTTCTTCATCTGTAAAATGGGGGAGTCAAACTTCTAAAGTCCCTTCCAGGCTCTATGTGCTTGTGAGCCTAAGCTACTTCCTTTTGAAAAAGCCCGATAATGATTTAGGAATCATAGAAACCCAGTCACATTCAACTTAGTCATTCAACATAAGAATGAAGAGCCACCTCCCAGGAGCTTGATGTCCTTGAATGTTGGCCCTTCCCCAAATGCTTTTCAGTGAGCTGGCATTACTCTTCCATCATTCCCCCATTAACTGGATTGGATGCTTTGTCTTTGATTAGGCTGATCATTCCCCCTGACCCTGATACCAGTAGGGTCAACCAAGTGAGAAGATAATAGTACTTACAAGCTGCCTTTCGAAGCAGATGGTACCCATGTAACCAACCCCATTTTAGAGATGTGGAAATGGAGTCCTCAGCAGGTACAGGTTTGAATTCAGGTCTTCTGAAAGAAAAGTCCAATGTCCATTCCACTAGAACAGGAGCTGAGGACATAAAACATGGGATGCCAGAGTTGAAAATATGCTTTTTAACTTTTAGAGGCGGGAAGAACAATCTCCATAGCGTGGCAATAGAGTTCTTAAAATTAATCTGTGACCCAGAGGCCTAGATTCTCCAAGCTGTTGTAGCATTTGAATGTCTACCTAAGCTACTGGAAATGGCTCTTAGCAAGACAGAAGACTGCTAACTGATTTATTACTTTGCTGAGTATGTATAACATAGAGTTATTGCTTACTTGTCTATGAAATGTGCTATATACATTTTATTAATACAAACACAACACACATACACAGTGTCCTGAAAGGCTTTTAAGCTATTAAAACTTAAAAGAGCCCTAAAACTTTTGGGACACCATCTATAGCTATGTCTTTATGCCTATATCTATATCTGAAACTATAACTACATGTACATCTAAAGCAATCCATCACTTATTCAGGATTCATGGGGTGGGAGGCTGCTAGGATTGGCATACTGAGAACAAGAAAAAATTGATCTGTTGACTAATTAACAGAGATAGGAGTCAGAGAAAGAAGCATGAGAGCATTGTCCAATAACGCAAGGACGAAGAATCCTTCCTCCCTATGGAGCCCCCACTGGTGTATATATGAATGTGGACATACACACACACACACACACATACACACATATGATACTTGCCTCTGAAACCATCATTGTATTGTATTTAATTATAATCATTCATCTGGCCAGGTCCTTTTGGTTCTACTTCCAAAATATCTCTTCTACATGTCACCTTCAGTTCTCCATTTGTTGTTTAATATCCAACTTCTGTGCCTCTCCACTTCTCACGTGAAGTCTAATGTAATAGCCTTCCAATTGGTCTTTCTGTCTCCAGACTCTCCCCTCTCCAATGCATTGTCTGCACAGATGCTAAAGTAATCTTCTTGTGGTATAGAACTGACCACGTCACTCCCTTGCTCACAGAGCTGCTTTGACTCCTTATCACTTATAGCAAAACATACATACCCCTTAGCCTAGAATTTATAGTTAACCACGATCTGGCTTCATCCTGTTTTTGTAATTTAATTTCATACCCTTCTCCTCATATTCTAGGTGTTTTGACCAAACTGGATCTCATCTTCCTTCCCGTACCTCTGTGCATATGACATAGGCTTTCCTCCATGTTTGGAATGTATTCCCTCCCTTCTTCAGTCTGTTAAAATTCTTTAAAATTAGCCCTGGCATTTCTTCTCTCAATCCTTCTCTGATCTCCCTTACTGAAAACAATCTCAAGTTTTCCTAGAGAACTGCCCGCATCACCTATGACTTTATCTCATATCGATTTACATACATGAGCTATTCCAATATAAGATTATAAAGTCCTTGAGGCAGGGCTTGTATCATATTTTTATTTTTTGTATCTACAGTGCATGCACAATCCCTGGCACATAGTAGGTTTATAAAATAGATATTTATTGAATTAAATATGTTTGAATGTTCGCTAACGAGCATTAAGAAAAGATTAAATCATGGTCAATGTGATCTGTTTATGAAAAGAAAAGAAAGGAAATGTCTAATCCATTTTAGAAAGCTTTCCATCCTAAATGGTTAACATAAAAAAAAAAGTTTTTGCCCTGAAAGGATAAGCTTCATTCGCCTGGAAAATTCACTAATGTTGAACAAGTCATTCCCTGACAATGCTAGCTGCCAGATCAATGAGGCATATTGTATTGTATATCAATATAACTAATTTATGTTATGGGTATATTTGTTCTATTCGAAAGCTCTCAGTTCCCAAAGACCCTGGAGATCCCAGCCCTGCCGCGGCTGCTGGCCTGCTGTGGCTAAACCTTGGGGCTCTGTTTCACCTAGAGCATTCAGAGGGGGCAAAGTAGAGGGCCACAAAGACCTTGAACATTTGATTTGATTATTCAGAGCTCAGCCCTAAAGCTAAGAAGAAAAAACAAACAATCAGAAAGTTGTGAAATTTAACTGGTTCAGTGATTAAAACAAGATTGGAAGAAAACTACATCAGGACTTCTTGGATCAAGTTCCACATGGTGCTATAATTAGAATTACCATTCCTTATTTAGACGGCAGATGATGTCCACTTGATGACTGTTAATAGGTCATAGTTTTGCTGAGGAATGACTGGACTTTATGTCTTCCCATTTAAGATGGAAAAATGAGAAGAGAGATTAGGAAGTATTGCATGAAGGGACCTGTGGTCATCTTCCTGGCTCTTCCTGGCTGGGGGTTGTATCTGAACCTTGGGTGAGTGTTTTGTTTCCCTAGGCAGGGGCTCCCAGAGAATACCCCAGAGGGAAGGGAGAAGCATAGTGCAAGGAGCAAAGTACCATATTATCCATAGGAGATAGCACTCCTTTCCTGGTATACACAATAGCCAGCAAAGACCTCAGACAATCACTTGAAAATCAGCCTTCCGTGAACTTTGTGTCTCTGTGGCCTACATGAAATGTGAATCTGGACCAGTGAACTGGGAGTGAGAGAGGGAAAACTTTTGGGAGGATGATAGTGAATAAAACATGATGAGAATAAAAGTTGGGATGTTTATTAATGTAGGATCATACCTGGTATGACACAGTGGAAAGAATGCTGAACTTGGAGTCACAGGGTCTGAGTTCAGATTCTACCCTTGTTTCTTAAAATGAGGAGTGGGTGGGCTTGATGACCTCTCCTGTCATTCTTGCTTTACATCTCTGAAGCTAAGATTTAGTACTGAAAGGGATCTTCAAGGTTACTAAACTTAATCCCCTCGTTTTATAGACATAGGAACTGAGATCTTAAAATGTTAAGTGACTTGCTCAGGGTCACACAGGGAGTAAACGACAGAACCAATATTGAAACTGATGACCTCTGATGCCAAATCCAGAACTCTTCCCACTGAAACCACACAGGATCACTTCCATCTCTTCCTGGAGGTAACTAACCTTCTGATGGATCCTAGTGGTGACCTCTGGACTATCCAGGCCCTATGCTGTTTGAAACTGGCTGGTCCCAGGAGCATGGGGAGTCACAAAGGCGGTCTCAGACTGTCAAAACAAGGGAAGATTGAGCTTGGCAAATCCCTGCTCTTCAGGGGCAGTGATATCCTGGTTTAGTGTAATGAAAGCCCTCATGCCCAGTGTCCTCTAACAATCTGCCTTTAATGGGGTTACCATAGCAGAGGTAAAGCATTTTATATGGAACCAGGTTTACGTTATCCTCCTCTTTAGAGATCTGGCTTGCAATGCTGTTCAAATCCTTTAATCCATAAATAGGATTCCAGACAGCGCTGGGCTGCCTTCCAAAACTGTAATCTTCCAGTATATGAATTATTACCAAAAGATTAGGGTGTTTCTAGTAATAACATTTCAAATAAATCAGCTTTCATGGAGGAACAACAAACTAATATTGGAAATAACAATATAAAGACATTTATATAGCCACTTGCTAGAATAACTTTCCTAACCAGGGGCTTCTTTTTTCATTTACAGTCATTCTTTTGGAAAAGTCCTTTTTCATCTATCACCTTATAACTGCCTTTTGCCTTAAAATGAGTCAGAGGTTCTTGGGGTTGGAACCTTGGAAGTTTATTCTCTAAATCACTAATTATGTTTATATATTGAGATGTAGAATGGGCCGACTATCCCAGGAGTCTCAGGGTACCCACATCCTTCTCTGGCTCTGAGAAATGGTTGTGTTGTTCAGTCGTCTCCAACTCTATGTGACCCCGTGGACAAATTTGGTTTTCTTGGCAAAGATACAAAAGCGCTCTGATGTTTCCTACTCCATTGTGTCCCCACTTTACAGACAAAGAACTGGTGCAAATAAGTGACTTGCCCAGGGTCACACAGCTAGTAAGTCCTAATTTCAGGTCTGGTGCTCTATCCACTGCATCACCTAGCGGCTGAGAAATGGCACATTCCAGTTCAAAGGGAGCAAGAACACTTTCTGTGGGAAAAGCATTGTTTGGTAGTTTATGCCAGAGGTCGTGAGTGGAGTCAGAAGGCGGGGAAGTAAGGAGAGACGCAGATTTCTTAGCTATGCCACGGACCTTTGGAAATATTAATGTATAGCTGGAATTCAGGATCAGTCCTTGGTCTACTATGGCTTTCAGCAAGTCATTGCGAAAGCTTTTTTGGGTCTGTTTTCTTTTCTCATATAAAGATGAGCTTCCAGAGAAAGAACTGATAAATAGAAGTATGTATAGAATAATTTTACATATATATATACATATGCATATAATATCATATGTACATATTTATGTGTAATGGTAGCCATGGGGGAGGGAAGAAAAAAGGAGAAAAAAAAGAAAGTTACACAATTACTTTAACATATATTTAAAAGCAATGGCAAGTTGTATATGATAGATGTGCAGTTTTACATGCAATCTCTTTTCCTTCCCATTCTAGTATGTTATGTAAATGCTTGTTTTATTTCATAAGTTTAGAATAAAATTGAAAAAGAAAAAGGCTTCTCCATGCCTGGCCAGGTAAGAGAACAGTAAACCTGATAAAGCTCATCTTAGAAGAATAGCAACATTTTATAGAATCCAGAACTTCCACAATATAAAGGACCTTAGAGGTTGTTGAGTCCAATCCTCTCATTTTACAAATGGGGAAACTGAGGCCCTGAGAGGTACAATGACTTGGCCAGAGCTGATTGTACACAGCTATCCAGAGGCAGAACCAGACCTAGGGCTAACTCCCAGCTCGGTGATATTTCTGGATTGCACGACTTAATTTGCAATAATTTTGATTTCCTTATTTTTTCTTTTGGCCTGAATCTGTGACTTGTTGGTGTAGGGAACTGATGAGATAACTCTTTTCTACTCATGTGGATAGACACCTTTTCTGCAATTTAAAGTCCTCATGAAGTGGTAGTGGTCCCTGGGAGGGAGTCACAGGGGGAATTCCTACCGTCAGGCCTGCAATTTGAACTCTGGTCTCCTTGACTTAGAGGTTGGCTCTATCTACCACATGGAGCTGCCTCAGCTGTCTTCACTTTTTCATTAAGAACTGCAATAATGGGGTGGCTAGGTGGCACAGTAAATAGAGCACCGATCCTGGAGTCAGAAGGATCTGAGTTCAAATCTGGCCTCAGACACTTAACACTTATTAGCCGTGTGACCCTGGGCAAGTCACTTAACCTCAATTGCCCTACCTTTCTCCCTGCAAAAAAAAAAAAAAGAATTAGGATGCTTCCAGAAGCAATTTGAATCAAATAAACACGGATTTAGTATCTACTTTGCACCATGCACTGGAGATACAAAGACATAAATGAAATAACTTCTGTCTTCAAAGAGTTTATAATCTACCATGAGGGCAGGGAATAAAATAATAAAATACAGGGTAATATAATGCAAGTTTTGGATAAAGTAATATGTAGAATTGTTCAGTCATTTCAGTCGTGCTTGACTCTTCATGACTTCACTTTAGGCTTTTCTTGGCTAAGATACTGTGCAGTATTATTAGGGTTTGCCATTTCCTCCTCTGGCTCATTTTACAGATGAGAAGCTGGGGTTAAGTGACTAACCCAAGGTCACACAGTTAGTAATTCCTTGAGACTAGATTTGAGCTCAGGAAGATGAATCTTCCTTACTCCAGGCCCAGTGTCCCACCACATCACTGCTTTATATTATGAGGGCAGCTAGATAGAGAAGTTGGTAGAGCACTGTGTCTGCAATCAAGAAGCCTCATCTCCCTTAGTTCAAATCCAGCCTCAGGCACTTACTAGCTATGTGGTCCAGGGCTAGTCACTTAACCCTGTTTGCCTCAGTTTCCTTATCTTTAAAATGAACTAGAGAAGGAAATGGCAAATCACTCCAGTATCTCTGCCAAAAAACAACTCCCGCTCCCTCCCAAAAACCCCAGCCCCAAATGGCTAAAAGGATCAAACAGCAACACAATTCAAAGTAACTTCAAGAGAAAAATAATTCAAATCCCACCTTTTCTATGAGAAGTCCTTCAGAGACAGGGACAAAGAAGAGAACAGAACAAGTGGGGGCTGGGACAGGAAGAAGGGACATATAATCAGTCTCTTACAATATGTCCACTGTGGAGATGTCATGTATAATTACACACGTACAGCCTGTATTGAATTGCTTGTTTTTACAGTGGGGGTGGGTGACGAGGGAGGAAGGGAAAGAATCTCGAATTTGAAGGTCTAAAATCAAATGTTAAAAATAAAATATAATAAAATAAATGTTAAAATATAAATAAAAATGCTAAATATATGTATATATTATTATTATTTACATGAAACTGAGTAATAAGATATACAGGCACTGGGATAGGGACATATATATGGATATAGGGATATATATATATATATATATATATATATATATACATATATATACAAGAAGTCCTTCCCAGGCCTTCTGAATATGAGTGTCTTCCCCCAGATTCTCTGCAGTTTATCCTATTCATATCTTGTTTGTATGTAGTTATTTTCATAGTTTCTCCATTAGATTGTGAGCTCCTTGAAAGCAGAGACTGATGGGTTTCATTGCTCTTGTTTGTTTGGTTTTTTTCCCTTTGCATCTCTAGCGCTAAACCAAGTGCCTGGCACACAGTAGGAACTTACTAAATGCTTGTTGATTTGATCCATCTTGTCTTCAGCTTCAAACATTGGAGGAAAGGCCTCTGTTAAAGGTAGCACCTGAAATCTGTTTTAAAGGAAGTTTCTGATGCTTCAGAGGTAGAAGAAAGGCCATTCCTGACATGGGATGGGGTGGGTGGGGATGCTGTCACAGAGACAGGTGATGGAATGTTCTATTTGGGGCAACAACCAGCAGAACCAGCCTGACGGGCATGGGACATGGCTGAACGGGAGCCAGCTGACTTGTTTTAATTCCCAATTGATTTTCAGTGAACAATGTCCTCTTACACATCCTTCCTTACCTTTTTATTTCTCTGTCCATCAGAGAAAGACTGGGTGATCTCTAAAACTCCTTCTAGTGTCCTCACCATACAATGACTAAGGATCTCAGTACCCCAGAGAGTTAGAACTAGAGTCTAAACAAATATGGATGCGTGTACATGCTTGTAAAAGCAAGAGTCCCCAGCAAAAGAAACCATGAAATGAGTCCTTTCATAGAAGGGTGAATTCTCCTCCCTTCTCCCTGCTCCCTCCCGCCCCTCATTGATCCATTTTGTAAATTTTTCACATGTTGGATTGCCTTAAAGCAAAACAGACTTATTTGGCAAATTTCAAAAGTAGGATGCCATATTTGCAGATCGCTCTAGCAGCATGTTAGAATCAGAAGGCTCCAAAGATGAATGAGACAATCCACATGCAGCTCTCCAATCTACTCAGAGTCTTTAAATTTGAGGCAACATTAGGGTGTTATTAGTGGCGTGGGCAGGGGCTGAGGAGAGAAGAAATGTTTGTGAAACTCATCCCTAGATTAAAAGGAGCTTTGAAATGAAAGCATTAGCCGTCTGATTAATGAGAGCCCCTCACTTTACATTTTGGACTTTTAAATGAAAAGGAAAAGAAAAGAGGAAACACACTACTGTGTTTTTTTTTGGAAAATCATGTCATTTTTCTCTTTTCACGGCTCTGCATAGCAACACCAAAAGGCAGTGATAAATGGGAGATACTACAGAACGCGATCTGGCAGAGACACACAGGCCCTGAATGCTGCTTCTTTCAGGGGCCTCGAAGGGGAATGCTGTACTATTTCTTCCTCTGTTTTTTTCTCTCTAAACAAATGTTGTTTTTTATTGAAATGGTGAAGGTCTGATTTAATTACAGGGGTTGTTAAAGGGAGAAAAGGAAAAAGAGAAAGGGGAAGGAATGGGAGAGAGAGACAGAGAGAAGAGACAGAGAGAGACAGAGAGAGAGAGGAAGAGGGAGAGAGAGGGAGAGGGAGCGAGGGAGGAGAGAGAGAGAAAGAGAGAGAGAGAAAGAGAGACAGAGAGAGAAAGAGAGAGAGAGACAGAAACAGAGAGAGACAGAGAGAGACAGAGAGAGACAGAGAGAGAGAGAGAGGGTGAGGGGGAGAGAGAAGGTGAGGAGGAGAGAGAGAGGGAGAGGGAGAGGAAGAGGGAGAGGGAGAGAGGGAAGAGAGAGAGGGAAGGACAGAGAGAGAGACAGATAGACAGAGACAGAGAGAGAGAGGGAGAGAAAGAGAGAGAAAAAGAGAGAGAGAAAGGAAGAAGAGAAAGGGAGGGATAGAGAAAGAGAGATGCCCATTTTCTCTCTTCATGGATAAGTGAAGACTTGAAGTATGATATAGAAGAAAGCTGGGAAGAAAATGCTCTTGTGACTGAAGGCCAAAAGGCCTATTATCCCAGGGATTCCTTAGACTGTTCATTTTTATGCCTCAGTTTCTCCATCTATCAAAAGACAATTAAATACCATCCCAACTCTCTCAGGGAGTATGGAAAGATTTAGGGTCTCCCCCCATCCCAAGCAGTCTGAGGATGAAGAGTGTGGGAAAGGAAGGATGGAGGATTGAATAGGCTGGTGGGAAGAAAGCTGGAGACAAATTGCCTACTGAACTATTTTGTCTTGTGCCAGGCTTGAAGATGAGATGGGTAATTGTGGTATGGTGTGTTATCTCTTCTGTGACTTTTTTTGTTTGTTTGTTTGTTTTGTTTTTTGTTTTTTGGAGTAGGCTGTTAGAGGCCCTGAAAGTGGAAGACTGGCCTCTTTGACCTCTGGACAGCCTTTTCAGCCCATAATTCTAGGACACGGTATTTGTGAGCAGTTTTTTGCTTTGGGAAGCAGAGACAATGCATTGGAACTGAAAGGTACTTCATCCTTATCCCAGGCTGTGGTATGAGGATGGTTCCGCTCATTAGCAGACAGGCCAATTTCTCAGGAGCTTGGCCCAGTCCTCTTTGTGACCTATTGTCTTTTTCCCTATTCAGCTGTCAGCTCTTTTCCCATGATGCTCTAGATTTCCAGAGTGAGTGGGGCCTTTTCCCTGCCTGGAGGGGGGACCCTTCTATCCAACAAGGCATGGATCTTCCCATCTTTGACAGGAAAAGAGCAACAGTCCTTTGAATGTTACCCCAACTGATCCCAGCTGCTGGTTCTCCTAAAAGCATGGTGAGAGGAGGTATACAAAGGAGAAAGGTCACCCCTTCCCCAACAAAGACACTTCTAGGGTCATACTGTTGGGCTTCTAGAGAACCACAATATGACCCTCAATTTGAGAGCAGAACATGTCAAGGGAACTTCAGCTAAGTACCAAGTATTTCTGAGAAAACTGTAGTTGTCTAATTGTGCAAATTCCTTTACATACTAGGCAAAGCTGGAAAGAAATTATGCTGTGTGGCCTCTTGGAAAGAGTCCTGGAGGGGGCATCAGGAGGCATAGGGTCCAGTCACGTCTCTGCCACACATTAGCTATGTGACAGTGGCAAATAGTTAAATCTCTCTATGCCTCTGATATACTTATTGGGTGGCAGATAATTATTGGTGTGGATAAAATAGCACTTGCTATGATGGAACTTCATGATAGATATTTACATAAAACATACATACATGCATATATACATGCAGTATTTATAACCACTTATTAAGCACTGGAAATAAAAATTCAAACAAACAAGACAATCCCTGCCCTCAAAGAGCTTACCTTTTAATGGGAAAAGATAATATATAATGACTACAGGGGAGCAAGAGATGAGAGGGTGCCTTATTGAGGGCAAGTGGAAGAAACTATGAAAAGGAATATGGAGCCTTGGTTCCCAGTAAGACAAGACAAAAGGCTCCCATGTAGAGATGGGCATGGGAAGGAGAGCCAAGGATAGACTCCTAGTTTCCTATGGGGTGGAAATGCTCAGAGGGGGCTGTGGTGGAAAGACTTCATGAAGCGTGACTTCAGAAATCACTGTGCAAAAAACCAAACCAAACCAAATCACTTCTATCTTGAAAGATGACAAAATACTAAAAGACGCTTCCGCCGTGTTGTACCTTGTCCCCCACCTGCAATATGGGAATAATCATTGCTACCTAACCTAATTTTCGGAATGGTCAGGAGGACAAAAATGAGACAGTAGAACTGAAGGCACTGAGGAAAATTGGGAACGTATTATAAAAATCATAGCATTCTTGTGATTTTTGTAGACTCCCATTCATCCAAAATGTTTTGGGAATGCGATAATCCATGCATAATTGAGTATTTTGATAGTCTGAGAGTTACCATATCTATCATGCATGGATGACGAATTAAAAAAAACACCCTAAAATATAAGAAACTGCAAGTGACACTGAAACTCTACTGAACACAACTGAATTTTTTTCTTTGATGACTCAGAAAGCATTTCTACAGCCTACTGTTCCTAAAGGTCGTTATGAACACCCGTGAGTAGTTTACAGTGGGACAGAATGCACAGGAGACGTAGCTTTGAAAAAATCAATGACATGACTTGTGGTGTCTCATACAAAAAAATAAAAGAACAAATAATATGTTTTGTAAAATGGAGATGAAAGCAGCGTATTATTTAAGCTTTCTAATTGCTGGTCATTTGCATAAGTTTTTTTGTCATCATCTTCATAGCTGATAATTTGTATATTGCTTTAAGGTTTGCAAAACACTTTACATACACTATTATTTCATCTGAGTCTCATAACAGCTCTACGAGATAGACTGAAGAAATCGAGGCTAAAGAAAGTTAACTAATTTGCTTCAAGGTTACATAGCTAGAAGGTGTTTGAGGCAAGATTCAAACTCAAGACTTTTTGACTCTGAGTCTAGTATAGTACCTAAGACATTATTCTATCACCACTACCACCACCACTGCCACCACCACCATCATCACCATCACCACCACCACCACCACCACCACTACCACCATCATCACCATCACCACCACTACCACCACCACCATCATCACCATCATCACCACCACCACCACCACCACCACCACCACCACCATCACCACCATCATGAATATTGTTAAAAGCAACCAACACTCAGCCTTATTATTGGATCACTGACTTCCTTGCCTTCTTGCTATCCTACTGAGATATGGGGGTGGCGGTTAGGGGTTTACTTTCAATGTTTTGACTTTTCCTATGAAACTGAATTAACACCTGAGAACCACTATCTCAAGGTGTCCTCTGGTGGGAAAATTCAGATGAGGGTTCAGGCAAGATTGAAAGGTGAAAAGTTCATGGGATGCTTGAAGCAGGAAAAAAAGGTAAAATTTCAGATGCATTACTATGAAGAGAAGAGGGAATTTTAAAAATTGCTAATGGGATTAATTTGCCTGCGAATTTACAGTCTGTTCTCTCTTGAGATAAGGGCTCATTCTGCTCTCCTGCATATTATTTATCTATTGCATTTTTTCCCCCTCCTGCCTTATGAATTTCCTGTCATTCCACTTCTGGCTTCCATTGTTTCCCCTTCTGCATCCCATTCTCCCTGCCTCAGACTTCCCAGTCATCAGCCTCACAATACCAGGTGACTCGCTCCCTTTCAGAGTAATTGAGACTTCACATTTACTTGAAACTTGGACCCCTTTGGAAGCGGCCGAGTCTAGTAATTAAAATGTCTCCCACATCTTTGATTGCCTAGTCTCACCTATAGCAAAGAGTTTCAGAGTTACTGGTGCCCTCTGCAAAGATTCGGCACACCTTAGGAAGTGGCAGGGGAATAATTACTTCTTTTTGCCCTTAGAATGGGCAAATTAATATGTTGGGGTTGGACACCTCTGAATGCCAGCTTACCCTCTGACCCATTGTGCACTGCTAACTCATTGGGCAATTTATCTTTTAATTTCCTATGCCCTTGACAGGGTTGATGGGCACTGGGATCATGTTTGCATTTCAGCCCCTAGTATTCCAGTCCTTAGTGCCACCCAAAGCCAGGAGCCCAGAGCTGTAGAAAAGAAACAAGTTCAGGGACAAGGGGTCTCAGTGTTCTAGACCAAGGCCAAGAGGAGATGGGAAAGGGAAAATGGAACAGAAGGCTACAGTGTTAGGAAAGGGATTGGGTAGTAATGAGGAATAGCAGAGACTTTATTTCTTTGTCCCTTGAGTGATGAAGCAGCCTCAGGGACTATCTCTCATCTTTGTACAACCCCTTAAGCCACTGGCAGAGGGTACTTAGAATATCTGCCCTCAGTTTCCACCCTCCTCACTCCTTGAGAGCAAAGGTTTTGGCAGCAAAATAATGTATGTAGCTCATTGACCACTCAGTTCACAGTATCTTTGTTTTGGACATATCTGTCTTTAACAGTCATATCAAATGGTCTTGTGAATCCTGTTTATTCTTGAATGCTTCTTATTTGCCTGACTAGAAGCCCCATGAAGGCAGGCAGGAGACCATGTTTTATTTGTCTGTATTTCCCTCTCTGTCTTTTTCTTTCTGTCTCTCTCTCTCTCTCCCTCTCTGTCTTTCTTTGTCTCTGTCTCCCTCTGTCTCTGTCTTTCTTTATCTCTTTCTCTCTGTCCTGTCTCTGTCTGTCTATCTATCTGTGTCTCTCTCTGTTTCTGCCTAGTCTATAACTTCTATTTAAAAGACATATATGGTGATAGTAATAAAATTTCCAAAGAGGGTGAGTAGACACTTTTTTTCCCTTGAAATCCCAGACCCTGCACACCATCTCCTATGCCACAGAAAATGCCAAATTAATTCAATTCAGGAACACCTCTCCTGGTAGCATCTTTCCCAAAGATAATTACATAATGCCTATCTGTCTCTTCTTTCTTCCTTTGGCAGCTTTTGTCCAGCTAGGGTCCAGCTTCCATCTTGCTTTCATGAGCTTTCCATTAAGCTTCCAGACTTCCATTTGCTCCCCATGATTCTCTATCATTCTAGAAATGCCCCATACTAGCCTACTTGCTGTTCCTCACACATGACAACCCATGTCCCATCTCTGTCCCTGGTGCCTGGAATGCTCTCCCTTCTTATCTCTTCCTCTTAGGTTTCATGGTTTCTTTGAAAACTCATCTTAGGGTTTACCTTCCCCCAAAAGTCTCTCCTAATCTCCTCAGTGACAAGTGCTCTCCCTCCCCAAATTACTTTGAATTCATTTTATATTCTCTGTAAAATTATTTTTGCACATGTGTTCTTCTCATTAGGATGTTAAATTTCTTGAGTACTTAGCACAGTGCCTGGCCCATAGTAGGCACTTAATAGATTCTTATTCATTGTTGATTAATTGATTAACTATTAGGGATACAAAGAAGTATAAGGCTGGATTCTTGATCTTAAAGAATTTAGAATCCAGTTGGGAAGATGTCTAACACACATGAAATTATTGGAGAGAACAAATGAGTGTTTCACTGTGTGGTCTAGGACATAGAGTCAGGGACATGTTGTTGTCCTTCATTCATTCTCTAAGAAAAACATCAGGGAAGTGAGGCCGTGGCACTTAAGTGATTTGGATTTAAGTGAGGCAGAGCTGTGAAAGGGCACCATCCTCACTATCTCCTCCAGAACCATCTTGGTCCAAGGGCCAGATACAGATCATGACGACTGGGGATGGCCCTGGATGCAGTGGTAGACCAAGGTCTTTTTAAGCTTAGGTCTTTCCCAGGTCTCAGTTTGACTGAGGCAACATCCATTCAGTGATCAAGACTAGGTAAGAAATGAGACAGAGAATGGCCCCTTTTACCGAGTCAGAATTCAGAGAAAGGCAAAATCAGTGTGGATTAGGATAGGTAGGGAAAGATTCCTCAAAGAGGTGAGACTTGAGTTGAATCTTGACTGATAAGTAGACTGTTGTTGTTCAGTCATTTTTGACTCTTTATCATCACATTTGGGGTTTTCTTGGCAAAGATACTGGAATGGTTTGACATTTCCTTCTCTGGCTCATGAAGAAAACGAGGAAAACAGAGTTAAGTGACTTGCCCAGAGTCACACAGCTAGTAAGTGTTTGAGGCCAGATTTGAACTCAGGTCCTTCTGAAATCCTACTATCAGCAGGGCAGCTAGGTGGATCTCTGTCAACTGCACCATTTAGCTGCCCTCCCCCCCCCCCATGAAATTTGGATAATACATAGAGTAGAAGAGGTAGGAGCGGCTAGGCTAGCAATAATTTGTTGTACTGACTACTTATCACCGGTACTATAAATGTCAAGTCTAATGTCGTCAATATGGTGCCATTTGAAATGCATCTGTAACTTATAAATCTTAGAGAGTAACTTGTGGTTCAGAGGGTTTAAACAGCTTGTCTATGGTCACATAGCCAGTAAGTGTAAAAGGAAGAATTTGAATCCAGGTTTCCAACTTCAAATCTGGCACTCTCTCCTCTAGTCTCGTTAGAAGTAGTGCCCATGTAATCAAAATGAATTTCCCAGTGGAGTTGCTCTCTTTCCTTGAATCATAAACTGTGAGGTAATAGGAGTTTGTGAAATAATCTAATTTCCCAGCTGCTGTTTCACAGTCCCCACCCTCTAACTAGACTAGTACTTCACCAGTTAGCAGTAAAGAGATTTTTTTTCCTTAGAGAATAAAGCCACCCTCCACACCCCCAGCTAAGACACCTCAATGCAGGCTGATGGATTACCCTTGAAGTAAGAAGAAGAGGGGAACTGCTAAGGAGCTGGATGCTGGGAATCTTCATCAATGTCTGGGCAAGAGAAAAGTGAGAGCCTGACTCAATTAAGTTAAGAGAGAAAGAGAAAGAAAAAAAATTCACCAACTGCCCAGAGAAGTGGGTTAAGGCAGGGAAGATGCTAAATCATGCATGTAATTTCCAAAGTGGCAGCGCTCAAAATCAACTCTAAGCCTGTGGTATGTTTTCTTTTAGAAAAATAAAATAAAAAACACTAATGATGAAATGATCATTTTCCTTATTATTTGGCAAGTAATTGAGTAAAAACCCTTCAGTGAAAAATGTTCGGCATCAAATTCTCAAAAATGTTTCCTTCTCTTTGTTCTTTAATGCATAGGGGCACAAACTGTCTCTAATCCCATGAAACACAATTCTAGCCTGTAATTATGTTGGGGTCTTGGCAAGATCTAGTTAAAACACCTGGCAACTTGTCCCTCAAGAAGACAGGAGTTTTGTAGGTTTCAGCATTCCTATCCTTTTATTTCTCCCCAGGAATTCAGGTGGTAGGCATTTCCAGGACCCAGGAAACTTGGACAAAGTTTGTAAGGGGCTGTTATCATCAACTGCCTTTAGAATAGTTTGGAAATAAGAAGAGGCATCTCCTTTGGTTTGGAGAATGAACAAATAAATGGTCATGTCCTTATGTGTATGTGAAGAGGCAATATGGTACAGTAGGAAAAGTGTTGGATCTGGGGTTACTGCTCTTAGGTTCAAATACTGACTCTGCTATTTACTTATTCACTGGGTAAACTTGGGCAAGTCATGTACTCTTAACCACTTTGGGCTTCCCTTGGCTCACTTGTAAAATGAGTGGATTGGATTAGATGGACTCCGAAGTCCTTTCCGGTTTTAAATCTATGATCTGAAGACTGTGAGAGTGGTTTTTAAAAGTAGTTATGAGGTGATGGATAGAGACATTGGCACCTCAGCAAGTGGAAGGCAGGTGGAACAAGAGGGAAAAAGGGATAAACATAGCAAGAGTTAGTCCAGAAATGGCAACTTCACCATTTTCCTAGGGGGTTCACTTCATCTCCAGGGCACTTTTGGACTAACTGGGTCTCCCCATTTAGACATTTTATTGTCTCCTATTCTTCACTGCCTAGAAGTCCATTCTCCTGTCAAACTCTAAGCTATTCAACTTCAATTTCCTCCCACTTCCTCATGTTCTCTCACAGGCGAGATGGAGAACAGCTGGTCACCATCTTCCTTATGATAACCCTTCATATGGTGCAATTTTATTTCCTTAAATTAATGACAGCATGTTGGGCGCCTTCCATCACAGACACATTTAAATAGATGCTTTTAACATACGGAGGGCAGAGGAAGAGAAAACAATACCTCTGTTGTGTTTGGGGACATCCCAGGTTTGAAAATAGCCAACCCTCAACAGAGGAGTTCTCTTTTAATTGGAGTAGAATATGGTGGTGAATTGGCACATCTCATTCTCCCCTGGTGGTCAGGAAGGTGTAATACAGTCTGAATTGCGCTCCCCAGTGGGGTGTTACTGGATGCATTGGGCTAAGCCTTGCTTAATTATCCAGGTTCCCTTACCTTTGTAAGTGAGCAAAGCTGAGAAGTTTATAAACATGGAGTCAGTCTCTGTAAAGTAGCATCCTTGTGTCCTCCATTTGTTTTACAAATACCCTTTGTCTACAAAGGAATAACACAACACTGGTTAGATTTAGGTTACTTGCGGGGACTTGATACCCAATTTAGGGAGATCCTAGTAGGAAAGAGGGTGATACTTGGGAATGTGTAGATTTCAGGGCATCCCTAGGTGCCTACTGCATAGGCTCCAGTGAGGTTAGGAGTGGGTGGACGCTGGTGGGTGGATTGTAAACTCTAATGGAGAAATCTTTGGGCGGCCCAAGAATGATGGTGTGGCTGGTGGTCAAAACTAAGAATGGAGCTGAAGAAAAACAAACCAGCTAACCAAACTTGGGTTCAAAGCTTAATTCCAGGCTCGCCAACAAGTCTTTTAATTTCTCTGGGCCTCACCTCCCTCATTTATCAAATAGAGATAATAATTCTTACATTTGAATTTTTATTTGCTTTTTTTTTGAGGAGCAATTGGAGTTAAGTGACTTGCCCAAGATCACACTGCTAGTAAGTGTTAAGTGTCTGAGGTAGGATTTTAACTCAGGTCCACTTGACTTGAGGGCCGGTGCTCTATTCACTGGGCCACCTAGCCACCCTGAGATAAAAATTCTTGTACTCACATCATAAAGTTTTTTCAAAGAAGACAAGTTATTATTTGCCTCTTGCTTCTTTTTATAAAAACCTAAAGCTCTGTACAGTTTTCCCTTCCATATTGTGACTTTCCCCATCATGGTTTTAATATATCACATGTTGGCATAAGAAATTAAATGAGAATCTTTGGGGAGTTTTGTTGAAGCCTCAGATGACATGTGAAGGCCAGCAGATGACACAGAAAAAGTTTAAAAGCTCAGAAATACATAAAATATATGTATAGTATTTTATAATATCAATCCGAATTTTATAATAAGGTATTGTAAACATTTCATAAAAGAACAAGAAACAAATCAGACTTCTTCTCTGATATAAAGGAAGGGCCAAAAATTTTTCCACGGATTTTCCAGATCACCTCTTTTGATTTGGAAGGGATAACTCTCATTTATTCATTCATGGGGCAGCTGGAGGGCTGGGTCTGGAGCTGGGAAGACTGCATTTCAAATCAAGACTCACAATTCTTAGCTATTTGACCATGGGTAAATTGTTCAACCTCTGTTTGCTTTAATCCACTGCAGAGGGAAATGGCAAACCACTCCAGTGTCTTTGCCAAGAAAATTCCATATGGGATTGAGAAGAGTCAGACATGACTCAACAGCAACAACAATTCATACTAAAGTGTAAAGGGATGATAACAGTTTAACATGTTTTCCCTAACACCTATCTATTGAGCCCTGGATCAGAACATTAAGCCAAAGGAAGAAAACTCCTTCCCTGGACTTTTAGTCACCCCCAGCTAGGCAGAGATTTCTAAGGGACCTCAGCATCAAAGAGTCAGATTTGGGGGAGAACTCCCAGTCTGGAGAATCCAGCCTGTACCTGAACAAGGATCCCCTCAACCCTAAAGATGGTAAGTAGTTAACCAGGCTCAGCTTGAAAATTTCCAATGAGGGGGAACCTGGAGGCAAAGCAATTTCACTTGTTAGGAATATTTTCTTCACATAAAGCTAAAATCAGCCTCTTTTTAACTTTTATCCATTGTTCCTCGTTCTGCCTTTGGGGCCAATCAGAACAAGTCTTCTCTATGACAGCCCTTCAATCACATGAAGACAGCCATCATTCTCCCTCACCCCCTCCTCACACACCCAAGTCCTGTCTTTTCCAGGCTAAAAGTCCTCAGGGGACTGGCTGCTGGTGGGGGTGGGGGTGAGTTTCCTGGCATCCTGAAGTCATATCACTTAGGTTATTTAGTCCAGCCATGAGGGCCATTATATGTACTTTTAGCATGAGATTTTTATAGAAATATAGAAAATGAGTCTTTGGGTAGGATCAAAGAAGCAGGGGATTAGGGGAGTTTTTGATGTGGGGGAGTTTCATACCCTGGATTTGCATCTTGATGTACATTTTTTTCGAGGCAGTTTCACACATATTATCTTATTTGATCCCGTAGTCAATTCTGTGAGATAGGAAGAAAAAAAATCATCATTAAACCTATTTTAGAGAAGAAAGACACGGAAAGGTGAGATGACTAGACTGGTGTCATCCAGAAAGCTAGCAGGGGCAAAGCTGGGACCACATCTCTGATGCCCCCATGCAGGGCTCTTCCCGCTAATCCATCTCAAAGCAGAAATCCCTAAATTCAAAAGAACATTTAAAAGTTTTCAAATCTGAAAATAGATCGATTTATTGGATGTCAGAATTGGAAGGGACCTCAGAGATCATGGTATCTGACCCTTTCATTAACTGGATGAAGAAGCTGATACCCAAACTAGCAGAGATAGAATTGGAATCCAGGTTTCCCTTGATTTCAGATTTAGCATTCTTTCTTGTTATGTCACAACTGCCTTTACTTTTAAGTCTGGTATGCTCCTTTTTGTTGGAAAGGGCCCGTGATAAACACCAAAACAATTCTTACCCTGAGGTATGAACATTATTAAATTTTTTTTGATAGAAGTATTTCAATATAATTGGTTTCCTTTGCTATCCTATGTATTTTATTTTACGTTTAAAAATTTATTCCACAAAAGGGTCTATAGTCTTCACAGATTGCCCAAGGGGTCAATGCTCCACAAAAAGGTGAAGAACTCTAAGGAGAGGAGGAAGCACCTGTGTGATCATGGGTAGGGCTCTTCTCTCTCTACCCCTGTTTCCTTGACTGTAAAATGAAGAGATTGTACTGGGTGAGCTCTGAGGTCCTTTCCAGCTCTGGATCTGATGACAAAATGAAAGGGCTCTATTGGGGAAAGGCCTTTCTGCCCCTTCAAGCCTGACACCAGACTCGCTGATTGGGGAGACAGAAGTTACAGGCAAGGCATCCAGCTGGTGCAGTTTTGTCTGCAGGGTCCCAGTTGGCGCTTTCTGGGCAGGAGAAACAAAGGGTTGAATGGATCCAAGGTCTGGAAAGGTGGGAAAAGGGAGGCGGGAGGAGGAGGGGCTGGCTGTCGCCTGGCCTGGCTAATTGCTTTGTTCCGTGGCATTGAGGCCTTTCAAACAGATACAACAGCCACTTGAAGGCCCATAGCTAAGTGCTTTTCATCATCATTACCTCCTGTCATTAGCCCCATCAGCTGCTTCTATCAGCTCATTGCTAGTCTGGGGCCATGGATATGTCACCAACTCTGTCTTATTCAGTGCACTCTTCCTTCATCCCAAGCCAGGCCCAGTTCTTACCAGCTCTTTTTTTTTTCCTGGCCGTTGGTGCCCAACTGGTTTCCATATTTGATGGGTCCATCTGTTACCAGTGCTGCTGGCTGCTGCTCCTGGCCATTTGTTTCTTCCTGATCTCATTGATTTGCAAAAGTCCTTATGTTTGCTGTTATTCTTTAGAGACTCTGCTCCCCTTCTCTGTCCTATGACCCCCATGTTGCTTCTCCAGGGACTTTGGTTTCTGGGATGGGGTGTACTGGGAAATAGTGTCCTCTCTGACCTCCAGAGAAGGGATGGTGACCCCCAACTTCCTCTTTTTGACAGCCTCATTTTAGTCATAGGACATGGAGACAAAACCGAATCGTAGTGAACCTGTTTCCTGCATGTGGACTAGAAGAATTGAATGAATGAAAATTAACTTATTTAGCACTTATACAATGTGCAAAATGTCTAGATTTTATCTTAAGTAGAAGTGCTGAACACTGGGCATGTAAATAAAAAAAAGGGGACACAGGGCTTGTTCTTCAGGAGCTCAGATAGTAGGAGATAACACATGGAGAGATTCCCAGGGAGTTCGTTCTGTTGACATAAGGTAGAATTCTGATTGTTTTCATCGACTCACCTCTTTTCCCAGTCTTGTCTATCTTCTACATTGCTGTCAAATTTGATCTTCTAAAGCCATAGTTTCCCAAAGTGGGTGATACCGCCCCCTGGGGAGGAATGGATTGATCCAGGGGTGGAGTGTAGGAACCTTGGGTGCAATTGAGGGGCATCGAATAAAAACAAATAGGTGGTAGAAGAATAAGGAAAGAAGAGATTTTTGAAAAAACATTCGTACATGTTTCATCTGTTGTGTAACACAATTAAACTTGTAGTGATTACATTATTTTTCAAATAAACACATAAAGTGCAAGTTATAACTAATCAGAGGTCACGTTTGTAAACAGGTCTTAACAAGCAAGTGGTGGCGGGTGAGCATGTTGCACATTGTCAGGAAGTCCAGCATGCATCTACAGGAACATGCATGTAATGACTTGTTTACAAAATGATACTATATAATTATACAACACACTATTGCATTATCAAAATTTCAAGGCAGGAAAACCCCACAAATTTACAATAAATTATTAAATTTAAGATGTGTTATTTAAAAATATTTAGTATTCCTTTTGAAATGATGCAAATTTAAAAGAAAAACACTAAAGGGTTAAAGAAAGTAGATTTCTAGGTGGGTGCTGAGTAATTTTTTTTGTAAAGGGGGTGGTAGGTGAAATAAGTTTGGGAACCTCTGTTCTGAAGGGCAGGTTTGCCCTAGTTACTCTCTATTCAAATGGTTCTTCAGTGGCTCCATTGGGTCTCTATCACATTCAGCTCAAATATAAAAATCCTCTGTTGAGTGCTCAAAACCTTTCATTCTCTGGCTTTCCCTTTCCTTTGTAGTCTTCTTACATGTCATTCACCTCCACATTCTCTGTGATCCAATGACACTGGCCTTCTTGCTCCTCATACAAGACTTTCCATCTCCTGACTCCAGGCATTTTCACTGACTGCCCTCCATGCCTGGAATGCTCTCACTCCTCTGCCTGTGTCCAGATGGACATAACTGAAACAACACAGAAACAGATGCCTATTGACAGATTGTGTGAAGAAAGAACTTCACTGTTATATTCTTTAGTTCAGTCATTTTTCAGTTGTGTCTGACTCTTTGTGACCCCTTTTGGAGTTTTCTTGGCAAAAATACAGGATTGGTTTGCCATGTCCTTCTCCAGCCCATTTTACAGATGAGGAAACTATTAAGTTACTTGCATAGGGTCACACAGCTCATAAGTGTCTGACGCTGGATTTGAACTCAGGAAGATGAGTCCTCTTGACTCTAGGATGGGTGCTCTGCCTAGCTGCCTCTGCTATATTTTAGATGAAATTATATTATTTTTGTATTTAGTACACCTGTAGGTACAGTTCACATGTTAGAATAATTAAAATTTGCATTTTGAAGAGCTCTTTTTTTTTTTACCACAATCCAATGAGATAGGTAGTACAAACATTATAATCCCCATTTCACAGATGAAGAAATGTAGTCTCAGAAGGGTGAACTATCTTGCCTGGGGACACATGGCTAGTAACCTGCCAAAAGTGAGACTTACTCTTAACACTTTTTACAATCTAAAATTTTCAGAATCATTCAGTCAGTCTACAAGCATTTATAAGCTAAGAGCAGAAGTACAAAGAAAAGCAAAAACTCTGTTCCTATACTATAGAAACTCATGTCCTAATGGAGAGGGGCAGCAATATCCAAATAACTGGGTACTTACAAGATAAAGCCCATGTAAATGAAAGGTAATTTCCTAAGGAGAACATTGGGGTGGGGGAGAAACAGGGACAAAGCTTCTTGTAGGAGATAAGCTTAGAGCTGAATCTTGGAGGAAGTTGGGGGATCCCAAGGGCTGGGGCGAGGATGGAGAATGTTCTAGGCACAGGGGACAGCCACCACAAATACAGTTCCTTTAATGAGGGTATGGAGGGCTTTCAAACTCAGCTTGGTCTTATCTGACTCAAGAAAAATTGGTGTATAGTTCAAAGAATTCTGAATTTAGGATCAGAGGAACTGGGTCCAAATACCACCTCCCCTATTTATTCTGTGTCTCACCTTGGGGAAGTTACTGCACTGTACTTGGGACTCAATTTCTTTTTCTATAAAGTGAAGGGGTTGGAATAGATCATCGCTAATTTTCATTCTAACTCTGTACAGCAGGTTTTCCCAGACCTATATCAAGTGACATGATCTGTTGGTCTTTGGGTCCCCATTGAAATTCAGTGGGTATTATACAGGTTTTTTTGAAATGAAAATTTATTGCTTTGTATTGAATATTCTCTTATGTTCTGCTGTGTATATGGAAATGTTCTTTTTTTCCTTTTCTCATTTTGTATTTAATTTTAAGATGAATAAAAAAATTACCAAAAAATAAAATGAAATTCTGTGCAGTCATATCAAAACATATCTTGGTGATTTAGAAGTCTGCATAGGGTAGCCTTCACACTTCCCATATCAGGGTTAAAGGCTGTCTCTCGTTGGATGCCATTCTTTAGTGAGAGAACAAGTCCTATCCCCAATTAGAATGGGAATGAATGATTGCCCTCTTTAGTCTTCTGGAAGCATGCTTATTATTGGCTCTTCATGTCATGCAATTTCAATGATTGGGTGAAGAGAGACAGGCAAAGTCATCAATTCCTTAAAATTTATTCTAACTTTTGTTGGGCTCAACCCTTCTCTCCAAACCCAGGAGAGTGATGTCAATTCTCTTTCAGCTTGTGTCTTTCCTATTCTTCCTGGTCCATTCCCATTCTCCCTCCCAACCTCCTTGGAGCTCCTGGTGGAGCTTGGGGGCTCCCTTCCACATTTGATATTCCAGGGGAGAGAGTCAGACTTCAGGACTCAGAGTGAGGAGGGAATTGTAAATATTGCCAGGTGAAAGTTTCACAGGGGATGGAGAGAGGCTATAGGATCATGGATTGAGATCTGTAAGGGACCTCATACTAGATAGAATCTGCATCCTTTATTTTGCAGGCACAAAGACATTAAATAACTTTCCTAGGGTCAGACAACCAGGACATGAAGCCAGATCTTATGAATCTGGAGCTGATACACTTTCATCTTCTACATAATAATATTATCTTGATCTAGCTCTGACCAAGATCATTCTCATCCGCACTTTTGAATAGCACTGTTCTGGAAAGGGATTTGGAGGCATCACTGGCTACCCTTCTCAATCACTGACTCCTGGGATCTTTAAGAGCAAATGGTAGGATGCCACTGTCAGTAATAATAAAATGACACAGGGAGAGGAGTATTTAAAGAGGCCTTGAACTTTGGAGGAATCTTCAGCTCAGCACAAGCATGAAAATCTATCAAAAATAAATTAGGAATATAATTATTAATGATATTCCTAAAGATACAGATGAATGAGATGAGATGAGATTACAAATTGATATCTATCTTAGTTCTCCTTTGGAGGCCAGTTACAGTGGAAGAATTAGAAATGGGGGGGAAAGAGAGGGGAGGGTTAGGAGAAGAGGGAGAAGAGGAGAGAGAATGGGGGGAAGAGGGAGAAGAGAGAGAGATGAAGGAAAGAGGGAGAGGGAAAAGGAGAGAAGAGAAAGAAAGAGGGAGAGGGAGGAGAAAGAAGGGAGGGAGAAAAGAAAAAGAAGAAAAGGGAGAGATAGGGAGAGGAAAATGGAGGAGAAGGAAAGGGACAGAAGGAGACAGAGAGAGAGGGAGAGGAAAAGATAAAGAGGGAGAAGTAAATAGGGAAAGGGAGAAAGGGAAAGGAAGAGAGAGAGGGAGATAGAGGCAGAGAAATAGGCAAAAAGAGATAGAGAAAGAGGCAGAGAGACAGAAAGGAATGAGGAGAGAGACAAAAACAGAAATAGTAAAAGAAACAGAGATGGAGAGACAGAAACACACACACACACACACACACAAGAATGACAGAGTACTGCTCCTGGGTTTTTGCTATTTATTTTCTTCTGCTTGAAAGAGATGAGCTGCTTCCTCTAGCTTAGCCATCAGGGAAGAGAGAATGAGAGCAAAGGCAAGGGAGAAGGGCAGAGAGGGTGTCCTGTGTGCAATCTTCCCTATATCCTTCTCTCTGCTGAGTCGACTTCTATCTAAATTCATCTTCCTAGTGTCTCCAGAGCCTGCTCTTCAGCTCTCCCTGAGGGCTGGAGACAAAATCACACCTTCTGCATTTCAAGTTCTTTGCAAGATTTGATGGTCGCTTTGGGGGTCTTGCATCTTTTAAAGGGACAAATCAGTTTTGAGCTGAGTTCTTCCAACCCTGCTAACAACAGAATGCCACTTTTTCAACCAACCCCCATGATCCGTTGAGGACCTCCTTTCCAGAAAGTGATTCTTTTGGCTAGAGCTGAGTAGGGGAGGGCTACCTGGCCCCCATTCCCAACATCTAGATTCTAGAAGGTAATGAGATGTCACTTGAAAATTATGATCTTACCAAGAATAGCTAAGCAGGCAAAGCCCCTTACAAATGGTTCCTACTAGTTCTCTCCCTCCTCCTCATGTTTCCAAATCCTATACTTTGTTTCTAATTCAAGGTTGAATTCAAGTCTGACCTTCTCCAAAGCACCTTCCCTGACTAACTCAGCCTATAATGGATTCTGTCTTTCTCTGAATTCTTATAGAATTTATAAAAGTAACTCACATTTATATAGTACTTTAAGCTATTTAAAACACTTTCTTAGCAACAATATTGTTACGGTACTGTCTCTGGAGTCAGAGGATCTGGATTCACATTTGACCTCTGATGCTCACTGTCAATATGACTTTGGGTAAGACACATAATTTCCTTGGGCCATAATTTCCTAATTTGAAAAATGAAGGGGGTTGAACTCATGGCCTCTGAAGCCTATTGTCCCTCCCTCTATTCTATAATCATAGGATCTAATAAGGAGAAGGAGGAGGGAAGAGATGGTTGTGGAAAGAGTCTTAGAGTTGGAATCCAGGATGTGAGTTCAGATTCTGACTTTGCTGCCCATGTTACTTTGGGCAGATCACTTAACTTCCACAGGGTCTCAGTTTTCCCTGTAAAATAAAGGAGGTAGTATTTGGTAGAACTTCTAAGGCCCTATGGGCAGCTAGGTGGCTCAGTGCATAGAGTGCTGGGCATGGAGTCAGGAAAATTCATCTTCCTTATACATTTTCAGACACTTACTAGCTGTGTGACTCTGGGCAAGTCACTTAAACCTGTCTACCTCAGTTTCCTCATCCGTCAAGTGATCTGGGGGAGGAAATGGCAAACCACTCCAGTATCATTGTCAAGAAAACCCCAACCATGTCACAGAGTCAGACACGACTAAAATAAATGAACACCACCACAAAGGTCCGATGACCTAAGGCTCAAAGAGACCTCAGAGGCCATCTAATTATATAATCACGCATCTAAAGCTGGAAAGGACCCTAATGAAGCCCCCTCCTCTTACACATGAAGAAACTGAGGCCAAGGGAAGTTAAGTGACTCTATCAATTTAGTAAGTGTTAGAATTAGGTTTGGAATTTGAGTCTTCTGACACCAGAGCTAGCCTTTTATCCATTGTACAATACTGCCTCCTAACGCCTTCATTTTACGGATGAGGAAACCTAGGCACCAGGAAGTTAAGTGACTTGCTCAAAGTCACAAGGTAGTAAGTAATATAAGTATTATTAGACACATTTTATGGAAGAAGAAAATGAGGTCAGAAAGTTAGATGACTTCCTGAAGGTCATTGTTTAGTCATTTTCAGTTGAGTCTGCCTCTTTGTGACCCTATTTGGAGTTTTCTTGGCAAAGATACTAGAGTGGTTTGCCATTTCCTTCTCCAGCTTATTTTACAGATGAGGAAACTGAGGTACACAGGGGGAAGCGACTTGCCCAAGGTCACACAGCTAGTGAGTGTCTGAGGTAGGATTTGAACTTGGGAAGATGAGTCTTCCTGATTCCAGGTCTGGTGCTCTATGCACTGCATCAACTAACTGCTCTTGCCCAAAGACACACAAAATAGCAAATACAAAAACAAGATAGATCCTGCTTTCAAAGAGTTCTTATTCTGATAGGGTAGACTACATAAAGAAGGTTCAGTTGTAAGTCATGGAAAGGACCCATAGTCTCTGAGGCACAGCTGTAGTGCAGATGGGACATTCTCAATCAATTAATGAACACTTATTAGGCTTCTACTCTGTGCTAAGCCCTGAGGATATAAATAGAGGCAAAAGACAGCCCCTGCCCTCAGGGTGCTTACAATTTAACAAAAGGAGATAGTAGCTTCTATACTATCATTTCCACTGATAAAAACCATGTCTGTTTCTGAAATTAGGCCATTTGACAGTGCTCAGGACTTTGGTGCTGAAGTCTTTCTTTCCCAGTCTTCATTAGCTATGGGTGTTAAAAAGGCAGGGGTTAAAGTGGTTGCTTAGATCTCATTTCTGCAGAGGTTGCTTCCCCCGTGATGGCTGGAGTGTCAGAGAGGTTAGACTGGAAGCAGTCCCAGTGGTCTGGAGGCTGATGCTCTTCCCAGGCCCTTTGGATCACCAAACCCACGGGTGACATTTGGGCTACAATTGGTGTCGTTGGTGGCCAGGATGATGGACTTCTTTTTCCCACAGGTTGCTACCTCTGTGTTGGTTGCAAGGACCTAACTGGAAGTAGGGCCATTAGCTTGGCGTGCCACTCTTTGGTGGTTTCCTTTGTGTGTGCCTCCTCTCTCTCTAGACTTGGGGTTCTCGGACTCCTTTGGTAGCCTGGTGAAGCCTATGGACTCCCCAGAAAAATGGTTTATTCCCTACATTCATAATTGAAGGAAATAATACATTTCTTAGAGGTTAGTGGAAAAAAAAAGATGTAGTTTTCTCCTCCCTCAGAGCAGCTAGGTGGTTCTGTGGATAGAGTCAGGCCTAGAGTCAGGAAGACCTGAGTTCAGATCCAGCCTCAGATACTTACTAGCTGTGTGATCCCGGGCAAATCCTTTAACTCTGTTTGCCTCTGTTTCCTCATCTGCAAAATGTGGTAGAGAAGGAAACGGCAAACTACTCCAGTATCTCTGCCAAGAAAAACCAAAATGGGGTCATAAAGAGTCAGATACAATTGAACAACAACAAGTACTTGGAGTTACTCAGGTCTAATCCACTTGTTTTACAGAAGGCCACATAGGTTAAATGACCTATCCAAGGCCTCAAGGGTTAAACGCTCTGTTCAGGGCTGAACGACATTTTTTTTTTCCCCACTCAAGTTCACAGGCTCCCTGAAATCTATCCACAGGGTCTATGGGCCTCCCATTCAGAACCCGCTGCTCTCAAATCTGTGCTCTTTAGAGGCAGATGAGGTGTCTTCTTCCTTGTTTTACAGTCTTCCTTTGCCTCCAGGTGCCCAGCACAGTTCCGGACATACAGCAGGGGTCAATTAAATGTTGCGGCTTATTCATTCCCTATTCTGGCTGTTTTCTCTTCTGAACATGGATATGCATACATTCCTTACTATCATGCTAACAGTATTAAGAATGATGACCTTGCTTTTGCAAAGCAGTTGTCTCTAGGACTATGGGGCAGCCCTCAAAGGGTTCTATAGATTCAGCTGGAATTCTTGTCCTTCTGATGTCTTTGGGGTGGATACACAGGGAAGTAGATGGGACATAGGCATGCATATGTGGGGTGTTTCTATTGCATTAACAAAAGGGGAAACCAAGGCTCAGCACCTTGGGATACTTGACATATTGTGTTATCAATGAGCGAGGAGAAAATTCTTAGTGAACCGGATGAAATCTCCCACTCCAAAAATACTCATTCACTTCTGGTTAATATCAAGTACAAGATTAATTACAACTCAAGTTTCCTCAGCTGGGTGACACACCTCTGAACTTGGTTCCAGGTGATTTTTTTTTCCCCAGCCGTGACTTGATTTTAATGGAGGGACAGTACCGAAGCTGGAAAACAACAATCATCTCTCAGGATTAACCTCCAAGGGAAGGTACTGTGTATATGGAAAACAAATGCATAGCAAATGCTATTTGAAGTAATCCAGGTCCCTGCTACTAAACCAGCTTGACAGGTCCTAAGAGATGATAAAGCATAGGAATGACTTTCTGCAGCAGTAAGTACAGCTCCAGGCATCTCTCTGCTGAATGCCACTGCTGGCTGGCATACAGCAAAAATCACTCAATAACTTTCGATGTTGAGTTTGCAAAATGCCCTGTCCCTGTTTATTTTTCCCCATTTGCCATGATAGCAGCTTTCTAAGACTGGCCAATCAAACAGAAGTAGATGTTGGGCCTCTTTAAGCCCTCCTGATTCACACCAGGCATTTGGCCCCTGGTTTTTTCTTGAAAGATGGCTGTGTTTAGCTCACTGTAGATAGATTCATTGTGTCTACAGAGGGAATGTATACAGGAGACTGCGGTACAATGCATACATGGGACGTCAGTATGATAGATAATGGTCTTGTTCTTAGCAGAGCAGGATTGAGTTGAGTGATAAGGGGGCCCAGTTCTTTATTTTTTTCTTCCCAAAGAGAGGCTGCCTCTGGTTCCTAGAAGGCTAGAAGGGTAAATAATTGAAGTTTGTCACTAATTCCAAGATAGTGTAGTATGCTGGAAGGAACCCTGGACTGGGAGTCAGGGTTCTAGCCCTGATGATAGTTAGGAAACCTGAGTTCTAGTCCTGGTTCTAACATTTATTAAATACTTGCTCTTTCTAAGTCTCAGTTTCCCATTTTTAAATTGAAGGGTTAGGGTTAGGTGATTTCTGTGGTTCTTTTCAGCTTGAAAATTCCATTTTTACTTCAATTTAGGGCAACTAGGTGGTGCCATAGTGGACAGAATGCCAATCCTGAAGTCAGGAAGGCTGACTTTCCTGAATTCAAATCTGGCCTCAGGCACTTGTTAGCTGTGTGACCTTGGGAAAGTCACAACTCTCCTTGCCTCAGTTTCTTCATCTGTAAAATGAGTTGGGGAAGGAAATGGAATACCACTCCAGTATCTTTGCCAAGGTAATCCCAAATGGTATCACAAATAGTCAGACATGATTGAAATGACCGAACAACAACAAATCTCAATTTAAGCAATTGTAGGACTATATGCTTGGTATCAGAAATAGATGCATATCAAAGTCACTGAGTGGCTGAGCTGTGAATGAGCATCAGATCCACCACTGAAGGTTTTAATTACTTGTTGCACTTCAGCTGTAATGCCTAATGGTGACTGGCAACTCAGTCAGCAATAAAGGATGCAATAATGCAAGGGGATGCTGGAAAAAGCAGAGCATTACAGAATAGAATGTGGTTTTTTTTTTTTGGAATGTTAAACCTAAAAGGGGTAGTAGACATTATCTAGGCAACTGGGTCTGTAGCGGATAAATTTAGAGTCAGGAAGATTTGAATTAAAATCTTACTAGCTGTGTAACCCTGGGCAAGCCACTTAACCCTTGGTTGCCTCAGTTTCCTCACCCAGAAAAATGGGGGTACTAATTGGGTGTACCTTACAAGGTTATTGTGAACACCAACCCAGATCAAATGAGATAACATTTATAAAAAGCAATTAGTACAGTGCCTGGCACATATTTTCTAAATAAACATCTATTCCCTCCTTCCTCTTTCCTTTTCCTCAGTGTCCTCATCTGTAAACCAGAGATTATAATAGCATTTTCCTCAGAAGGTTGTTGAGAAGATCAAGTGGAATCACATGTAGACTGCTTAACAAACCTTACTCAATCAACATGTATTAAGTGCTCATGATGTTCCAGGCACTGTGCCAAGCACTGAAGACACAAAAAGAGGCAAAGACAGTCCCTGCCCTCAAGGACGTTACAACAACAACAACACAAATATACACAAAACAAACTATGTACAGAAAAAATAGGAAATAACAGAAGGAAGATAGGCAGTTGGGGAAGGCAGCTGGTAGCGCAGTGGATAGAGTCCTGGGTCTGGAGTCGAGAAGATTCATCTCTCTGAGTTCAAATCTGGCTTTAGACTCTTACTAGCTACACGACCTTGGGCAAGTCACTTAACACTGTTTCCCTCAGTTCCTTACCTATAAAATGAGTTGGAGAAGAAAATGGCAAATCAATTCAGTATGTTTGCCAAGAAAGCTCCCAAAGATCACGAAGAGTCAGACATGACTGAAATGATTCAAAGACGATGGAAAAGGTGAGCTGTATGAGGTTTTAGTTGGGACTTAAAGAGAATCAAGGAGGTCAGTCCTCTGAGGAGAGGAGGAAGAGCATTCTGGGCTTGGGGGAAAAAACAGAGAGGATGCCCAGAGCCCTTAAGGCACTATGTAAATGCTAGCTTTTTACAAGGATCCTGAAGCACGGTGAGGGGGCATTAACTTGCCCAGGACTGGAGCCAGAATTTGATGCCAAATTCAGCTCTCCTTTCATTACACCACACTCAGGTCCTTCTGTTTTGATTCCCCCCCCCCCCCATGCCTGGGTGGGCTGAGGCACCTGCTTTGTTCTCGCCTTATTGTTTAGGGTCTCCCCCCAGTTGTTTTCTAATCTCTCTTCTGAGCCTACTTTGACATCATTCTCCTTCATGCATGCCATGTACCTGACAAATTGGCCCCCTAGCTTTTCTCCAGCCTCGACCTTCTGTCTCTCACTTCTTTGCATTGGTAAACGCCATTCCCCAGCGCCTGGAATGCACTCACTCCCTTCCCATCTTTGCCTTAAAGTCTTCTCTTCCTTCAGAGCTTTGCACAAGTGCCATTGCTTTGGTATCATCTTCCTTAATCCTGTAAACTGATAGGACTCTCTTCCTGCCTCACACTTTCCTTTAGTGCTTTGTATGAATGTTCTCCACATTATTTGAGTTTATTTTTGCCTAAGAGAGTTGGACTCCAGAACTAGGAGGACCTGGACTGCAGTCTGGCCTCTGACACATACTGGCTGTGTGACCACAGGCAAGCCACTTAATGAGCTCTAAGGTAATTTACAGAGAAAGTGCTGATCTGTGCTGGTAGAGTGAATTTCCTTCCCAATGAAATCACAGGTCCTTATCTCCTATTATTCATGTTTGTACACTATCCTTTCCTCTGCCCTTCTTTTCTCAGTAGCTCCTCTAGAGGGGGGATTGTATCTTTAAAAAAAATATCATCAAACCCATTGTAACTCCCCTCTTCCCACTGTTCAGTAGAAAATAAGCTCCATGAGACCAGGGACTGATATTTTTCTTTCTTTCTTTTGACTGTAAGCTCCTTGAGAGTAGACTTAAAAATATATTTATATCCCCAATGCTTAGCATAGTGCTTGAAACACAATAAGTACTTATTAAATGCTTTCCCTCAAAAGGAGTAAAAAGTCTTGCACATAGCAGGTGCTTAATAAATGTAGATCCTACCTCCACTATAACTTTCGCATGTTATGTAACTGGCCCGTAATTTAAACCGTTACTCATTTAGGTACCTTAGTACATAATCCTATCCCCTTTTTGCATAGTAAAGACATGATATATAATGGAGAGAGAATAGTGCGTGAAGTCAAAAGATCTGAGTATGAATTCTGGTCTTACTGCTTGTTAGCAAGTCTTCCCACTCTCTCTCTGGGACTTCGTTTTTTCCTCTATAAAATGAAGATAGGCAATCCCTCAGGTCTCTTCTAGTTCTAGATCTGAGACTATGACTATTATAATAACTCCCAAGTAGTCTTTGTGTTGTTTTTGTTGTTGGTTAGTCATTTCAGCTCTGTCCGATTCTTTATGACCCCATTTTGGGGTTTTCTTGGCTTTGAATGCCAGGCTACAGAATTCGGACTTTATTGATTAGATGACAGTAAGTTAGTAAAGGTGTTTACACAGATTGATGAATTAGGAAAATTCCTTTAGTAATCATGTAAAGGATGGATTACATCATCATCATCATCATCATCATCATCATCATCATCATCATCATCATCATCAACAACAACAACAACAACACAGGATGGGTTAGGCTGGCAGCAGCTAGGTGGCACAGTGGGCAGAGCATTGGGATTGGAACCAGGAAGACTTATCTCTTTGAGTTCAAATCTGCCCTCAAACACTTACTAGCTATGTGACTGTAGGCAAACCACTTAATCCTATTTGTCTCCCTTTCCTCATCTGTTAAAATGAGCTAGAGAAGGAAATGTTTTCTATTTTTTGCTTGTTTTTTATCAATGCACAGGTGACTGAATTATGATCCTTAGGTGAACGTTTAGAGAGGAAAAAAGTTTGTGGGTCCAGATGCTGGTTGTCACTCATTCTCCTAAAAGGAATTATTTCTAATAAAGGTATTCAATGTACAAAGTAGATAAAAGATATAGGACAGCTATTTCTTTCCTCCATGTCAAAAAATGCTTATAACACAGTCCTAAAACACATTAACAAATATCTGAAGCATGGAATACTAACCCATTACATATTATGTTCTTCAGGAGGTAAAGACAACTACTGACAGTGCTCAACAGATATTTTTCTCCTAGGATCATCATTATCTAAATAACTCACTCTTCCAGATCTTCTGGCCAACTGGACATGCCTTTGGCTTTAACCCCTCAACTGCAGAACCCTCTTGGGAGTGGTACTTTTCTCCTCTGAGGAACTGTTGCATAAATCACTTCCTGCTAGGCAACCAGCATGCAGACCTAGGAACACCTGAACTTATCAATTCTCAAAGTTGTTGCCAAAGCTAGAAAGATTGATATCAGGATTGCTGTTAGAGAAGGAAGACCCCAAAGCAGAAGACACAGTCAAGGACTTGAAGCCCAGTCTCACACTCACCAAGGCAAGTATACATCCTGCTTGTTATTGCTGTTCATCCTTCATTTTTTTTTTTTAAAAGGACCAGTGACATCAAGGGTGATGAATTAAGTTATACATGAATCTAATTTGTGAGGCAGAGTTTCACTATGTTTTCATCCTTTCTCTTCCAGAGTCATCAAAGTCCAGTGATAAGACAAAAGTCAAGATGACTGGTGATGGCCCCAGATGCAGTGAATGACCTTGGCATGTCTGACTAAGCTCTAAGTGCTCCATAGCACCTGCCTTAGCCACCTTCAAGGTTATTGGAATAAATTCCAAATGTGCTGTGTATGTGTAGCCACTAGAATGTTGGAGAAGGAAGGGAAAAGACATTTCTTTTGTCCTTGCTTAGAGTCCAAGGGAGAGCTGTTATTGATATGTGTATGCATAAGGAAGCCAATTTGAAAGAGACTGGTAATCATCTCTTCTAGTCATAGCTGAGACTGTTGCTTCATCCAAAGCAAACCACTTGCCCCTTAACAAGAGACCACACTCATGGTGCTCTCCATGGAGCCAGAGGAAGGCTCCATTGGATTTCGCCTTCCTTACAGAGCTAAACTGGACTCTTTTTTTTAACTTCATTTTGTTCTCATCCTGTCCTCATTGGTCTCTGAGCCTGTGGTCATTTTTTTCCTCACACCTGGAGTGAATTCTGCTTCCCTCTACCATCTCCATATGTTGAAATTATTCCTTTCCTTTGAGGCCCAGCTCAATTAATAGATATCACCTCTGAAAGATCATAGAATAATAGATTTTGAGCTGGGAGAGACAGAAGAAGCCATCTATTCCAACTCTCATACTAAGGCTAAGGGAAATGAAATGAAGTTACTTTTTTTTTTTGAAGTTACTTGTTTAAGGTAACTCAGTAAGTGGCAAGAACTGGGATATGAATCCAGGTTCCCTAGCTTCAAATCCAACACACTTTCTATTGTACCACATTGCTTCATTTCCTTCACAGAATTTACCTTTATCCCCCCAGTAGAAAGTGGTATCTTCCTCAATTTTTTTATGGCATTTTGATTAGACCTCTCCTTGCACTTACATTCAAATTTGTATTATAATGATTTATATGCCTTTCTTATTTTCCCTATAAGATGTGAAAATTGTAAATCTTAAAACACTTTGGTAAAAGCTACTATTGTTATCAATATGAAGGTCAAAAAGGTAATATACTTTTTGAAAGCTTTTGAAAGAGGTGAAAACACCCTATATATTTGAGGTACACCAATACCTGATTTAGTCTGTACCATTAGGGAAGAGCTGTTTCATGTAAATAAATTTTCCAAATTGTAAATAAGCATCTAGAAATTCATAATTTGCCTGTTCTGAGGGTTTTGTTTACATTTTAAAATTAATTTTTGTTTATTTTTAGTTTACATCCTTTGTTTCCATGAGATTTTGAGTTACAAATTTTCTCCCCATCTTTCCCCTATCCACCACCCCGAAACAGCAATCCCACTGTATAGCCCCTCCCCCAATCTGCTCTCTCCTATATCCTCCCCCATCACCCCTCTGACTTTCTGGTAGGGCAAGATGAATCTCCTTGCCCCAGTGCCTATATATCTTAATTCCCAGTTACATTACATGTAAATAATTGCTACTATATATATATATATATATATATGTATATTAACATTTGATTTTGGAACTTTAAATTCTAGATTCATTCCCTACCTCCCTCGTCACCTACCCCCACTGGAAAGACAAGCAATTCAATACAAGCTGTACATGTGTAGTTACATAGAACATCTCTACAATGGACATATTGTGAAAGACTGACTACATTTCCCTCCTTCCTATCCCACCCCCCACTTGATCTGTTCTCTACTTTGTCCCTGTCCCTTTACAAAGTGTGTGCTTCTAACAACCTTCCACCCCCAACCTACCCTCCCCTCCATCATACCCCCTCTCATCCCCATACCCTTTACTCTCTTTTTTTTTGGAGGGCAGTTGGGGTTAAGTGACTTGCCCAAGGTCACACAGCTAGTTTTTTTGTGTTAAGTGTCTGAGGCCGGATTTGAACTCAGGTCCTCCTGACTCCACAGCTAGTGCTCTATTCACTGCGCCACCTAGCCGCCCCTCCCCCTTACTCTCTTATAGGGCAAGATGCCCAATTTAGAGTATATATCATTCCTTCCCTAAGCCAAATTCAATGAGAGTAAGGTTGACCTATTTCCTTTTGCCTTCCTGTTCTTCCCCTCCATTGTAACAGTTATCCCTTGCCTCTTCTAGATAAGAGGATTAACCCCACTCTGTCTCTCCTTGTCTCCTCTCTGACCTCTCAATTTCACCTTTTAAAATATCTTCCCTTCCTATTAAATTAATCCTGTGCACTCTATGTACACATATATACACACACTCACATATGTATTCATATGTGAGCATATATACCCTCCTATATAGACATATGTGTATGTATACATATATATGTATTTATATTCCCTTCACCTATTCTCATACTGAGAAAAGTTTCATAAGTTGCAATTATCATTTTTTCCATGTTGGCATGTAAGTAGTTCAACTTTGACAAGTTCCTTATGATTTCTTTTCCATATTTATCTTCTCATGCTTCTTGTATTTGAATGTCAATTCAGTTCTGGTTTTTTTCAGCAAGAATGCTTGAAAGTCCTCCCCCTCATTGAATGACCATGTTTTTCCCTGAAACATTATACTTAATTTTGCTGGGTAGGTGATTCTTGGTTTTAATCCTAGCTCCCTTGATCTCCATAATGTCATATTCCATGCCCTTCAGTCTCTTAATGTAGAAGCTGCTAGATCCTAGGTTATCCTGACTGCTTTTCCACAGTATTCCAATTGTTTCTTCTTGGCAGCTTGTAATATTTTCTCCTTGATCTGGGACCTCTGGAACCTGGCTATAAAATTGCTAGGAATTTTCTTTTTGGGATCTTTTTCAAGGGGTCTTTTACATTAAAAATGTTTTTGGTACTTACAACTTACTGTTACAAAGAAAAGTAAACACCAAAAAAATTAAACCAGTTCGTGAATATTTCTAAAATTTATCATATGTTTTTCTATCTTAGAGCTCAAACATTTATGATTTCATCCTTGTGAATGTCTCTTTCCTTGGGAATGTTAAGAATGGAGAAAAAAGACTTGGGGGGGGGGTACATGAGGGCTCTTTGCAAGCATTTTAGGGGGGTTACTATCATATGGAAGAAGGATTGGACTTGCTCTGCTTGGCCCCATAAAACAGGACTAGGAGAAAGGGGGTGGAAATTCCTGAAAGACAGACTTCAGCTCCATATAAAGAAATACTTTCTAATAATTAGAGCTGTCCAGCAGCAAAATGGGCTGCCTCAGGAGGTAAGGGATCTCTTCCCTCACTGGAGATCTTTAAGAACAGTTCTGCAACATGACTAATGTGGAAATATGTTTAATATGATTGTACATGCATAGCCTATATCAGGTTGTATGCTGTTTTGGGGAGGGGGGAGGAAAGGGAGGGATGAAATTTTAGTATTCAAAATGCTATAAAAGTTAATTTTGAAAACTAAAAACAAATACATATTTTTTAAAAAGGGAAAAAAAGAAAAGAAGTACTGGATGGTCATTTGAAGATATTGTAGAAGTTTTTTCTGTTCTGGTAAAAGTTGTACTAGAGAACCCACTCTGAGATTCTATGATATTTAAAAACTATTTTAAAATGTATTTTATTTTCAAAGATGTGCCTTCTTTCCCCCACACTGCCCTGAGTGGGAAAAAAAACAAAACAAAGAGTCCAAAGTCCCTGTTACAAATATGTATGGTCAAGCAAATTAAATTCATGAATCGGTCATGTCCCCCAAATATGTCTCAGTTGGCACTTCGATTCAGTCATCTCTCCTTCAGGAGGTGAGCGGGTTTCATGTTTCACCATGAGTCCACTGGAATCATGATTGGTCATTGGATTCATTAGAGCCCCTAGGTCTTTCAAAGTTGGTTGTTTTGTAAAAAAAAGCCAATAGACAGCAAAAGATAGTGTTTATTGTATGAATTATTCTCCTGGTTATGCCCACCTCATTCTGATGAGTAACTTTAGTGTGAGGATTCATCCTTTTTGGGACTGCTTATCCACTTTTTTATTCAATTGTCACCCAACTCTCACCTGTGGCTCCAAGAAATGGGGCAACTCTTGGGTTTGTCTCACCAGATGGGCTAAACCAGGCTCAAGGTAACTGACAAGTCTCAACCCCGTCAGTGAGTTAGGGGGACATCTACCCCAAGCATGGGAAGACTTCTCCTGCTGGAATAGGTGGATGAGAATGATTTGTTCCAACCCTCACGAAGGAGGCTGAAGCAGGTGCTGTGGAGCACTTAGAGCTTGGGCAAACATCTAAGACACTGAGGTCTCCCACTGCATGCCAGGCCATTGTCAGTCATCTTGACTTTTGTCTTGCTACTGGACTCTGGAAGAAAGAATGAGGCAGACAACTTTGTGCAACTCTGCCTCCTTTAAATCCAATTAATGCTGGAGTTAAGACATCACCCCATGATGTCATGGATTCTTTTTGAAAATAAAAGATGAACAACAGCAAGGTTTCTGTGAAATTGTACCCTTTATAATTTCTTACAACACAATGATATTCCACTGTTATGAGTTTTCATGTAACTTGAGTTGTGTTTTGTTTAGGGAACATAGCCAGCGTGTTTTTTCTTGGCCCCTTAGCTCTTGCCTACAGTGTGAATATCTGGAGGAAAAATGACTTTCATTTCTCTCTAGGTCTCCCAAAGGTGGACTCAGTTTTTCCTTTCTCCCTATGGCTAAAAACCTAGTCTGTGCATTTTCCCATTGGTGTCTTTTAGCTTTGCTTTCAGGGCTACTATATCCTTTTGATCTCTTGCAAATTCCCTTCTCTGTTCTCTCGATTAAAATGAAATTTAAATCCACTTTGGAGGGGAAGACTTTGAAATTGAGGGACCGGCTAGCCTGCCTCTGCTTTTTGTCTTCCAGGAAGCTTGAGACTGTCCTGGCCAATAGGACTCCAGAACGACTGCTTTGGAAAAGGCCAATCTGATGGGCACAGAGAAAATAAGTACTTGTCAGAGTCTGTGGGAGCTCAAAATCCAGGGTTACATTTTGAAGATTAGCTGCTGAACCTAAAGGAAGTAGGAAGGAGCTGCAAGGATTGAACTGGCTTCAAGGAGCCTTTTATCCCCTAATTCTGCCCTTCTGTAGATAACAGCCCTCATTCACAGTCCACCACTCTTTCTCCGGTTTGACGAGCAGTTGATGATGCAGGAGGCTTCCAGGAACACCTGGATCTAGCCTTATAAATTCCAATGTGTCCTTCTTAAAGCAAATCTAGTATGGGAAATCCAGATTTAGGCATGTAATGGGGTAGAATCATGCTGCCAATTCAAATAAAGATAGAGACACTAAATTGTATATAAGGACTGCATTTTGAGTTGGAAAGCCAGACATTAACATTATATGTGTTCTGTTGTATTTTCATTTGTTTTGTATATTTCCCAATAACATTTTAATCTGGTACTTCACCAGGTGTACTCAAGGTGTTCAACCTACTAGTTGTATGTTTGACCCTTTGGGGTAGATCACATCTGATGGGGACCTTGGGGATCTTGTCTAGCATCTGAGAGATTTGTTTTACTGAACTCTGAATGCTTAAATTAACAGAGCACTGGATTTGAAGTCAGCAAGACCTAAGTTCAAATCCCACCACATATACTTACTAGATATATATGCTTAGGCAAGTTACTTAATCTTTCTGCCTCTGTTTCCTCACCTGAAAAATGGGAATAATAATACCACCTACCACATAACGCTGCTTTGAGAATCAAATCAAGGTAGTATTATGTAAAATGCTTTACAAATTTGGCAACACTATATAATGTTAATTATTATTATTTTTCCTTCTTTTGGAGGTAAATGCCTGTTTTTATCATCCCCATGTTTGCAGGTCATGTTCAACTTTTCTTTATGATAGTGGTAATGGCAATGATAATAATAGCCAACATTTGTAGAGTTCTTTCATGCTTGCAAAGTGCTTTTGCAATATTCAGATTGTTTATTCTTGGCACCTTGTAATATTTTTTCCTTGATTTGGGAACTCCGGAACCTGGCTGTAACATTCCTAGGAGTTTTCTTTTTGGGATCTTTTTCAAGAGGTGATTGGTGAATTCTTTCAAGTTCTATTTTGCCCTCTGGTTCTAAAATATCAGGGCAATTTTCCATGAGAATTTCTTGAAGGATGATGTCTAGGTTCTTTTTTTTGATCATGACTTTCAGGTAGTCCAATAATTTTAAAATTGTCTCTCCTGGATCTATTTTCCAGGTCAGTGTTTTTTTTCTAATGAGATATTTCACATTGCCTTCTATTTTTTCATTTGTTTGGATCTGTTTAATAGTATCTTGATTTCTCATAAAGTCATTTGCTTCCATTTACTCTAATCTAATTATGAAGGAATTATTCTTTTTAGAAAGCTTTTGAGATTCTTTTTTCATCTGGCAAATTTAGCTTTTTAAGGCATCATTCTCCTTATTGGCTTTTTGGGCCTCATTTGCCATTTGAGTTAGTCTATTTTTAAGGTGTTATTTTCTTCAGTCAGGTTGTTGACTCTTCATGATTTTCTCACATCATTCTTATTTCTCTTCTCAATTTTTCCTCTATTTCTCTTACTTGATTTTCAAAATCCTTCTTAAGCTCCTTTATGGCCTGTAATCAGTTCATATTTTGCTTGGAAGCTTTTGGTGGAGGAGTTCTGACTGTGTTGTCTTCCTCCCTTTTCATGCTTTAATCCTTTTTGTCCCCCAAAAAGAAATCTAAAGTTGGATGGTTGTGCTTGCTTTGCTTCCTTTGCTTGCTCATGTTGTTACTCAATTACTTGACTTTTGAGCTTTTTGCCAAAGTAGAACTCTGCTTCCAGAGAGAAGAGCTTTGTCCCAAATTGCTGTGTTTTTCTCAGCTGTGGTAGCTATTAGTTGGGTGCACTCTCTGAAGCCTCCACAGGCTCTGGCACCTGGTCACATACCCCAGGGCATCTGCCTAAGATAGCGATCCAGATCCAAGCAGGTTAAAGCAAGAGGGATTACCCCTTAGAAACATCACTTGTTCCCCCTATGATCTGGAGGCTAGGAGCTCTGAAGCAGCCACATGGAGGTGACTGCATTGCTTCCTCACCTAAGCTGTTTTTCCCTTTTGGGGGCAGAGGCCATACTGCACTCTCGACCCCCCTGTTCCCAAAGTCTACATTGACCTTTTACTTGCCTTTGGCATTTATAGGTTAATAATTTGGGAAATGGCCACAGCTGCTGGTGATCCACTCTCCTGAAGTTCCTCCAGCTGTGGCTGATCAGGGCAGCCCTGGGGCTAAAACCACAGGCTCTGGTGGGGCTAGGCTTGGCTCCCAGCACTCCAATGGACCCTTCCTGCTGGCCTGATAGACTGCCTTCAGTGGGAGATTTGTTTTTCTCTTCACTTTGTGGGTTCTGTAGCTCTAAAATTTAGAGTCATATTTTATAGGTATTTGAAGTGGTTATGGGGGAGCCACAGAGTTTTCCTATTTCTATGATGTCCCCCTGCAAAGTACTTTTACACAAGATGTCTCCTTATAATAGCCGTGTAAGGCAGGTGCTTTTATTATCCCAATTTTAAGGATAGGAAAACTGAGACACAGAGAGGTTGAGTCACTTTCCCAGTGGTCACACAATGAATAAGTTTCTGAGACAGGATTCAAATTCAGGTCGTTCTGACTCCAAGTCCTGAGCTTTATCCAACAAAGCCAAGCCTGCTTCTCCTTACATTTGTACATTTATGTGGTGAGCTCTATTTGTTGTAAGGACACTTGAAGACACTTTGTTTTCACCTTCATTTGGATGGCTCTATGCATTGGCAAGGGAATCAGCTGTGGAAGTGTATGGGCTACTACATGCAGCCCTATGTATTGTTGGGACCCATGAATGCATTTTCATCCAAGACAGTTTGACTTTTCTCCTGAAGATGAGCTGGTGGCTTCCATCTGATTTCAAATCCCAATCCCTACTGGGAATATGTGAACTCTTTAGAGTTCAGGCTCTCCCAGGACTGAATCTAGTACTTTCCTGAGCCTAGAGCCAAACCATATAGTGGGAAAATGTGTCCCAGATCCTTGGACCCAAGACTTACATTATTGCACACAAAGGGTGAATTATAGGGTGGTTCTTTGATTTTTTTACAGAATTTATCCAATCTATTGCTCCTGACATCAGTGAATATTGGATAGAGTAGCAGATGAATGAATATTGGATGGGTAGTGGATAAAGAGCTGGCCTCAAAGTCAGGGTGATCTGGGTTCAAGTCCCAGCTGTGAAGTGTACTGACCATGTAATTCTGGGTAGGTTACTCGAATCATCATGCCCCAGGTAGCTCTAAGGCTATAGGTGGTTGAGAAGATACAGATCTACATTTGAGTAGAGGAAGTTTCCTTATACTGACTGATGCAATAATGGGTCCATCTATTCATGGCCAAATCTTGTTGATTCTACCTCTGTAATATCTTTGGAATTTGTAACTTGTTAGCTGTTCACACAATCACTTACCACCTCTTCCATAGACTATTGCAATAGCTTACTATTTGGGTCCTCTGACTCTCTCTTCTTGAATTCATAGCTGCTGAATTGATGTTCTTAAAACACAAACTCGATCACTTTATTCTTCTTCTCAAGAGCTTCAGTTACTCACAAGTGCCTCAAAGATAAAATCCATCTTCTTTGTCTCACTTAAAGTCCTCCACAAATCAGCTTTACTTTCCCATTCCCCTTTCCCATTATTTCTCCTCATACACTTTACATTCTGCTCACACTGACCTGAATTTGGTATTTCATCTCCTACCTCCCAGCCTTTGCACAGGCTGCCCCTGTGCCTGTAACGGTCTCCCTCCTCACTTTCACTTTGTAGAGTCAATCCCCTTTCTTTCAGGGATCAGCTTAGCTTCTATCCCCTGTATGAGGCTTTGCCCAATAACCCTAGCCTTGTTAGTTCTCCCTTCCATGAGGTTTTCTGGGTCCTTGAATGTGACCTTTTGACTGAGTTCCAAGTTTTACAGAACAAATCCTTTTATTAAGGGGATTTGTTTTGTGAAGTTTGGATTCAATCAAAGGAGTGCACTTGAGAACATAGAGAGCCACATATGGCCTCGAGGCCACAGGTTCCCCACCCCTGGCTGCTAGATTTTCCTGCACCAGTAAAGAGGTTCACTGGCATCCCACCCATTCTCCCTGGGAATTGTCATGTCTTGAGGGAAAGCACAGCTGGTGTCATGGAGCAGAGAGCTTTTTTGTATTTTCTAGAAATCTGGAATATATATCAAGGTTGAACCCTTGGCCTTGGCCTAGTAATGCCCGCTGAGCTCATCAGCTGAGGCTGTCTTCCTTTCAGTACATTGAAACAATCCACTAAATCGACTCAGAGGGTCGCCATCAATATTCCTTTTGAGATAAAGATCAGGAAATGCTATCATGGCCTGAAGTTTCTTACAGAATCCCATGGAGGTAATTAGCATCCTTCCTCCACCTCTCACCCTCCCCACCCTTCCAACAAATTACTTACTGGTCCGGCCAAATAGGAGGATGAGTAAGTAAGGTGAACCGAAGTCTGTCTTTGGCGTAAAGGCTGTCCATTCACATCGCAGGAACGTTGAGTACTGCCTGCTCACATGTAACAAATGAGAGAGTGGTGGAGGCAGTGTTTACCGCACAGGTGGAAAGAACATTTCCATCACTGTCTGGTTATATAACCTCTGAGTCTCAATTTCTTCATCTGTACAGTAGAAAATTGTCATACCTGCCATGCTGACTTTCAAAGCTTTTGTGAGGATGGGCTAGTAAGGATGAATTCTGGTCTTGAAATCAGGAGCCCTAAATGCTAATCCCATATTTAACATTTATTGACCGTGTGACCTTGGCAAGTCAAGTGGCCTCTCTGAGTTTCAGTTTGCTTGTCTGTAGAAAGGGGTTAATTGTACTGTCTTCATCAAGGCTTTTTTTTTCTTTATAATAAGTATCATTGATTCCTTTTGATTTTTTTAAATAGGTTCCCAGGATACTCCACTCCTTCCAATGAAACTTCTCTCAAAATGAAGGAAAAAATATTGTAATATCCAAATAATGAGGTGACCACATATGACAGTTTTTGTTTTTGGGAAAGGCATGCCAATCTCAGTTGAAAGCCCTAATGCCCTATTTACCATCCTTGTGACTTGTCATACCAAAGCACCATTGGCTACCAGTCCTATAATAGGTCTATTGACTCCTCCTATTAGAATGTGAGGCAGCTAGGTGGCACCATAGTGCACAGAGCACCAATCCTGGAGTCAGGAAGGCTTATCTTTCTGAGTTCAAATCTGGACTCAGAAATTCCTAGCTGTGTGACCCTGGACAAGTCACTTCACCCTGTTTGCTTTAATTTCCTCATCTGTAAAATGAACTGGAGAAGGAAATGGCAAACCACTTCAGTGCCAAGAAAACTCCAAATAGGATCATGAAGAGTCAAATATGACTGAAATGACTGGAAAATAACAACAGTAAATTAGAATGTAAGCTCTTTGGGGTCAGGGACTATCTTGCTTTTTATTTGGATCCTCAGAACATGCCTAGGAAATAGTAAGAACTTAATAATAAATATTTTTCATTTATCTGTGTATCCATAGTGCTCCACCTCCCTACTAAGAGCAATGTGTTTTATTATTTAAATAATTAAAATAGAGATTATTATTCTATAATTATAATATAGTATATATTTATTTTATTACATATAATTATTATATATTTCATATATAAAATGATATATCCTTCATACTTTTCATTATTTTATTTGCAATGAGCAATACTGCTCATTGCAGTTAATATGACTGCAGCAGAATTTTAGTGTCATTTTCGTTTACAATGTAGTTATATGCATTCTCTTGATTCTAATTTCTTCACTCTATATCAGTTCATAAAGTCTTCCCATATTTTCTCTGGATATCTCCTATTCATTCTCTTCCTGCATGATAGCATTCAATTGCATCCATTTATCACAGTTTGTCCAGTTGTTTCCCATTTGATGGACATCTATGTTGTTTCTGTCATTTTAGCAGAACAAAGTATCACAGCGAATATTTTTCTATTTATGAGGTCTTTCTGTCAGTGGCTTAGGTAGGTATAGTTCTATCCAGGAGGAGGATCACTGGGATCAAGGGTATGGCAGGTTAGTGATTTTTCTCATGTAATTCTCAATTGTTTTCCTTAATGTTTGAACCAATTTATAATTCTTTGTTGTTGTTGAGTTGTTTAGGTTGTATCCAACTTTTCATGACCCCATTCTGGGGTTTTCTTGGCAAAGATACTGGAATGGTTTGCCAGTTCCTTCTCCAGCTCATCTTGCAGATGAGGAAACTGAGGCAAAAAAGGTTAAGTGACTTGTCCAGGGTCACAAAGCTAGTGTCAGAGGCTAGATTTGAACTCAAGAGATGAGTCTCTATTCCCTTTGCCACCAGGCTTCCTTAATTTAGAATATATTAGTGTGAATTTTTCCCCATAGTTCCAACATTATTTGGTCCTATCATCATTCCAATTTGCTGAGTGAGAGAGTTAAGTCTCAGAGTAGTTTGATTTTGCATTTATCTTATTATTAGTGATTTGGAGTAGTTTTAAAAAATATTGTTGCTAGTTTGAATTTCTTTTTTCCTATCCTTTGACCACCTCCCTGTTGGGGGATTGGCTCCCTCCAAGAGTTTTTTCGTGACAAAAGCACTTTGCAAGTGAGATAATGAGTGTAAAGTGGCATATAAATGTGCAGAGTTATTATTACAACAGGTAAGTAATGTCTGTGACAAATGACAATCCATCATTGTTATTGACTTCTCACTACTCACTACTTGCCTTGTGCAAGGTCTCTGTATTTTTGATGTGGGTATACAGTGTAGGGAACAAACAAACGTTCAAAACATTAAAACCTTCGTTGTTGGGGGTTCATTGATTGCTCCAAGACCCTGGTCTCCAACTCTGCCATCCTCTCTTTATGTCAATCAATCTATAAACAGTCATTTTTATATGCCCTGCTCTGTATTGGTCTCTGATCTCACATAGCTTATGCACAATGTAGTGTGGTGGAGAGAGCCTAGGCTTGGAGTCTGGAGAGATCTGAACTTGAACCCTCTCTCTGACACATAACAGTTGGGTGATCCTGGTGGGGAATACACAATACCATTCTGAGCCTCAGTTTCCTTATCTTTAAAATGGGGATAAGAATCTCTCACTGCCTACCTCACAGAGTGGTAGTGAGGTTTGTGTGAGCTGAAGTATGTAAAGCTCTTTGTAAACATTAATGAGCTATGTCAATGTCAACCACCCACCTTGAGGAAGTGAGAAAATGCTAGGACAAGGTCAATGGTAACCTGTGTGGTAGTGACTATAAGAGCTGTAATTCTCCTTCCCCAAACTTGTGCCCTGGAGTTCAAGGCAGAGGTGCTTGTCAGACTCTTCAAATGACCTGGGCTCAATAGTTTATAATTATAGCTGACATCAATCTAATAACATTTCACAGTTGCAAAAGCACATAAATCATTTTGTTTGGACCTCACATTATTATAACCATCTAACAGAGAGGGTCACTGAGACCCAGAATGGTTATGCGAAAGACAGTAGGGTTTAGAGCAGGGGTTCTCAAAACTTTTGGCCTCAGGACCCCTTTAAGAATTATTGAGAACCAAAGATCTTTTGTTTATGTTGGTTATATCTATCAATATTTACCATAATATAAATAAAAATCGATAAATTAAAAAAATACATTTATTAACTAAAATAGTTATGATAAACCCATGGCAAGTTAACATAAATATTTTTTTTGTAAAAAATAACTATGTTTTCCAAAAGAAAACAAATTTAGTGAGAAGTGGCATGTTGTTGCATATTTGTGTCAATCTTTTTAACATCTGGCTTAATAGAAGACAGCTGGATTCTCATATCTGCTTCTGCAGTCAATCTGTTGTAATAGGCCATTTTGGTTGAAGTACGTGAAGGAAAGGCCTCACCCAGAAATCTAGATGGAAAAGGGAAGAATATTTTAATGGACAAATAATGTTACAGTATTTTAGGAGAATAATTTTGACCTCTCAGACCCCTTGACCCCAGAAGGATCCAAGGAGTGCATTTTGAGAATTATTGATTTAGAGGAAAAAACAATCTGGAATCTAGTCGTTGTCCTGCCACTAATTAGCTGGATGACCTTGAATAAGTTGTTTCATCCATATGGTGGAGCCACTATAAGTGGTTTCATATGATCACTGCTTTGTGATGCCCTGTGGTTCTTGCTGGTTGGGACTTTCTTTGGCTCTGTGGGGCTCAAGATTGCACAGCTTCTCTCATTCTTAGCTTCTGGATTTAGTGGGGAGTCCTTAGACAAGGTGTTAATTCTCCAGCTAAGAAGGAGATGGACTTTGCTTTCTCCCTTTTAGTTAAATCCCAAGTTTCCGCCCCTTCTCCCCCCCTCCCCCGCAACTCTTTTAGAAAGGTAGTCCTTTCCTCAATTAACTCAGGTATGAGACTAGGGAGACAAACCCTAATGGCTTTTCCTCACCCAAATAGGGGCTTGTCTGTTAAAGGTATTTCACTGGCAAAAGAAGATTCATTTTCCCACTAAGCTATTTGGAACAAAGAAAAACCTTTGGTAACTAGTGCCCAAAGGAGTGTGTGTGTGTGTGTGTGTGTGTGTGTGTGTTCATGTGTGTGTGTATGTGTATATAGGTATATGTAAGTGCATATATATAATATATATATATATATATATATATACACACGTAAAAGAATGAATGAATAAATAAATACACCCCAAAGATTCTTATCCCTACTTCCAATGCCATTGGTGAATCGGATCCTAAGGGCTGGTTTTCCTCTTTCCCTGATTTGGAATTCTAGGGTTATTCCTGAAAAGCAGATATAGTTCTCTAACTTCATCAGCTCAAGCCTTCACTGATGTACTTCCCCCTAAGGTTATCAATTAAGAATCATTTGAGAATGAGAATTCTTGAATAATGAGAAAAAAAATAATGAGAATCATTAATCAGCCAGTCTTAAGTAGCTTTTAGTAAGGATATTTACTGAAGTGGTATAGTAAGAATAGTTGCTACAAATATGACCTTTGGGGGCTCCCTCCCTGTCCCCAAGTCTGTAACACACTTTCCCATGTAAAGTCCGGGGAAGAGTGGACTCAAGCTTAGAGAGCTCATGTAGCAAAGGGGCTACATTACAACTCCCATTTGCTAGTTCTTTTCTCCCATTCTTGATGTATTCAAGAAGCTCATTCTTAAATGTGATGAATCTCTGTCCATGAGTCCTTCACCCTTGATATAGACCCTGTCACCAAATTATCTGGGGATGCATCTAGGACTCTGATGGGAAGAGAGGAGAGTCAACATCCTTCAGCCCCTTGAAAGCTCAAAAAGTCTTGCCTTAGGTAAAACAGGGGGAGGTGAGTGGGATGTATGGGAAGGAGACCTGGCCAAAGCCTAAACTGAGGTCTTCCTTCGCCCTTGTGATTAGTCCTCAAGAGTGTGCTAGAAATCAACATTTATTTCCATTCTCAATTTACTTGCTAATTTATAGATGATCTAATTTATAAATTATTCCTGGATCATGGCCTAGTTTCCTCAGCCTATCCTAGTTCAAGGACCTTTTAGCAATTAGTCTAAGGCCTATGAGTGATTGATTGAGACATGATCTCAATTAGAGTATCAAGTCTAAAACAGGGTGGAGTGGTTTCAATCCCACTCTTATATTTACATATCTTCTTTAATATAGACTTCCTGTTTACCAGGGTCTCTTTCAGAATCCTAAATTTGATTTGGAGTTAGAAATTATTTGTAACTTCTTGCTTTATTTCTAGCCAATTTAGGGTTGCTTTGCACAGCCTAGGGAGGACTGTGTGGATCTGACCCATCACAGTTTTTTATAGGGGTCTTCAAAATTCTTTGGGTCTTACAATGTGAATGAATCTGAGTAAGCACAAAGGATGCTCAGATGGAATTTGAACTTCTTCATTTTGTAACAAGGCAAGTCTTTTTCCTGCCTGACTATACTCCTGTCATTAAATACATGTATGGATCCAGAGACAAGCCACAATGCTCCAGCAGGGAAGGTCCCTGGCAGATTCTAGGAGAGGGAAGAGGTACCAGGCTTAGGAGAAGAGAACAATGCAGGGTAGATATAGCCTATTGGAGAACTAGGCCTGAGAAAACAAAGTTTTTCCATATTATTCTATAATCACTGTGGTCAGAACTGGTGTTCAGGCTTACGATTGGCTGATTCTGGGTCCATTGGGATCTTGGCTACAACTCACTAAGTTCTGAGGAAAAGGGCTCATTTTCTTGGTGTTGTCTGTATCCTTTGGGTTTTGGGGGGAGTGGTTGGTGTGCTGCCTGAGGTTCTCTTCCCTCAGGCCTCTGTTTGTCATATTCAACAGCCATGTAGGACCATAAACTTAGTGGTTTCTTCTGTTTGATATTGCACATCAAGAATGATCCTCTGAGAACAGGGAAGCAGGAGTGCTCTTCTCTAGACAAGTCACTGACAGAGTACCTGTTAAAGGAAATTGTCTTTGCTTTTCTTTGAAAAGGAAACAGAAGTTTTCTCACCTGATTTATATAGCAGAGAATCTAGACGTGGAATTAGGAAGAAATGTCCCCCTTGGACATTTACTAGCTATGTGACCCTCACCAAGTCACTTAGCTTCTCTGTGTCTCAGTCTCCTCATCTGTAAAATGGATTTGGTGGCCTCTAAGGTCATTTCCAACTCTAAACAGAGAGAAAACTTTGAAGTTCGGTGCCCCAGCTCCAACCTGAATACTTAGCACTGTGCCCAGCAAAGGAATTTGAAAGCTGCTCTAAAAATGGTTATTGGATGAGAGGTACTATAAGTAAGCAATTTAACATTTTTAGACATCAGTTTCCTCACCTTTAACATGACTAGGAGTTGAATTAGAAAATCTCTAACTCCCCATTTGCTCCAAATTTGTGAACAAGAGCAGGGTGAGCATGAGCAGAGCTATTCCTTTGGTACCTGACATACCTTCCAGGGAGCATCTTCTCTAATACTTCTTGGCTGAATTGCCACAGGTGGAGCAAGCTCACAATTCTCTGGGCACGAGACTTTGATCTCCGGACATTACCTAGAACGTGCTCTGGAGGGAGCAGAGTGAGTCACTAAGGCCTCTGATTCATTGGGCTGTGACCAGTTGAACCGCTCACCTACTGTGTGTCATTTGGAACTAGTGATTTGGCTTCTCTATACATTTTAGTGTCTTGAGCTCTTAGACACAGAACCAATGGAGGAAGTAGAAAGAGTACTAGAATCAGAGTCAGAGAACCTGGGTTCAAATTCAGCTCCTTGATCTACTGCCTGTGTGACTACTGAAAATTTGCTCTCTCTTTCTGTTCCTCAATTTTCTCAATTTTAAAATGTGGGAGGCCAGATTAGATTGTCTCTGAAATCCTTTCCAGCTCTAAATCTCAGAAGCCTAATAACCAGTCAGTCCTTCAGTAGCCTTGATGCTACTTGTGAGCAATATCCCTTCCTCAATGAAGTTATACAAAATTACTCTTTCCTAGTGCAAATGTCGTGAGTAATGGGCTTCTTTGGATAGTCTAAGAATGACAGTTTGTTTTTCTTACAAAATACTTATCTTTGTAATTTCTATACATACACTCTTAAAATCAGTTAAAAAAATTCCAAATGTGAACCAGGTCAAATTCTTGTGGGCTGCCATTGTGTTTAAAGGTGGCTGACATTTCCAAATTAAATCTGTTACATGCAGCTAGCCTTTGTGATATGACAAATTTGTTTCAAATCATTAGCCTCATAGAGAATCACAGACTGATAAACTTGGTCATATAATACTTTTTTCAATCTGACTTAAGCCCCATCTTTCTCTAGACTAGATTATATTAATGTCTTATCTCTCCTGCTGAGTCTTTGAAGTCATATAGCTGGATCGAGGGGAGAAAGAAGTACAACAGGACAGGGACAGAGCACAAAGTTACTAGAGAAACCCAGAGAAGTTTCCATGTTGCCCTAATCTCCTGAAAGCCATTGGAGTGATGACTGTCTAAATGCTCTGGGACTTCTGTTTGGGGCTACTGTGGTCTGCATTGCTATGGGAACCATAAGAAGTGGATGACACTGGAAACCAGCTGCCATATTCTTCAAAGAATTTGTTCATGTGGAAAGAAGGAGGGAAGAAACCCATGTGAGACTGAGGCTGGTAGGGCTAGCACAGATCCAGCTTTTAGGGAAGTGGGCATGTTTTGTGTGTGTGTATGTGTGTGTGTGTGTGTGTGTGTGTGTGTATGTGTATACAGATGCTCATTTTTGTTTATGTGATCTTGTGTTTGCTCTCTCCTTGGCAATGGTCGTAGGGGAATTGTGGCAGTTTGTTGCAGTGGAAAGAATTCTGAATCCCTGGAATTCAGAGGGCTTAGGTTCTAATCCTGGTACTGTTACTAATTCCCTATACAGCCTTTGGATTGTCACATGATTTTTATGGTCCCTACATTCTTCGTTGTAAAGTGAGTAGGTTGGCCTAGATCTCCAAATGGCAGCTAAGTGGCACAGTGGATAGAGTTTTAGGCCTGGAGTCAGAAAGACCCAAATTCAATTGTGGCCTCAGACACTTACTATTTGTGTGACCCTGCTCAAGTCATTTAACCTTGTCTGCTTCAATTTCCTCATCTGTAAAATGAGTTGGAGAAGGAAATAGCAAACCACTCCAGTATCTTTGCCAAGAAAACCCTGAATGGCGCCATGAAGAGTTGAACACAACTGAAAAGTGACTAAATAACAACAATAATCTCCAAACTGCTAAATTTATGATCATGTCACATGATCTGTGCCGTTGCTAACTGCCCCTTGAGAGCTATTAGACACAGAAGGGATAGTCATGACAAGATGTACCCTGATGCCTCTCCCTTGAGTCATAAGAGTGTGGTTGTGCCAGCAGTCACAAGACTATGACAGTTGACTTACATTGCACCAGTCTTTAACTTAGACATAATTTCAGCTGCAAAGCATCTCCACCACCAAACTTACTCTACTAGAGGTATGTGTCTGTAAGGTGGTTTGGTATAGTAGACTAGGAAGAAAAGCAAAAGCTGGGTGAGAGACTTCTTAATGTCTAGCCTGCCCTAGCCTGCCCTGCTGCTCTGCAGCTCTTTCTATGCCATATTGGCACATATGCACCCTTCTCTTCCTTTTTCTAGGAGCAGTAACCAAGTAAACACTACTATTCTTAGAAAGCACCTTCTTATCAATTGTGCTGTGGCTCCACTCAACATCTCTGTGTCTTCTGAGACAGTAATACCCATCTTGGCCATTGTTCCCCTGTATGTGTTCCCTCCCCAATTAGAATGTAAGCTCCCTGAGGACAAAGACTTTTTGATATTTTCATCTTCAGTGCTTATGGTAAGCATATAGTAAGCATTTCTCAAATGTTTTTTCATCCATTCATTCATACTCCTCCAACCTGGCTAACAGTTATCATTTCTTTCTCTTTAAAGCTCTCAGCAGTTTTGGTTCATTGCCCCATTAGAGTCATTTGATATGAATGGTGTGGAAACTGGTTTCAGAGTCGTTTTTCTCACCCATATGATTCATTGATGACCAAAATGTGGAGCAAGAGACTTACCAAATATACCCATCCATTGGGATCTGCAAGTTGTTGGTTGGTATATTCCAAACTCAGATAACTTTGATGGAGGTAGAAGAATGCATGGGGCATGTTGGATAAAGTCTTTCTCCTTCGAGGCAGGAAGACTCCTTTTCCTGATTTCAAATCTAGGATTATTTAACCCTCTTTACCTCAGTTTCTTCATCTGTAAAATGAACTAGAGAAGGAAATGGAAAACCACTCCAGTATCTTTGCCAAGGAAAACCCCAAATTGAGTCACAAAGAGTCAGATAGCACTGCAAAATGACCGAAGAATAAAAATACACTTGGGTATACATTGCCTTCAGACTAAAGTCTGTAGTGTGTAACTTAGCTATGTCTCCTTCTAAGATTGGACTTCATGGCTTTCGTCATTGTTTCATTTCCCAACCTCCCTCTATTTTTTTTTTTACTACATACCCTGTCATCTTTTAAAAGGGATAACCACAAGGCACTAAGTATATGGGGCCAGCATGTGTTTGAAGCTAGGGTCCTGTATAATTTGGTTTATGCTGTAAATATATTATGAGACAAATATTGTTCCAAGAGGCCCTAGAAAAGCTAATTCCAAGGATGGGATATTAAGATTCAGCTGAAATGCATTTTTTGGAAGCTTGGGGAAGGGTGTTGGTAGAATGAGGCTGTTAAGTTTAAAAGACCGATAGGACTATTTGGGCTAGGGTTTACTTGTTGAAGACTCCTCACTGGGGAACCTGGTGGATTGCAAGCTTCGTTGAAGAATTCCATCATGGAGTATGTTTGACCTGATTTGCTAATTGCCTCGTCTTCGTTTTAAAGTGTCTTGCTTAAATATATGCCGATTTGCTCTAAGAGATCATCAACCCCTTTCCATTATCTGCTCCTGTATATTAATGTCAGATAATAGCTGGTAATAGCCTCAGTACTTTGGAAGTGCATTTAATTTTGCAAAAATAATGGGGGCTTTCTTCTCCTCTCAGACTCTCTTCCATGCTTCATTCTCTTCTGCTTAACATCACCAGCTCAGCTAGAGGTCCCCTCGATGAGATGACTTCTCTCACGCAGGATTGTCTGGTACTCAGAGATCTGCTCTTAACTTCCTCCCCATCTGAATGCTTTTCAAAACAGCCGCCTGGCCTCCTAAATGCCTGGCTTCACCATTTTAATCGGTTCCATTGAATACACGCACAGTCACCAAGACATTTTCCAAATTACTTGTAATTAATGTTCTAGTCATTACATAATGAGGGTGCCTCAGGCCAACTCCAATTCCCTATTCAGTGGCTTCAGAGAGCAGCATGGGGCAGAGCTGAGGTCACCGGGACCTGTATTGGCCCTATACGAGATGGCCATTACTGCTCCACCCAGGCAGGAACCAGTGTCCCCTGCTGCTAATTAATTCATGTTGGTAAACGGATTGGCATGGTCGGCAATTACTTAAGGTGGCTCTTACTGCTTTGCATAATCGAGGATAGCCACTTAGGCAAGGACCCAGACAGCCCTAGGCTGCCCCCTCTCAATACCATCCTACTTTGTAGCTCAAATGTTTCCACCCAGTAGTCCTTCTGGCCCCCAGAAAGCTATTAATACAACCTCCATCCACGGAGCATGTGTTGCCGGTTCCAGCCTGTAAAATGGCTTTATTGTATCACTTTAACTCTGTGTAAGCTTGAGGCCATGGTCTCAGCCTCATCTTTTGCATACCTGCCACTGTATAGCCTGAATGACCCAGAACTAGAGGAAGGGAGTTCAATTCAATGTGATTGAATTCAACAAATATTTATGAAATGCTTACTGCATACCAGGAATTTGGGGACACAAAGACAAAAGCTGAAATAATCTCTACCCTCAAGGAGCTTATATTAACAACTGGGGGTAAGCAACATGTACGTAAGTAGACATAAAAATATATACAAAGTACTAATATGTCATTTAAAGAGGAAGCGAGTGTGAATTTCCAGAGGGTGGCATCAAAGAGGGATTTCCTATCTGAATGACTATGTATCCAGATTTGATTTGCCTTGGAAAGAGGCCAGAGTATATGTTGGTCAGGGTTAGAGGGTTTCTAGAGCTGGGGAATGTTTTTGTTTCCTTTATGGCACTGTACTGTAGTTTAATAGGAATTGGCTCCTCTCACCTTCTGGCTGCAGATGGTAGATGCCAAGGGAACTCCAGGAGAACATTCTCAGCAGAAGCCGGGAGCTGAGGGAGGCTTGTGTAGCCTCAGAGAGATGCTATAAAAGGGACTTCTCTGTCTGGAGGAAGCAGGTGCTCCCTGGAAGGGCTGCTGTGGTGGAACATCCATAGCACCATAAACCAAGGTCTAGGTGGAAGGAGTGCTATAACTCATTTCTTCTCTCTCACTGTTTTATTAACTTTTACCTTCACCTCGAGTCTTTGAATTCTTGCTTTTAGCAGTAGGGAGAAACCTTTAGGAACTAAGCAGGGGGGCAGAAGCATCCTGGGTTCTTATGATTAGAAACTATTAATACCTATATATAATATATAGGTCATATATTATCATATATAATATATATTATATATATAATATAGAATACCTATAGGTATAGGTATTATATATAGGTATATATATATAGATATTAATAGTTTCTAATTGTATCACTTTGTGTATCATATTATGATGTATTATGGTATATTAATATGCTATTATATAATACCATATTAATATACCATAATATACTATTATGCCATAATAATATAATACCATAATTAGAATCCATTAAATGCCAAAACAGTCATAGCAGCACTTTGTGGTAGCAAAGGACTGGATATGGAGAGGGTATCCAACAAATCATAGCAGCTTAGAGATACACCGCTCCCATCCCTGCCTGAAAGGAATATCTTCCACAACATTAATCAGTTGACATGTCTTCATTGAGGACAAGCAAGTAGGAATGAGAGTCAGGTACTATACTAAGTTCTGAGGATATGAAGAAAGGTTAAACACAGTCCCTACCCTCAAGGAGTTTATATTTTGACAAGGGAGAAAACATGTATATAGCATTAGGTGCATGCAAGATATGCACAGAACAGCTGGAAGATAATCTTAGAGGTGACAGTTTCAGTAGCTGGGAGAAAGGTAAAGGCTCTCTGCAGAAGAAGATGTGTGAGACGAGTTTTGAAGAAGGCAGGGATGAGGCCAGAGATTCTAGGAACCAGAGGTGAGGAGCAAGAGTATTCCAGGCACAGTGGACTGCAGGTGTAAAGGACTGAGAGGGGAGATGGAGCATTGTCTTCGAGGAACAGCATGTACACCAGTTTGACTGGATTGTAGTATGCACAGAGGTGAGGATGAGGGGTCATCCAGATTTTGTTTTACAAATTCGTGTTGTGGAGAGGACCACATTTCCCACCTTACCAGCTCAGGCACTTTGCTGGCAGCTGCCATCATTAGGAAGTTTTTTCCTTAAATCAAGTTGAAATCTTCCTCTCATTCCTACTTGCTTGTCCTCAATGAAGACATGTCAACTGATTAATGTTGTGGAAGATATTCCTTTCAGTTTCTTGTTCCTACCTCTGCTCTGACTCTTTTGGGCAATAGAGGCTGCTTTTGTTATCAGACTAAAGTACATTCACAGAAACAAACAAGCACATGCATAGATATAGATACACTTGAGAGTAGCCCAGAATCTCAGCAGTAGAGGTCTTGTATAGCACAGAAAAGACAGTTCTATCTAAAATTATGAAATGTCAATCCTTTTTAAAAACAAATTTTGTTGATGTACATTTCAATCATTCCTTCTTCCATTGACCCCTTCTCTGTGATAAAAACAATTAAGGAAAACCATCCAAGGGAGAAACTTCATCTCGTAATGTGTGCTGTACCCTGTCCTACTAGTCCTTCATCTCTCTGAAATGAGGAATGAAGTATGGGTGAGTTATTTTCTCTTCACAGCTTTCACTGGCTTTTTTTTACTCAAAAAGTTCAGCATCCTTTTGAGTATTTAATTTTTCTTATTGTTGTTCAATTGTTTCAGTTGTGTCCAACTCTTTGTGACTCTTTTTGGAGTTTTCTTGGCAGATACTGGAGTGGATTGTCATTTCCTTCTCCAACTTGTTTTACAGGTTAGGAAACTGAGGCAAACAAGGTTAAGTAACTTGCCCAGGGTCACACAGCTAGTAAGTGTCTGAAGCCAGATTTGAATTCAGGAGGGTGAGTCTTCCTGACTCCAGGCCTGGCACACTACCCATTGTGCCACATTTACACTGCTGTAATTATGTATATATTGTTCCTTTGATTTTGCTTGTTTCATTTTGGGTCAGTTCATATAAATCTTCTCATGTTTTTCTTCATTTCCTATATTCCTTTCTTTTTGCACAATAATTTTCTGTCATATTCATATTCTATAATTTGTTCAGCTTTCCAAAGTTAATGAATATCCTCTCTATTTCCAGTCCTCCGATACCACAGAGTTCTGCTATGAATATTTTGGTATTTGATGGACATTTTTTTCCCCCAATCCTTTATCTTTTTAAAAGGAGTCTTGCTCTCTGTTATAAGCTCTTTAATTCAAGGCTTATTTTTCTTTGTCCTGTGCTCATTCCTTTGAGAATTAAAGAAGCAAGGGTGGTTTCACTTCTATTACATATGAGGACATTGAGGCACAGCCTGGTTACGCAGCCGGTTCACATCCACATACCTTGCCAAGGGCAAAACCAGGACTAGAACTCAGCTCTCCCTCCCAGATTTGTGCATTTTCAAGTAAAGGGCTTGAGCAAAATAAATCTCATCTTACCATAGTGCACAACTAACTCCAGGATATAACCATGAGGCACAAGGACAGAGTCCAGGGCAGTCTGTCGTAAGCACATGTTGACATGGATTAATCCCATCTGCCTGTTGCTGGCCTCTGATTGCGGCACATCTCCCTTCAAGAATGATGAGAGTGCTGTCATTCTAATGACTGTCATATTATCTTCCATTAACTTCATTATTGGGCACTAACTGTTTCTAGGAATAATTCATTCACTGGTAATGACTTGGTGTCCGAACCCTGCATAATTACTGTCATGAATGAGATGAGGAGGGTGCGCTGGGTTGTATTTTCCATCTGGGATTGGGTCAGCAACTACTGAATGCACTCAGCCTCCAGACGATTCACTGGAGTGTGTTTCATTTCCACCAAGTGGGATAACAAAGAAATGTCACCTCCTAGATGAAAGGTAAGGAGATTGCTCTTGTGGGATGTTTACCATGGAATCAGGAGTGGAATAAAACATCTGAGAATACACATTAGAGAGGAGTTTCAGGGACTTCACTTAACAGCTGAATTAAGGAAAGAGCAGATGCTTAGCATAGTTTTGGCAGTATCATTAATGCTGGTATACCATTGTCAGATTGGCCCATTTCTTGTGGGATATACAATGCAAAGGTTGAGATAATGGGGAAATGAATAGCCAGGAAGGATTCTGGGCAACTTACCCCATTTTGGCTGGGATTGTCTAGGTTTTCACTCTTGATTCCTTTCATGTTTTGTGTGTCCGCCTGGCTGCTCATAGATTGTTGCTTTTTGTCTTGTTCACGTAGAGGACCGATGCCATAGGGAGAGTAATGTCATGACTTGCTATATCTCGAGGAAAGGAAGTCAGGAACTCACGTTATATGCATATGCCTCCTTCGGTGTGGTCCATGGTCAGGTTCTCTATTGCTTCAGAGACAAAACACAGCGTACACATCTAAAAGTTCAATATGAGTGCTCGTGGCTGTTTGTCCTGAAAGCTGAGTGTGGAGGTCTCCTATGTTCAGCTGATTTCAACAAATGTCTATTAATCTGAGTTCAAATCTAGCTCTAGATACTTACTAGCCGTGCGATCCTAGGCAAGTCATTTCACCTCTGTCTCAATTTCCTCAACTGCAATTTGCATGGTTGTTTGTAAGGAACCAATGAAATGGTGTATGTAAAGTGCTTATCACAGTGGCTAGCCCATAGTGCTATATAAATGTTAATTTCTCTTTCCTTTCTGATGTACGTATTAAATACTATGAACACAAAGAAAAATTCAGGGAATTTATTTTCTATAGGAATGTAATTAATTTGAGCAGCGAGGGATCTGGATAGGCCATGTCTATCTCCAACATACAAGATTGTGGAGAAGTCAGTATATATTGCTCTTTCCCCCTCAGCTTCCTGGATGGAATGGATTCATGGTGGTGGTGAATGCACATGGGTGTGGATAGGAGGTGGTACAAAATGTTTCTGAGCTCTTTGTGTGAATATAGGTCACTTTTTCTCACTTTAGAAAAGATAATTGATATCTGGCCAGGACCTGCTGGCAGATTAAATTTTATAACCCATGACATGCTAAGGCCTTGACTCCAATATTACTCACCCTCCACTCTAATTATTCGTGTTTTGAGGAGAGGAGAGAGATGCTGCTTATTTGGAAAACCAAAGTGGTGTGTGTGAGTGTCTGTGAATAGTGGGGAGGGAAGATGGGAGAAGGGCAAAAAGAGGGACTCAACCAGGAGAGAAGAGAGGTAAACCGGATCAGGAAAAGGAAGTGGATAGAAAGGCAAGTGAGTGAGTCGGTGGGGATACTTGAGTTTGAATGCTGGGGAATCTTCCCTTGTCAGTTTTCTGGGAATCTGACTTATGATAGCTTTGAAGAATTCCCTCAATTCCAAAGATGCTTCAGTCTGACAAGATTGGTCGAGGGCCAGTCAGTCTAACCTCCTGTTTCCATGCAGAATGATGCCTAACCTAGATTAGGCACCAGTCTTAAATTATTACAGATAAAGACACTCTGTTTCCCTTACATAATATTGTCTAATGTCTCAATGTCTTTGTGGTACCCACAAACAAAAGTAGGCAAATGACTGTAATAACTGAACTTGTTATTTCATTGGACATTGTGCAGAATACACATGTGTGCACACACACACGCACACACGCACACACGCACCATGGCTGACACCCCACAGAATTGTAACTCATGTTATACTCCTGTATATAGACCATTCAAAAGTGTTGGCATGTAAGTTTTTGTAAGATTTGGGATAAGTTATTGTGCCCTTTGACTGGTCGGCTCCCTTGGTTAAGCAAAATTGCTGTGACCAGGGTCAGGGGACTGATTCCTGAATGAAATAACTTTGCACCCTAATTCAGACCAAAGCGCTAACATGCATTCAGATATAAGGAGGAGTGAATAGAGAGTACGAATTAGCAGTCTATAATAAATCTATCCTTGGTACTGGGGAAAAATCAACAATAATAAAAAATCAACAATAACAAAAACAGTAATAACAGCAAAACCCAACAAGAACAAATAACAAAACCAGTAATTTTTAAAGAAGCATTTGTCCTTTTGGCAGTGAGCCAGTAATGTTATTTTTGTACTTTTTAAACACTTCTATGAAGAAAGGACCCATCTGCAAATGGGCTTGCCCATATGCAGAGAAAAAACTTGACCCATGGCTTTAAAAGGTTTAAAAAGAATTTAATTTAGAAAGCATTTTTATTGAGTTGATGGAAAGTAAGTTTAGAACCAATCAAGATAATGAAATAGTCTTCCAGCCTTTTTTTTTTAACTTGAAGGCAGTAGTTTTTTTATTCATCACTTATTTACTGCTAACTCAATGAAGGTGACTTGAAAAATTAATTTACTTTTGAACAATTGTAAATGGGACCATTTTCGGCACAAGTACTTCTCCAACGACAAAGCGCACAGTACATTTGAATTGTGGTTGTCAGCTTTTTGTTATTATTTCACAGATTGAAAGCTGTTTAACATCAATGGTAAGAATGGTGCAGTGACCCCTCTGAGGTGGGAGAAGAAGCAAATGCCTCAGTAGTCCCAGTTTTGGAAGAATTATATTTTGTCGCTATATTTAAAGCAAAGAGGAGCAAATTTGAAGTAATGGTTTTCCTAAACAGCTTAATTACTCCTCTTTTCAAGGTGTATGGGTAAGTAAGAGAGTGAGAGGATGTACTAAGCCAATGCAACCACCATTGTGCAGAGTTCCAAGAATGCCCTTCTACATTCTGATTTTTCTATTTGTAGCATCTCTCAGCCAGGGAAAGTATCCATTGGGTGATATATTTTTTGGTGCCAGGCTGTCTCTTTCCTATTCATTCTCTGGAGACCCACATATCTGGTATCTTCCTTGCTGGAAACTTCTAGGAAGAGAATATTGGTTTACATTCTGTACAACCCATGTTACAATAGCTAATTGGTACCTGTCAGCTGATGACATCAGATATGGGAGACCAATCAGATTACCTGAACAAGAATCATCCTCACTACAGAATACCTCCCATGACCCTATTTTATGGGATGTCTCAGGTGTCCTAGCACCAAAGAGCTGGAGGAATGGCAAAGAGCCAGTGCTAGGAAGATAAGGAACCTCTCACTAGGATTTCCTTCCTCCAGCTCAGTCCAAGGTTGGAATTTCCATTCACCCCTGCATGTCCTTGGTATATGGGTATATATTTGTCTCATGTATATCCTTGTCTCATGGCTAACAGGCTCAAAGACAATGGAGGTCATCTAGTTAAAATCTCGTTTTACAAATAAGGCCCAGAAAGAATAAGGAACCTGTGCAAAGTCACATAGGTAGTAAACTCCAGCTTCAGGATTTGAACCTGGGTCCTCTATGTACAACTTCAGAGCTCTTTACATTGTACCACTTTGACTCTTGAGGTCAGTGATCTTGATAAAACATTGCTTTATTCCCCTGCTCCTTCCCAACTCCTCTTCACTCTCATTAAAGTTAAAAATATTCCCTTGCATTCAGTAAAATGTATCTGTGATAAAAAAGACCTATTACTTTTTAGGATTACTAGATGGTTTGTTTTTCCTGTAGAAATTTTTAAGTCTCAATTAGAAGGTGATGGCGTAGAAGCAGCAAGGTTCCGCAGCTCCCACACTGACACCCTAAACACCCAGAAAATATGAGCCCAGACAAAGTCTAGGAAAGTCTAAGACTCTCAGACTCACAAAAATATAGAAAATGCATCTCTTGCTGAAGGCAGCTCGGCAGCAGGGGCTCATCATGGGGGGACGGGACTGGAGGATGGAACAGCCTGAAGCCGAGACCAAGTCCAGGCCTAGGGTAGGAGGAAGAAGCTGAGCTGAGCCTAGCCGAGCCCAGACACTGCCAGTCTACAGAGGAGAGGAGCTACAGCCTCCAGCCCCTCCACATCTGCCAAGGCGTGAGGAACGGGGACAGGAGAGGGGCAGCTTGCGTCGGAAGAGACCGGCCCAGCCCAAAACTGCAGCCTCGGCCAGGAGGAGTGAGCCTCCCAAGCCGCAGCTTGAGTCTGCTTCAGAGATCTGTTCACCTGAGGGAATCTTCACATATGCAAATCAGGATTAGAAGTTCAGTGAAAGTGAAAGTGAAACTTTGAAAATTAATTTGGGGGAGAAAAGCAGTTTGGCCAATCTACCCCCAAGGCAAGGAAGCAGTGGGGGAGGGGAACTACTGGAACCAGCGGCAGTGGCCCCCACCAAGCTACTTCAGAGCCCCTGGCCTGCGGATTCTGCAGGGGGGGCTGAATCGATTGATCAGGGCCAAGTGCTCTTGTGATGAGTGGCCTGGATGCAGATTGTGGCCTTGGGTGGTGGTCCTGGGGTGCGCTTTCAGCAAACCAAAGCTGGGGGGACTTGCAACACCCCCCAATAGCTCTGGCAGCTGGGAAAACCCCAGCAATTTGGAACAGAGCTTTCCCCCCGGAAGCAGAGTTTCACAGAGCTAAAAAAAGAAACCCAACCAATTAACTGACTGGCCAACATGAGGAAAAGGAAGCAAAATAAGAATTGCAATAAAACTCTAGAATCTTTTTTGGTGGACAAAAAGGATCAAAGTATGGAACGGAAGCAAGACAACCCAGTCCCAACTCCTACACCAAATGTTTCCAAGACACTTGAAGAACGCCTAGAAGCTATACATCAACTGAAAAAGGACTTTGAAAACCAAATAAGAGAAGTGGAGGAAAAATTGGGAAGAGAAATAAGAATTATGCGAGAAAACCATGAAAAGAGAGTCAACAACCTGACTGAAGAAAACAACATTTTAAAGAATAGATTAACTCAAATGGCAAAAGAGGCCCAGAAAGTCAATGAGGAGAAGAATGCCTTAAAAGGTCAAATTTCCCAGATGGAAAAAGAATCTCAAAAGCATTCTGAAGAGAATAACTCCTTTAGAATTAGAGTGGAGCAAGTAGAAGCTAATGACTTTATGAGAAACCAAGATGCTATTAAACAGTTAAAAAGAAATGAAAAAATAGAAAGCAGTGTGAAATATCTCCTT
>CM053593.1:91544025-91573289 GCA_028646575.1 Pseudocheirus occidentalis
TTCTTTCTTTCTTTCTTTCTTTCTTTCTTTCTTTCTTTCTTTTTCTTCCACCATTTAAAGAGGGCACTTGGTTGTTTCCCATCTGTCTGCTCTCCTGGACCTCATCTTCTCCAGAAACTCATTGTTCTGCAAGATGAAATCAGGTCAAAAACATACTTCTTCAGATCATTTCCACCCATCCCAGCTGTGTGAGTTTATTATGCCAGGTTTTATGCTGAAGTGCACTTTATTATTCCCTCTCTACTCCACTCTCCTCCCCATTTCCAGCATCCTTTTAATGTATTATCTCTTATGTTAGATCAGAGGTTTCCTGAGGGCAGGGACTGTGTTATTTCTCTATTTGTGTCCCCAGTGTTTAGCCTGGTGCCTCGCGCACTATAGGCACTTAATAAATGATTATTGATCTTGACTCTGACTCAGCCCCTTTCAGAAAATTGCTTTATATTTATATACAAATGCCCATGTTTTTTCCCCTCAATGGAATGTCAGCAATTTGAGGACAAGAAATATTCTTTTCTTTTAATCAATAAACACTTAAGTAACACTTGCTGTATACCAGGTGATGTGCTACGGACTGGGAATACAAAGAAGACAAAAAAATTGTACCTTCTTAAGAAGAGGGAAGGCCCATTGCCCAGTATTGAACCCAGCAGATAGGAGACCCTTCATATTTATAGAATGAGTGGGTGAGCACAAGCCAAGACTCCTTCATCTATGATCTTTGGACTTGAGACCAATTTTGAGCCACATTCAATTCTCTTTCCTCCTGAAGAGGCAGGCAACTCAGCTCTATTTAGTTCTGATCTATGTAAAACAAACTTTTAAAGGTGGTTGTTCATTCAACTGTTTTGGGGCTTGAATAGGGGTATTCTGTAGGAGGAAATGTGACTTTTTAGGGAGATCTAGAAACCGATCATTTCTCTCTATCCCAGTATACCTTTCAATAAAGTCCATGACAGCAAAATCAATTGTGAGGATGTTCTATTGTGTCATACTATGGGGATTCTTTGAATTCTGTGTCAAAACAGGAGTCTAGGCCCACACAGACTGCTGGGAAATTGGCTGCTGATGAGCTGAGTGCCAGCAGGCACAACTGATTGCCACTTGTCTGATATTTCCTGTTGAGACCATTTACCTTCCCCTAAGGGCATGCCTATTCCAAAGGCTGTAACCTCTGACACTGAACTCCAGGTAGGGGCTCAATGAAAAGAGGAGTTCCTCTGAGGACCAGCCCCTAGCCTGAGAATTTGTGGGGAAGGGACTGACAGCAGGGTGAATCCTCAGGGTCAGGTGGAATGTCATGGTCTGTGGTATCAAAAGGCCAGAAAAAAGAGCAGTTGTACCCAGGGATCAAAGGGAGACTTGGCAGATCAAAGGGTGTTTGGAGCCGGAGTCCAAGCTTGCTCTTGCAATGAGAGCTTTTCTCATCAAGCGTGGCTAATTTAGCTCTGTGTTTGCTGTCCCCATAGTCTTTGTGGGGGAGCCTCTGAGTGAAGTTGAGAAAATAGGACTGTTTAGGCTGTTGTCTTTTACCAAACTACCAGTGGATGAGGAGAGCTTACGCTCCAAAGCTCTGGCATTTGAATGTATGTGTATGTGTATGTGTATGTGTATGTGTATGTGTATGTGTATGTGTATGTGTATGTGTATGTGTATGTGTATGTGTACGTGTAAGTGTATGTGTACATGTAAGTGTATGTGTACGTGTACGTGCATGCACATGTGTGTATGTGCATGCACATATGCATGTGTATATTAATATGTATGCTTATTTATGTGGTCTTACACATATGTATGTATGTACACATGTGTATACACACATGCATTTATATATTTGTTCTCGTGTGGTTGTTTTTCAGTTGTGTCCAACTCTTCATGATCCCATTTGGGGTTGTCTTGGCAAAGCTATTGAAGTGTCTTGCCATTTCCTTGTCCAGCTCATTTTACAGATGAGAAAACTGAGGTAGACAGAATTAAATGACTCGCCTGGGGTTAGTGAGTATATGAGACCAGATTTGAACTCATGAAGATGAGTCTTCCTGAATCATTACTCTATTTGACCCAGCACTCTATCCACCTTTCCACCTACCTGCACCTATACACACACATACATATATATGTAGGTATGCGCACACATAGGGTCACATACATGCCCATTTCCATGTCCATGCATGTGTGTACACATATACTCACATATTATAGTCAGGTTAATGACCAAGAACCACAGGGTAGCATATTTTTCCACTTTCCCCTAATACTACTGTGAATTATGAAAAGGTCATTGTGTTTTCAGCTGAAAGATGAGGCAAAATAGTTACAGTGGGACCTGAGCCAGTCCATCGTTGAATTTCTTCATTCATTTCGGATCTGGCCTGGGTGCCTTCAATTCCTTAGTGATGTCTACTGACTTTGGGACATGTTCTTTTCATGACATGAACTAAGTCACAGTGAGATAAATTTAAAATCAAGATTCACTGAATCTGAATTTCCCCAAGGTACTTTTTGCTCCTAGCAAATTGGCATATAAAGAGATGTTCCAAAGAAATGACTACCCTTTTCTTCTTTTAAAAGGGCCCTACTGTAGAGCAAGAGCTTATTTGGGTGGTAGTCATGCCCAGGCCCAGGTTGTCTATAAAGGCACATGCCCAAACTCTGGTATTTTAGGGAGGTGCCTATGTCTTTGTTCTATTCAAACCCTCCAAATCTAGACTTTCAACTAAAGTCTTAAAATGCAGCATCAAAAAAACCTACACTGTTTATTTCTCCTTCAGTTCTAAGTCCCCACTCTAAGTTCAAAGTAAGTGCCAACTTTAAGAATAAAAGTATAGGAGAGGAAGTATTGATCTAATTCCACAAAGCTCCAATTGAAAGGGTTATGGGTGGCAAACTGCTGTGTAGTATAAAGAGGAGGTGTAAGTTATAGCTAGTTGTGCCAATGAGGGTCAATCAAGTATTTACTGAATACTTAGTATATATAAATATGTTAATATGTTCAAATCTGGCCTCAGACTCTAGTTGTATGACCTGGGCAAGTCATTTAACCTTGTTTGCCTCTGTTCCATATCTGTAAAATGAGCTGGAGAAGGGAATGGCAAACCACTTCAGCATCTTTGCCAAGAAAACCTTAAATGGGGTCATGAAGAGTCAGACATGACTGGAAGACTGAACTACAACAACTAACACCTTGTTGTTGTTGTTCCTTTTTTCTAGAAGAGGACCAAGGACCAGGAGGGTGAAGTCTTGATTTGCAAGTGAATTGGATTTAAGTGAGGCAGAGCTGTTCCAGGTCCTCAGCCCCACTTTCTCCTCCAGAGTCATTGGAGCCCAGTGGCAAGACATAGGTCAAGACAACTGGTGATGACCCCCACTAATATGAGTAAGGCACTGTGGGAGATATTAGTGAGTGAAATGTGGCAACCTCTTCTCAAGGGCTTCACAGTCTATTTGGGAAGATAGACATAGATCCTTTGCAAGAAAAGTCACAGTACTGGGAAGAATAGGCTGATTAACAAACTAGTGTTTAAACAGCAAGGCTCTAGGAGACCAGAGAAGGAAGTTATTATTGGCTTGGTGGTTGGGGAAAGCTTCTTGGAGTTCTTAGATTGGAAGAATGGATCACATTTGAATTGGCAGAGTAGAGAAACAAAAAGAACTAGGAAGTGGGCAGAGGGAAGGGGTAGGAGAGAGTATCTGAGAACACTGGCCTATTTTCCTATTCCTTTTCAAATCTGGACCCAGCTCAGTATCTATACACAGTATCTGTCCAAGATACTACACATACTAATGGGCAGTAGCTAGCATTTGTGTAGGACCTTAAAGTTTGCAAAGCACTTTTCAAATATTATTTCTTTTGATCTTCACAACAATCTTGGGAAGTGAGACATGTGCTATTATCCCCACTTTACAGATGAAGAAACTGAGGCAGGCAAAGGTCAGATGACTTGCACAGGGACACACAGCTAAGTATCTGAGCTCAGGTCTTCTTGACTCCAGGTCCAGTGCTCTATACACAGCCCTACCTAGCTGCCTCTGATACCAACTTTCCCAATTGTGTATAATTGTTGTTGTTCTTGTTGAGTTGCTTCAGTCTTGTCCGACTTTTTGTGATTGCACTTGGGGTTTCCTTGGCAAAATCACTGGAGCTATTTGCTATTTCATTCTCCAGCTCATTTTACAGATGAGGAAACTGAGGCAAACCATATTAAGTGACTTGCCCAGGGTCATATAACTAGTGTCTTAGGCCAGATTTGAACTCAGGAAGACTCATCTTCCTAACTTCAGGCCCAATGCTCTATTCACCACACCATCTAGCTGCCCTCAGTTTATAATTTTCTTGATATTAATAATCAGAGACATAAAATAGTCATCTTTCCTATGGCTTTCAAGGAACCAAATATGATTATGATATAAGCATGAAACATTTTAGAGATTAGCCTTTCAGGTGGGGTTTTGCTCTATTAAATCAAATGCACTGGGGAGATATCAGTAAAAAGATGAACTTTTAGGGCAGTAAGTGGTTTGAGAAAAGATAGCATGGTATCCAGACAGCCTCAGAATCAGAAAGACCTGGGTTTCAATCCCGCCTCTGAGACATAATGACTGGGAAAGCCTTTTAACCGCTTGGTGTCCCCAAACAACTGGATTGTTTGGGTTATCAGATTGCAAACTTGTAAGGAGCAGAACAGCCTTTGTACAGGGAGTCACCTTACCGGCAGTGCCCATCTTCATTTCTTGAGAGAATCATGTCAAAGAGAGTTCCTGATACCAGTGAAATCTCAAGTCTGCGCTGAAAAATAAGCCAACAGCACAGTCCTAGATCATTGAAAGCACAGAACAAGTTTTCAAAAGCAACCCAGTCTGCTGTCTTACACACTTCTGGGTCCGGCTGGAGCATCCATGTGAGCCATCTCTATTGATGCACTAATTTAGCTGTAACATAAGAGTGTATGGTGGGGAATGGTATCAGATAAAACTCTCCAAGTAGGCTGGAACAGGATTGTGGAGGACATTGAATGCCAGGATCAGGATTATAAAAAATGTCATCCCATGGTCAACAGAGCGCAGCTAAAGATTTCTAAGCAGCCAATTGAATAGGCCAGACTTCTGTCTTAGTAGTGAGATTATTTTGGTGACTACTACTACTACTACTACTACTACTACTACTATCACCACTACTACTACTACTACTACTACTACTACTACTACTACTACTACTACCACTACTACTACTACTACTACTACTACTACTGCTATTACTACTACTACTACTATCACTACTATTCCTCCTCCTCCTCCTCCTCCTCTACTACTACTACTACTACTACTACTACTACTACCACTACTACTACTACTACTCTACTACTACTACTACTACTACTACTACTACTACTACTACTACTACTACTATTTGGCATTTACAAAGCTCTTTAAGATTTACAAATCACTTTATGAACATTATCTCATTTTATCCTCACAACGATCCTGAGAGGTAGGGGTATTATCCTCAGTTTCAGGTGAGAAAGCTGAGGAAGACAGAGATTAAGTGACTTCCTCAGGGTTGGTCACAGACTTGGCAAATGTATGAGATAGGATTTAAACTAAAGTCTTTGTAAATCCAGCACAAGTCCTCTGCCCACTGTATTATCTTGCTGGATAAATGAAGTGTTGCTGTGTATAATAGTATGGCAAAAACTGGGTATAGACCAATATCTTACACTGTATACCAAAATAAAGTAAAAATGGATTCACAATTTAGATATAAAGGCTGATACTATAAGCAATCTGGGAGAGCAAGAAAGTTTATCTGTCAGATTTATGGAGAAGGGAAGAATTTATGAACAAACAAATGATAGAGAGCATTAAGAAATGCAAAATGGATAATTTTCATTACATTAAATTGAAAAGGTTTTCACATACAAAGCTAATGTAACCAAGTTTAGGAGGGAAGTGGAAATTGGGAAAGAATTTTTACAATCAGTGTCTCTGATATTTATTTATACAAATCAGTTATAAAAACTACCCAACATTTTCTAAACATGTACATGATTACTCTAGACTTAGATACCTATCAATGCAAAAAAAAATCAGTGGGCACTTCTTAATACTGATAAGTCTTTCCTTGGTCTCCCATAGCCCAGGCAGGTGTTCAAATGTCACAATTATTAGGATGATGGAGATGCTAAATCCCAGTCACAGAATCATTTCTGGAGCTCAGCTTATCCCATGCTGCATAGATTTCTCCTTAAGCTTCCGAGATAGGAATCAACAAGGATTCTTCTAACTTTAACATCCCATGTTCTTTTTTCTATATGCATGGCATGGTTGAAAGAATATCGAAACTTAGAAGACCTAGGTTCAAATATTGTCTCTCCCAGGTCCTCAGTTTCCACATTTTCAAAATGGGGGTAATCACATATATGCTCACAGGGTTTGTTTATTTATTTTTAGATCTATGGGAACGTGAACTATTAGTCTTGGGGACTCACTTGAATGCATCTGGTGGTGTTGAGGAAGGGGGAAGAGGGAATCTGATGATAGATAAACTCAGGAACAAATCATCTCATATATAATGGGGAACCACTGATGGTTTTTGAATTTTTTTCAGTTGTTTTTTCAGTCGCATTCACCTTTTGGTGATGCCCATTGGGGCTTTTCTTGGCAGAGATACTGGAGAGGTTTGCCATTTCCTTCTCCAACTCATTTTACAGATTAGGAAATTGAGGCAAACAGGGTTAAGTGACTTACCCAGGGTCACATAGCTAATAAGTGCTGAGGCCAGATTTGAATTCAGGAAGATGAGTCTTCCTCACTCCAGGCCTAGTGCTCTCTCCACTGTACCGCCTTGGTGCCACCTGGTTTTTGAATGGAGAAGTTATATGGTCAAGGGGCATCAGCGGAAATACATATACAGACAGTTGTGCTATGACCATCTATCCCAGGAGATAGGGAACACTTGGTTCTGAAGTATGTGACCTAAATATGCTCTGAATTTAATTCCACAGGTACTCATTTCCTTCTAATGTCTCCTTCATTTACCAACCATAGGGAAGATTCTGAAGGGAAGCTATTTTGACAAACCTGATGAGTACTAGTCAAATTGGCCTAGAAGAAAATTGATCAGAGTAGCTTGACTGACCTCTCGGGTAGGAAGGAGAGATCAAAGACCATTCTGTAAGAACAAGTATCTTACACTTCTCTTGTTCTGAAGAAAAGGTGACCCATAGAAAATGGAGACTCTATGATGATCTTGGAATCCTCTGTTCCATGGTGCATTTTTCTCAGTCCTGAAATATTGGATGACATAACATTCACTCCAGCAGAACACAATATTATTATTCAGGAGAGAATGACTTGAAATTGAAATGCTCACATGGTTGTGAACTCTGATGGTGTTAAAAATAAATCCCTTTATCTGGTCTACATTACTGGGCCAGCATTTTTTTTTTCTTTCCACTGGATCCCCCTTTAGAAGACGGGTGGACTACACATTGAACAAAATCGAATGTGACTTTGCAAAAATAGAATGCCTGGTCTCCCCTCTTTCCCTCTCCCTCCCAACAATGCAAGATAAATTCACTCCACGGGAACCTTTTGTGGGCTGTACTGCTCAGGCAATTTGCAGTTTGCTGGGGGAAAGTCAGCTTACGCTACATTTATCACCCCCTGCCGCAGGCTACAATTCAACCCACTTCGAACCACTGAGCAGAGGTGCTGAATGGGGGCTCTTGCATTAGAATTCCATACTATAGTTCATAGAAGTTCATAGAAGCAAAAGACTAATGCACTCAGGTCTCTGCATAATGTCTCTCACTAGGGACGAGTCAAAGGGGGTGACCCTGGGTGGCAGGGCAAAGACGAGCTATGTTTTAAAAAATAATGATGGTCCTTTTTTTTCCTACTTTTCTCTCCATCTTCCAATATGAGTTTTGATGATGGATTGCCTATTGTCATGGTCAACCCAGAACCCAGGTTACATACAGGTTGAGTAGTGCTTTCTTGGGACACTTCAAGAAGATAGAAAACCACAGGGAGTCTATAAGAGTGATCAATGGAGGATCTTGCATTGTGGTTGAGTTGACTGGTTGACTTAATGGAGTAGGTCTCTGGGAGAAACTATAGTGCTTTTCTTGACTGGGAATGGAGCTGGTGTTCTTATCCTCTGAAGCTCACGATGACTCAAATGGTGTCAGAAAGTATAGTCTAGTGCAGAGATGGCTAACCTGCTGTAATGCCATAAACCAGCAGATTCCCAAAAGAATGCTACTGTGAACAGCTTTTAAAGTTTGGATTACACAGTATAATGAACACACTGTTTATTCCATTAAAAATCAAGGTGAACATTCATTACAAGTCACAACAAAATATTCACAATATTACATCTTATCACAGAAAATTACAATACCGTGTTCATAACAGCTTACCATTAGAATAGCCACACAGTTTTCATTACAGTTGCCACAATATTTAGAACAAAGCATTCAATCAATTCATACTACAGTAATCAATACTCAATCATTCAATCAATTCACAATACAATAATCAGTCTTCCACTCATGGGGCAGATCAATACTCAATCATTCAATCAATTTACAATACAATAATCAGTCTTCCACTCATGGGGGCAAACATACATCAACTCAATCAGTCATTAAATGCATTCATTAGAAAACCACACAAACCCTCCACCCCTTCATGTCCAGCAAACCTCAGTTTCATCCAAGGGGAGGCCTTTTCTTCATCTTGACTCGGGGTGTTCTCTCTGATTCCCTGGATCCCCCCCATGATCCCAGATCCCTCCTGAATCCACCAAACAGTCATCTGGATTCAGAAGCGGACAGCTCCCAGGTCATTGTCCAGTTCTCCAGACAATCCCTGGTACACACTGAAGTTCACAGGGTCCAGCACATCTCAAACCCTTCACCACTTCTGTTGCCAGGAACTCAAGGATCAGCCAGGCCATGAACCGACAAAGGCTTATCCTGGTCTTGCTTCTTCAGTCCTCCAGCAGTTCAGCTGGCCCTAAGATCCAGGAGAATCTTGGCCTTCCAGGAACTCTTCCAGGCAAGCCTTCTCAGACTTTCAGGTGGTCTTTACCAGATTCTGGTCTCAGGAAAACTCCATCTCAGTTCTCAGTCAGCTGGGAGAGAAACTCTCTCTCGCTCTCTGACTCTCTCTCTCTCTCTCTCTCTCTCTCTCTCTCTCTCTCTCTCTCTCTCTCTCTCTGACTCTCTCTCTCTCTTTCTCTCTCTCTCAAACTCCAACTCACTTCTTCACTCCAGCAGCCCAGCTCCCAGATACTGGGACAATCCTGCTTCCTCCAATGGGAGCTACCAGGAGGAAGATACCCAATTCTGTCTCTCTGTCTCGAGAACTCTTCTTATATACAAACTGGCCTCCTGTCTCAGCCAATCCCCTTCTGTCAAGTCATCAGGGGAGTTCATGCCCTCTTAACAAGGGACAGAGTTCATACCTTCCACACAGCCCTCACACCTTCCAAACTTAGCCCTAAGTTACTAAAGGCTAAGTATCTGCTAAATTAATTGCTGTTACACCTGCCCAAAACTAATATGGAGAACTCATAAATGGCATTGATCATACCAATCCTTTCTCCACCTCCAAGTAATATGTAAAGGACTTTTCCATGGAAGAAGGATTCAACTTATTCTGTATGACCCCTAGAGGGGAGAACTAGGAGAAATGGCTGGACCTTGAGTCTTGATGCAATGTAGAAGACTATAAAAGGAACCAATTATATTGAGTTACTAATATTAAAAAATTATGTTAATAACCCCTGTTCTAGAGGAGATTTTTTTGGTAGGGGGGAGGGTATCAATTGGACAAAATGGTCAATTAAGGCTCTTCCAACTCCGCAATTCTGTGGTTTTCTGACCAAATTAATTGGTTATAATGACAAATGTTTACAGTATTCTTCCATTTCTCTACTACCATTTTTAGTGCTTCAGAGATATTATTTTTAATGATGATATCCTCACAGTTTACAATGACATTAAAAAACCCAACAACAAAACTTCACACTTGTTCTAAGAGAAAGATATCAAGGCTCACAATGTTTGTGTGTTTTTACAAGTGGTACAAATAGCTTAGGACTGGAAGTTATACAACCCATGCTCTCATTCAGAGAATACCTTTTCACAATATGATCCCCAAGGAGAGGTGTTGCAGAGGTGGTGAAAGGAGCAATGTTCATTACTCGAATGTTGAATTATTTAAGCAATAATAGCTAGCATTTATAAAACACTTTAAAATTTGAAAAGCACTTTGCAAATCCTATTTTATCCTCACAACAACTCTGGGAAATAGAGGATTTTATTATTCCATTTTACAAATGAAGAAAATGAGACAGTTTGAGAGATTTGCCTAGGACCACACAATGAGTATCTAAAGTGAGATTTGAACTCAGTTCTCCCATTCAGGTCCAGCTCCATCCACTTTGCCATGTAACTACCTATAGAAGTTATGTAGTTATACAAATATGACTTTTTATATAGTTATATGATTATTCTACAATTATGCTTTGGAAAAGATTGAATTTTAGTTATGTATTGGCTTAATAATAATGTTCTTTAATTAGTCATCCCTCTACTTAAGCCTTATTCTTGTTCCTCATAATTGCATGAACATGTTATGATCTTGGGCTTTCTGAAGGCTGTTCTAGTGGACTAAAAACTCAAGTAGATCTGACTAAGCCATTTTGCCTTTAAATACAGTCCAGTAATGTATACTTTACCTACCTACCTACCTACATATCTATCTATCTATCTATCTATCTATCTATCTATCTATCTATCTATCTATCCATCTGTCCATCTATCTTTCTATCTATCTATCCATCTAGATATATGCACATATATCTGTATACTTATATCTAAATATATGTATATATCTGTGTAGTGAGGCTTATCCTACAAGTCAGAGAGATTGACTACACACTCACTGATAAAGTGTTTGGCCACAGACCTCTCCAAGATTAAGTAATTGGCACGAGGGAAATAATGTTGAATTTAAAGTCACACAATATAGTTTTGAATCTTGGCTCTGTTCTCTACTGCCTATGTGACCTTTCACCTTTATGAGCCTGAATGCCCTTATCTGTAAAATAAAAGATTTGGCTTAGTCAATGATGACCTTGGAGTCCATTAATAGCTCTAAATCTATGAACTTATGATCCTGTGACTTGGAGACTTATCTATGTCTAAATTTATTCTTGTTGATTTGACCAAATGGCATGGAGTTATTGGTTGGTATTGTTTTTGGAGGAAAAGTGGGGGCATCTCTCCCCGATCCCACTTAATCCAGTTCTACCCAAAAGACATAGGTAATAAAGAGAGGTTTAGAATGGAGACAAGAACCATCATAGAGTCCAACTCCATAGCCACGGTTGTAAAACTGGAGTGATATTTTGGGCTGTTCTGAAGGAATAATAAAGTCACTTTAAATAAGGGATATTTTAAACATGAAATGCTCAAAGCGATCAAATGCCTCTAGGCTTCTGCAGGCTTCAGAGGATGTAGAAAGAAATGCCACACTGATGAAACAGGGCTAACAGGCAAATGTCCCTTTGTGCCATGAGGTGAGTAGTACACAGTGGTGAACTTTGGAGAAGGCTCTTTGGTGACTGGCTTAGGTAATGAGCATCTGCTGAGAAGACCTTGTGACCATTATTTGTGCCAATGCATGAGAAGAAGAAGGGAAAAAAAATGTTCTGTTCTTTTGATGATGTGGCGTTTTACATCTTTTGGGTTTGAAAGGAAAGTAGATGGAGTCCCATTGGAAGGACGAGGTTTGATCATGATCTAGCCCTGGTTCTTTGGTCCTTTACAATGATTTTCTATATCCCAGTTGGATAGCTGCCATTATAATTTTGCCAGATGATTGCCCCTTTCCCCCCCTGCTGTAGACTCTCCAACAATAATAAGGATGATCCTATTCTTCGGAAACGGAAGAAGAGAAGGAGAGTGGAATATATAATTCCTCCTCCTGAACCACTGTCACATACACCCCTGTGCCTAATCAAGCAAATCCCAGGCAGAAAAGGGTACTAGAATTAGAAATGGGGAATGGATTGTCTAAGCCAGAGAGAAGAGATCTAAGAATTCCATAACTGAGAGGAAAAGGTTACAGGGACAGGAAACATCTAGTGAAGAACTGTAGGAAGGAGAGAAGGATAGACAACCTGGAGAATAACCACAACAGTGACAACAACAGCTTTTATATAACACTTCGAGGTTCATAAAGCACTTTACAAATATCATTGCATCTGATCCTCGTAACAACCTGGGAGGAAGGTGCTATTAATGTCCCCATTTTACAGATGAAGCAATGGAGGCCCAGAGAGGTTATGGGATCTTCCCAGGACACTAGTCAGTGTTGGGGGCTGGCTTTGAACCCAAATCTTCCTGACTTCAGATCCATTTCTCTTATTCTTCATGCCGCCTGGTTTTCCTATTTGTACCATATTACCATATTCATATTTTGGGTTTTAGGGAACAGGTAGAAATGTAAAAATCATCAAAATTTTAAGTTAATGCCAAGAATATGGTGCTTTCCCCTAAAACACTAAAATTTGGTGGGGAAGGAATGATTGTGTGAGTCCTAGGATACTTGGTTTCTTAAGGGGAAGTACAACACTGGATTTTTGGATGAGAAAATCTAAGTATGAGCCACAGATCTATTACTTACTATCTATGTGACCTATTTAATCTTGGTGGGCCTCTAATTCATAATTCATAATATTAAAGGACTAGACTATGACACAACATGATAAGCATTTATTAATTGCCTACTATGTGTCAGGCACTGAGCCAAAGCACCAAGAATGCAAATAAGAAAGCGAAAGACAGTCCCTGTCCTCAGGGAGTTTTCAATCTAATGGGGAAAGACAATGCAAAAAAGGAAGGTGAAAGGGAGCTACCAGAGGATGCTCAGAGCAGGGGGCACAATGAATTTGATGGTGGAATTGAAGCCAAGCAGAGCAGCTGGTGGCAAATGATGGCTGGTTGGGATGTTGTTGAGCCCTTCACTTTAAATCTCATTGTCCTATGACCTGACATTCAGCTGCATCTCTAAATTTGTGTGTCCCACTTGCTGAAGTTCAGCGGCCATGGCAGACAAAAAAATTTTTTAGGACAGATGAGAGTGAGAAGGGGAAAAGAAAGAGAAAAATGTGAAGTAGTAGGAAAGGAGGAAATGAGTTAAAAGGGCAGCTGAGGAGAGTCAAATAGGGATACGAGGAAAGAAGAAAACTCTCAAAAGTAGCATGATTGTTCCTGGTGGACACTCCACATTCTGACTCCCACCAATTATTGTCTTGCTGGAGCTTTGGAATAAGAGCTAGAGCACATGGTTAGTAGGTCTTGGGGGACCCAGCACAGATGTTTGAGTAAGGATACCAGGAAGCCAACCCATAAAGAGACAGACACAGTTCACTGCTCCCCACTAGGAAACAATCCTGAATAAATAAGCCTAACTGTGTGGGCTGTGTACTTTGTTTTTTGGAACCTAACTTTTAAGAATAGGGTTTTAGATCCAGTTCCCTAGGAGAACAGATCCAGCTTTATTGTCTGTGAAGAGAGGCTGCCTTGGGAACTGAGGGACAATGTATTGGAGTGATTTGTGGGTAGGCCTTGGGAAAGCAGTGACTAGAAAGTCAATGATATATTGTTAAAATTCTGGGCTAAGTGCTCAACTGGATGGCTTTTAAGATCAGAGAGTTTGTATTTTCTGGAAATAAGACACCTTTTGTCTTACAAAAGCATGCCCTTTCCCCTGCCTCCATATCCATGAAAAATATTTATAGCAGCACTTTTGTGTGTGTGTGATATCAAAAAACTGAAAACAAAGTAGATGCTCATTGATCCATTGATTGGTTAATGGTCAAACAAAGTGTGGTACATGAATGGAATGGAATATTAGTATTGTAAGAAATGAGGACTATGAGGAATCCAAGTGGTTGCTGTCCTATGTACTTGAAGGGGAAGAAAAAGACATCACTGTACTGGGGTCAATGTGTGTCTATATTGTGTGGTCTACCTGTGACTGATTAGAGCAATACGAGCTTGGAAGGCCTTACCACAGGTTAAGCACATAGTCTGTGTGACCATTTGGAATGGAGATGTCTCTAAATTTGAGCCTCTCACATTTCTTTTGAGCTACTATAAATTCTGCTTTGCTCTTAGTGCACAGTGCCTTCTCTGATGTGGGCACACCATTCTGGGTGACCCTGTGCTAGCATATCCAGTGTCTCATCATGAATTCTTCAGAGAGACCTTGAGAGTGTCCTTGTATTGCTTCTTCTGACTACCTGCTCACCTCCTGGTGAGCACTTGCCTTGTGTGAGTTCTCTGTAAAATAGTCTTTTGGACAAATGTATGTTTGACACTTGAACAACGTGGCCAGCTGATCAGAGCAGTGCTCTCTTCAGTAGAGAAGTATAGGAAGATCTATCTGAAATGATGCAGAGTGAAGCCAAAGTTGAGTCAAGAAAACAATATACAAGAGCTACAAGAATGTAAATAAAAAAAAACAACTGCCACAAAATAATTGAAAGTGAATCAGTCACATCAATCAATAAAGCTGTACCTGTTCTCCCAGGGAACTGAATCTAGTGCCCTGAATTAAAGATAATTACAAAGAACTAAATTGAAGAATTACAAAGAACAAGCATCACCCCCAAAATAGATATGGGAAGACAGCAACCCCACTCCTTTGCAGAGGTGAGTTCAGTGGATGTAGAACATTACAGGTATTTCCAGATTTTTGCATTGACCCATTTTGCTGACTTTTTTGGTCTTCTGTTTTTTTAAAAAAATGTTATTTGTTATATATGATGGTTTTCTAGGAGGGAGAGGGGGAGGGACATTGGGAGAAATTTTGGCAATATGAAAACACAAAGATTAATATAAATTTATTTTTTAAAAAGAAAACATTAGCCAATAGAAAATACAGACATGAATTTGCAACAACTTTGGTTTTGCTCCCTTATTGCCATACTCCAATTAACATCTACCTCATCGGATTCCTTTTGCTCATGGGATAGAAAGAGAAGTATCCCTCTAAAAGTTACCTCATCCTTTTGTGTCAGGTGGCAATGAAAAAAATGCAAACTCCTCCCTTCTCTAGTTCATTTTACAAATGAGGAAACTGAGACAAACAGGGTTACGTGACTTGCCCAGAGGCATACAGCTAGTAGGTGTGGCAGGACTTGAATCCAGATCTGATCAAGTTCAAGTGCAGCACTCTATTTATAATACCATCTAGCTGCCTAAAGATCCCCCTTGCAGAGTCTAAACCTGAAAAGCCTCCTTTACAGACAGGAACAAAAGGGAGAGCTATGCTAAGTGTCCAGGGATAACTCAGAGCCCCATCATACTATTTTAGGAACAATTAAAAAAATTAAGTGTGAATTATCCAGTGGGCTTGTTTACAACATTTAAGATTCTCCAGGGAAATGTGCCACTTTTTATTGGGGCTTAGGCACATCCTGAATCTCTATCTTCTCATCTCCTTGCTGCTGGGTAGGCTGATAGAATTAAGAGGTGAACCTGGGGAAGAAGCCGAGTTCCCATCAGCGACTCTACCAGCTTTCTGCCTGTACCTAGAAGAATAGAAAGAATTCGTGAAATATCATTTGGCTCCAAGGGAGGTCTGGTATTTCCAGGCCTGCCTGTATTACTGGCTGCCACTTACCCGAGAAATGCTACCCGAACCTGCAGATTTGATTTACCAGATGACTTCGAAAGACAACTTTCTGTTCTGTATTTGTATGCAGCTCCCTGTACAGGCTCCTAGACAGGCATTCAGATTTAAAGGAAGAAGCATATGCATTTATGAAGGGAGCAGATGCTGTACAATCAAGAGTAATTTAGAAAGGAAAAAGGGAAGGTGAGAGAAGGACAAAGCCTGCATCCGCCATCAGGAAAGCTTTGTGTTCAGCTGCTGCCTTCTCCACGGTGAGGGCCCCGCCACAAACCACAGAACCCTGTGGTGAGCGGACAGTCGGCCGCAGAGTCAGTCTTAACTGACTGCAGCCAACCATTGGGTGAGGAGCCCTGTACCAGACTAGGATAGAGAGCCAGGGCACAAAGGGGCTGGAAATGAGCGTGTCTTCAGTTGGAAAGATTCAAAGTGAGGGTGGGGAGCTAATCCTGCTTCTGCAAACTGATGGCCGGGTGACTCAGGCAGGTAGATTCATGTCTCAGAGGGTCCCTGTTTCTTCATCTTTTTTTTGGAGGGGGGAATGTAGGGTAATTGGCATTGAGTGAGTTTTGCAAGTCACTAGTTTTGTGTTGTGTTTGAGGTTGGATTTGAATTCAGGCTCTTTCTTCATCTTTAAAGGGATATGGCTGGTGCTGTGACTTTACTGCTATAGGAATGCCATGGTTAGGAAACTCCTCTACCAATGCATGTGGGTATGTTCTATTGAATTTATGATTTTAAAGAATGGTCCAGGTCCCCAAGAGCTTTCAATACGTCTGGGGTCCCATAGTCAGGTCCTCCCATCTCTTTTCACTATATAACACTGTGTTTTTCTATAGACAAGAGAGGTAGCTGGATGGCAGAGTAGATACAGTGCTGGACCAGGAGTTGGGAAGACCTGAGTTTAAATCCTTTCTCAGATACTTATTGCTGTGTGACCCTGAGGAAGTCACTTCTGGCTGCCTCAGTTTCCTCATCTGTAAAATGAGAGACAATAATAGCACCTATCCCTCAGGGTTGCTGGGCAGCTAAGTGACACAGTAGATAGAGCACCAGGTCTGAAGGTCCTGAATTCAAATGTAGGCTCGGATAATTGCTAACTGTGTGATCCTGGGCAAGTCACTTAACCCTGTTTGCCTCAGTTTCCTCATCTGTAAAAGAAGCCTCATCTATGCAATCCTAGTTATGGGCCCTGAGCAGGATGGTTAAGGGGGAAAAAGCAGAAAACCACTGTCTCTGCCCCTCAATTACTCACTCACTCACTGCCTCAGTGGAAGGCATAGAATCAGCCCACCTGAAGAATACAGAATACAATGAACCCAAAATGGATTTAGTGTTAGCCACATATATAAACTCTGAAAGGACACACAGCTGGACAGAATCTTGTTGTTGTTTTATATCCATATCTCTACCTCTGTCTCTACCTCTACCTCTGTCTCTGTTTCTGTCTCTGTCTCTACCTCTATCTCTACCTCTCTCTCTCTCTCTCCATCTATATCATCTGTATATCTATATATTACAGTTCTTGAAGCATGTTCATATATTATATTAATTATATTATATCATATATCATATATCATATCATATCATATATCATATCATATCATATCATATCATATCATATCATATCATATCATATCATATCATATCATATCATATCGTACCATATCATACCATATATTTTGTATTATGGTCCCAGCAACTACTTTAAGAAGCAGGAGGTGTCGGTAAGATTATTTTCATTTAAGAGTTGGTCTTAGAAGTGATCTTGGCTCTAAGCTCCAAGGATAGTTCCCCATCCCCCCAGGCCAGTGGTGTCAAATCAAATAGAAACCGATCCTGGCAAGGTGCCTATTGACCTAGAGAACCACAAATTAACATTGTCTATATTGTATGGTATTTTTATTTATTTTGTTAAACATCTCCCAGTTACATTTTAATCTGGTTCCTACTGTGGCAGGCCTGAGTTTGACTCCTCTGCTACTCACACTGTTTTTCATATAAACATGTGCAAAATAAATATACTTTTTTGGGGGGAGATTAGGGGGAGATGAAGAGAGCCCTAGCAGCTGGGGGTGAGGGATCGAGAAAAGCCTCATGTAGAATGCTTTTTTCTCTCTAGAAAAAGTGCTTTTTTCTCTCAGTCTGATATTTTCACTCTAGATCACATGGACTCCCATAGATGGGAGACATGTGTGAAGGCACAAAGGTGGGAGTGAAGGGGATTTGGTGGGAACAAAGCATCTTGGGTGGGGAGGAATGAGGAATGACTAGAAACTGAGGTTAGAACAGCAGCCCCGGTTTCTGTAGACCCCAGGGTTAGTTATATCTGCAGATGGAATGGCTTCCTCTTTTCCCTCACCTATAAGTCTCCATTTGTCCCCTTTCCCAGTCCATATTCCTTTCCACTTCTGTTATGGTGTATCAGAGTTCTATGAGGTTTTGGTCAATGGTCTTTGGATTGTTGGAGCTGAGAAGCATGTCCTCCCCTCTCACCACTCCCACCCTCATCCCCAACTCTGATGTTGGGTTCTGGGGTAGCTGGGGCCTGCCTGTCCTGCTTTAGTTATTACTTGAATAGCAGAGTCAATGAGAAAGATCGCGGAACTCACCAAAGAGGTAACGCTTCCTTTGGTAAATAGAGACAGTGTCTATACTGGCAGGAATAGAGTTTTGGAGGTGGCTTCCTGGCTGAGATCTGTCTTTAATTAGCTATTAAATCTCAGGGAAACTACTTTACCTCTTGGGCCTCATTTGTAAAATGGAGGTCTTGGAATTGAGGTTCTCTAAAGTCCTGTTATGGGCAGCTAGGTAGTACATTGGATAGAGCACCAGGCCTGGAGTCAGGAGGATCTGAGTATAAATCTGGCCTCAGACACTCACTAGCTGTATGACCCTGGACAAGTCACTTAACTTATTTGCTTCAGTTTCCTCATCTGTAAAATGAGCTGGAGAAGGAAAAGACAAACCACTCCCATGACTGAACAATAGCACAACAACACCGAAGTCCCAGCTAGTTCTAACATTGTCATCTGTCATACTGTGTAGTGGTGGGACAAAGTTTTGTAGGATTTGGGTCAGAAAAGGACCTTAGAAACTATGTTCTTCCAACCAGTTGTTTTATAGATAAAGAAAGTAAGTCCCAGGTCACTTGCAAAAGGGCCCTTAGGTTTTGCAATTGCAAAGTCAGGATTCAAACCAAAGTCTTGACAAGAACTGGGGACTGCGAGTAGGGAAGATATGACTTCCACTCCTGTTTTGGATAACTGGCTGTGGGACCCCTGGCAAGTCATCTGACCTCTGAGGTTCAGGTAGGAAGATGTCAAATGGGGATAAATGTAGCTTTTGTCTCTCAGGGCTATTGTGAGGATCTAACGAGACAACATAGACGAGGCAGTTTGTAAACCTCAAAGTGTTATATAAATGTTAAGCCATACTAGACACTACCTACAAACCATTTGACTGGTGTTAAAAATTCTGAATCCTATGGCAGCTTAAAAAAGCCCTTATTTTCCCTTTGTCAGCAGAGACACAGCATTAGCCTTCCTGAGTCCTGCTGTGGGCTTTGAAGTTTCCAAGATGAAGGGTCAAGGCTCTAAGAATAGCATCAGGTTCCAATACAGACAATGTCTTAGCCCAATATCCGCTTCTCTTCTGTGCAATGCACAGCATGATTGATCAAGCCCTCCTGTTTGGGTAATGAAAGAAGCGATGAAAGGAGTTTCAGATGATGCTTTGGGAAGATACTGAATATTACAAGGTCTATTGTTTGCCTGCTTAGTAGGTACGGCACAAAGCAATATGGAAGCAGGGGTGGGGGGATAGGGAGGGAGGGAGGGAGGGAGAGAAAGGGGCAGAGAGAGAGAGACAGAGAGACAGAAAGAGAGACAGAGAGAAAGAGAGAGAGACAGAGAGACAGAGACAGAGAGAGAGACAGAGAGAGAGAGAAAAGAGAAGAAAAATAGAGAGAGGGAAAGAGAAAGAGAGAGGAGAGAGAAAGAGAAGGGAGAGAGAGACAGAAGAAGACACACACATACAGAGGGAGAGGGAAGGAAGGGGAGAGAGAGAGAGACAGAGACAGAGAGACAGAGATAGAGACAGAGAAAGAGAGAGAGAGAGAGAGAGACAGAGACAGAGAGAGACAGAGAGAGAGAGACAGAGAGAGAGAGAGAGAGAGTACATGAGCACCTCAGGGAAGAACAAAACCAGCCCTGTTTCTTGAATAATGAATACAAACTGGAATTGGGGAAGAGAGTGCTCTTTTGTAGAGATCTCTAAGCCAAATTATATTTCAGACAAATAAAAAATGTTAATCATCTGCAGGGGACCTTTCTGGCACCCGTTGCCTCTTCTGTGGTTCTTTTGGCTCAGAGAGATGAACCAGGAATTGTGGAAAAGGACAGAAAAGGAGGTGAAAGGAATAGAACACAGAAGAAGGAATAGGATTCAGCTTATAAAGTTTGTGGATTTTATGTAAGAACACTGGTAATAAAAATTTGTGAGTCAGTAATAATTTACCACTGATAAACATTTGATAAGCACAACTCTACTGGGATTAAGAGTTAAGGAACATAGAGGCAGAGGAATTTGGGTAGAATAGAGTTTTAGGTTGAGAGAGGACTTGAAGATCAACTTAGTCCAACCTTTTAATTTCACTTATGAAGAAACTGAGGTCCAGGGAATTTCTATCATAATATAGAACCTCAGGACTAGAAAGAACCAACTATCCAATCAACCAGTGAAGACATATTGATTAGCCAAGCCTGCTGGGAAGCTTAGGCTGGTGGATTGCATGAATCTGTATGTTTTAGTTTGCCATAGAGTTAAAGCCAATTGAGTGTCTGCTCTAAATTTAACTTTGTTTTGAGGAACCCTTGGAGGGAAATGCCACCAGGCTGTCTAATGAAGGATAACCAATTCAGGGCAGGGCAGGTCGAAGCTTCCATCATGATCTGGTGGTGGAATCAACCCATGAGTAGCCTCTGCTCTTCCAACCTGGGCAAGATTGGGAGAACAAGTCTGAAAACAAACAAAACTCCTGGGAAAAAGTTACACACTTACCATATGCAAAGCATTAATCTAATACTTGCCTGAAACATCAATTTCCTCTTAGTATCCATGGAGCATTGGTTAGCCAGCCATTACAGCCTTTAGAATGTATAGAGCTCATATTTGTCAAGTATCTCAAATTCAGCTTGTTTAAAACAGAACTCATTCTGTTTTCCCTCTAAACCTACCTCTCATCTAACGTTTCCTATTTCTATTGAGGTCACCACCATCCTTCTAGTTTGACTGAATTGTATTGAATGGGAAATTCATTATTTTATGAGGCAGCTTATTTTAGTTGTAGATGACTGTAATTGTTAGGAAGTGTTCTTCTACAGAGGTTAAATGTATCTCTTTGTAACTTCTAACCATTGGTCATAATTCTTTGCTGCAGGACCAGGCAAAACAATTCTACTTTCATGTGCTGTGCCTTTAACTCTAAAATATTTCAAAAATTTGAAATCTCCTACCTGTCTTGTCTAAGCTCATTACTCCCCTCTTTCATATTCCATTGACCCTCAAATGACCTGTTTTTAAACCCCTTCATGATCTTAGCTACATTCCTCAGGACAATTCTGAAATACTTCAACACATAAGGATACTTGCCCCACTTAAGTGATGAAGCACATGCCTATGTGCTTTAATAGAGTTGTTGTGGGGGGGGGGGAATCAATTTCCAATTCTTTAACAATTGGAAGCCTTTCTTAGCAAAAATGTGGCCCCCAGAACTGAATGCAATAATCCCCAGAATGGGAAGATCTTTCTCATTTTGGACCCCTTAATTCTATTGATGAGACTTGGGACTCTCTTAAGATTACACAGCTGTTTACTTGCAAAACAGGATCAAAATCCAGGAGTTGGGGTGGAATTTTGAGGACAAGGCCATTCTAATGGAGACAGCAATCAGCTAGCAATGTGGTTTGAAAGCTATCAGGAAGCCATGCTCCAAACATCTCCCCCACTGAGCCCAGAAATGACACCACAGGAGATTCATTCCTTACCTCTCCTAGAAGATAACACATGAAGTCACTAACAGTTTAGTGTGAATTTCCTCGGAGGGATTGAGTAGTGGGAGAACACTGGGAACCCAGGGATGGTCTCAGTGGGGCTGAAGACAAAAGGCGCCTACTTCCTAATTGCTTAGGACCAACCCTGGTGAGGTTCCCTTTTATTCTCTTAGCCCCTGCAGAGTCTAAGAGATAGGGAGCAGGATGAGATATGCATGAGAACTATTTATATTTATGCCTGGCCAGAACTGTGGTAAAGTCATCATAACAGAATAACTTCCCAAACTTCTCATATAGATTATTTTATCTCACCCTCTTTAATGTATAAGGTGTCTTAGAAGTAGGGATATGTGTAGGGGAGAGGATCTAATTTTTTCAGTGTGAGTAAATTCACACAGTACTGTTAGTGACTTCACGTGTTATCTTCTAGGAGAGGTAAGGAATGGATCTCCAAAAGTGTCATTTCTAGCATCAGTGGGGGAGATGTTTGGGGCATGAAATAGGTTTCCTGATTTCAAACCGCATTGCTAGCTGTCTCCTGCTTCGACTAGAATGGCCTTGTCTTCAAACTTCCATCACAAATCCTGGATTTTTATCCTTATTGTACAAGTAAGCAACTGTACAATCTTAGGAGTCCCAAGTTGCCTCAATAGAAGTATAGGGTCCAGAATGAGAAAGGCATTTTCACTCTCTAGATTATTGTGCTCAGTTCAGTTCTTTTCATCTTTTATAGATGAAGACACCGGGACCTAGAGAGGTTAAACCAACCACTTGCTTCAGGTCACAAAGCCTTGGTGTACTCAGTGTCAACCATGCTGAGTGTGGTCTCAGAAGATCTCCACCCCCTAGATTTCCTGTTCTACTTTATGTAAGAACACTGGCAATAAAAATTTGTGAGCCAGTAATAATTTACCACTGATAAACATTTGATAAGCACAACTCTACTGGGATTAAGAGTTACGGAACATAGAGGGAGAGGAATTTTACTCAATAAAGTGCTAAGTGTTGTTCAACTTGTTCAGTGAAATAATAGAATGTACTCTACATATTCTGGCTTCAGCCTACCTTTCCAGGTTGATATTCCTCTTTATTACCTTCATGAATCCTATATCCCCAACAAACTGACTTGCTTTCTGTTCCCCAAACTGAGCATTCTTTTCCCAGCCTCCATGTTTTTAAACAGGATTTGTCACTTGCCTGGAATGTGCTCTCTCCCCTCTTTTGCCACTCAGAAAACCTGAGTGCCTTCTAGGACTACCTTAAGCTCCATTTCCCACAGGAAGCCTTTTTTGATCTCTCTTAGTGGTTTGTGTTTCTCTCTCTGTCTCTCTGTCTCTGTCTCTGTCTCTGTTTCTCTCTCTCTCTCTCTCTCTCTCTCTCTCTCTCTCTCTGTCTCTTTCCTGTCAAAGTTTCTTCTATCATTTATCTGGGTATATCTTATAACTTTACAGTAGATTTGAAGTGTTTTGAGGGCAGGGACTGGTTTTAGTCATTGTTTTTTTATTCCTAGTGCCAAACATAGTGACTATAAAGAAAATACTTGATAAATGCTTATTGAATGTGTAAATGCAAAATCCTTTTCTTCCCATGTACAGGAAGACCTTCTTTCTTGTGCCTCCATAACCTCACCACCATCCTCTCTGTCTTTAACTGAAATGTGTGAAATGGGATGAGATAAAGACAAAAATATTTCACAATTCCATGCAGATCTGATCCAATGTAACAGGGCCCAGTGCGTCTTTTCATGACGCCAATTACTTAAAGGGCATAGATGCTATAGCGCCATTAAAGTAATAGCAAAGACGGATTTGTAGGACACTGTGGATCAATGTGCTAAGTGTTGTTCAACTTGTTCAATGAAATAAAGTATTGGATCATTAACCTTACCAATGTCAATGTGTTGTCACTATCAAATTCAGCTAAATGAATGTCCAAGGCACTCGTTAAAGAGCGCACGTGCAGTGAGCAATGGATTCATACCTTATTGGCTGATAATAATGGGAGAAGCCATCCAGGCAGGGAACTCCAATTTGAATGGAAGCTAAGAAAGTTCAGGGGAGAGGGAGAGGAGAAAGTGAAAGCCATGAGAGATGGATCGGGGACTTAGAGGTCCATGGACATGAGAAAGAATGTAGGGAACTACAGAATGCTTAGAACCATATAACAGACCTGAAGGCTCCTTCTCATCCCTAACTCCCACTGGCATAGATGTGTTGCTCAATGGTGGATAGAAAACTGAACTCCTCAGTGATGTAGTTGAAAGAATACTGGACTGGGAAACTGGCGTATGACTTTGTTCAAATCCCTTTCACCTATAAGGATTCGACGAGATACTTGCTAACATCCTTTTCAACACTAACTTTCAATCAATCAATTAACAAACGCTTATTAAGTGCCTACTTTGAGCTCTATGGATAGAAAGACAGAACTGAAACAGTCCCTGCCCTCAAGGAGGTTGCTGGGAGCACAATATTTATGTTTATACAAAAATGTATTCAATTCTTGCTGTGCACAGACCAGCTAGATGTTGGAGGAGATACAAAGTTTAGAGAAGAATCGGTTTTGGCATTCATGCACATCCCTCTTAACTATAAATCTCAGTATGATATGTGTTTCAAACTTTCGTTCCATGTCTTTGTCACCATCCCTCTGGGTAGAAGGAGTTAAGCTTTCCAAGGGAGACAGCTTATGTAGAGAAGAGCACATTGGACTTTCAATAATAATCTGGTGGCTGCTTTTACCTCATGCCAAACAGGCTGATTTCTTTTCCTTCTCATCCCCCAAGTTAGACTGGCTGGTTGTTCTGGCACTGTGAAGGCCTGGGCCAAGCGTGCCAATGCCTCATCTTACTGGCTGATACCAAAGGGAGAGGCTCCCTGAAGCAGGGTGTGGAATTTCAATGGGAGCTAAGAATAGATGGCGGAGAACTGAAGAGTTCTCCAAGCATCCTGAAGTGAGTCCTAGAAGGGAGTGAGCATGGGCAAAGGGGAGGTCGAGGTGAGGACGGGCAGGGAGTGGGAGGGAAGAGTCTTGAGAAATTAAGGAGGTGACAGGGGGTGTTTTTTAACCAAATAAGATTTGTTGGGCCTTATAATCCTTGAGAGCTATTTGTTCAGTTGCTTTCAGCCTTGCCCTTAGGGAGGAATCTGGCATCTCTCTCTGCTTCCTCTCTGGGTACCAAAGTGTCTCATTTATTATAGGTTTCCACTGGGGGTTGATGATTTTGAAATTCTTCAGTGGGAGGTGACTTATACCTTGAGTACAGTTTCAAGTCCCTGGAAGTTTCTCCAAAGCCTTAGATCCACTTTTCTTTCATATAGACATTCCTGTTTTAGGCCCCCAGTTGAGATTCAAAGAAGGAGGCCCCTGTCATAGAGTCATAGATCTCAATCAGGAAGGGATCTCTCTGGCCATTTGTGGAAAAAGTAACCAGAACATCTTGAAATATTTTATCAGTTTCATTAAGGAACATTTGAACACTATTCTTTTTGGTGATTCTCCCCCTCCCCAACCCCTTCGTTTTACAGAAACTCAGGCCCTGAAGGTTAACTGAACTGCCCTAGATGAGATCTGAACACAGGCTTCCTGACTCCTCAGCCCATGACCTTTCCCACATGTCCACCCTATTACTTTCAGGAATGCTCACTTTGTTGGCCAGTGCCCCTACTCACTGTGACCTAGTAACACAGAGGGCATTGGATTGGAGAGCAGAAGTCTGAGTTCAGGGACCAACTGTATCACGGATTAGCTCTGTGACCTCCGGAGATCTTTTCACATCTCTGTTAGTTTTCTTGGTTGTAGAATAAGGTTTGGAATCTAAAATCTCGGAGATCTTTCTTCTGTGATTTGGTGGTGCTCTGATTCACCAAGACACAGCAGTCTTTCGTGGAGACAAACTGCTGTACCTAGCAGCCGGGGTGAAAATTCTCCTGAGGAAAATGGGGAGGGGGATCCACTGCTGAGAAGGGCTTGGGCTTGTCATAATCAGTGACTTTAAAATGGCCTGAGTTGCAATTAAAAAAGGCAGAGGCCAAAGGTTACTATCTGGCATTTCACTGGGGTGGATAATTTTAGAGGGTGATGTGTCTGAGCTTGTCAGGATATTCCAAGACTTGCAACAGCTTAGCATCTGAAATAAAAATCAAAGCATCCAACAGATTCAGACATCGGGGAGAGAGTACATTGGCAGAAGCTAAAAGAAGGAGGGGAAAAAAAAAACCTTTGCATGATTGACGCTGCTCCTGGACCCTTATTTCTTGATTAATAGTTTAGATGGGGGGTAATTTTAAAATTATTAATTCTTTGCAAGGAGTATACATGATATCAGGTAGATCTGGGCATGCCTGTCACTGGGAAGGTTAAATACTCCCTGCACTTGATAATTACCTAATCACCATCACTATTTTACATTAATTCTGCCCCAGAATTCATTATGACTAAGTTGGGTTATTACAGCTGGAGCTGGTTCTCATGAGATGGGAACAGAATAAAGAACCCTGTTGTTGGCGTTGATTTCAGAGCAAATGAGATACCCAAGTACTCGGAGCCCACCCAGCACACACTGCAGTGGTTCTCCCGCCTCTGTGTTAAATTTGCTCCATGCCTCACCTTTGCTCTCTACAAGAGGAAAGTGCCTTTGGAAATGCAAATCGGCTCTTACCTGGGGAGGTCTGAAGCAGAGGGGGATGTAACCTGGAGGAGAGGAAGGTGAGAATCATTAAAGAGGAAGGCTTCTCTAGGGAGGGCCATGGTGTCTCTGGAGAGGCAGTTTATTCACCCCCATTCCCCCATCTACCAAGTATCCCTCCCTTCCCCAGACCTCCCACCCTTCTTCATGGTTGAATGCAAACAGGTCTTAGTGAGAGAACAGACCAGGCAGCTTTGTCCTTTTAGCCAGACAGTTTGCTTAAAGCAATGTCAGAGCTTAAGAGTTGGGCACTGTGCCCCTCACTTCTTCAGCCTGGCAAGGGTCCATGGGACCCTCAAAAGGAGGCAGGAAGAAAACAGCCGGAAAGGCCCCCTGTCTGCTGTCTCCAGGACCTCCTCTGGCCCCCCTCTTTGTCTGCCCCCCATTCCTTGAGTGGGAGTTGGGTGTGCACATGGAGCATGTAGCCAACCCTCACAGCCATGTGTCTGGGAATGCTAACCTTCTAAATGCTTTAGGAAATATTCAGATTGTCTGGGTAACATTTCCACAGCCGGCCAGCAGACTGCCTTAGAATGTGGCCTTGATTTAGAAGTGAATTCGAAAGGGCCTAGGACTTTCCAGTGACAAAAAAAAGAAAAAATAGAGCCGATACCAGAATGGCACATTTTTTCACTGTCAATGTATGTGACAGGAAAGGATAGAAAAAAAAACCAAAAACAAAATTCAAACGCCTATCTAGCTCTCATGTACCAAACGGCACTAAGAGAGCTTTACAAATGTCTGTCATTTCATCCTTAACAACAATTCTGCAGGATAGACGCTCTTATTATCTCCATGGAAGGAACTGAGGCAAAAGGTTAAGTGACTTGCCCAGGGTCACACAGCTAGTAAGTGTCTGAGGCTGGATCTGAACTCAGATCCTCCTGACTCTAGACCCGGCACTCTATCTGCTGTGTTACCTGCTATGTCTATAGCATTTTAAAAAGGATAAAGTCAGGAAGACCTCAGTTTAAATCTAGTCTCAGGCACTAGCTGTGTCTGGGCATGTCAGTTACCATATCGGTTTGCCTCAGTTTCCTCATCTGTTAAATGGATATAATAATAACACCTACCTCCCAGGGTTTTTGTGAGGATCAAGCACTTATCAGAGTGCCTCATACATAGTGAAGGCCATAAAATGTTGTCTATTATTATTATTATTACTATTATTGGTGATTATTACCATTAAAATACTATCTAAATGGAGAGCATCATTGAAGTTTGGAGTAACTGGACCAGGGGTGGGAAACCTGCAACCTTGAGGTCACATGTGAACTTTTAGGTCCTTGGGTGTGACCTTTTGACCAAGTTCAAGTTTTTACAGAACAAATCTTTTTGTTAAGAGGATTTGTTCTGTGAAGCTTGAATTCAGTCAAAGGGCCACACCTGAGGACCCAAGGGGGTCATATGTTGCCTCAAGGCTCTAGGTTCCTGACCCCTGGACCGGTGCAGTGGAAAGGCAAATATGGCCATAGGTTCATACAATGTCAGAAGTGAAAGAAACCCCAGAGATCATTGCAGTCCAATGTTTTTGTTTTATAGATGAGAAACTGAGATTGACAGAGGTGAAGTGACCTACCTAAGATCACACAGGTGATGTGCAGACTGAGCCCATGTCCCTCGATTCTAAACCCAGTCCTCTCTCTGTACTGGGCTGTGTTTGAATCATAGCTGACGTTCCAATGATTATACTTGGCGTGATGTGACATCGTTTGGTCATACAATCCTGAATGCACCCATTCTTACCTGGTCTTGCAAGCCAAGCAGAGTTGGGCCCGATTAATACTTGGTTAGATGAATTTGGATAGAAGACTGCTTGGGAACACCAAAAGCTGAAGGACTTTTTTGCTTTTAGCAGGGTAGTGGAGTATAGTGAATTAAGTGCTGGATCTGAAATCATGAAAATCTAGGTTCAAATCCTGCTACTTAAGCTGTGTGAATCTGGGCAAGTCATCCTAATTTTCCAAGCCTTGGTTTTCTCATCTGTAAAATAAGGGGGTTGGGGGCAGAGCCAAGATGGCGGCATAGAAGCAGCAAGGTCCCACAGCTCCACACCGCCACCCTAAACACCCATAAAATATGAGCCTAGACAGAGTCTAGGACTCTCAGACTCACAAAAATACAGAAAACACATCTCTCGCTGAAGGCAGGTCAGCAGCAGGGGCTCATCGTGGCAGCCAGGAGTGGAGGCAGGCCCAGCCTGAAGCTGAGACCACGCCAGGCCAAGGGTGGTGGGAAGGAGCCGGGCTGAGCTGAACCGAACCATGCCGCAGGCAGTCTTCAGAGGAGAAGATCAAAAGCCTCCAGCACCTCCACATCTGCCAAGGTGTGAGGAACGGGATGGGAGAGGGCCAGTTCACGCCAGAGCAGAGACCGGCCCAGTCCAAAACCACAGCTGTGGCCGGGCCAGGCCCCAGGGTGGTCAGGATGAGCCGAGCCTCCCAAGCCACAGCTTGAGTCTACTTCAGAGAAGATCTATTGCACCTGAAGGAATCTTCACATCCAGCAAACCAGGATTAGACAGTCAGTGAAAGTGAAAGTGAAATTTTGAAAATTAATTTTGGGGAGGAAAAGTGGTTCGGCCAATCTGCCCCCGGGGCAAGGAAGCAGTGGGGGAGGGGAGCTGCTGGAACCGGTGGCGGTGGCCCCAACTGGGCTGCTCCAGAGCCCCTGGCCTGCAGACTCCGCAGGGGGACTGAATCGATTGATCAGGGCCAAGTGCTCTTGTGTTGAGTGGCCTGGACCCAGACTGTGGTCTTGGGTGGTGGTCCTGGGGTGCGCTTTCAGCAAACCAAAGCTGGGGGGACTTG
>CM053593.1:91573789-91637854 GCA_028646575.1 Pseudocheirus occidentalis
CATATAGAAGAAGCAAGGGATAACTGTTACAACTTTACTTTCAATTACTCTCATTGAATTTGGCTTAGGGAAGAAATGGCATAAACTCTAAACTGGGCATCATGCCACACAGGAGAGTATGGGGCATGGGGATGAGAGGGGGTATGATGAAGGGGAGGGCAGGGTCTGGGGGAGGGATGTTGAAAGCACACACTTCAGTAAAGGGACAGGGATAGGGTAGAGAACAGAACAAGGTGGGGAGGGATAGGAAGGAGAGACAGATGATCACTGTCACAATCTGTCCACTATGAAGATGTCCTGTATAATCACACATCCACAGCCTGTAGTGAATTGGTTGTCCTTCCAGTGGGGGTGGGTGACAAGGGAGGAACTAAAAGAATGTATAATTTAAAGTTCTGCAAGACCCGCAACTAGGAATTAAGATATACAGGGACCGGATTAGGGAGACCCTCCCTGCCCTACCAGAAAGTAAGAGAACAGAGCAGGGGAGGGGCTTTACAGTGGGATTGCTGTTTTAGGTTTGGGAAAGGGGCAAGACGAGGAGAAAATTTGTAATTCAAAAATGTAATGACAATGAATGATGTAAACAATAAAACAAAGAAAAAATGAGTTTAAAAACAAACAAAAAAATAAAGTAAAATAAGGGGGTTGGACAAGACAGCGTCAGAGATCTCAGATCCTTTCTGGCTTTAAAATCTGTGCTTCTGCTTCTTACTACTTATGGGTCCTGCTTTGGTCCTCAGTTCCTTCACATGTAAAAACAAGGGTTTTAGACTACATGGTATAGGAAAAATGTGCCCAAATTAACAAACAGGTTTAAGTGACTTGTCCAGGGTCACACAGCTAGTGAGTATCTGAGGCTGGATTTGAACTTAGAAAGACTTCCTAACTTCAGGCCTGATGCTCTAGCCACTGCTCCACCTAGCTGTTCTTTTGTATTTCCTATGCATATAGACATGCAAAGATATATACATATGCATACATACATGCATACATCTCTCTCTCTCTCTCTCTCTCTCTCTCTCTCTCTCTTTCTCTCTACCTATCTATCTACCTATCTACCTATCTATAGCTCCCCTCCTTACATATTGGAGAATACTTCAAAACCTATCCCAGGTTCAAGATATCCTGTGGATCCTGAATTACTAAAAAACAAACAAAAATAAAACCCCCCAAATCCTTAGCTCATGAGTTTCCACCAATGTGTTGTCTTTTATTTGTTATAAAGGAGACGGAGAGACAGGATAGGGAGCCCTTAGCAGTTTGCTGAAAGGGGAGACTCTAACTTGATGTTACTAGGTTGAGTTTAGCTACTGGAAATTAAGGAGGGAGTCCAGGGGATTTTTGTACCTGAGTCATTGTGAGGAATCTGATAAAAATGATGCCCTTGGTGACCGGGAAGTCCAGGTTAAAAAAACAGATTTAAGCCTTAAGGCATGGGTTAGCTGTGACAGCTCTGTGCTTCCTAGAGCTGATTGCCTGGAGCAAAGGCTCTCCCAGAGAGGAAGCACCCGTTTCAGCCTAGGCTTGCAGAAACAGATAGATGGCCCCCTTAAGAGAGGGAAGGACACCCAGGGTTTTTGTGCCTTAGCTTGATGTTCAGATGTTTTAGGACTTTTGTTTTACTTTTCTAATAGACTGATAGTAAAAGTCTTGTCTTAAACTAAACGAGCGATGGCAAAGCTCACTCTTCTTGTGGAGAGGGAGGACTCCAGCTAAAGCTGGTACTGGGAGTCAGAACCTCTGTATTGGCAATGATTGTCCATGACTACAGGATCAGTCCAGTAATGGTGAGCAGTAATCCCACAAGACCAGTAGGGAGCAATGCCCAGAAGAGACATGTGTGCCTCTACGTGTGCCCCTCAACATGTGTGTTTTGACCACAGGTGGTCTCTACATACCCAGAAGAGGCTGTGCATGACACTCATACCTACCCCCTGGAAAATACTCCATGCCCACCAGGAGCTGCATTTCACATGAAATCACAAGACCAGTGGGAATCATCTTATGACAATGCCAGAAGAAACCCACTGTCCTTCGGCACCAGAAATGTGAGTCACCCCTCCGTTTGTGAAGTGACCAAATGAATTTCCTACATGTGTGGCCTTCCACACAAACCATGTGCTCTGGCCACACATGTGTCCTACACACATTCTTCATGAATGTTGCTTGTCTGTGTGTGCCCCTCAATGTGTATGCTTTGGCCACATCTGTTCTCCACTGCTTTTCCCTTAGATGTTCACTCTTTCCATTGATAGTGTAGGCATACCTCGTTTAATTGGGCCTTTTCTTTATTGGGCTTTGCAGATATTGTGTTTTTTACAAATTGAAGGTTTGTGGGAACCCTGTGCTGAGCAAGTCTATTGACGCCATTTTCCCAACAGTATGTGCTCCTGTTGTGTCTCTGTTTCAAATTGTGGTCATTCTTGTAACATTTCAAAGTTTTTCATTATTATTGTATCTGTTATGGTGCTCTGTGATCAGTGATCTTCGATGTTACTATTGCAATTGTTTTGGGAAGCCATGAACCATGTCCATATAAGACGATGAACTTAATTGCTAAATCTTGTGTGTGTTCTGATTGCTCCACTGACCAGTGGTTCCCTGTTTTTTTCCCTCTCCTTGGACCTCCTTATTTCCTGACACACAATACTGAAATTAGTTTAATTAATAACCTTATAATGGTCTCTAAGTGTTCAAGTGAAAGAAAGAGTCTATTGATATGGCAAACCTTATTGCTATCTTATTTTAGAAGTTGCCACAGCTAGGGTGGCTAGGTGGTGTAGTGAATAGAGCACAGGCCCTGGATTCAGGAAGACCTGAGTTCAAATTCAGACTCAGATACTTAACATTTGACTGCATGACCTTGTGCAAGTCACTTAACCCCAATTGCCCTACCTTCCCCCCTCCAAAAAAGCAAGAAAAAAAAGAAAATGAAATTGCCACAGCCACCCCAACCTTTAGCAATCACCCCCCTTATGTGTCAGCAACCATCAACATCCAGGCAAAGCCCCCTACCAGCAAAAAGATTGTGACTCGCCGAAGGCTCAGATGTGGTTAGCATTTTTAGTCATAAGGTATTTTTAAATTAAGGTATGTACATTGGGGTTTTTTAGATTGCACACTTAATAGACTACAGTATAGTGTAGACATAACTTTTTTTTATATGCACAGGGAAACAAAAACATTTGTATGACTCTCTTTATTGTGATGTTTGCTGTGTTATAGTGGTCTGGAACTGAACCTGCAGTCTCTTTGAGGTAGGCCTGTATATGCATTTATGGGAGAGTGTTCCCCAGGTTTATAAGGGTAATGTACTGTTACTACTTTCCTTACTATGCTATTCACTAAATAACCTTTTCTTTTAGCTAGTTATGTCTTTGGGCTGACTAAAAATAATCACATTGTTGAGGGGTTCATGAGGTATGGATTCTGAATGATATCAGTCAGGATATCAGGGAAGATTTTCTGTAAAAGAGGGGCTCTCAGTTGGCAACTGGATGCACTAAGAGTTATGATGACTTTTCCTTCCCTCCTTTATCCCATCTGAGAATCAAACATTCTCTGATGACATATGTTTAAATCTGATGGAAGCCCCCCAGCTTTGGAGATTGAAAGCTATCAAAGTCAGGGAGGCTAGGTAGTATAGTGAATAGAGTACCGGCCCTAGAGTCAGGAGAACCTGAGTTCAAATTTGGCCTCAGATACTTGACACACTTACTAGCTGTGTGACTTTGGGCAAGTCACTTAACCCCTATTGCCCTCCAAAAAATAAACAAAAAAAAGCCAAAAAACTCCCCCCAAAACAAAGCTAACAAAGCTGAGCAGGGTCAGGTGGGGCAGATGCCTGGTCCTTGCCACACAAGGTAGGAGGAGGATCTTCCTTGATTCCCTACCTTCTGAAGCTCCAGTTCTTTACTACACTTCCTCACTCTAAATGAGTACCTGAAAAGGCCAAAGGGGCCAGAGTCTTCCATTGCATCCTGGACCACCTCCAGTTATCCTGATGATGATGGTCACTGGACCCAGATGGCTCTGGAGGAGAAAGTGAGGCTGGTGACCTTGCACATCCCTTCCTCGCTTAAATCAAAGTCAGCTGCAAGTCATGTCATCATTTCCCTGATGCCATGGTCCTCTTCAAGAATGAAGGACAAATGCAACAACTACACTTCCTCCTTTTGCTTTTATGAGTGACAAGAAACTGAAATCTAGTGCTTTGAAAATGCAGAGTGTTACTCTTTAGATACTCTCTTTTTTCTGCTTTTTTGGAGGGGGGAAGGCAGGGCAGTTGGTGTTAAGTGACTTGCCTAAGATCACACGGCTAATAAATGTTAAGTGTCTGACGGGGGATTTGAAGTCAGATCCTCCTGACTCCAGGGATGGTGCTCTATTCACTGTGCCAGCTATCAGCCCCAGATACTCTTTTAAGGTATCTTCCTGGGCCCACTTGTGATTAACCTGGTAATTATTGGCTGGCATCAGTGATGCAGCTCTGAAGATTTGGGTGATTTAAAATTGCATTTGGTGCTCATGTTCCTTCAGTCCTGTGAAATGCCTCATGAGTGGGAGGGAGAGATGGAGGGAAGAGGGGGACAGGCCAGTCAAGGAGACTGGGATTTCTGAAAAGAGATGGTTGGGGAACAAGCAGGTTGTAGGATAGGGTCCACAGACTCACAATCAGAATGAACTTTCTGTAAGTTTGTGAAGTTAAGGAAGAAGGAAGAAAGAAGTTAGTCCTGGTCTCCCAGTCTCCCTCTTTTAGCTTATTTTTTTTTCAGATATCCAACTGGCTTTTATTTCCTTTCCTTCTTTCTCTGATAAAATCTATCTCAGAAAAGACGTTTACACTGATGTATAAATATTTGATTGCTTTGAGCACTATTTCCTTTCTTCCTCACAGCATTTTTTGCTTGCCTCAGTTTCCACAACTACAAAATGGGTCACCTACTTCCTAGGATCCTCTCATTTGAGTCCTTTGTTTTACAGGTAAGGACACTGAAGTCCAAAGAGGATTGTTGCTGTTTCTCCTTCGTTTTCAAAGAGGACCAATGACATCACGGTTGATGTCTTGACCTGCTTGTGAAGTGAATTTAAGGGAGGCAGAGTTGCACGAAGTCGTCAGCCTCATGCTCTCTTCTAGAGTCTGGTGACAAGACAAAAGTCAAGATGCCCGGCTATGGCCAAGGATGCCTCTTCGATGCCTGACCGAGCTCTGAGTGCTCCACAGCGCCTGCTTCAGCTGCACTCATGGCCGTTGGAACACATTGTTCTCATCTGCTTATTCCATGGGGGGAAAGCCTTCACGTGCTTGGAGTACTTGTTCTTCTGACTCATTGACAGGCTTGATGTCCATCAGTTACCCTCACCCTGGTCTAGCCTGTGTGTTGAGGTGGTTTTATTAGGGTGTGGCTTCTGGTCATGCTACACCTTCCTGAATCCACAGGGGAGAGCCAGGTTAAGGTAGAGACCAAAGGTGGAAGGTGTTCAGGGAGGATGAGCGCTGCCAGGTGTGAGGGCTCGCAGAGCCTGGAGAGGATCAAAACCTGCCCAAGATACCACAGGTATTTGGTTAGTCCACAAACCTACATTAAGAACCTGCTATGTGCTAGGTACTGAGCTAAGTGTCCGAGATATAAAGAAAGGGAGGGAAAGTCTGTGCTCTGAGTCTAAAAGGGAAGGTAACATACAAAAAATAACAATAGCAAACACTTGTATAGCGCTCACTGTGTATCAGGCAGACTGCCTGCTAAGAGCTTTACAAGTATATTACCTCGTTTGATCCTTGCAATGCCCCTAGAGGTAGGTGCTATTATTATACCCGTTTTACAGATGAGGCAAACAGAGGCCCAGCTTGCCCAGGTTATGTGTCTGAGGCCAGATCTGAACTGAGGTCTTGACTTCAGGCCCAGTTCTCCGTCTGCTGAGTTACCCAGCTACCTCCACAAACAAGATAAATACAGGATAAGTGGAAAGCGATCAACAGGGGGAAGGCTCTGGTAATAAGGAGTGCTAGAAAAGACTTCTTGTAGAATGTGGGATTATAGAAAAGAAGCCAGAGGGATAAAGGTGAAATTCAAACCAAATCCAAATCCAGATGTTTCCTGCCACATCTGACTCCTTTCCTTCCCGAAGTATTTGCATTGTTATAAGGATAAACATGTTAAACCCAAAGGATGCAATTTTGGGGTAGGATGGGGTGGAGTATGAATGGAGAATTTGGTCGGGGACATAGCTTTCCATCATCCTTACAGGTATTAAAAGGTTATAGAGAGGTGGCTAGGTGGTACAGGATAGAGCACTGGCCCAGAGTTAGGAAGACCTGAGTTCCAGCTCTGACACTACAGTTCTGGGATTTTGCCAAGACAGAATACTATACTTGTGGCAGAAGACCTGAGCAGAGCATCGCATCTGCCTGGGGCTCTAGCCTTGATACGCTGACTTTATTTCCTGCTGAAAGGTACTTTTGTCCCTTGAAAGTCAAGGCAGGGGAAAGAAGACATCAAAGAAGCATCTGGAATAGATTGAAAGACCCAGCTCCAAACCAGATTGCATGAGTGGCCCATTTCAAAGAGCCCATCAAGGCTGTGGATGAGCCTTTGAAAATGCCAAGAAGATTCCAGCTCACAAGGGTGAATGGAGATTCCCTTGAGCCGCCAGAGTTGGCCAAGCTCATGCTGGGGGAACTGAAGAAAGAAGGCTTTTTGCTATCTGACCCAAGTCTTTGTCGACTGCTTGAGGGAGAAGGTGAGGAGGAGTATTCTTACCCCCCCAAAAAAACCTTCTTCTAGGAATCTTTACTCTCTTCCCCCACCCAAGAGGCAGCTAAGTGGCACAGTGGAATAGAGCAGGAAGACCTGAGTTCAAGTCAGAACTCAGGCCCTTTCTAGCTGTGTGATCCTGGGCAAGTCACTTAACTTTTGCTTGCCTCAGTTTCCACAACTACAAAATGGGTCACCTACTTCCTGGGGTGGTTGTGAGGATCACACAAGATCCTATTTGTAGAGTTCATAGCACAGCACCCGACACAACCTGTATCCCCACCCCCTGTAACCCTGAAGGAAAGTACAAAGCCCACGTCTCTGTGTTCAGCACCTATTGCCCTTAATGATTCCAATGTACATGACAGCCATCTCTAGTAATTGCCATGTTCCAGAGCATTTAACGCTTCCTCTATTCAAGTAGATGAAAAATAAATGTAGCCATGACACTATTTTGCAAGTGAAATATTTTTATGATTTCTTTTTCCTTGCATACGGTGGGAGGATCAAACAGTGCCAAAGGAAAGAAAACTGAAAGAGGCTGTTGTGGATTCCTGAAGTGGTTTGTGTGTGTTAAATATTCTCTTATCACCTGCCCCCTCCTTCCGACCCATTCATCTTTCTAGAAAGACCAGGCCGGCAGCCTGAGTGAGGTTTATGGATGAGACTGATATTTAAGACTCTGGCAAGATGTGACCTTCCACAGAGGAAGGCCTACTGTGGTGAGCATCAAGGACAAACGGCAGTCGGCAGCACTTCTTGGGTCTCTGAGACTTTAATTCCAACCAATTGCTTTTCTCCAGCCCATTATGCAAGAGAAATAAAACTGGTCTCAACCTTCTGTGTCTCTGTGATCCAGCTGTGTCTTCCTCCAGGTGTGCCCCACACGGCCGGATGCTGTGATTTCTGCTTTTCCTGCTGAATGCACAGAGATAAAGGCACACCTATTTAGATTACAAGATAATGCGTGTAACTTGGAAACAGTAAGGCTGCCATCACCTCAACATGGTGTTACTTACTGCCTATACACCCAGTGCAGTGGGAGGATTGCTAGATTTGGAGTCAGGAGACCTGAGCTGAATTCTGGTTCTGCTCAGAGCTCTAACTAGGGTAGAGTGATTGGGGTTTTGTCCCAGTGTGCCAAATTTATAAATGATAATGCTTTAATTCCTCCAGAAGGTTAAAAACAACAGACCTTAGCAGCCATTTTTTTCCCCAGCAAGAATAATATATTAAAATAGGAAAGTACTAGGTGTCAAGTTTTCTCTCTGGGGAGAGCTTTTATCCTATTCATCTCCCCTACTCTCTCATCTCTCTTCATTGACAGACTGTCTAGTAGTGGCCCAGTGTTGGAGTTACAGATTCTTTGAGTACCCTATCCCCACCAGCCAAAAGGAACCATTTCTTGTCTTCAGACCTTCAGTTGAGGATATGCTTAATATTGCTTAGTTCTGGCATTTTTTGTTATACTTACCCCAGGTACAAAAAATACTAGCTATGACTCTGGCTCAGCCATTTGCCGTTTACCTAGAGTCAGATGGGTAAGTGTGGGGGAACAGCCCTGGGTCTAAAGTCAGAGTCTCAAACACTTTCTAAGTGTGTGACCCTGGGGAAGTCACTTAACCTTTATCTGCCCTAGTTTCCTTATCCATAAATGGAGATTATAATAGTACCTACCTCTCATGGTGGGCAGCTAGGTAGTGAAGTAGACAGAGCACCTGAGCTGGGTCAGGAAGATTCATCTTCCTGAGTTCAAATCTAATTGAAGACACTTAGCAAATTATATGACCCTGGGAAAGTCACTTAACCTAGTTGGCTTCAGCTTCCTCAACTGCAAAATGAACTGGAGAAGGAAATAGGGAAGCACTTCAGTATCCTTGCCAAGAAAACCCCCAACAGGGTCATGAAGAGTCAGACACGACTGAACTGACTAAACAAATAACAACGACTTGTCACCACTGTGAAGCAGGAACAAGATAATATTTGTGAAAAGCACTCAGCACAGTGGTTGGCACGTGGCAGGTACTATAAATGCCTATTCATCCTATGTGACTTAGGATAAATCACTTAACTTATCTGAGCTTGAGTTTTATTATCTGAAAAATCAGGATAATAAACTTTGAACTCTCTGTTTCTCAGGGATTTTCTGAAGATTATATGAGACAGTGAATGACAAGCCTTTTGTAAATACTGGAACCTATACAAAAGCAAAAGTTAGCTGTGATAGTAGGTGCATATGGTCAGGGCAAGGGTTCTGGGCTGGAGTAAGTATAAATAGGTACAGGATGAGCACAGAGTTAGGGGGGAGACTGACACGTTCATTCACCTTTCCTAACAAAGATGTCAGTGATTCAGCATGACTGGTTCTCTTAGCGAGAGTGATCTGTGCTGGAAAGGGCCTGTTTATACACACTCTATATACATACATATGTATATAGTGTTTGAGACCAGATTTGAACTCAGGTATTCCTGACTTTAGACCCAGGGCTGTTTCCCCACACCACCATCTGGTTCTACATAGGTGGCAAATGACTGAGCCAGAGTCATAGCTAGCATTTTTTGCACCTGGGGTAAGTATAACAAAAAAGGCCATAACTAAGTGATAGTAAGAATATCCTTGTATATACGTACACACATACATCTATGTACATATACGTATATATGCACATGTATATATGCATATAGCCACACATGTACATGCATGTATATATTTTACAATTGTGTGTATGTATATATTTTATATTGTGTGTATACATTTTACAACCATAAGAAACCTTATGTGTATATGTATTTTACAACTATAAGAGACTTCAGAGATTTAGTCCAATTACTCACTTTTTACAGATGTGTATACTGATATTCAGAGAGGACAGGTGGCCTACCAAAGGTCATTTAGATGTTAAGAAATCTAGTGGTATTGGAACCAGGTTCCCTGATTCCAACTCTGCCGTTCTTTCTACTGTAACACATTACCTTGTAGTGTCTCTAAAATTTAACTCAACAAACATTTCTTAAGCATCACTATTTTCAAGGCATTCTGCTGCCATGTTTTACTATAATCATACTGATGTGGAAAAATTTCAGCAGAGACACAGCCAGGTGAGGGAGAGGATGCCTTTGACCCACCGATTAGGCAAATTTCATCAGGAAGCTTTTTTATTAACTCATGGGCTGCAAGCTCACGCTGTGTAGACCTTTGCTCTGGCTAATTCAGGGAAGCAGCTCTAAGTATCAGATATTGAGCAATAAATCTGTCCTAATAATCCCCTAACTTGTTTTTAGGAAGGAATTAAGAAGGAGGACTTTTTACTAAGCACATACTATTTACCCGGCACCTTGAAAAACATTTTATTTGATCCTCATGACAACCTGAAAGATAGGTGCTATTATCACCCACATTTCGTAGTTCGGGAAAGTGAGGCAGACAGAGGCTAAGTGACTTACCCACAGTCACACAGCTAATAAGCATCTAAGCTCAAATTTGAGCTGATGTCTACCTGACTCTAGACTGAGTACTCTGTCCACCTAGTTGTCTCTAGGGAAGTCGGCCAACCAGGGTGTTTGACAAAACAGACTTGCAGTCTAAATGTTCCTTATGTTCCATCTAGAATTCAGTAGCCATTTTTTGGGGGAGCGGGAAAGCAAGGTACTTGGGATTAAGTGACTTGCTCAAGATCACACAGCTAGGAAGTATGTCAAGTGTCTGGGGCCAGATTTGAACTCAGGTCCTCCTGACTCCAGGGCCAGTGCTCTATTCACTGTGTCACCTAACTGCTCCCCCCCCAATTTAAAAAAAAAATCACTTGACTGGTAACACTGCAGTCCTTGTATAAACTAGGACCTATTTTTTTTTGGAGCAATGGGCAGCTAGGTGGCAAAGTAGACAGAATGCTGGACTTGAATTTAGAAAGATTTGAGTTCAAGTTTAGCCTTATACACTTACTAGCTGTGTAACCTTGGATAAGTCACTTACTTTTGTTTTTCTCAGTTTCCTCATCTGTACAATGGGAATAATAACAGCATCTACCTTGCAGGATTATATTGAGGATCAAATGATATGGTAATTGTTAAATATTTAGCACAGTGCCTGACACACAGTAAGCCTCAGATAAATATTAACTGTTATCATTATTATACAAAACCGTAGTTTTGCCCTGGTGTTGCCTACACTAGAGAGATTAGACAAGACAACGAAATCAAAAAGAAGGTTTAAATCATAAACACACAGATCCCAATGTGTTTCTTCTGAAGGCAAAGAGGAAGACCCTACACTCTTTGTGTCTTTGGGGGAGGCTTCATGGAAGCCTTGTGTCCTATTATCCACAGCTTAGCTATTCTTTACCTTTCATCCTTTTTATACTTAAGTCTTCTTAAAAAAAAGAAAAAAAATAGATTCATTATACTAGGAAACCATTAAAAAACCATGAGCATCCTAGATGCTTGCTATCCCTGAAAATGAAAGAAGAGGTGAGTTGTTGTTTTGGACAACTGGGGTGGACGAGAGGGGCAGCAGTGACAGCCAGTGGGGCAAGGCTGCCCCTGAGTCTGGACAGCTTGAAAGAATGTCTCAATCTGAATGACTTCGGGGAAACTGGGTGACTGAAGAAGGCACAGGCCTAGTGATACTATATAATACAGCCTTTCTAATGGAGTCCCGGCTGCTTTCTCTTCTTTCTGCCTCTGGGGTGAATCTCACTAATGCATTCTGTAGGTCATCGGAGGCCCTGCACAGAAGCTGGGGGCTGGCGGGGAGGGAGGGTCAGCATTCATCTCTCCATTGAGTCCATACCTCCTCTGTCAGAAATATCACCGCTGATCGAGGCCGCAGGCAACCTGTTGATGGTTAAAGGGAAAAGACACCTGAAGCAAGGAATAACCTATGTACCTGGGTCCTCGGGCTCTATTTACTGGTCTAATTGCTGGATATAATTTCCTTTCACCTCTTTTGGCTAAGTGCTATTTAAGAGCAGAATACTTAGTAAATTATAAGGAGGTACCAGCCTCTAAGTGCTTACAAATAAGAATTATGGAAAAAAATTAGAAAACTGAATTTACACAATAGCTATTTTTTCTCTCTTTTAATCAGAAATGGAGTTAGAACTGTACCAGGGGAAGTGAAGTCTCTGAGGCAAGCAATAACATAAGCTGTTCCTATACTTTAAGATCTAATCTATCATCTTTTTTATTATTTTATTACAGAGCAGTTTCATAAAAATAGATTCTGTGTTTCAACGTTCCACTGGGTGCCCCAAGGGAAGCTAGCTAAAGGGTAATAATAGAACTAATGGGAATCAACTTTATGACATTGACCCACCAGACTGAGTGGGAGAGAGGCACAAATTGGGAGATAGGGGAATTAAACCACCAACTGACGGATACCATATTTGCTTGGTGGGTATAGCCACTTGTTTTTAATTTCAGGAAAGGAGAATGAGTCACACAGAAAGTGAGGTCTGACCCAAGCCACAATGATGGCAGAAAGAAACAAAAAGTGGAAACCTACAGTTTCTGGCATCTTGGGTGATCCCATTGGGAAGTCTCTCCTGAGTTCTTTAGAAACAGAAACTTGAGGATCTCAGTCATTCATCAAAGAGATTATTTCTTTCTGGGCCCACATCAGAAACTTCTGATGGTGGGGGAGAACAAATAGAACTGACCCTGTACTTTTTTATGTGTTTCCATCACAGCTGGAGTCTATAATAGCAAGACTGTGATTCACCATGGGAAAGAGTAGATCCAGACATCTCTGAAATGCATGGAATAAAGGTTACAAACTTGAGGTCAGTATTATAGACAGTATAGAGGTGGTCCTTGAATTGCAGAATGATTGACTTCCCAGCCCGGCTAGATCTTTCAGGAGTTACTGGTTAATCTTCACGCTTTCAGACTGAGTTGCCCCTATCCTGGAGCAGTGGACTGGGAATCCTCAACTGTGATCTGACTATGAGTTCTGTCACTGACACTTACTAGTTATATGACTTCAGATGAGTCACTTGGTCTCTAAGGGCCTTAGTTCCTTTATCTGTAAAATGAGGCATTTGGATGAGATGACCTCTAAGGTTTCTTCCAACTCTGCTATGGCGATATATTACTGCATCCGAGGCAGAAGGCTGGAGCATAGCACTGTGACCGGTCTTGATGCCCTTGCTTTATTTCCTACTGAAAGGCACTTCTGTCCTTTGAAAGGTAAGGCAGGGAGAGGGCATCAAAGAGGCATTTGGAATACATTGAAAGATCTAACTCCAAAACTGCTCACAGGAGTGGCTCATTTTAAGGTTGTGGGCATGCCTTTGAAACACTTGGCTGAGAATAGATAGGGAACCTTTCCCTTTTTGGGCAAGACCATTCAACATTTTTTAAATCTCTGTGTTGCAACCTTTGCCAACACTAGGTCTCCTATGTTTGGGATCCATAGTTGGAAGTCATTCCCACCAGGCAGCTGCTCTTCAGTTCTACTTGAGAATGGATCTTGGAGGCTTTCTGTAGTTCTGATAGGGGCCCACTTTCTAAAAGCCACACTTTTGTCTGACAGGTGAACTCAACAGAGTTCTGGGGAAGGAAAGAGTCATAGGGAAAAGGTTGTGCATTTGACTCTACAGGATTCTTCTGCACATCAAGTAGGAGGCACAGAAGGCGGGTCTGAAAGGTAAGATATTTCCTTTCCTATTGACAAGTGAGGGCACGTTTCTGAAGTTTGTTTCACACTTGAAAGTAAGTTTCCTTTAAAATGCCCATGATTGATGTGACTATGAGAGCCATGGGGAGGTGATAAGATTCATCAGTCAACCAACCAACCAAATGAAAAGCATGTATTAAGCCCCTATGATGTATGTCCCAAGCAGTATGCTAGGTGCTGGAGACACAAAGACAAAAAAATAGAACGGTCTTAGGCCTCATGAATTTAGAGACTCTCAGGAAAGACAACATGTAGGTTAGTTTAGCATGGATGGTACAAAAAATGAGAGAGTCAGATGGCACAGCTAGGAAGTAGAGGAATGGCTTTTCCAGGATGATTAGTGAATGGCTCAGCCCTCCCAGCCTGCCAATCAGGGCTCATCTCCCTGCATTGAATTCACCTATGAGAAAAATGCATGACATTATTCAGTCGAGCAGAATAGAAATGGAAAAGAAAGTGACTGTTTGCCATCCTATCTCTCCACATCATCAAAATTGGTCAGTTTGATAATGCTTCATATTTTTTATACATTGTCAGGTAAGATGCATTGCAAATATATGTGCTTTAGCAAATATATGGAAAACAAGCATTTTTCCCCTGCTCTGTCTATTGATACTATATCCTACTAGAGGTGGAGGAAAGGAATGGCCACTTTGTAAAATTGATAGATTTTGTATAAAAGTCTATGACTTAAGCATTCGACTTGCTGAGTTTTAATGGGGTTGTCATCACTGGACTGTTAGCTTAACTTATTAAAATCAAGAAAATGTCTTCTTGCTGCTTCATAAATCCCAGGGAACAGTAGTCCAACAACAGAAAACAAGCTCTGATTTTGGAATGATTGCTTCCCAGGCACAGCCCTTAATGAAGTATGAAAGAAACCCGAGACTTATTGCTCACAGATATTAGCATCAGCCCAGATGGCTCAATTTTTTTTTTTACTATAATAGATAATTCTTGAATGATGTGCCTAAAAGAGACAAATTCTAGAACCAACGGAAGGCATTTATTATATTAACAAGTGTGTTTTCGATGCCTTCAAAACAGAGTGTAATTTAATCTCAACTTCAGAGACAGATTGGAAATGCTAAATGTCTGCATTTCAGAAGCGATTTCTGGAGGGAGGGAAGTATTCACCGTCAGCACAAGCTCTGTAACTGGGAGAAAAGATGTTTATCTTAACAATCCAGGAAGGGAGAAGTTGTGGGATAGTTTTTTTTCCTCTCTCTTTTATTTCTTCCTTTTTCATTTTAAAATATCGAACAGATTGTATACATCCCATGTCTTCCCCAGGGCAATTTCTGCTGCGCTGAACAGCACATATTTTGTCATAAAAAATAATAATTATCTGATAGTGATGGAGACCTTTTTTAGGGTTCTTTGCATGGATCTGAAAACCAGAAACTGGAAATTAAATTTATTCTCATGGGGGTGCACAATCACATTTGAGACTCGGGACAAAGGTAAATACAGTGATTGTGTCTGGTCTTGGAGGGTCACATTAGACATATGACTTGGAGAATGATAAAAAGTACCATGCATGCCAACTGGATCTTTTCTAGGAAAAGGAATAACCAGGACAGTGAAAGAATCTGGAAACCCATTATGAATGAACTTCAGTCTCACATTCTACCCTAAAACCTTAAAATTTATTGAAGGCATCGAGGATGTATATTCCAGAGAAGAGAAGGGAAAGGAGAGACATGATAGCAAGTAGCAGCATGAACCCTAGGAGCGAGGAGGTTTGAGTTTTAGCTTATACGTGCTACTTTCTAGCTATATGACCTTAGACAAGTCACTTAACCTCTCCAAGACTGTTTTCAGTAAAATGGTGATAAAAATGTCAACTGTCTGCCTCATAGTGTTGTTGTGAGAATTAAATAAGTGATATTAAATAAATCAATAAATAAGTCAATATAAGGACCTTGAGAATTGCCTAATGCTCCATGAAAATGTGATATTATTATTGTTATAGATAGCAAACAACAATATCATACCCAAATTGAAGTATTTGGAGGACTTCAGCCTCCCAGAGAGAGCTAATTTGTTTTATGTTGGTTAAGAGGGCAGAAGAAAGACCTGGTGTGTAGAAGTTACAGAGAGCAATATTTACTCCTACATAAGGAAGAAAATTTGAATAATTTGAAAATTACATAAAGGATGGTACAGTGGAGAGGAGTGCTAAACAAAGAGTCAGAGGTCCTGGGTTCTAATCCTCTGGCTCTAGAACTTACTTTGCGTGACCTTGGACTTAAGGAGAGAATAGTGGAGGACAGAAAGGAAGGGGAGGCTTCTCAAAAGCAGGGTATTGAGGTTCACGGGAGAAAGATGGTAAAGGCAAACCTTGCTGGCTTTTACATCTGTCCTGAGCATGAATCTCTTCTTTTCAGGAGATGGGTAATTGGCTGGTGTTTCAAGGATGTGGGTGGCAGTCAGAATAGCCTGCCAGTCCCTGTTAGGTTAGGCAGGGAAATCAGTCCCCAGAGTGGTCCTTCAGAGATAATGTGGATCTACACCCAGGAAGGTGCAAAGAAAGGAAAGAAATGAGACTTCACCAGGAGCACAGGATAGGTGCTTCCCCACTTGTCCAGCTCTATCCACTGTGCTCCAATCAAGCCCCTATTTCTTTGGTCCCTTTAAGATCACAGGAAGGGATCCCACTGCTCTCTAGTGAGAGGTGATGCCTGAAATAAGGAAATTTAAGAAAACAGTTTAGGGTGGCTGATGGGCATTTGTTGTTCATCTTTCCCCTCCTCCACCCCTTTTTCTTTTTGTCCAAATTGTTGATATTGGACTTGAAACAGGCTGAATCAGCACTGAATCATTTAGTAGGAAATGATGAAAACTGTCATTCCCTGCCTTCTGTGGGTTATATGCTGCAAAGGGAGTTGGAATTGATGGAAGGACCATCTGACAATGCCTCGGGCCTCAGATTGCATTGTGGGTGGGCAGGGCCCACAGTCTAATCAGCAGTCAATTCCTCTCGGTGAGTTTATGAAAGGATATTCCAGCAAGGACATATGAATCAAGCCAGAGCCTTCCAGACAGCCCTGCGATACAGTTTAGGCGTGAATATTTACAAATACATACTGCAGACCAAAACAAAAACTATATCCCCAAGCAAACTGATTCCCTGAGCAAGAGCACAAAACTTATTGTGCTAATTTTTCACCGAAACTGAGGGAGAGGGGGCAGTTACGGCCAGTCACCATCTGAGGAGAGTATCTATTGAAGGATTCTTTGACTCTGAGAGACCAGTATTTCTCCATGTTGGTCACTCTCTGAGCTTATTCCTGGTAGCTGGAAGGGACCTTAGAAATCATTTTATCATATCCTCTTCATTTTACAAATGAAAAAAAAACCCTGAAGCCCAGAGAAGAAATGCCCATGGTCATTTAGGTAGGAATTGGAAAAACTGGAATCCTAACTCAAGTCCTGTGGCTTCAAATCCAGGGTCCTCTTGGCTGTACTACATTGCTTCTCATTCTATGTCCTTCTCCCCTGGATCCTCCTTCCCATGGAACCATGAAACTAGGGTCAGGTTTATATGTTCTGGGATCCCAGTGAGGAGCAATTAATAGGACCCATTTGTAAACCCAAGACATAATAAATCTCTTCTGCTCCCTCTTTCTACCCTCCCTTTTGTTCTGGTTCTCAGGATACTCTCTAAGGACATCTATCTAGCCAGGAGATAGCCAGAGGACAAGAGAGCACACTTGGTCATTCAGATGTTTCCAACATTAAGTTGCACAACATCAGGTGTTGTACAGATCTGACATCAGGGTGTTTGACTGAATGTTTCGTTGTCCAGCTGGGTGTTGAGGTGCTGTGTCCCTGGGGAACCACAGAGTATATTTGCTGTTTTTTCATCTATCTACCTATCATTCATCCATCTGTCCATCCATCCATCTATCTATCCATCTATCTATCTATCTATCTATCTATCTATCTATCTATCTATCTATCTATCTATCATCTATCTATCTATCTATCTATCTATCTATCTATCTATCTATCGAGATGGGAAAGAATCAGAAAAGGAAAGGGATCAGCAATCCTGGGCATGGGATGATGGAGACAATATGGGCACGGCCAAAATAAGTGTATGATGGCTACCATTAAACACAAATGTGTGTGTGTGTGTGTGTGTGTGTGTAAAATAATTTTATACATACTTCTATCAGTTCTTTCTCTGGATGCAGATAGCATCTTCCTTCATAGGTCTTTTGTAGTTAATTTGGTTATTTATAGTAGTCAAAATGACTTAGTTGCTGAAAGTTGTTCTTACAACAATGTTGCTTTTATTGTACACAACATTCTTTCATCTGTTTTTTTAACTCTACTATGTTAAAAAATGCTTGTTTTATTTTATAAATTAAAGATGAAATAAATAGATGTCTCAGGTTGGGACCATCAGTGCCCCTGGATGGCTGTGAGTAGAAGTGCACTGGGAGAATACCCTCTAGGTGAGATTATTGACCCCTAGGGAGGAAGGAGAAGAGAACAAATTTCCTGACAATTTGGAAAAAAGAAACCACCAAATTCCCTCTAACTTCCTGAGCAATGAGTGAGTCCTGTTGCTTCATGGATCACATCCTAAGTTGACTCTAGACCTGCCAACCATTGGTCAGCAAACTGGGTCCGGCCCCATATGGCAGCCATATTGTTCTTAGATATGTCAGACTGAGGTCTCCAGGTTGTTGCTGGGGATTTAGTAATGCTCCTGATTTTTAGCTGAGTGGCTCCTCATCTGCCAAAGTAACTCAATTCAAGAGCAATGCATTGAGTCAGAGGACCTGAAATCTGGTATCAAATTCTACAACTTGTGATGCTTATTACTTATTTAATCTTGGGTAATTCACTTAACCACCTTGGGCTTACGTTTCCTCTTCTGCAAGATGAGACGATTGGACTATACAGCTTTCCATATCTACATCTATGATTCTGTGATCCTACTAACATGTGTTAAGCACCTACTAGTGCTGAGTGCAAGGGATATAAATGAATCTTTCAATGCTGAGCAGGCTGTACCTTGGATGTCCTCACACTATAAGGAACCATTGGAAGACTGTGGTTTTCAGGCTATAAGTAGATAGTCAATTTTCCTTTACACATCATATCAATTACTTGAAGATAACTTCTGCAGAATTGTGCTTAAGTACTGTTACCTTTTGTATTGCTACTATTTCCACTGTGAGTAAGGAAGCTGATGGGAACAGTATAGATATTTCGTCCTTAGACATTGGTGTACAGTACAATACAAATATCTAGAGCCCCGGAGAGGATTTCGAGTAAAGGAAATGCCTCTTTGACTCAAGACATAATGATATTGAAAACATTTGGCAAGATGTCATTAAGTGAAATGAAGAAAAAGAGCTTTTTGCTTGTTGTTGTTCATTGTCGAAACCAGGAGACCATTCTAAAATCCCCGGAAGGATAGGAATTTCAGAGAATACTTGGAAACTGATCCTTTATTGAGGATGGGATGATAATAAGAGCACTGGCTTAGGAATGAGTAAAACTGAGTTCATGTTCCACCTGTAATACCTATTACCTATGTGATCTCAGATGCCACAAACCTCTCTGAACCTCAGTTTCCTCGGATATAAAATGAGAGAAATGGACTAGATAATCTCTGGACCTATATTGTGAGACTGTAAAAACTGGGTAGTTACTTTGGAGCTGTTGACACATCTTAGAAAGCATATTCTAAATTCATCCAGTGTGCCATCCAATACAAAATACTCTGTGAGTTTATAATGTTTTCGTATTTTTTACTACAGGAACAATGAAAATTGAGCTTACAAATGAGGTCACACTAGAGCAAGCAAGCTAAAACAGCAAGAGATGAGAATGTTTTAATAGAAAAAGCTAAATTATAATAATTTGATAAAAGAATAAGTCCATTTGAGAATGGTTCCAGAGCTTCAAAGAGTGAGATAACTTGGAAAACACAATTTTGACTAGCTCTACAATATCTTGTATTGTGGCCATGGAAATGGGGCAAGAAATTGCTCATGTTTGTTCAGAATTGAAGATAAGAACTTATAAAAACCTGCTGATAAATGCAACAGAAGAGGTGGAGCCAAGATGACAGCATAGAAACAGGAAAATTCTATGTGCTCTCCCTACAACTACCTCAAATACTTATAAAATATGACTCTAAACAAAGTTTAGAGCTACAGAACCCACAAAGTGACAGAGAAAAACAAATCTCCCACTGAAGGCAGCCATGCAAGCCTATAGGAAGGGTCCATCACAGCATGTTGGGAGGCCAGCTCAGATCCACATGAGCTATGATTTTTGCCTCAGGGTGGCCCTGACCAGCAGCAGCAAAAGCTGACTTCAGGAGAGTGAAACACCAGCAGCTGTGGGGGACAAAAAAGGGTCAAAGCATGGACTGGGAGGAAGACAACGAAGTCAGAACTCCTGCATCAAAAGCTTCCAAGAGGGGTGGCCAGGTGGTGCAGTGAGTAGAGCACTGGCCCTGGCGTCAGGAGGACCTGAGTTCAAATCTGACCTTAGACACTTAACACTTACTAGCCGTGTGACCTTGGACAAGCCACTTAACCCCAATTGCCCCTCCAAAAAGCAAAAAAAAGCTTCCAAGAAAAATATGAACTGGTTACAGGCCATGGAGGAGCTCAAGAAGGATTTTTGAAAATCAAGTAAAAGAAGTGGAGGAAAAATTGAGAAGAGAAATGAGAATGTTGCAAGAAAATCATAAGAAGTGAGTCAACAACCTGACTGAAGGAAATAAATGCAACAATAGATATAACTTTTCCATTTGAAGAACCAAGAAATTGGGGAAAGGGGTAAAGAAATCAGGGGACCAGAAGTAATGGTAATCTTAAGCAATGACAATACCAACAGACTTCAAGCAAATGGGCAAAGAGGAAAATTGCTACAAATGTGGATTAGGTCATTACAGATAGGTCAAAAGGCAGTAACAGACTTGGTTTAGTGGCAGCTGATGCCCACAGAACCGTCATTGGGAAATGAAGATGAGGTAAGACACAGAGGTCACTCTGGACCTGAAAGACACCAAGATTGACATTATCACCACTTGTGTGTGGATTGATTCCACTTGTACTCAAAAGAACTAGTACAAAATCCACTCAGAAGACAGAATTTGGAAAGTTTTGTTGTGCTGGAGAGTGTATTGTAAATAACCATTGTGGTCTAGTCATTCTGAAAGAGATATGATAAAAGGTCTCTTATAACCCAAGAAAGAGCTGGGACTCTGAATTTTGAGTGACAAGGATTATCCACAATTGGGCTACATCAGAATGAGTTTGAAGTTTTCTCAGGAATTTGTAGTCAACAAGAGAGTGGGAAGCTAAGTTTTGGCATTTCCAGAGCCAGAGAATATTTCTACAATGTCAAAATTGGTTGAAATTGATGCCAGCCTATTTGAAGTGCTAATGATTTACTCTAAGCAACAAGTTAGGATTCTGTATCAGAACACTTTGAGCATCTGTATGACCTGTGCAGAAGCCTATAAGAAGATAGAAATGAGTGTTGGCAAAAATCACCGCAAGAGCACCAATTCCTACAACTTAGGAGTGAATCCAGAGATGTTTGACTTTGGTGACTGTCCAGAGCCTGAAGACTTGAAGGCCTAGTTGAGGGAGAGGCTAAATAGGAAAAAAAGTATTTTCATATTTCAAGAGTGGGCTATGAGCGGTGCCTTAGGAGCAATACGTCAAATTTACCTTTCTGATTCTTGTTCTAACTTTTTTTTTGCCTTTTGGAAGGGGTAAGGTAGGACAATTGGGGTTAAGTGACTTGCCAAAGGTCACACAACTAGTTTTGTGTTAAATGTCTGAGGCTGGATTTGAACTCAGGTTCTTCTGAGTGCTTTATTCACTGTGCCACCTAGCTGCCCCTACACCTTTCTGACTCTTGATCTTTCTTAGAATTTGTGGAAGATTCATCTGTGATGGAAGATCTTAGAAACCATTTAAAAGACTGATTGGTGAGAGGTATCATGAGAAAGTCCATAAGTCTACATGCATCATCTATGCTAGTGGTGAAGGAAGAAGACTGCAGATACCCAAATCCAAATGAGTACAGATTACAGGGTTTTGAGCAAGACTAATGAAGTCAACCAGTATACCATGGTTTGAATTTAAGATGCTTTGAACTGGTTGGTAGGCAGCCAGTGGCTTTTAGGACTGGATTTATATAATCTATACCGATAAATTCTGATGACAGAGAAAGACAGAGAAGCCAGCTAACATTTTCAGCATAGCTACATTTCACTAGCATGATATTTTTTAGTTTACCAATTTGTCTTTTCCCACCACCCAGTCATCTAGAGGTAAAGATGGAAGATTTGGTGTTGGAAAATTGGTGAACCCACAAACTTAAAGTTCTGTGATTGTTATTGGGCAAATAACCCTCACATGAAAGAATGACCAGTTAGAGTAGAGACTTGAGAAATTAAGACTTTCAAGCATAGAGAATGATTACCATAAACTATCATAATGTTTCTGACAGAGAAACTTAAGCTCCTGGACTTGAAAGTTGAGTCCAAAGAAAAGATTGACTCTCTGGAAAGACCCTTATTTTAAAAATCTTGAAATATGTGGTTAAGAATCTCCTGCTTTGAGGATGAGAGGTCTTAAAGCCAAGACTCTGAAGGGTCATTCTATAGAGGTATTATTATTTCCATTTTATAGTGGAAGCTAAGAGAGTTTAAGTGACTTACTCAGAGTCACATAATAGCTGAAGTGTGACTTGAATTCAAATATTCTGGATTCCCAGTTCCCTACTCTTTCTTCTGTGGAACATTTCCTCTCATAGCTATGACATGGCTCTTACTAGTAGGGAGTTTATAATCTTATTGGGGATGGTATGAACAAAGAAGAGCAAAGTAATCATAAAAGGAAAATCTGGGCAAGATATAAAAGACAAATCTGAGGAGAGGAAGATCACTCAAATCCAATAGCCTAGAAACATTTAAATTCAACATGTCTGAAACAAAATTTATTTCCCCACTAACCTTCCCCTTTCCCTATTACTGCCCAGGGTGCCACCATTTCTCCAGTCGTCCAGGTATACAACCTACGTGGTATCCTTGAATATTCCCTCTTTCCCTCCTTGTATCAAACTTCTAAATAGCTAGGTCCTGTTGTTTCTTCCTTTGCAACACCTCTCATGTATACCCCTTCTTTTCTCCGACATGGCTGACCTTTGTGCAGACCTTCAGAATATCACACTTGGATTATTGCAACAACCTTCTGGTTGGTCTCCCTGCCTTGATTCTCATCCCACTCCTCTCAGTTGTCAAAGTAATCTTCATGAGGTACAGTTCTGACCATGTTGCTCCTCTTTGTAATGAGCTCCAGTGACTCCCTGCTACCTAAAATCACTTGTTTGTTATGTAAAGCCCTTCACAGCCTGGCCCCTTTCTACTTTTCCAGTTTTCTTACTCCTTACTTTCCCTCCATATACTCTACAATGTAATGACACTGGTCTTTCTGTTTTTCAACTACAATACTCCATCTCCAAACTTTGCCTTTGAACTGGCTGTTCCCCTATTTTGGAATGTTCCTCGTTTCTGCCTCCTGGCTTCCCCCAAGAACCAGCTCAAATCCTACCTTCGGAAAGAAGCTGTCTCCAGTCCACTTCAGTATGTGCGCTTTCTCTCTCAAATTATCTCCAATTTTCCCTGCCTATATCATGTCTGTCTGTATTTGTGTATACATACTTATATACTTATATATGTATATATGTACACACATATATGTATGTGAATATATGCTTGTTCATGTCTGTATATTGAAATATACATGTGTGCATGCATGTATAGAAATACTCATGCTTGTGCATGTATATAGAACCAGATATGTGCATAAATACATATATGTGCACACATATATGTAGAAACATGACTATACATGTGTATATATGTATGCACATCCATGTATGTATATATACACTCATACATGCATTTTTCATGCTGTTCCCCAATTAGAATGTTAGAATGTGAGCTCCTTGAGCACAGATACTGTTTTTCCCTTTTTGGGGTATCTCTAGCACTTAGCACAGTGCCTGGCACACAGTAGGAAGTTAATTAATGCTTGTTGACTTGACTTTCAGTTGCAGGAGTTAGGAAACACCTTTTTGAAACTGTGGCATGGCTAAAGTTGGACTATCATGGAAAAGGGGAAGTTCAACAGACAAAGATGAAGAAAAGAGCTTCCATTTAAGACCATTATTCTAAACACCACTCAGCAAGCATTTCAGAGGCACTTCTATCTGCCAGACAAAGTACTAATGACAGGATACAAAGAAAGGCAAAAACAGGGACCCTGCCTTTAAGAAGATGACATTTTATTGGGATAGACAACGTATAAACAACAATGTACATACAAGATGCACCCAGGGAAAATGGGAGGTATAATCCAGGATGATATAAGCAAAGTCAAAGATGTAAGAGAGGACAGCATAAAGTGGAGGAAGGAAAGTCATCATGCTCTGCTCAAGTGGTGTTTATGAAAGGCATGTGATAAATTCCAGGATGGAACTGATTCTGGAGGACTGTGAGTGAGAGAATGAGTAGTTTAAACTTGATTAGAAAGACAATGAGGAACCACTGAAATATTTCAAATGGGGGGGGGAGTGACATGAATGCCATTAGGAACTGATGTAAAGGACAGATTATATAAGGAAGACACTAGATGAAACTGGCTTCTTAGGAGGCTGGTAGAGTAGTATAGGTAAGAAGAGATAAGGGTATAAGCAGGGCAGTGGCAGTGAATGTTGAGATAAGAAGACGAGTGCAGGAGATGTTGTACAGAAGGAACATTTCATCTTGGCAACTGATTGGACATTGAGTGAGTGGAGGTGGTGTGTGTTGAGAGAAGGAAGAGTCAACAGAAATGTTAAAGCTTCCAACTTGAAAGACAGGGAGGATGGGAGTGATATCTAGAAAAATGCATAGATTTAGAAGGGACTTTTTTGGGGGGGAGAGGAAAGATAACATATTTAAGTTTTTATTTGAAGTCTCAGTGGGATATCTAGATTAAACTGTTTGGTAGAAATTTGGAAATAACATATTAGAACTCTGGGGAAAGGATGTGGATTTGTTCTAGGAGAGTCCTGAGTCTATAGGATGGGGAGAGAAGGCAGTAGAGATGGAGAGATGAAAGATTCATGAGAGATAAAGAATGATTGATGGAACAAGATCATAGGAGAGAAAGGCATTAAAAGTTCATATGGAAAGGTTACCTTTGGAAAAGATGAGGACCACCTCCTTCTCTTAGCCTAGATGGAGGAAGGACATAATGGGTGAATACATAGTTGAGAAGAGAGGAATCAGAAATTAAAAGTCCCCATTGAGAGGACAGAGACCAAGATGATGAGGGTGGGAGGTGCATATGTCATATAGGCAATGACCCAGTGAATGAAAAACATGGAGAAAGGGTGTGTGTGTGTATGTGTGTGTGTGTGTGTGTGTGTGTGTGTGTGTATGTGGTCATGATAACTGCTTTCATGTATTTGAAGTGCTGTCATGGGGAGAAGGGATTAGCATTGTTCTCTGTAGTTACAGAGAACAGAATCAGAAGCAATGGATAAAAGTTGCTATGAGGAAAAATTTAAAAGCTAGAGCCAACCCAAAGTGGAATGGACTACACCAGGAAGTCTGAAAGAGTATCCTGATTCCATATTCAGACCCCAAGAGATGGAGAAGTGAGAAAAGTGGCAGACAGAATTAGAAATGGCAATGTAGACTTCATAATCTGGATAGTAAAATTCTTTATATACTTGATTGTAGTGTGTGTCTGTGTGTGTGTGTGTGTGTGGTCAAATTATTTTAAGTGATTACAAAATAATTTCCACAGGGAAACCGTATGTCCATTAATATGAAGAACTGGAAGGAGTGTAAGAGAAAGAAGTCAAGGATGAATGGGAGTTTATTAGCAGTTCATTCAAATTTGAATTTCATTTTTATTAACAAACATTTATTTTCTCTCCCTCACACTTCTCCTCCTCTCTACCCCCTCATACTTACAGTAAAAAGATAAAAAAAATCCCTTGTTACAAATAAGCACCATTAAGCAAAACAAATTCTTGGACTGATAATGTTCAAAAATTCATACCCCAGTCTGCATCTTGAATTCATTATCTCTGTTGCTGGAGATGGGTAGCAAGCTTCTTCATCATTCCTTTGGAATTATTGTTGATGATTCTGTTGATCAAAATTCTCAAGTCTTTCGAAAGTTGCCTGTCTTTGTTATGTTGTTATTGTACAAATCATTCTCTTGGTTCTGCCCACTTCACTCTGCATTAGTTTATAAAAGTCTTACCAGGTTTCTCTGAAACTCTCCTTTTCACTATTTCTTATGGCACAGTCATGTATCCCTTTACATTCATATGCCATACTTTGTGCAGTTATTCCCCAAGAGATGGGCATCCCTTTATTTTCTTCTAGTTCTTTTATGCTATAAATATTTTTGTGTTCATAGGTCCTTTTATTCTTGGCTTGCTTTCTTTGGAGTGGTAGCTCTAGGCCAAAGAATGTGTCCAGTTTAGGGACTTTGGGGAAATAGTTGCAAATTTTCTAGAATGACTGAACTATTCAGAGCTCCACTGAGATTGTAAACAGCTGAAAAATAGTTCCAAAGGAAAGAATAGGTGGTAAAGATGAGGGACTGTAAATCTGGGTGTGAATAAGGGGGAAAATGCAAAAGTAGTAGAAGGGAAGGGAGAGGGAATATATATATATATATATATATATATATATATATATTCTGTGCCAGGAATTGTGCTAAGCACTTTAAAAAAATATCAAATCATTAGATCCTGTAAATACCCTATGAAATAGGTACTATTATCCCACCTTTTAGAATTGAGGAAACTCAAACAAATAGAGATTAAGTGACTTTAAAATCAGGTAACCATTAAGTGTCAGGGCACTTGAACAGGACAGTTGAATAATTGGATGACAAGGCTATTTGAAGGTGAGGTGGGTCAGAGTAATTCCATCCTATTTAACAATATTCAGTAAGCATTATTTAACTACTAGACATATATCGTTTTATATGCTGGAAATACAAAGACCAAAACAAAACAGAATTGCCTTCAAGGACCTTCCATTTTGCTGGGAGAGAAGGTGATAGCAGGGAGGAGATAAGACATGTATCTACTCAAATATTCAGATGAATCTATGATCCGTTGACTTGGATGTTTTCTCCCATGGAATAGATGACAATCCATCCATGGCAGCACATCCTCTGTGACTTGTGCCCTCCCATAAGCTTTCCACAAGGGGTGTGTGATTAAAGAAGCTCTATAGTTTCCCAAAGACAACCTGACCCACTCTCTGTTTCCTCCTGTTTAATTGTAGGCACCATTCAGTATCCACTTTTACTGTCTCTTTCAGATATACATATAAGTTTTATGATTCTTTATACAACTACAAATTATAATCTGGACACTTGATTTTTCCAGTGTGGATGAGCAACTTCTTTTTGGTGCTTACAAATTTCTTCTAGGAGTCTCTGCAAATGTCTGGATTTCGGTCAATCCAGCATAACATCATCTATAAGCAGGAGAATCTGGAAGATCTCACAACCCATAGACAATCTTCAAACTGAATTCTGTGCTGGATCTCCTCCGTGACTTTGAACATATTTGGTGAGAATTTATCCCTCAGGTTTAGGCCTTGCCGTATGTTTAGGAACAGAGAGCTACTGAAACAAAAGTACAACTGATGATATATTTTTTAAAGAATTTTCAATAATTTTGATATATGGATGGGAGATACATTGGAAGAAGAGATCCTTTAAGTTGGCATCAAAATCAAATGCTTTTTAATGATTAACAAACAGTAACCATGGTAGTATATTGTATTCTGTATCTCTTTTAGTCAGATTGTGATGGCAAAGATATAGCTCATTGTGTAAAATCACTTATAGAAGCCTACCTATATGCTGTTAATTTCTTGGTCAGAGATGCCCTTGATGTACATGGAGATGATTCTTATAAAAATTCTGTATACATAGGAAAGTAGTTATATGTCAATAGTTGTCCATATTCTTTGTCACTTTTTACATTACTAACTAGATATGAGATTCCCCCTGTACACATATCTTTTGTACCTTCTACTTTTTTAGATACTATGTGATTTAATCACTCAATATCATCACAATTGCATCACCTAAAACAATAATTATTAACCTGATATCACCAGCCCCAGTGGACAGAGTTTAAGGAATCCATGATTTTGAAGCTTTTATTATTTTTATAACTATATTTTGATATAATTGATTTCTTTTGTAATCCTATGTGTTTAATTTCATAAATTTAAAAATATTATTCTGAGAAGGAGTCTACAGGCTTTAGCAGACTGGCAAAGGAGTCCATGACAAAAAAAAGAAGTTAATGACCCCTGACTTATAGCATTTACACATACATCTGGTTCAATTCAGCTTTGTTTCCTATCTTCATTCTCTTTAGTGTCATTTATACATCTTTTATAAGCATATCCTGAACTTTAATGTTAGAGCTCAAATGTGGTAGCTCTGTTGTCCTTGATGGTAAAAAGTTTGTTGTAAAAATCATTGCAGATCTTTTAAATTTTTCTTTGGTTTGTTGCCCTTTTCCCGTTTTTTATCCTTAAATACCAGGAAGACATTCCTTAGCTGGAAATCTTTCTATAAACTGATGTTATCCTTTATGGCATATTGCAGCAGAAGCTAGTGACTGCACATGACTCAGGAGGGGAATTGAAGGTCACTGCTTCCTGAACCCCAGCCTTCTGCTTAGAGAGGGGGAATATTTTGAAGCCCTTACAAAGTATGATCCTAGCATATATCCTTTTAGCAGAGAAGGCATATCTGTTTCTCACTTTTGCACTCTTGATGTCAGGACTTCTTTAATCCAGATCTGGAACTTTTTAATTTCCTAAATTTCCCATGTAGGTGTAATCCAACTTCTGCTTAAGCCCATGGAAGTTTTTATGAAAGATAGCCCTTTGAGCTGCATGCTGCATAAGTGGAGAGAGTAATGACTCTAGATTGGCTGAGAGAGTGCTGAGCTGTGATGCTGTGTCCTTAGGTGAATAAACAAGGGTACTTCTTCAGATGGCTGGAGGACTTTGAGACAGGTTTAGGGACTCAAGGCACAGACTGTTACAAGGCTACTAAGAGCCCTCAGAGTCACACACATGTAGAAGTAGCAGTCCATCCTAAAATGTGCCTTGAACTCTAACTCTAGGAACCATAGAGACAGCCGAGAGCAGACCACATAAGTGAACTCATTCTCTGTCCTGTCTCAGGATGAGATCTTATTGCTTTTCCAGATGAGAAGTCCATTTACTTTTATGTATTCTTTTGTGTAGTTTAATCCGTATAACTCCACTGATTTTTGTTCCTTGATTATTTTGATTAAAAATGCATTAGCTATTTGCAATGGTCTTTTGTATAACCATGTTTGGTGGGAGGGAACTAAGCTGGTGAATGTAAACTAATTATTAGTTTCTCTTTGAGAGCTATCAGGGAAAGTGCCTTTTATTTTGAACCTATTATGCCCTCGGATTATTGATACTTGAGGTATGGCACATAGATATAATTCTACCCCAATACCCCTCCAGGAAACAGGCAAGAGGCGGAACAAGTAGCCAGTCACAGCTCTCTTTCTTCTTCCCATAGAAGCAGAATCTGTGCCATACTCAAGCCAGCCATCTTTATATATTGTGATACAAACATATATATATCTTGAGTAGGTTTTCACCAGGTCTCTGCTTGCCATGTCATCTACTCCTTTACATATGGCCTTTTGGCTTTTCTATTTCTGCTGTGGTCACTGAGGAGAGGATCTGATTGGGTGGGCTGAAGATGCTCAGTTTCTCTTTGTTATTGTATTGTAGTGGTCATCACTTTGTAAGGGACTCCACCAGACAGACAAGATAATCCCACAAAGGGAAGTTTTGCTCCTTCTTCACCAGAGAGCATAGGAATAGCTGTAGGGTGGATTTAGAAAGACTCCCGAAAGTTTCCTGACTGTCCTTCCCTCCATGAAGAAGCTTCTTTCCATATGGACTTTTCTGAGATATAGATATTTCCACCTTTTCAGGAAGCATTATGGGACAAATTATAAGATCACAAAATAGATTCTTTCTCATTGCTTCTAGAACAAGACCCTCCATCTTTCAGTTCTGGGAATTTTTTTTCTGGATATCCTCTTTACTTGGAACATTCTTCCTCTTTCCCTCTGACTAATGACCTCCCTGGCTTCCTTCAAATCCTGATTAAAATTCTGCCTTCTACAGGAAGCCTTCCCCAATCCCTCTTAATTCCAGTGCTTTCCCTCTTTTAACTATTTATTATTTATCCTGTATATACCTTACTTTATATATAATTGTTTGTATGTCTCCCCCATTAGATTGTAGGCTCCTTGAGGTCAGGGAATGTCTTTTGCTTCTTTTTGTATCCCTAGCACTTAGCACAGTGCCTGATTCATAGGAAGCACTTAATAAATATTGATGGATTGACTGATCCAAGAAAAGCAATTTATTTTATTTGAAATGGTTTTCTCATCTGTACCATCAATAACTCATTTATTACATTATTTTATAATATAAAATATAAATATATAACATAATTTATATTATTATATGTAATAATAACCACATTTATGTATGCAGTAGAAGCTTTATTTATATTATATCGTTTGATTCTTATTACCACCCCTGTAAGTGCTACTGCTATTCTTACTTCACAGATGAGGAAACTGAAACTTAAAGAGGCCAAGTGACTTATACAAGGGCACCAAGCTAGTAAACTATGTGATAGGACCAATATCTCCCCTCATTCTGCATCAAGGATTAGTTTTCCCTAAAAGGTGGTAAAGTTGTTATTGGAAACTAATTGGACCCTGGCTTCTTTGAGCAGCTTACTGGTCAGTTACAGATTTTAAAAATCCCACTTACATGGAATTAGATTGATTAGCACACAGTTTACCACACTTTGCCCTGCTGAACAGATGCGCTTCCATATGAAAATGATGGGGGCAATGTTTACAGAAGCTAAATACCATTGTATCCTTGTTGCATATCCTTACTATATTTGAGCTAAGCAAATCTCCTTTTGTTAACTGTTCAACTACTTAGAAGTGTCTTGTTTTGTTTCCAAATCAAAGCTAAACCAGCAGTGTCTGACACCAGTTTTGAGCCCAGGTTTTCCTGACCACAATTCCATTGCTCTCTCTATCTTTCCATGTTATCAGAAGACCCACTCCTCTGTTCTGGTGTGCTATGATTCTCACTATTACATGGATTGTTTCTCATGCTCACTCCCTCCCTCCCTCCCAACCTGTACAGGTAGGAGAAATTATTCCAGGATAAGAGACTTTTTTCTGGATGGAAATGGGACCCAGGCAGATAGAAAGTAACACATTATCTGCTTATCACTGTTGACAGCTCTACTCCATTTTATTATTTCTTGCTATTATTGTCCTTGACTCTCAAAGGGCTGACCTGACAGCCCTTTATCCCTGGACTTGTACTCCATCATGACCTTGCCAACTGCTCTGTTTCGCTCCCAGCTTTCTCTCTCTTTTGGACTCCTTGTCTCTAAACAATGGACCCTTATCCTCTTCATCTGGTCTATCTGTTGATATTTCCCAAGGCTCGCTTATTTCTCCATTGTTATTTCCAATTTATCAGCTTCTAAAGCTTGACATTATATCTGGTTGTGATATACAGTTGTGTGGCTATTGCTTACTCTGTGCAAGTATATTACTCTGAATCGACAATTTTTTTCCCTTCTTTTCCAAGTTAAGGAACAGTGTCTGTAATATCACCAAATTTGATGTCTGCAAATCATCCCCACAACCACAGAGATAAGACAGAATTCATTACCGTTGGTGTTACCCTCACTGGGGGGAGAATTCAGGTCATATGGCTTTGCCCTTGGATAACACATCCTTTTAATTTGAAACTGATACTGGCCCCTCAACTATCATGTTTGAACTTGTGACTTGCTCCTGCCACTGGTTCCTCTTTCCCTCTTCAGAAATCATCTGCATTGATGTTTGTGCATATTGGTTAGGGGAAAGTGGGGGGAGGATTTTAGATATTTTTTCAAGGTCATGTATTAGTTCTGAAGATAGAATACCAGATAATGTCCCAGGGAGTGAAGAGCATCAAGTTCAATGTTCCACTCCCAAGGCCAACGATTTGCTTAAGTAAGGATTTCTGCCTTGATTACAGTGCTTATTAAATGAAAATGTGCCTGCATTTCTCAGGTTTGTTTTGAATTTCTCAATTTCGCATTATACTCCAGGGAACCAGGCTCAGCAGATTTGCTTCCCTGGACGAGCAGGTCTGATCAAGGCAGAACCCTTACTTAAACAAACAAGTCACCCCAGGTCTAGAAGGAAATTCGGTGGAGGTGTTTGCTAATTCAGTTTCCTCACTGAGGACACCAGCTGGTTGTTAGCTGCAACAGATTAATCTATTAGGCATCTGGAGGTTTTCTCAATTTGCTTCAGTCTCAGGTAAATCATATCTATCTATCTATCTTGGTTTGCAAAATCCCAAAGGACAGGTATTCTGTGTACCCTGGACAAGTCACCTGCATCCCTAGACCTCGGTTTACTCATTTGTAAGAAATGTGAGATATACAAATTTAGAGACCTCCACTCCAAAGGTACATACAGACTCTTTGTGCCGGACCTGTGGTAGAGCCTTCCTAACTCATACTGTTCTGATCAATCACAGTTGGACATACTATACCTTGACCCCAACATAGTGATGTCATTTTGGTCCTCTTTGAGAATGAAGGGCAACAATCAACCAACTCATCTGTAAAATAAAGGAGTTGGATAAAGTCATAGGATGATCTTGAAGCTCTCTCTCAGATCAAAATCTATGACTCTATACACCTATTGTACATAGGTGAGTATAGGATAATGGCAGAAGCTTCCAATCCAATCCAATCCAATCCAATCCAATCCAATCCAATCCAATCTAAATCTAGTCCAGTTCAGTTCAGTCCAAGTTAATGAACAGAAACTTATCTGCCCTCTATTATCAATCATTGTGATACATTCTAAGGATGCAAAGATAAAGGCAAAACAGTCCCTACCCTCAAGGAACTTATATTACACAAAACTTACAAGATAAGTAAATACAAAGAATACCCACACAAAATATATGTACAGTTATACACACATACATATACATGTATACATATATACATATATACATGTATCTATGTATGTCTATATATGTGTGTACATGTGTATGTGTGTGTATATGGTGTGAATTTTGTCCATGGAGGTTATATGTATGTCCACTTACTTTGTCTACATGTAATTAGCAGGTAAGAAAGGATAGCTCTAGAATTTTGCCCATCCCTCTACAAAAGAGACTTTGATACCTGTCTGATATCTCTGGAGCAAGAGATTCAGGCCACTAGCCTGCCAACTCTTCTATCTTCAGAAAGGACATACCAGATTAGAATTATATCTACCTGTTATTCCCTCCTCCCTTTCCAATATTGTTAGTCTAGGGGAAATGATTTTTAGGTGCAAGCTGATTCTCTGGTCTGGAGGTGGGGAGCCTGTGGTCTCGAGGCCACAGGTGACTCTCTAGGTACTCAAGTAGAGCCTCAAGTAGAGCCTCCTTCTCCTCCTCCTCTTCCTCCTCCTCTTTTCCTACTGTTCCTCCTTCTCCTCCTGTTCCTCCTCCTCCTCCTCCTTTTCCTCCTTCTCGTCTTCCTTCTTTTCCTCCTCTGTTTCCTCCTCCTCCCTTTTCCTCTCCCTCTCGCTCTCCCTCTGCCTCTCCCTCTCCCTCTCCTCCTTCTCTGCCTCCTCCCCCTTCCTCTTCTTTCAGGATAGAAATAATTATTAGTTTCTCCTCATTGAGCAAAATCTGAATCCAAACTTCACAGAACAAATTCCCTTAATAAAAGGATTTGTTCTCTAAAACTTGGACTTGGTTCTAAAGGCTGCACCCAAGGACCCTAGAGGGCCACATGTGGCCTTGAGGTTGCAGGTGCCCCACCCATGCTCTAGTTCCTAACCCTTAACAAGGTATAGTTTATAACCAGAGGCTTGGTTCCTTCTCACCAAATGCTTGTTATACTATCACAAATTGTGAATAGTTCACAGAGCCATTTTTCAATTTAGATGATAAACAGAAATCAGAGAAGTTATATTGATTAAAATTTACCAGAAAATACACAGAATGAATGAGCTCTCCCATTGAAAACAAGATATCACAGTTCAACTGAAAAAGAATCCCCAGTCTCTTCTCTGGGAAAAATCCTTGAAGTTTCTAGCAATTTGGAAATTAGGGATGTGTTGATGTGTTGGCTTCTCTACGTGTCTTCCATTTCCAATTTTTTTTCTCTTTCTCTCCAGATTTCTACCCAAAGAGGGTCTGGAACCATGTGTATGTCCTTTCTTGAAGCAGAGAAAGCTAGAATAAAGATTTTTTGAAGCATCTAGGAGGTGAAGGGTGGATAGAGTACTGGGCATGGAGTAAGGAAGACCTGAATTCAAATCTGGCTTCAGACTAGCTAGATGACCCTGGACTAGTCACTTAAACCTGTTTTCCTTGGTTTCCTCATCTGTAAAATGAACTGGAGAAGGAAATGGCAAACTGATCCAGTATCGTTGCCAGGAAAATCCCAAATGCGGTCATGGAGAGTTGGACATGACTATTCAACTAAACAGCAACAACACTTCCTAGCTGTGAGACCTTGGGCTAGTCATTTAACTTCTTTTTGTTTTAGTTTCCTTAACTATAGAATGGGGATAATAATAGCACCGATTTTCAAGAGTTGTTGTAAAGATCAAATGAGACAAAATTTGTACAGCACTTAGTACACTGCCTGGAGCAGAGTAGGTGCTATAGGAATAAATGGTCATTCCCTTCCTTTGCTTCTTCTCCCCAGACTTTCTAGTCAACTCTGCTCCTCATGCAGGCACCAAGGATTTAGCCATCATTGTCTCCACCAATGAATGAAATCCCATGTAAATGACTCATGCTTGAACCCTTGATCAAACAAAATGATTTCAGGAGGGAAAATGTCAGCAACTGCACTAGTACCAGTGCAGGAGATAGCTCCTTTGCCGAGTCTTAAAGGACATGTAGATGAAGAGAGTCTCAGAATTGTAAGGGACACAAGAAACAATCACATCAAAGACCCTGCCTGATGCATGAAGCTCTCTCATACCATCCCTGACAAATGGTCATTTGAGGTCTAAACACCTCCATCAAAGAGGACCTTAGTAGTCCAAAATATTGTTTTCTCCTCCTCTTTCTCCTCTTCCTCTTCTTTTCCTCCTCCTCTTCTTCCTCCTCCTCTTTCTCCTTTTCCTCCTCTTTCTCTTCCTCCTCCTTTTTCCTCTCCCTCTCCCTCTCTTCCTCCTCTGCCTCCTCCTCCTTCCTCTTCTTCCTGGATAGAAATAATTATTAGTTTCTCCTCATTGAGCAAAATCTGCCTCTAAATAATATTTCATCATCCTACCGCATTTGATTTTGGAGTTCAGAATAGATTCGTGAATTCAAAGTTAAAAGAGACCTTAGAAGTCACTGAGCTCAGGGCACTCATTTTACAGATAAGAAAACCAAAGCCCAGAGAGATTGTGATTTGTTGGTGATGACAGTTACAGATGTGGGATTTGAAGGGAACTCCTCCAACTACAAATCCCACTGTACCATATTGCTTGTTCAATCATGAGAGATTCAAGGCAGGATGGATCCTGCCATCTATTGGTTGGGTTCGTTGATATTAGACTCAAATCTGATAGACACACACAGACATATGTATGCATGTATATACGTATATGTTTGTATACATGTATATGTATATATGCATATGTGCATAGGTATATGCATATATACATAGATGTGTGTGTATATACACATAATGTTATATATAATACATACACATGTAGAGAAACAATATAGGGTGTGTTTCACAGCATCAGATATCATGAGGCTCAAGAACAGTGGGCAGGCTAGTGGGGGTGGGAGGCGGAAAGAGTATGACTATCAAAGATGTGTGGATAGGTATGTGATATTAACAGCGCTGGAGTGGGGGAAGAGGGAGGTTCCTGGGTGTGGGAGGAGGTCTCGGAGCATGTGAGCTTTTTAAAAAAATGACTGGATAAAGATGTTTTTGGGAGATCAAGTGGAATCATTCCAAATAGAGTGGAAAAGAACTGAGATAGGGAAATAACAGCCTTGGTGAATTGTGAAGCCAGATTTTTTTCTCAGTCATTACCCTTCCTTCTCCCACCCCCTGATTCATATCCCAAGCATTAAGAGCAGGTATGCAGAACACTGTGTCACCAAGGGGGTAGGCTGTGGAGGAAGGATGCTACCTTAGCCTTTTATCTATTCCTAGCACTTAAAAATCCCTAAATGAACTATTTGTTCACTCCCTCAAGGGCAGACTTGGAGAAAACCCAGTGAAATTGCAACAGTGAAGGGAATTAAGATAAGATCTGAGGAAGAATATTCTAAATGGTGATGATGTTAGATACCAAAACAGGCAAAAGTTGCAGGTCATGAAACTTCAGTCCCTCTGATGTCAGTCTGTAACTGTGGCCTCATAGCAAGCAGGGATTGTTTCATTCTTTGTACTTACATCTCCAGGGCCTGGCACTGTGTGTGATACATACCAGTTGCCTAATAAATACTTGTGGATTGATATGAGAATAAGAGAGATAATCCTCTGATTTAGAGACAGATGTATTTGAAGGCAAGGGATTACACTGAATGTCATTTTGAGATTCCTTTCAGGTCTAGGGTTCCATGCTTTTGTGGTTCCATTGTAGGCTCCCCTATATGGCCTGCTTTGGTCAAACTGGTTTTCCCGTTGCCCTGTAAATACTTTGTTTTTTATTTCCCTATCTTTATTCACACTATCCCCTCTCTTAAAAATGCCCATCACCCTTCCCATTAAATTTCAACATGTTCCAGAGCCAAGCTCAAATTGCATACATCTTCTATTAAACATTCTTTTTCTTTCCTCTGAATTCCTCAAAGCACTTATTCGCTTTACCAACTAGATGACCTCTGACTTCTCTTCCAGCTTCTGATCTATGCTCCTATGATCTCTTATTTGGCATATAACCTCCTTAATTATCTTTTCATATATACATTATTTTATCTTCTATACAAGGCCATGACTTCAGAAGAACCAGATTTTAGAGTTAGTAGAATTCTGAGTTTTAGCATCCCCATCTAGTTCTAAAATATTACTTGTCTATAAATTTTCTTCCAAGCCCTATGATCCTGTCACCCAAGTGGAAAATGAAGTACAGAGAGACAAAACGACTTACCCAAGGCCACACAGCTAAAAAAATGGCAGAATTAGGATTCTGACCCAGGTCTTTGGTTTGGCCTTCAGAATAGGTTTCCCTGGGAAGTTATATGATTGTTATTGGGCAAATAACCCTCACATGAAAGAATGACCAGTTAGAGTACAGATTTGAGAAATTAAAACTTCGAAGCATAGAGAATGATTACCATAAACAATCATAACGTCTCTGACAGATGTGAAGTGGTTAGTTATATCTTCCTGAGGGTCTTCCAGAAAAGTCTGGATGGTTACTTTTTTGATATGATGTACAAGGGATTCCTCTTCAGGTATAGGTGGGACCAAGCAGCTTTCTGAGGGCCCTTCCAACTCTGATGTTCTGCGGTAAAGGTGGGATTGACCCTCTCTCCCCACTCCCCCTTTAGCTATGGTACCTTAACCAGGTAAAAAACACTTTCTGAGTGAATAAAACAGTCAGAACTGAGCCTGAACAAGGCCTGCACTTCTCCTTGAATCAATCAAAGCTATTGTGTGAGAGACAGGGTCATAGCCTAAGCAATTTGTCTAAAAGGAAGAAGCTATCTCAGAAGTGAAAGAAAAGATCCTTAGAGTCTAGATTCACAAGATTGGGAATAAGCATGATATTTCTGACACACCTTTGAGGAGCAAGGGGAGAAATAAGCTACAGTAGGAAAGAAAAATTATAGAAGATAGTCATTGACTCCATAAGCATTTTGGATCAGGTGACCCAGGCTGAACAAAATTGCAAGAAAAAATCAAGTCCTTACCAGCTTTGTTTCTGAAACCTGTCTATTCACAGATACCATAATATAATCTGCTGTTTTGTTACCCAAATGTTTCCAGTAAACTCAATTTGCCTCAACCACAAAAAAGTCAGGGGTTAATTAGCAAGACAGGCAGCACAGACAGAAGGCCCAACCTCTTCCAGGGTGTTAGGAACTTTCCTAAGGGGGGGCGGGGCTCAGCCATTGTTATTGAGTTCAACATTTTTCATTTAAAATAAACTCCCCAAAGAAAGAAGGGAATGAAATGGACATCAGGGGTCATTATATTGGACCCTAAGCTTCACTGGAGTTAAACAGTGAATTGTGTAACTCCAAATCCAGTGCCTTTTCCGTTAGATCAAAGCCATTCCTTCTCTTTAAGGGAAAGTTTGGAAGAGACTTCTTTGCAGTCCCGACAGGCCTAGCTCAGTGTCTGGTACATAAATATTTTCTGACTGGTTCCTTGATGGATTTGAGCTGGATGACCTTTTCCTTTCACGGAACACATTTTCTGATTTGCTGCATCAGAGAGAGTAGGGACAGGCTAGGTAAGTGTATCACTGTTAGAGACAGAGGAAGAGGGGGGTAAAGAATAAGGGAAAAGGCACCCTAGGTCCCTGGTGCAGTGGAAAAAGGATCAGATTTGCAGCCAGAGCCCCTGGTTTGAATCCTGACTTTGCCACTTAACTATCAGTGTGGTCTTGGAGGGATTCTGATCTCTGGATCTCAGTTCTCTCTCTGTCTCAAAAGAAAAAAAAAGACTTAAGATTAGCTAAGAGCTTTCCAGCAAATCCTATGGGAAGCTTTCCTGAACTGCGCACCTCCAACCTCCCTCCACTCTCTTCAGAGTCTCTCTCTGCAATGGCCCTTGCCCCGGGCCGCGACCTGTCACCCCAGCTGCAGGGGAGCTGACGGCCCTGGGCTTCCTGCCACAACTACCTGTTAGCAGAGGCAGATCCCCGGCACCAGGCTGAGCTTTGTGTTGCTTTGTGTGTATTTCACGCAGTGACAAATTTAGAGACCAGGTGTAGGACGCCGAGGCAGATGGAGGTGCGGGAGGGAGGCAGGGAGCGAGAGCCCATTTCTGCGCAGCCCTGGCGCCTCTGCCCCTCACCAAACCGCTCCCTCTTTACAAGCGCACACAGATGAATCCCCAGCAGAACTCAGAGCCTGGCGCGGCCGCCGCAGCAGTGGCAGCAGCAGCGGGGAGGGGGGAGTGATCTGGCTCGCGGAAGGCTTACAGAATGAGCTAATTGGTCTCAAATCTAAATCACAAAAGAGCTGTAATTACATGACTTAGAAAGAAGGGACCCGGCTGCCCCGGCTTTGGCACCCAGGGGGCGGGCGGGGCGTGTGTGGCTGCAGGGGGCGGGGGAAAGTCCGTTTTTTAAGTGAATTTATACTATTGTAACACCTGTCGCGGGTGAGTAATAAAAACGGCGATGCTAAGTTAAGCCTTGTGTTATCCTGTTTGCTCAGATGCTGCTTACACCAGCTGTAGCCCGCAGAAAGCACTTTTCAATTTATTTTTATGACTCCTCTCTAAAAGCATTCCATTAAAGGAATATTACCCGGTATGAAGTTGGAAAGTACCAATCGCACTTTATTTGCTTGTGCTGGGAAGGGATAAACAGCTCTGTGTTGCGACGGTCATTCTACCCACCCAGACTGGCTCAGACCGCCGGAGGGCAGGGGCAGGTTCTGGAGGCGCACCCCGAGATCGCAGGGTCTTTTTCCATTTACTGGAGCCACGTCTGGGCCACATTTCAATTCCTGCAGATTTGGCGGTGGAAGGTCCCCCTACTAGGTCAGTTAACTTTCTCCATCCCACTGGTAAGAAGTAGCTTGCGTAGTCTGTCCTAATACTGAGCAGCAATGAGCTGAGCTAGGCAGAAGCAGCTGTCTGCTGAAACTCAGTTAATTCTGTCTCCCAGATCCTCCCCAAGTCGTTTATTTGGCCCTCTTGTTGCCTGTGCAGCTCAAATGAGGGCTGCATTTGCAGCTGTGAGGGGTTCCTGCGATCACACCCTAAATTAGACGGATCTGGTTATAGAATCACAGAATCAATCTTAAAACGTCAGAGCTGCAAGGGATTCAACTCAGCAAGCCTTAATTAAGTGTAAAGTACTGTGCTACCTGTCGGAGATAATAAAATTGGGCATGTGATTGTGTTGTGGTTTGTCCTTCCTTCTCGCAGAGGGCCCTTACATCACGGAGATGAGGACACGACTTGCAGTTGATTTTAATTTGAGGGAGGGAGGACTGTGGGAAGTCGCCAGCCCCCCTTTCTCCTCCAGAGCCCTCTGAGTCCAGTAGCCACATATTTACCAGGAGGACTAGAGATGACCCAGGATGCAGTGGGAGACCTTGGCCCTTTTAAGCTAAAGTCTTTTCCAATTGTGGCAAAAGGGGAAGCAGAGTATACCTATTTTCGAAGAAGGTAACTTTGGGGGGAATAATCCTGGTGCATTTGGAAAAGCTCTGGAGTTGGAAGTCCTAAAACCTGAGTTCAGATCCTTCTATTGTTACTGTGTCACCCTGGGCAAATCACTTCATTTTTCTTGGTTTCATGTATTTTTTATCTATATAGTAAGGGGGTTGTAGTAAATAACCCGTGAAAACCTTTCTAGTTCCAACCTGGAAACCAAGTGCCAGGTTTAGGCAGTGACAAAGTCAAGATAAGAATCTAGAACTCCCCTTTTCTTCCAAATCCCATTGCATTTCTTGTTATTCAGTTATTTCAGTCCTGTCTGACTCTTCATAACCCTGTTGTTGTTTTTTTGGGGGGGGCGGTGGGTGGAAGGGGGAAAGCAAGGCAATTGGGGTTATATTACTTGCCCAAGGTCACACAGCCGGTAAGTGTGTCAAGTGTCTGAGGCAGGATTTGAACTCGGGTCCTCCTGACTCCAGGGCCAGTGTTCTATTCACAGTGCCACCTACCCACCCCTGGGGTTTTCTTAACAAAGATGCTGGAGTGGTTTGCCATTTCCTTCTCTGGATCATTTTAAAGAGCAGGAAACTGAGAAATGTCTGGATGTAATCAAATTATTAACCCACACTCTCAGAAAAAGAAAGGTCCAGGGGGAAAGACTTTTAAAGTTGGTGTTTAGGAGGGAAGGGACTTAAATGGTGTCCACTATGTGCCAGGCACTGTGCTAAGTATGTTACAAATATCTCCTTTAATCTTCACAACAGTCCTTAAAGGTAGGCATTATCATTATCCCCACTTTACAAAGCAGGAGACTGAGGGTAAGTGATTTACTCAGGATCACACAGTTAGTAGTAAGACCAGATTTGAATTGGGTTCTGGCCTGAAAATCTGGCCCTGAATTCTATCCACTTCACCATTAACTGCTTCAATTTTGCCTGTAAAAGCTCCTGGTTAATATAGCACCCATCTCCCAGATTTGTTATGAGGAAAAGAGACAATATTTAAAAAGCACTTTATAAATATTATTCATGTTATTATCATTATCAGGATTGTATACATGATAGTGTTGTTTGGAAATGTTCAGCAAATACTGTGATGACCTGGTTCTGGGCAAGAGAAACAGAAAGTTCACCTACTAAAGTTTAGGGTACCAGGGGGGCAGAATCAGAGTTCCATTGAGAAGAAGAGGAGGAGGATAACTAGATTACAGTTGCCATGGTACATTTGCTCAACACTATCCCTTATGCCATGTCTTGGTCTCAGGTCATGATTGAAGTCATGTAGCCTTACTGGGCCTGTTTCTTGTTCTATAGAGTTAGAGGGTTGGACTAGATGACCTCTGAGGTCCCTTCCAACACTTCCTGTGATCTTATGAATAAAGTGTATCCTTTGGCTGACAGTAACAACAAGCACTTCAATGGGGCTCATGAGCTAAAGCTTTTGAGTGGATGAAGATCCATTAAGTATTGAACCTTCAACGTAGGATGACTTAGACCTATTTGTAAGTAGGGGAAGGAGGAACCCAGATGCTATGCAAGAATATCAGTATTGATGTGATTCAGATTTTCTAAAGTAATGGCCATTTGACTACTGTCTCATTGAGAATATCTGTTATTGGATTAATGTTTATATGTAGTTTAAAATGAATTCTTTTTAAAATATAATTTTTAGTTTTGGTTATGTTGTATTTGGCAAACACCAGTTAATCCAAACTTTTCATACATAAGGAACAGAGATGATTACATATGATACTATAAATCTCTATTTCAAATAGCTTGCTTTTTAAGAAAGAATATAAAAATTCAATTTGTTGGTTTTAGAAAGTCTACATTGTCTCCCTCTGAACTGCCATCCATTCTCATCTGTATCTTTTTTTTAATGCTTCAATGATGCTTTTTTCTTTTTTTGACATCACTGTCATTTACCTTCCCCTCCTCCTGAAATCCCAACCCCATCATAAAAAAGTAATAAATCCCCCAAACAAAACAAAAACAACTCACTTGTGACAAACAAGTGTAGTCAAGAAAAATGACTCCATACTTAAGCCATGTCCAAAGATAGATAACTCATTCTACATCTTGTGTCATTACTTCTCTTTTAGGGGATTATGTATGTTATTTGGGATCTCTCATTTTGCCCTACATCAGTTCATACAAGTCTTCCTATGTTTCTTTGAATCTGACTCTTTGTCATTTCCAAAGTGATTTATAATATAATATTCATATGTCATAATCTGTTCAGTCATTCCGCAGTTGATTGGCACCTCCTTACCTTTCTGTTCTTTGCTTTAACAAAAGCAATACTATAAATATCTGCACACATGAGGCTTTTCCCTTTGTCTTTGATCTCCTTGGTGTAAAAGGCAACTCTTCTTATTTCTGAGTCAAAGGGTATGTGGAAAAACTCTGATTCTCAACTCTTTCTACTTCCTTATCTGTGACTCTAGCACCATCAAAGAATTAGAAAGGGGCTGTTAGGACTGTGGCCTACTTTATATTTTTTGTTTGTTTTCTGGGTTGCTATGACCCCCAAGACCAGGTTTATATGAACCTTTTCATATTTAGATAGGCTAGGCTTTGTAGAGCAGACTCAGTTTATCATTGGAACCATGCAACTACATTATAGATTAAAAAAGCTTTGATGGATTGATTCGAGAACTAGCCTAATCACATATAAAATTGTTTGTTGGGAAATTAATCTCAAGTTTCAAGTTGATGTGAGGTGTATGTGCCTGTTTAAGTTACACATACACACATTTTTGTCCACATGGGGTGCCTTATAAATACATATGGATGTATATACATGTGTGTATATACACATATATGTGTATGTATAAACAGTTCAAGGTGGAAGCATTGCTACATCTGTAATTTTGTCCAGTCCCTCCAAAAGAGTCTGTAATTTTTGCCTTGCTAGGAGAAGGGGCCACAAAACTGGTTACTTTGCACTCCTTTGAGAGAGAGAGGTACCAAACTAGAGTTATATCTATCTACTCCTTAAAATTGCTGGTTTAAGGACAGAATTTTGATTCAGACAAACTAAACACCCTCCAAAGCTGTTTTCCTGGCCACTATCCCTTAAAAGGGGAGAGGGTGATCGTTACTATAAGATCATACCCAGTCATGTGCTCCTTTCACACCAAACACTTATTATAGAATAGACCCTTAAAAATAGTGAATAGTGAGTAAACCCGTGTATCCAAACAGCAAACAGAAATCATAACAGTTCTATAAATTAGAATATACCACAAAACACCTAAATATGAATGAACTCTTTAGATGGGAATAACATGAGATGTTGACTCAACCAAGAGAAAGGCCTCATTTTCAACCAAGGGGAAATTCCTCTAAGTCTAGAGCAGCTGATCTCTGAGGTCCTGCCCATCTCTGATAGTATGAACATTGGAAACAGTTCATTTGTAGTAATATATATATATATATATATATATATATATATATATATCTGTGCCTTTGCTCTGTTCCCCATGCCTGGAAAGAATTTCTTTCTCACTTCTGCTTCCTTTAATATCCAGGATCCTTTAAGACTTAAAGTGCCACTTTTCCTGATCCCCTAAATCAGTGGTTCTCAACCTGTGCGTCACGACCCTTTTGGGGGTCGAACAGGGTCACCTAAGACCATCAGAAAACACATATTTTTGATGGTCCTAGGAACCAAGACATTGCTCCTCTATCAGTCTCCAGGCAGGTCTGCCCATATGCAGATACGTCCACATACCAGTATTAAAGGGTTGCAGCACTAGGAAGGTTGAGAACCACTTCCCTCGATACTACTTCTGTCCCCTTAAAGTATGTTATATCTAAATAATAATAATAATAATAATAATAATAATAATAATAATAATAAATAATAATAACAGTTATCAGCATTTATATAACACTTTAAAGTTCACAAAGTATTTTACAAATATTGTATTTTATCCTCATAACTACTCTGGAAGCTCAGTGCTATTATTATCCCCATTTTATAATTGAAGAAACTGGAAAAGACAGAGGTTAAGTGACCTACCCAAGAGAACAAAGGTAATCAGTGTCTTAGCCTGGATTTGAATTTAGTTCTTCCTGACTCCAGAAAACTGGGGTCTATCCTCTATCCACTTCACTAGTCTTTGGGAGAGTTGTTGGAAAAGATACATGCATGAGTTGGGAATCAAACTGGGCCTCCCACATATCAGGGAAGAATTCTCCATTCAAGGCACCTTTAAATCTATTTTTTGTCTCCTCCAAATAAATTATCTCCTAGAGAGTAACAGCTATGATTCTTTTGTCTTTGTTTTCCTAGAACCCAGCACAATGCCTGGCACATAGTAGAAGCTTAAATAAATGCTTGTTGATTGATTGCCTTGTAAATTGGAGACTGCCTACAAATGAATATTCCTATTACTATCCATTATGTTTTTATAACCTAGATAAATCTGCTGTTAACTCAAGATGACAGCAGGCATTCTATTGACCAGGTACACTACAATGATCTGTTGCTAGGCTATAAATATTCTGGTGTTGTGGATTATTATGAGAATAATAGAATCTTAGAGCAGTAAGAGACCTTAGAGATTATCTAGTTTAACCTCCTACCAGTGCAGGAATCCCCTCTATTCCATCTCTGACAGATGGTTATCCAACCTCAGCTTGAACACATTTAGAAACGGAGAATGCACTGCTCAGCGAGCCAGCTAACTCCACCGTTGAAGACTCTGAGAGGAAAAACAGACTTCCATGGTCTCCAATATGTCATCTCCTTAGCTCCATCAGTTTGGAAACACCTTCTACCCATGTACAGCATGACACGTCTATAGCTGGTAGATGGTCTTTGAGATTTGTGAGCCCACTTTAGCACCCCCAGCATAATGCCTGTCTACTGGAAGATCTTTGATGATGGAAAACTTATTCCATTCAGAGGCAGCTCTGTCTACTTTGGGACAGCTCTCATTGCTGAAAAAGATTATTTTCTATATATTAAGTGGGAATCTACACCTCCCACTTGATCCCCTTGTTCTTAACTCTGCCCTCTAGGACTCAGAAGAACTCATCTGGTTCCTCTTCCGTGTGACTATCCCACAACTATTTGGGGATATCAGCCATGTCTCTCTTAGGTTTTGTTTTCCTCAGTTCTCATATGGCATGTTCTCTAGCCCCCCCCCCCATTTCCATGGTCACTGTCCTTTGGATGTACTCCAGTGTTCTCAGTCAGTAAATAAATATTTATTACCATGTGCCCAGCCCTATGCTAAGCCCTAGGGATACAAATATGAAAGACTGTGCCTGGCCTTAAGCAGCTTACATATGATGGGGGAAGACAACATGAAAAAGGAAGCTTGTCAGTGTCTTTTGCAAATTATGGTGCCCAGAGCTGAACATGGTATTCTAGATGTGACCTAATCAGAGCAGAATAGAGCAGGACCAGCTCCTCCTTCCTCTGGACACTGGGCTTCTTTTAGCAAAGTGGGTGATTGTATTAACATTTTTTCTTATTGCTTCTCTGCCATTCTCTTTATTCATATTGAGCTTTTACTTAAGATTTTTACATTTATTCCTATCTGATTTTATCTTATTAGATTTGGTCCAGTATTCTAGTCTAGGAAGATACTTTTGGATCATTAATCTAATGAATTGGCCACTCTGGATAAGGTTTGACCCAGGTAAAATGCTGCTGGACTATTGACTTCCTTGATTGGGATGTTTATTAATGCAGCCCTGAAATTACATTAGCTCTTTTGGCGGTCATATCACAATGTTGTCTTATATTGATCTACAACCACTTAAACATTTTAAAAAATTGCTATTAAGCCAACTATCTCAAACTTACATCTGCATTTTTGAACCTAAAGGACTTTACCTCAGGAAGAGCAACTCCATTTGAATCCTAGCTCAGATATGGGCAAATTCACTTCCCTCCCTCCTTTGGAACTCAGTTTCTTCATCTGTGAAATAAGGGAGTTGGGCTTGGTGATCTCTAAGGTCCTTTCTAGTACAAAATTTTATTTTACTCAATAGGAGAGACTTATTACTATCTTCGAAAATTTGGGATGATTGATTCTGTGTAATTCCAGAGAGCAAAACTAATAACAATACTAGCTGATATTTAACAAGTGATTTAAGAACCGCAGAGATCTCATTTGACCTCCTCAAAACCTTGTGAAGTAGATGCTAGAGGTAATACCTCCATTTGATAGATGTGAAAATCCAAACTGAGAAAAATTAGTTGACTAGTCTAAGGTCATAAAACCGGTAAGTATGGGAGGAAGGATGCCCCACATCCAGGTCTTGCTAATTTTAGCTCTAGCATGCCAGTAATTCATTATGCCAGGCTGACCCTTGACTAGAACCGATAGGGAAAATTTACAGAGAGGCAGATTTTGGCTCAATAAAAGGAAGTACTAACAATAATTTTCATATTTAGAGGCACACAAAAATGAAATAAACTTGTTTATGAGGCAGTATGCTTCTTGTTGCTGGAGATATTCAAACAGAGACTAAATAGCCAGCTGTTAGAGATATTGTACTGGGGATTCCTATTCTGGGTTTGAGGATGGAGTAGTTTGTGTCTTTGTTGTGTCATAGATGGCTCCTTGGGCCAATGGGTAAAGCCTAGGGATTTCCCTCTCAGAGTAATGTTTTTAATGCATAAAATAATAAAATACACAGGGTCACAAAGGAAGCCAATTGTATTTATACATACACACACATACACATATAGATAGATTTAGCTATCTGTAGCTCCTCTCTCTCTCTCTGTCTCTCTGTCTCTGTCTCTGTCTCTGTCTCTCTCTGTCTCTGTCTCTGTCTCTCTCTCTCTCTCTCTCTCTTTCTCTTTCTCTTTCTATTTCAACAGTTTCATGTATCCCATGTTAAGAATCCCTGCTTCAAGATCTTGTCTTGCTACAAGATTCCGTGACTTGATAGTTCATGTTAAATTTTCTTTTGTTAGTTTCAGCCAGATTTTCCGAGATTGCCAATATGTTTTTATTCTTCATTCTGACACACAATCCCTCCTAACATCATGGTATTATCAAATTGGATAAGCATATTTTTTCTTTCTTTGCCCAAGTTCTTGATGAAAATGGTGGGCAGGTTGCAGCCAAGAACAGATAGGCCTGTAGCATGACATTAGCTATCCCTTCCCCCTTTTCAGGTTGATATATTGATCCATTAATTGGTACTCTTTGGGTATGGTCAATAAGTAAACTAGGAATCCACTTAGCATCCAGTCCACATGTCCTCAGAGCTATTGTGGAAAAACTTTGTTGAAAGGTCCTCAAAATAAAAATGCATGACATTGATGGTATTCTTCTAATCTACCAGTCTAGTAATGCCAAGAGGAAATGAAATGAGGTTACTGTATGAGATGAGGCTATAAACTAATGTGACTGATTCTTAAGAAACCAATCTAAACTTATTCATTCAAATGAATGTTGTCCCAGTCAGTTAGCCAGCAAGAATTTTTTAAGCACTTGTTATGTTCCAGGCACTGTGCTAGGAGCTAGGGAATAAAAAAAGAGGCAAATCTGGTTCCTCTTATTTCCAGAGTTCTTCACTTTCTAATGGGGGAGACAAACATGAAAATAGCTGGGCACAAATACAAGATACGTACAAGAGTAGATGGAAAGTAATGTTGGAGTGAATGATACTAACCCATAGGGGAAGAGGAATGGAAAAGGCTTCCTGCTGATGATAAGATTGTAGCTGAGTCTTCAAAGGATGCCCTCTGAGAGGCTATAAACATTTATTTCAGTGATCTTGCCATTTATCAGAAGATTTTTGGAATTTTCCTTTAGGAATTGTCTTCAAAGTTGACTCTGCCTTTCTAGTCAAGCATCCCTTGGGAGCTTTTAAACAAATGTCTAGTGGGTTGCTATGGAAGAAAGAACCCCATAGGAGTGTATAAGGCATAAACAAGGTATGCCAGCATACCTGGTCCCCACTCTCTGTAGATTTATGGTTAACCCCATTCACTAAACCAATACTTTTGCCTGCTAGAGAGGGAGAAAGGTATTTGATTAGGACCACCAAGCACACAATCTTTCCAGAACTCTTTGGCTCAATAAAAACATGCAAATCTGTCAAGAATTACTCCTATAAACAAAGAATGCAGTTCTTGCTAACTTGAAAGATAATAAGCTCATGAGCACCAGCTCAATTAGCCTTACTTCAGCATTTTAATAATAATGGCTGACATTTATATAGTACCTGCCCTGTGCCAGTCACTGAGCTAAGTGATTTACGATTAGTATCTCCTTAGATCCTCACCACAAACCTGGGAAGTAGGTGTATGCCACATTCTCTACTAGATTTGCGCAGTTTAATGGATATGGACACACAATATTCTTAAGTCCCTTTGGATACAGCTTCATATGAGGTCACCCCTTTCTAGAGTGTGTAGAAGAGAAGGGGGAAGAGACAGAGACTGTCAGAGACAAAGAGAGACAGAGATACAGAGACAAAAAGAAAGACAGAAAGATAGAACAGAGACACAGAGAGATACACAGAGAGATAGAGAGACAGACAACAAGAGACATAGACAGGCAAAGAAAGTATAAAAGAGGGAATCTGGGAAATAGTGTTCTTGTTCTATCAGTACTACTGGCTAGAGAAGAAGGATCTACAAACTATGGGGAGAAGTTGAAGACCGTTACATGTCTTTCCTTTGTCTTTTCCATTTCTTATACTTCAGAGTCTTTAGACCCTGTTCCTAAGTTCCCCAGGAGTAGTAGGCAAAAAGAGAGAAACATTCCCAGGTCTGGTGGTCATTAGGGAGAAGGTCTGACCATTTTGAAGGGATATAGTTTAGTCTTCAACCAAAGTACGTTCAATCTTGTTAACCAGAGAAAATGACTTTCTTAATTTACTCACATGACACATTGCCAACCTCCTTTCTCACATCTATTGTTCTGACTGGATCCCAATTAGGGAGAGTCATATCAGTTTGTCTCCAATTCCGAAAAACTAAGTTAAGTTGTCATTCGATAATTACCAAGCATACTGGAAATATTGAAAAGATGACTAATCTGACTGTCCCTTAGTATAAGTCAATTCTCTAATTCCAGCAATAGGTAAGCCTAGAGGATCCTCGAAGTAGGATCAAATGAAGGTTAAAATAGGTGGTGGGGGTGGGGTGGAGTCGTGGTCAATGGTTTGTAGGAGCAAGAAGTGAATTCAGGAGAAACAGTAAACAGCAACAAAAATGTAATCAGAGAGAATGGAGGGGATGACCTTCTCAGCCATTATATGGGGCCGACCTTAGCTCTCTTCCTGGATCCAAATGAAAGACTCTACTTACAGTAATTGTTGTCCAATAAAAATCAGGAAAGCATGGAGCAAATTGTTTTTCCTCAGACCTCTCAATTCCTTCATGCCCTGATTAGTTTCTCTGCTGGCGTTGCAGTCATTGCCTTCTGGATTTCATATTTTTACTTTATTTTTCCTGGGCCCTGAATCACTCCTGAGATTATCAACCTTAGAAACAAGCCCACACAATTGGAAGAGGAGTTTGGAGATTTGTCTCCTTTGGACTATAAAGATGACAAATCTGACTCAACTACTTGGTTAGAAAACACAATTAAGTGGACAGGAGTGGGCTCTCTCCGGAGAAAATTGGCTGGATTCAGATGTGAGTATCCCAGAAGCTGGACTAATAAAAATCAATCATTCTCATCCCCTGGGGAAATGGCACTTGGGGAAAAGTTTGCTTTGCTATCTCAGCGCTGTGGACAAAAATGTGTGTGATTTTTAACCCAATCAATAGAAATCTCTGAAATGAAAGATTGAAGCTGTCAAAAGTTGTAACATCTCTGAGAAGAGAAATATTTGCAGGAAGTGTCTCAGTTGAATGGCAGCCTCTCTGTTCTTGCCCCAACCTCTTTGTCTTTGTGGCCTTCCTGAACCAGGGTTGTGAAAACCATGAATACCCTCTATTCTTTTCTTTGTTCCAGCTGAGCATGCTGGATGAAGATCCAAGTCTGTCTAGGGGACCTCAAAGGGGAAAGAAACAGTAGAGCTTAATTTTTCATAAGGTTAGATGGAGACCACAAGACCTAAGGTGACCTGTCCTCTTATATTTTGAAGCACTGTTCCTTATCCACCCTTTTTGTTTCAAGAAAAAAATCAGAGGATTATTTCCCAGTCTTAACCCTGTTATCACATGCAGTATCTAAGAGTCATAACTGTGAGCAGCTTTCTTTTGTCTAACCTAAATCCATAATGGTAGAGATTTAAGTACACCCCCCCAGCTGCTTTTGATAATGGATCAACAAATATTTATTAAATGCTTGCTATATTTCAGGCACTGTGTGAAATGTTCTAGATTGGCCAGTGATAAAGCAGTAAGTCTTTATTATAGGTGTATTTTAATTCATGCAAGGGAAGGCTTATATAAAGACAGAAATGGAATAATCTTTGCCTTCCAAAGGTTTATATTCTATAAGGAGAGAAAGCATGTGTATATGTATACACTATACACACATATATATGTACATACCAATATAGACACATGAGCATTTGCATATATGTGTGTGTATATATCCACAAAATAAATGTAGCTTATTTAAGGTGGAAGATTCTAGTAGCTGAGAGGATAGGTTAGACCTCATGCAGGAAGTGGCATTCACCTGAGCTTTGAAATAAATTCATATTCCAAGAGATGGAGATGAGAAGGGAGAATATTTTAGGCATGGTAGGTACGTGGTCTATGCAAAGACACAAAGATGATTGATGCAGTATCATGAATGAAGAATAGCAAGAAGCCAGTTTGGCTTGACCAAAGGGTGTGTGAAGGGGAGTAATATATAATAAAGCTAGAAAGGTAGATTGGAGCCAGGTTTTGAAATGCCTATGGGGAAGGAAAACATGAATAACATTCACATATAAGTATAAATATATATGAAGCTTGAAATGTCAGTCAGAGATGTTTGTATTTGATTCTAGAATTTAAGGGAATTGTTGTTTGCTCAACAAACACTGGAGTTTGTTGAGCATGGGAGTGACAGATGCCTTAAGAATATCATTTTAGAAGCTCTGTGGAGAATGGATCGGAGAGTGGAAGGTCTTACGGCAGAAAGACCAATTAATGAGCTAGTGAAATATTCCAGGGAAAGTGATGAAGTCCAGAACTAGAGTACTTGTGGTGTGAGTGGGAAGGGAACCAATGCAAAAAACGTGATTAGAATTGTCAGGATTGGGCAACTAACTGAATGTGGATGTGGGAAGTCCAGGGTGATTATGAAGTTGAGGTTATGAACCTTGCTGTGGTGGTGCCTTCAACAAAGAGTGGGAAGTTTACAAGACAGGTGGGTTTTGGAATAAGATAAAGAGTTCTGTTTGGGACATGTTGAGTTTGAAATGTCTATGGTGCATCCAGTTCAGAATGTTCAATATGCAAATGGTGATTCTACGTACCTTCTACTTTAAGTCACATTTCAGGTGCCAAAGTAACCATGTGCCATGCATTAAGTGACATTGGAGTGGGGGAGAAAGATAGAAATGAGGGACAAAATCCACTAAAGAATTTATTGAATCCTTTTGTTTCTCCCACATTTCTTCTGTCCCAGATTAGTGTAGCTAATACAGATGATACTTGTAAGTCAGGAACTCCATATGTGCAACTCCTTCCTATGAGGGTAGCACAACCCTTTTCTCCACTTTAAATTGGTCAGCTGTTCTGTCCCCTGGATATAGTCATGTGCATTGATCTCCTCTATGCAAGGAAGTCACAAGATTCATCTTGCTTTCAAATTCTGAAGAAGATGTTGATGCATGAAATTGGGAAGGGACTGTGCTTAGGGTGAAGTCATGTTGTCAGCTTGGCAATGCCTTCTTTCCTCAGTTTCCTCATTTGTCAAATGGGGATAAGAATAGCACATCGTATGTAAAGCATTTGGCAAACCTTAAGGCATTATAATAATGCTGGCTATTATTATTATAATTTTTATTATAGTTACTTGTAGATGAGTTTTACTTCCCTTGTAGATAAGAGAATCTTCCATCTTTAATTTGATAGGAAATTATTTTCCTCTTATCAATTGTCCCATTAGCACTGTTCATATGACTCAGGTGGACTTCTTTCATTTTAGTCAGCTAGGTGGTGCGATGTTTAGCGTGTTGGACTTGGAATCTGGAAAACCTGCTCTGTCACTGAACCTCTGCTTGCCTCAGTTTCTTCATCTGTAAAATGGGGAAATATAGCACTTATCTCATAGCATATATAAACCATTTGGCAAATTTTAAAGTACTGTAAAAATGGCTATACTTACTGTAGTTTTTATTAAAGTTATTTGTGGATGGGTTGTACCTCCCCAATTAGGTTACCAGCTCTCACTGAGGACAAAGATTGAATTTTTTTTCCCCAGTGACACCCTACACATAAGATGTACTTGATAAATATTTGCTAAAATGAATTAAAATGACTAGCTGAGCATCTGGAAGGTCAAAGAAAGTCCCATTCATTGACTTTCTGATATGTTGAGCACTTGAAAATGTCATCAGTTGTTATTTGGAGCCCATTACTTATGAATTTTCCCAATATATCTTTGTCCATTGGTGCTTGCATTTCTATGGATGACTTTTGTTATTTACACTCTTAAAGTATATGCAAATGTGTATTGCACACATTGATCCATTACATATTAAGCTCTCTGGGGACAGAACTTCTTTTGACAAAGGTTACCTTGACCTGGAACAGGATGAAGGAAACTTCAATTCCTTTGTTGGAGGTCCTTTCAGATCCCTTGTTTGTAATGTTTTATAACTTGCTGAAAGATGTTATCCAAGTTATCAGGAAATGACTGGCAATGTTGTGAGAGGGAGAGATAATCATTGGACAGCATATCAATCAGGTGGTCAATAGCATCCATTAAATACCTACTGTGTAGCAGACATGAAGTGCTGGATAGGGGTGTGTGTATACAGAAAATGGCAAAATTGGCCTCTTGCCCCAAAGGAGCTCACAGCCTAATGCAGGAGACTACATGGATGAAACTATTTGGTTAATCAATAGTTGGCCAATAAATATTTATTAAGCCCCTACCATGTACCCGTCACAATGCTAAGTATTGGGGATGCAAATTCCCCCCCCCAGTAAAACAAAACAAAACAAAGGCAGGCTCTGCCCTTAAGGGGCTCAGGATCTCATATAAGAGACAACAAACAAACAAATATGTACAAACAAGATATATAGGAAATAATTTAAGGAGAGAAGGCCCTGGTATTAAGAGGGGTTGGGGAGGGTTTCTTGTAGAAGATGGGATTTTAGTTAGGACTCATACATTGCATATCTATATATCTATATATCTATATATATGTATATGTATGTGTGTGTGTGTATATATATATATGTATATATATATTTGTGTGTATATACACACACATACAAGATATATGCAGAGTAATTTGGAGGTTTTGGGAGGAACTAACAAAGGCTTCTTCTTGTAGAAAGTAAGATTTTTGCCTGAGACTTGAAGGGAGCTGGGAGGTAGAGATAAGGAAAGAGAACATTCTAGGCATGGAGTATGAGTGGCCAATGAAAAAGCATAGTGTCGGAAGATGGAGTATTTTGTGCAAAGAACTTCCTTCAAATGGTCAAGTGAAAATGAAGAAGGACCCTTAGGATGAACTCCCTGAGGTTAAATTATGGGAAGATGTGGATGAGAGTCTCACAGACGCTGATGAGTTGTGATCTGAGGTTGGAGATATTAACCATGTCTGGGAGTTAAAGCTCCATTTGAATATATGAATATTTGACCATTAGACCAATTGTAGTTCATCCTTCATTCTCAAAGAGGACCAATATAGGATTCACAGAGGAATAGGGGCAAGCAGGGCCCCTCCTTTAGGTTATCAACCTCTCTCAAATGAACCAAGGTTTGGGCATGGATAAAGGGAGGGCCACTCCAAAGGAACTCCAAAAACCACAGCTCTGGGAGTTGGGAAGGCATTGCTAATTTTGGAGAGGTATCACTTCTATGTTGCGAGGTAGATGATATGACAGTGTTACATGTGTGAGTGTGTGTTCACATACAGAGAGACACACATTTGCATACACCTGGCCTGCTGTCACCCATTGTGTTTTGGAGATGGTGGTGTGCAACATCTCTTTGTGGGACCACATGACAAAGCAGTGATCCTGTGAAATGGAACGGGTAGCAAGTGTATTGGAGGCAGGTGTGAAAAGAAGCTCTGTGTGTGGTCCCAAGGATGATAGAATGCAAAACTAAGAGATTAGATCCTCATTGTTCTGGTTCTGTCATTTTTTTTTCAGAGACACAGGAGTGGTTTGCCATTTCCTTCTCCAGCTCATTTTATAGATGAGGAGATGGAGGCAAAACAGGGTTAAGTGACTTGCCCAGGGTCACACAGCTAGTAAGTGTCTGAGGTTGGATTTGAACTCAGGAAGATGAGTCTTCCTGACTGCAGGCCTGGTTTTCTATTCACTGTGCTACTTAGCTTCCAAGTAGTTAATAAGCCTTTATTGTGTGAATATTTTAACTCATAGAAGGGGGAGCTTTGAACTCAACTTGAAACATCTGTGGGTGTCAGAGGAAATAATAATAAAATAATAATAGCTGAAGTTTATGTAGAAGGGACAGCTAAGTGATGCAGTGGACAAAGCACCAGCCTAGCATATGGACGATCTGAGTTCAAATTTGGCCTCAGACACTAGCTGTGTGACCCTGGGCAAGTCACTTAACCCTGATTACTTCCATCCCACCTCCCAAAAAACAACCACATTTATATAGAGCTGTAAGGTTTACAAAGCACTTTCCACATGTTGTCTCATTGTTTCCTCACAATAACCCTGTGAGGTGGGTTTTATAGTTGAGGAAACTAAGCCTGAGAGAAGTCATATGACTTTCCCAGGGTCACATAGTTTGTAAGCATATCAAATGGGATTCAAACTCAGGTCTTCCTGACTCCGAGTCTAGCTCCCTATCCACTCTGCCATCTAGGAGTTTTGGGGTGGGATGCGGGCAGATAAGGACATATCCAAGGAGACACGAGCAAGCAAGGATAATGGGGATCAGGCAGGAAATAAAAAAAAAACATATGGGAAGTCCCATCAGCCTCAGGCATGAAGATCTTCAGGCAGCATCTGGAGGAGGAAGGTGGCCAAGATCATGGGAAAGGCTGCTGAATGGAGCTCATACCACCAGATTACTCCAAGCTCTCATCAACGTGGGAACAACTGGATCCTTCATCCTCAGCAATACAGAGGGAGAGTTGGGTTTTATAGGGAGGCAATGAAATTTTGTTAGGAATATTTGACTTTCACTTATATCACAGACCAGGAGAGACCAGGATCCTTATAGGTTGGGTTGAGTACAATGTAAGGATGAAAATTTTCATCAGAGAAGATTCTAGGATGGAAAATTCCGGATAGAAAAATAAAGGTGAGGAAGAAGAGGTATCTAGACCAGAGGTAGTCTGCCATACATGTCCCTTATGGATCTTAAAGACTCCCCTGCCCCAAATCAGAGGTTTTTCAACACAAATGATCCTATATAACTTTCAATTGGAATATGAATATTTTATATAATATCATATTAATCTTCTTTTGAACAGTTCTCCTAAATTTCTTTTCATGACGTTGCACTATCTCGATTCTTCTTCTTATCCTTGTGATTTGTCCTTTATTTAATTCATTGACTTCTTTCTTCCTTTCCCTCCCCTCTGCTCCCCTGCCTTCCCCTGTTTCCCTCATCTTTCTCTCTCTCTCCATCTGTCTGTTTCTTTCTCTGTCTCTTCTCACTGTCTTGAAGAAACGGTACTCTCTCAGCTTCCATTATCATCTTTATGGAATATTAAGACCTCTCATCCAAGTTTCTAGCCCACATTCCCAAAGGCCTGCAGATGTTTCAAATTTAATTTCCCATCATCACTGTAAACTCAAAATACTTCAAATCTAACTCATCACCTTCTTGGTAAAGTGACCATCCCTTCTAACAGCCTTGTTTCTGTCATTCTTTAAATCAGACAGACTTGAAAACTCAGTCATCCCTCTCTTTAACCTGTCACACGCTATCAGTCACCAAATATTGTTTGGTTTTGGTTCTTCACTGATCTCCCTGACTTGAGTCTCTTCTCCCTCCACTCTATTAGGCATGCCAAGATCAGATTAGTCATACTAAAATGCTGGAAAACATGTCACACTCTTCCATTTATTTTTTTTCCTATGGTTCTCCATTATCTATATGAAAAACCTGATTTTAGGCTATTGAAAATCTGACTCCAATCTCCATTTCCAGACTCATTTCCCACTATTCCCCAGCAGAAAATTATCTAGGCTGTCTACTCACTGTCCTTCAGACATGTTGATATCATTTATATCCCTGTACATTTATTGTCCCTGCTCTCTCTCCTCTCTACCTATATAAATTCTTCCCATACTTAAAGATCCAGATGAAATCCAACCTTCTCTATGAAGCCTTTTTCTGACTATTCTACAACATAGTCACTTCTCATCTCCTCTGAACTCATGGAGAATTGTACTGTCTCCGTCCCTCATTCAATATGTATACTGCCCTGTATTGGTTATTTATCTTTACATTTATTGTTGTTAAGTCATTTTTAGTTATATCTGACTCTTCATGACCCCATTTGGGCAAAGACATTAGAATGGTTTGCTGTCTCCTTCTTCAGCTCATTTTATAGATGAGGAACTGAGGCAGAGTTAAGTGACTTGCCCAGGGTCACACAGCTAGTAAGTGTGTGAGGATGGACGTGAACTCAACAAGATGAGTTTTCCTGGTTGTGGGATTCTATCCTCTTCACCACTCAGCTGCCCCATTATCTTGATATAGAGGTATGCAATACACATATGCATATATTACAAATATGTGATTCTTTGTAAATGTACGTGTCTATATATTTTGTTTTATTCTCTACAACCTAGGGAAACACAATAAACATATTGTATGAAAATGCCCGATAGTTAATTCATGTTTAATCAACACATTTAGAATCAAAGTGATTATCTTTGGAGAATGGCTACGTAGTGCAGTAGGTAGGAACTGGTCATGAAATTAGAAAGTCACTTATTAGCTTCGTGACCCTGGGTAAGTCACTCGAACTCTTTTTGCCCCAGTTTCCTCATCTGTAAAATGAAGGGGTTAAAACTCAATGTGTGTAAGGTCTCTTTTAGCTCTAAATCGATTTTCTTATTATCCTAGGAGATTTCTCTTCCCTGAATTTACCCTTCTCCATTACAGTTAATTAGGACTCCTATTTTCCCATTATCTCTGGCTTCAAATGTTGGGGTTATCATAATTATCATCATCACTATTGAAAACATTTATCTAAGGGGCGGCTAGGTGGCGCAGTGAGTAGAGCACCGGCCCTGGAGTCAGGAGTACCTGAGTTCAAATCCGGCCTCAGACACTTAACACACACAAAAAAGCTAGCCGTGTGACCTTGGGCAAGTCACTTAACCCCAACTGCCCTCCAAAAAAAAGCAAAAAAAAAAAAAAAAAAAAAAAAAAAAAGAAAACATTTATCTAGACTTTCTATGTTCAGGAAACTCTGCTGGTTTCTGATTTTACGTATCTATCAGCAGGTAATTGGGTGGATCTCATATCATGCCAATGTGAATCTTCCCACTGATGGTGCTGATCCTGACTTATTTGTACCTTCTCATTCTGTTCATGTTCTCCCATAAATCTTCCACAGTTGATACACTCGTGATGTTGGAGGTCTTCCTCCAAATCTCTTGATTTTGCCAAGGAACCAATGGAGCACACAAGCTGTGCATTGTTTATTCTTTACTTTCCTACCACACAATTGACTTATTTTGTTTTCTAATCTTGTGGTTTTCTGACACATGCTTTACACTAGTTCTCTTGAGCAATTCTTTTTTGATAGCATTTCACAGTCTATTCATAACCACCATATGCCTTTCCATTGCCTTTGGGTGCTTCTCAAATTTAAATATTTGGAGACTGTGGTATTCCATAATTGACAACCATCAGCATCTTTTGAAGAATATTGAAGGAAAAAAACTTCCCCTTAAGGGAGAAGCTTGGAGACATTAAAAGCCTTGCACAGTTTTCAAAAAAGTTTTATTTCCCTTGCTGCTTAAATTGTAGGCACAGCTTATTGGGGAACGTACTTTGTGTCTATTTGAGATCTATGGATGGATGAATCAGTGGCATGGACTGGCCATCATTTATCCTTTTGGCTTTTGCCCGTGTGAGTACAGGAGGTTATGCAATGGTCTGGGGCTGGATGTAATCAGAACAATGCTGTTCACATACAGCATCATCTGGAGCAGCGGTTCTCAACCTGTGTGTTATGTTCAATTCGTAACAATGAAAATACATCTTGCATATCAGATATTTACATTACAATTCATATCAGTAGCAAAATTACAGTTATGAAGTAACAACAAAAGTAATTTTATGGTTGGGGGTCACCACAACATGAGGAACTGTATTCAAGGGTCACGGCATTAGGAAAGTTGAGAACCACTGATCTAGAGGATATTGCTATTGATAGGGAATTCTTAAATTTGGCCTATATACCAAATGTTCTCTGTGACAGTGGAAAACAACTTTGGCAAGCATATACTTCGTGATTTTATGCCTTATTTGAGTTTAATGATAAGACTACAGTCATGTTATTTCTGTTGCCACATATTTCAAGGACTCTTGTATGACTTCCACCTATGTATGGTCACTAGACTTCGAGGAATTGGTTTCTGTGGGCAGAGAGAAAGTTCCAGAAACCAACTCTGTAAGTTTCTGGGAAAGGTAGTACCCCCTTCCCCAAATAGCATTAACTTTACCATCCTAAGAGGCACTGAGAGACTCATTATTTCTGAATGTAGTAATACTATGGCAGAACAAGCAGTTGGAATTTGGAATTAGTTGGAATTTTGGTCTTGGAGAGATGCTGAATGGGTGATTTCAGATGGAGCTAAGTGAATAGGAATGAGGAGACAGAAGGGAGGCTAAAGAAGAGGATTAGGTATGTAGTATGGAGGCCATTTGGTTTCTTAGCTGCTGTCCAGGCAGATCCCAGGGAGAGACATAGCTGGAATGGATTGAGGCTTGGGGAATTTTTTTTTTCTTCTTGGGATATCTGAGAGAGATGGTGAAATGCTTTAACTTCTCCTTTCTTTCTATCTTAAATAGACATATTTTGATATGATATATTAAATTTCTAAATTTCTAAACAGACATATTTTAATATGATATATTAAATTTCTAAATTTTTCTGCTCATGTTTGTTCATAATTTCCAATGTAATTGGTACTTTAAGTCTGGTTTGATTTAGATTTAAAATGAAAATCATGACTTTTTTGTGTATTTCACTAATTCTGAATGGGGGGCAGTTACAAAAAAGAGAGTGACTAATGTTTATATATAGAGATAGGTAGAGGTTCAAGTCTTCTGTTTGTAATCCTAAGCTTCTGTCTTGGCTAGGAGTCCTTAACAAATGAGAGGGAATATTATTGACACTAGGTTCTTTGTTTTTATAAGCATTCCAAGTAGACAAAGCTGGATTTGAGTTTTTCTATGTCCTTAGGCTAAAACAAATGAAAAACCCATTGCTGTCTTGGAGGGGTCTAGTTTGTCAGTTCACATTTCCTCTTTTATTGTTTCTCTACTCCCCACAAAGGAGTGAAGTTGAAAGTGATAACTAGAAGTAGAAAATTCCTTGTGGGAGGGGGAAAAAAGGTTGGAGCCAGAGGAGAGAGTACTTTCCTTTCATTTCTGCCTTCACTTTCCAAACTCAGACAAATCAAAATTACACAGGGAAGAGAAGATAACTTTGGAGAGGAGAGCCCCTAAAAACACTTTGCTCTACTCAATCTCATGTTATATTACACTAAATACACAATAGGAGCAGTGGGATTATGTATTCTCTAAACCTTTCAGCCAAATGGGTGGTTGTGAGAATGCAGAGAACCTGCCTGCTCTCTTCTCCTAACTTCATCAAAGATGCCCTCAAAGAATTCCTAGTCTATTCTCATAAAAAAATTTTATACAGTCAGAGAAAGTAAATATTTGAGCTAATATTATTAATATTGTCTTAGTCTTTTTTGGGGGGTAACTGAAAATTTTGAGATGTTTTCTGAGTCTTTGGCATACTGTTCCTCTTCCTGCTTTTCCTCCTCCTTCTCCTCCCACCACCAGCACCAGCACCAGCACCAGCACCAGCACCACCTCTACCACCACCACCTCCACCACCACCACCACCGCCACCACCACCACCACCACCACTACCAATTGATAACATTTATATAGCACTTACTATTTGCCAGGCACTCTTCTAAGCATTTAACTAATATTATCTCATATGATCCTTACAACAGTCTTGGGAGACAGGTGTTATTATTATCCTCGTTTGACACATGGGGAACCTGAGGTCCTGTGAGACAGTATGGTATAGTATAAAGAACACTGAGTTTGGAGTCAGGAGAGCTTGTGTTTGAATTTTGTCTTACTAATTATGTAACCTGGGATAATTCTATTAACCTCTCTGACAAAACCTCAGTTTCACTATCTATAACATGGTATCTACCTAACAATTTTGTTGTGAAGATGAAATGAAGTAATCTATGCAATATATTGTAAGCCTCAATGTACTATATGAAGAAGTAACTTGCTCATGGTCACACAACTAGTAAATGTTTGAAGCAGGATTTGAACCCAAGTCTCCTAAGGTCAGTATGCTATCACTATAACAAAGCTCTCCATGTGTGATAAATCAATTAAAGTTTCATAATATTTCCAGATTCAGCCCTTCCTCTTCTTTCTATTTCCACTGATGTCACTCAAATATAAGCCCCTGTTATCTGAAGCTTAGAGTATTGATGGTACCTGGTGAAAAGAAATTTTTTTTTTTGTCACCAGAGTCCCTGGAACAAATAGTTCAGCATCAAAAATGGATATGATTTTCACAATTCAAATGACTCTAAAGAAGATTCCATTCCATCCTCTAGCCAAACTGGATTATTTGCCATCTAGACCATTTGGTCTTACCATCTGCTCTGCCATTGAACCCTAAGGACCACTGGGATTTTCCATCTGCCCTACAGGTTGAATCCTCTTATATATGTCATCTCCCATGTTAGAATGTGATCTGCTTAAGAATAAAGACTGTCTCACTTTTTATTAGTACCCCCAGTGCTTAGTATAGTGCTTTGTGCATGATAAACACACAATAAATGCTTTATTCATTCACTCATTCATTTACTCATTCATTCATCTCCTTGCCTCCATTTTCTCTCCTATCAGGTAATATTGCAAAGCAACACCAGATTGATCTCCCTAAAATATCACTTTCATCATGTTTCTGTTCAAAACCCCTCTCAGATGTGCTCAAAATTCTGTTCAATAGCTTTCTATTGTCTATGAAATCTAAACTCCTTGCCTTCATTTCAAGGTTTTTCATAATCTCAACTCACTCTACCTGGTCAAATTTATTTTCCACCATTCTCCACTATATACTTGGTGCTCCTGTAAGAAAAGCTAATTTATCGCTCCCCCCTGCCCAAACACCACTGTGACACCTCTATTCCTTGACTCAGTTGCTTTCTGCCCCTCCCTCTGCTGATCCAAATCCTCCTTATCTTTCAAGGCTTAGCTCAAGCCTGAACTCCTTTATGAATCCCTTCCAGACAGCATTAGACTGCATTTCTTCTCTTTTTTTAAACTTTATTTGCATTCATTCCATGTGCTAATAATTAGTCTCTTATTATACAATTTCCTATTCTCTGATTGTCTCTAATGCATAATTTAACACTTTATTACATCAGTATGGATGTTACTATACGTTTTTCTACTTGTTCATTAATTTTTCAAGCATATATGCCAATTTTTCCTTAGCTAGATTATAATCTTCTTTTGAGTAAAAAACATCATACTTTTGAACTTTTGTAGCACCTAAAGTGGTACTAAGATCTATATAGATATGTAATCAATTTTATTGATTAATTAAAACAAATTGATTTCATGCATTAATAATGCATATAAATGTAGGCACATTTATTTTTCAGTCTCTAGGAGCTCCAAGAAACAAATGTTAGACTGGTGCACCTATGTGCAAAGAAGGACTTGTTTAAGGTAAGTCAAAGTCAAGTCCCACCCTTTCCATGAAGCTTTCCTTAATGACTCCAATCATTACTGGAGTCATCACCATTTTTTCCTTCTTCCTAACTGCTCATGGCACTTTTTATCTGTTTAGGCGAGGAGGGACTTGATTCTCCCTTCCATACCTCCAGCTTAGTTGATATAGTCATGGGATATTTTCGGAGATGACAAGTGGTGGATGTTGTAAAAATAAGGTGCTAACATCTGATGATCCCTTTACAAAGTAAGAACAACTCTTTCTGATTGAGTGAGAATGGGCAATTTGATTGGCTGGGCTGAAAATTGGCCATGATCCTGTGGGATTTAAACCTTGGAGCTATCCAGAAGTTCAAGAATTAGAGGCAGTCCTGCCAGGAGCTATCAGTCAGGGAACAACCCAGGTCTTCACCTCTCAGGGGAGGAGAAGTACTCTCTCTTTGCTCCTCCATCAGCCTTGGCATTGAATCAGGTAGAGAAATTTTGAGGAAAAATTGAGGAACCAGAGACAACTATAGACAAATGCAAATAAAGAAAGGCAATCACTTGAAACCAAAAGCAACTTCAATGATTTTCTGGCCCCTGACAGCAGAGAACTGGCTATAAATACATAAAAAAGCCCTGGTAATTGGGAACCAGCTGCAAAGAGGATCAGATCCTGAGAACTCAACTGAATAACTTGCCCAGAGGAGTTTTGTTAAGACTCCACTAAGACAGAAAAGATGAGGCCCTAAAGTTTTGACTTATGAGTTGCATGGTCCCATTACATTACCTACATATGTCCTTCAAAACTATTTTTATTTTAAATTGCTCCTGTTCTCATGGATTCCGCATGTAACTGTTGATAAGTTTGCCTCCACATTTCTTTGGGGGAAAGGAATTGTTTGTAGCTACTATTCTTACTATAACATACTAGTAAATATTTTTTGCTTAGAGCTAATTAAATTTACTGGCTGCTTGTTAATAGGAAACAATCCAATGGAGGCATCTAGCTACAGTAGTAGAAACCCAGACTTATAGGGTACCCTAAATACTGTGGGGATTCAATTTGAAAACCTGAAGTGTTTGCTTGGCATATCTTAGAGGGGGTCCTACATCTGTACTGCATAGACATGTTGTTATTTATATATATTAAGCTTTGTACATGTCTCTTACTTTCACATCAAATTTATTTAATTGGTGCTGGTTTTGTTTTCTTTAACTGATTATAAGCCTTTTGTTTTGTTTCGGAGGGAGAGGGCAGGAAAATTGGGCAGTGACTTGCCCAAGGTCACATGGCTAGTAAGCATTAAGTGTCTGAGGCTGGATTTGAACTCAGGTCCTCCTGACTCCAAGGTCTGTGCTCTATTCACTGTGCCACCTAGTCTCCCCAATTATAAGCTTCTTGAGAACATGTGCTCATGATATCATTTTTTCCCATTTCCTTCAAGATGCTAATCTATCACCTTCATTTTTCTTTTATCTTCCATCTCTGGGTAGGTCTCCTTTCTTTCTGCCTGTAAACATGCTCATGTCTTCTCAATCCTGTTTGCCCTCACAAAAAAGGGGAGATGACAACACTACCTCTGCAATAAATTTCCATTGTTACCGAAATCTCCCTCAAATAGTGATCATATTTTTTCCTCTTCTCCCATTAACTACCAGTCTTCTAGGAAAGATAATTCATATTTTCTGCCTCCACTAAATCCTAGTCCAAATATTTATTTCTTTTCTTTAGTGTCTTTGAAACTTTTTCCCACCATAATCATCTAAAGTAGCCATACCCATTGGACTCTCTTTCTTCCCTCATAGCAATGGAATTGTTAATCGTTCCATCCATTTTAGTACTCTTTCCTTCCTTGGCTTCTGTGATATTGCTCTTTCCTCATTTCCCTCCCACCTTTCTGATCAGACTTTTTTAGTCTTCTTTTTTTTTAATTTCAATTTATTTTCTTGGTTACATCATTCATTTCCACAAGGTTTTGAGTTGCAGATTTTCTCCCCTTTTTGCCCCTATCCCCCAGCCCAGAACATTGATCCCACTGTAAGGCCCCTCCCACAATCTGTTCCCTT
>CM053593.1:91638354-91670186 GCA_028646575.1 Pseudocheirus occidentalis
TATTCCTAGCCTGCTTCCTTTTTCTCATGTTGGCCAGTCTATTAATTGCTTGGTTTTTTTTATCTCTGTGGAACTCTGCTTCCTGGAGGGGGAAAGCTCTGTCCCAAATCGCTGGGGCCCTCACAGCTGCCAGAGCTATTAGTGGGATGCTGCAGCAGCCCCCCCCCCAGCTTTGGCTCACTGAAAGCGCACCCCAGGACCACCACTCAAGACCATGATCTAGATCCAGGCCACTCAACGCAAGAGCCCTTGGCCCCGATGGATCGTGTCAGCCCCCCTGCTATCTGCAGGCCGAGGGCTCTGAAGCAGCCCAGTGGAAGCCACGGCTGCTCTGTTCCTGTTGCTACAGCCGCCTCCCGCTGCTTCCTAGCCCTGGGAGCAGTTTGGCCGGACCTGCTCTTCTCCTCCCTGGTTAGCAAAATCCACTGACCTTTCTCTTAGCCTTTTTTTCTTCTGGCCTGATAGATGTGGTAATTGTGCCTCCAGTGCAGCTGATCTGCTCTCCTATAGATGTGGCTGCCCGCCGGATGCCCCAGGGCCTGAGCCGGCCAGGGTTTCGGCTGCAGGTCCCAGACTGCTGCAAAGAGCCCCGCCTGCTGCGCTGCCTGTAGCAACAGATATTCTTTCTTTCTTTTGGAGAGTTTTGGAGCTTGAAAATCTGTTTAGCGTCCCATTTTATGAGTTTTTTAGCGTGTTTGTGTGGGAGCTGCGGTGCTTTGCTGCTTCTATGCTTCTATGCTTCTTCCTGTCTCCTAAGGGTGGATGCTCTGCAAGGTTCTGTTCTCTCTATATAATGTTTCCTTTGAAGAACTCAGCCCTCCTATGACTTTGCTTATAGCTTCTGAGCAGTTGATCTCCAAATTTGCATCTCCATACCCATCTTCTCATTAGTCTCCTCCTATTCACATGGAAGTGAAAACTTAAAGACCTTTCCTTCCTTCCTTCCTTCCTTCCTTCCTTCCTTCCTTCCTTCCTTCCTTCCTTCCTTTGTCCCTTCCTCTCTCCCTTTCTTCTTCCTCCCCTTCCTGCTTCCTTCCCCTCCTCCCTCCCTGTCTTCCTCCCTTCCTTCTTCTTTCCTTTCTTCCACCTTTTTCTCATTTATCATGTCCAATAAGCAGTCATGATTTAATCCTGGTATAATGGTTAGAGTATCAGATTGATAATGTCACTTTCCTAACCTACAAATTCCACTGGTTCCTTATAGCCTTCAGGATCAAATACAAAACCCTCAGTTTGGCATTTAAATCCCCATCTTGGACGCTTCCTACTTTTCCAGTCTTCTTATACATTATGCTCCTCCATGTACTCTTTGATACAGTGTCATGGTTGTTTCTTACATGAGACATTCCATCTCCCAACTCTATGCTATTCCCCATGCCAGGAATTCTCTCCCTCTTTTTCTCCTGGCTTCCATGGCTTCTTTCACATCTCAGCTAAAGTCTCATTTTCTGGAAAAAGCCACCCAAAGTCCTGTTTCTGTTTTCTCTATCCCCAGTGCTCAGTACAGTGCGTGACATATAGTAGGTACTGTTTGTTGAGTTGATGATTTGAACTTGGAGTCAAGGAGACCTACATTTGAATTCATCTCAGATACTTACTAGCTCTGTGATTTTGGGCAGTCCATTCCTCTTTGAAACTTAGTTTTCCCAACTATAAAAGGGGGTGGTGGTAATACTAACATACATATCACAGGATTTCTGTGAGGATCAAATGATATCATGTATATAAGATATTTTCTAAACCTTAAAATACTGTATAAATGTCTGCTACTGTTATTTCTTTTAAGTCTTATAGATTCGACTTCTGAAATATCTCTTGATTCTTCCCCCTTTCATTGTTGCCATCTCAGTTTAAGGCCCTATTATCTCTTTCCAGACTATTATAATAACCTCTGTTCTCTCACCCTTCAGACTCTATACTCTACACTCCATCCATATCACTATCTAAGTAATCTTCCTAATAACACACAGCAAAGTCATGTCACTATCCTACTTAAATACTGTCAATGGATTCACAGTGCCTAAGGATAAAATACAAATACCTTAGCCTGGTATTCTAAGCCCTCTGCTACATGACTCCAACCTATGTTTCCAGTTTTATTTTACACAACTCTCCTTCATATACTCCACATTATAGCCAGATTGAGCTCTGTCCTAGGTGCTAGATACTGTGCCAAGACTATAATCTCTCTTTTCTTTCTGCTCTCCCCTGTGCATTTACCACATACTAACTTGTATTACAATTATTGGTCTCTATGTCTGAATTGCTTCCTCCTATCTTCCCTTCTTTTAGATTGTAACCTCTTTGACAGCAGGATTTGTACTTCTTTTCATCTCTGTTTCTCCTGGTCCCCTGTTGCTTAGTGTGCCTGGTTACATAGTGGGCACTTAACAAAGATCATAGAAATGGATAATTGAATGAGAAAGCAGGATGTCTCCTTAAAAAGTTAGATATTTGTACATTGAAAAAGCTAGATTTTAGTTTTGACATCCATGCTAGAGTGATAGGAACACTAGTCTGCTAAGGTTCTTTTTATAAAAATTGTTTGTTATAAATGTAATAGCTTTCAAGAAATACAAATAAATCAGATCACACAAAATATGGAGTAAATCTCTAACTCAGGCCTTCAAAATCCAAATTATTTACATTTTGATTAGAAAAATAGCACCATCAAATGTATATTTCAAGAAAATAACAGTAACAATATATTTGTTCAAAACCCATATTATTGTATTTCAAGAAAATAATGGTAATAATGTATTTGTTCAAAATTCACATTATCACATTGAAAGAAAATGGAAGTAACAGTGTATTTATTCTAAATCTGCATGTATAATCTTTTCTCTGTTGTAGACATCTGTAGCCTTCACTGGTACAATGCTAAGCCCATAGTAGGCACTCCAGAAATACTTACTGAATTGAAAACTAAAAGCATGGATGAGGATGGCTTAGGGGATTTCAGGATACCCTCAGTGTATTTCCACAGAGGAAGAGAGTTTCTGGGTGAAAAGCAAAAAGACTCCTAAATGAGTCAGGGCAATTTGGCTCTGGACTCTGGGAAGTCCAGACAGAGCCAGGCCTTCTTAATGAGATTGGATGTTCCCTATTCATATCATACTTGAAGAATTTTTCAGTCCCAGCTTCATCTTATTTCATCAACCATAAAATATATGTGAAAATCAATGACATTAGTTCAGCATGTCTTATGTCTTAACAGTTTCCTCTGTCTTCCTAATGATGTGGCAGATCACAAAATAATTAAAAATCATTTAGGTTGCAACCTCCCTTTCTCCTTCCCCCTTAGCCTGCCCCACTCCTTGCAAAGAACGGAAGGCTTTATCTTCTTCCTTCCCCCCACCCTCAATCCTCCAGATTATGCAGGAACATCTTCAGAGATGGGAACAGTGCCAGAGCTGATAGTAAACCCTGGCTATGCCTGCCTTTCTTTGGGAAAGTGAGACAAAGAATGGGAAGGAAATGAGAACCAAAGTAAATGGTCTTTGATTGCAAGGGGATACTGGGCATGTTCCTTGTATTATATGATGTAAAACTGGAAGAGATTTTAGAGGTCATATAGTCCAGTCCCCTCATATTATAGAGGAGAAAACTTAGTCTAGGAGAGGGGATATACAGAGGTGGGCTTCAAATCAGGAGTCCTGTTACTCTCAATCAATATCCAACCTGCTTAAGACAAGTCATCGCTAGACCCAGGACCTCCACCCCTTTGCCAAAGATGCCCCATGTTTGAGAAGGAGTATGTAAGGAGAAGGATGAAGGAGTATATAAAGGGTATGGGAAAGAAATTGGTGGGACACCTCCATCCATTTTCATGTTCAATTCCTACTTGCTCTATCACCCTGAAGCTAGGTTGTGTATCTTTGGTGAAAGACTGACCCCAAGACAAGAAGTCTACAGTTTCATCTGAGCCAATAAATATCTATCCTGCTTAGGATGAGCTATTGTGAAACTCCAGTCTCATTCTCCACTCTCTCTGAACATCAATCCTCCAGAGACTGCAACTATATACCACCAACATGGGCCCACACATGCAAAAATGGCCAGTAGAGTTGAGGTGTCAAGGGTCTACTCAGCCAGTGAGACAAATTTCTTCTCCAGTCTTGGTGAAGGACTCCTGCCTGCTGCTTATAATCATGTCAATAGAGCCCAACAGACAGAATTGTTGTGATATAATATATAAATAAAAATTTGAGAACCCTGAAGTGTCATATGGGTCAGTTATTGTTGAGAGATAGCAGGGTATAGTGGGTAGAACACTGGTCTTGGATTCAAGAAGACCTAGAGTCCCCCAACTGTAATGAGCTAAATTCAAAGGGTATTCCCAAAAGGGGATTTGACAGATTGTAGGGATCCCACAAGACTGAAGGGTCAAAAGACATTGAATCCTGCCAAAAATCTCATTATGGAACAAAATGTTTTGGGGGTAGAGTGGGGCTTGATATCTCAATTGGGTCTGTCTATATAAGTGCAGTTTCCCGAATGGTTGCATGCTACTTTCTTTGGGTATATGTGAACTAAAAAGGAGCTCACTATGAGGCAGGGGGGGAAGAGGTGCTCAGGAAAACAGATTTAGGCTAGCAGCAGATATGTGGATGAGAGATGAGGAACCTGGTAGCCACAGGTTGGTGGAAAGGGGGGAATTCATCCATTGGCTTCCTTGGATAATAAATCCCAGAAGGGAGACCAACATATTCCTGGTATCAGAGAGAAACTACTCTTTAATGTCAGCCTGATAATGTCACTGAGCTCAGTCTCCCTAAATTTCAATGATTAGCAATACGCACACCTGCTCCTGCTTGATGCATCACTTAACCTGGTAATCAGGAAATCCATTCCACACCTCTGCTTAGATTGATGATGTCACAGTACCCTGGTACTTTCTTTCTTTCCACAATGGGTGCAAGCATGTTATGATGTATCAGTCCTAGACATTTGGGCTATATAGCAGCCACTCATGAATTTGATTAATACCATGGGCTCCCTTGGTATGTCTCAGAATTGCTGAATCTAGAATCTTGCCAAGTGCTTGTAACACTGAGATGTCACTGATAGAGACTGCCATAGAATGACTTTATTGATTTCACTATTTCTCAGCTTATTGTAGATCTTCTTAACTGTTCTATGTGTAGTTTGTGTGATATGTGTTTATAGATACATATGTTTGTATATATGTATATAGATATTTGATATATATGTTTATAGATATGGATGGACATATGTTTATAATACTTTTGCATATCTAAACGCTATGAGATGGAAGAGTAGACAAAGTGTTAGGCTTCGAGTCAGGAAGACTTGAATTTGAATTGTGGGTTTGCTGCTAGTTGTGTGACCAGCTAAGTTATCTAGTGTCTCTTCACCTCAGCTTCCCCATTTGTAAAATACGGAGCATTTTGCTTTACAGGATTATTATGAGGATCACATGAGATCATACAAAAAGCACTTTGCAAACTTAAAAGTGTAATGTAACATTCACTAGTTGTTGTTATATGTATATTTGTAGGGAGACAATATGACACAATGGATAGTGAGCTGGCCTCAGAATCAGACCTCTGTTCAAGTCCTGCCTCTGACACATACTGACTGCGTTACCTTGGGTAAGTCACTTCTCAATGCCTCAGGCAATTCTCTAAGATCTCTCTCCTATCCAGAATTGCTGAGAAGGTACTTACCTACCTTGGTAGAATTTCTTTATCTGGTAATTTCTTACGCTGAAGAAATCATAAGTCCTCTGCCACATACTGTATGCCAATTCATTAAACCTCCTGGTGATTTAGGAAATTCTCAGACTATAAGTTGGAGATAAAGGGAGAAGGGAAGGGAATAACCATTTATAAAGCACCTACCATGTGCCAGACACTGTGCTAAGCACTTTACAAATATTATCTCATTTGATGAACTACCAAATTGCATTGGTGGAGGAAATTTCTACAACAGGAGTTTCCTGCATGATGAAATCACATCTGAGAGAAAAAATCATCACTAGAAGCTAATGATTTTTATTCCCAGAAGTTCATGAAGATTGTTTACTCTGGTGCTTAGAAGGGGCTTGTGATGTTTGTCAGTGGGGGGAATATACAAACTGAGGAAATCATAGATCTTTTAAAGTCTTGAATATATATTCCACTGGCTGTCCCTTGGATAAGCCCAGATTCCCACAGGGCTTCTCTGGGAACTGAACTAAGATTATCTTGGACTGCTTCAAGGACTGAACTCATTGTTTCTTTTGTGCAGTGGGTCCTTTTGAAAAAGGAAGAAAAGTATGGGCTATTTTTGTTATTATTTTTATGTTTAAAAACAATTAATAAGCATTTCTTTTCTCTCTCTTCCATTTCTCCCTCCCAGTTTAAAAGAAAAAGATAAGCAAAACAAGGTCCTCATAATGAATAAGCACAATCAAGCAAAATGAATTCCTCCATTATCCATGTCCAAATGGGTATGACTCATTCTGCATCTTGAACTCATCACCTTTCTGTCAGGGCATGGGTGGCATAGTTATCATTAATCATGATATATTTTCTAAATCAGCTTTTTAGTCCTGGGACTAAATCAGAAGCTCCTCCACCAGCAGATTAGAAACTAATAGAAGACAGCAGATTCTTACCTGGTAGATTTACTGGCTGACTGCTGCTGTCATACACACTCCCTTTGCCACCCATGGTCTACCAGGGCTCCTAAAAAGGAGAAGGAGAGCCTCTTTGGCTGATGCATCATTCCCATCTTCACTGCTATCAATTTGGGACTTCACTAAGAGTATCCTGTCTGCCTCTTGTAGACTTCACTAACAGCTAACACCCTCACCCACCTCTAGTGATCCTTAGACTTCAAGGAAATGAAGAAATTTGGAACCATTAGGCTACAAAATACTCTTAATGGACAGTTTACAGACTTAAAGGGAAAAAAGGAAGAACTAGAGAAGAAAAAAAGGGAGGAAAAGAAAAAGAGAGGAAGTGGTGAGAGAGAAAAGTATTGATAGCCTGGTCAAAGACAGACCAGCAGCAATTTGATTCAATCCAACAAATGTTTATGTATTACTTACTATGAGCAGAGTACTGTGCTAAGTTCTGGGGATACACAGATTTAAAACAGCACTCAAAAATACCTTTCCACCCCACACCTATAAGACGGGTATATGACAGAAAAGGAAAATGACAAACGTGGGAGAGGATGTGGGAAAATAGAGGCATTAATGTATGGTTGGTAGAGTGATTCAAACTGATTCAACCATTCTGTAGAGCAAGTAGGAACTATGCCAAAAGGACCATATGTAAGCTATGACCCAGCAATACCACCAGTAGGTTGGTGTCCCAAAGTGAAAAAAATGACAAAGAGAAGGAACTATATGTACAAAAATATTTACAGCAGTTCTAGTGGTTACAAAGAATTGGAAATTGAGGGGATGTCCATTAATTGAAGAATGACAACAAGTTGTAGCAGATAATTGCAATGAAATACTATTGTACTATAAGAAATGATTAGAAGAATGCTCTGTGAACAACCTAGAAAGACTTATATGAACTGATGCAAAGTGAAATGAGCAGAACTAAAATAACATTATCCCACAGTAACGGCGACATTGTATGATGATCAACTGTGAAAGTTTTAGTTATTCTCAGAAATATGATGCAAGATAAATCCAAAAGATTTATATGAACAGTATTATCCATCTCCAGAGAAAGGATTGATAGAGTCTGAATGCAGATTAAAGTATATTTTAAACTTTTTTCTTTTCTTTTTGGGTCTGTACTTTCACAACATGACTAATATGGAAACATATTTTGTATGACTGCACATATATAACCTATAGAAAATTGCTTACCTCTCAATAAGAGGGGAGGGCAGAGAAGGAGGGAGAGAATTTGGAATTCAAAAAATTATTTTAAATGAATGTTAAAAATTGTTTTTACGTGTTTGGGAAAAATAAAATAAAATAATATCAAACAAGTTTCTTCCTCCTTGCAGTTATGACCTTTACTCAGGTAGTAGCATAATGGATATATAATTTTGGAGATTCATGATCAGCAGAAGAGGCAAATTAGTCATGTGGTACAAATAGAGGATAATAAGCTGAGAACATGAGTGTTCCATTGGCACCTTTGAAACACAAAATGACTTAAAGGAAGGACTCTGGCAAAAGCACTTTGGTTGGGTCCTTTGTGCCTTAAGGACCTATGATGAGGCATAGGCAATAATATGATAAGATGAATGGATGGGTGGTCATTTGATTTTTTTCTTTGTTTTAACATTTTCTCTGATTTTGTTTTTATTCTGAACTTACCAAACAGAAAAAAAACTCCCACATATTTCCATCTATATTGTCCAATAGATGAATGAAACTATGAATGTATAGCTTGTTTTCTTTTCATTATACAATAAAGCCAACCTGTAATAACAACAGCAAGAAGAATAAATTTCGGGGTGGTGTTGTTGACATGCTTTGGCACTCATGACTACTTTTTTCTAATGGATGGGGAGTAAAGATGGGAGGTGAGTCAGAGTAGATGACCCTCAGCTCAGAGTCTATTTGAATGTCCCTAAAAATAAATACCATCCATCACCCCAAGTTTTAGCTCTGCATAAGATTCACCAGATTTGCTTAAAGTCATAATAAGGAACTTTTTCTCGAAGGGCAAACACATTTGAGGGCAGTGGTGGCAGAGGCACAGGAGACAATCTGATTGTGGATACAATTGTTCTGGGAGGACAAGTAGGTAATTCCTCAGAGAATCAGGCTCTCATCTCTGTCTGAGTTAGGGAGTAAGATAGCCACTAGGAGAAGTGGGACATGGAGATAAGCATCTGGGGGTGATGGTTTGAGGCCAAGTGAGTGACTGAGGTTGTGCTGCTTGGCATAGTCAGATGGAGGATGAAGAGGTACGTACATCTGGTTCTGTACCCTAAATAGGAAGTATGCACCCTAAATCTTCAGAGTGTAAACATATATCTCTGGGATATATCAACCCTTATCAAATCAGTATTTTGCTCTTGGGCTTGCACATTGAGGCATTATTAGACTAGAACACCTCCCATGTAAGCTGTTCTCTTACTGAAAAGTCATTGGCTTTCTCTATGTCCATTTTTTTTCACTGAGATTTCTTAGGACTTCTCCAGTAAGTCTAATTTCCACCCCCTTCACCTCCCCCCACTGGCAACCATACTAGATGACCTGGCAGTTTGGACCTCCCAAGAACTGGGAATGACAGCTCTGAGTCCTTCCAGAAATGGGTTTTGAGGTCATTTGCTTGTTCTGTCTCCTCTCTGAGGTGGGTGACCTTAAATGTGCCAAGTACAAACTATGGACATCATCAATCACAGATCTTGCTGTTTCCCATTTCTCTGGCCAAGGATTCTTGGAGTTGTGAAGAAGGGAGGAGACAGGTTCTCAGGCCACTTCCCAGAGGACAGAATTGCTCAGTTCTTCAGGCAAGATGAAGCCTTCATTTCCAAGTCAGGGAGCAGCCCACCTCTCCAAACAGAAGCAACCCCACTGAGATGTCAACACCATAGATTGAGGTGAATGGTGTGTCATGTAATAATGGGAACCAATGAAAAATACATAGAGGAGAGAAACATATTCCCAGACTGGAGGAAGATTGAAGGGTTAGAACCCAGGAAAATATCATTTTAGAGGGGAAGAGTTTTCTCAGCTCCATGAATAAATCATCGGCTATATAGAGCTTCCTTCCTTTTACTTTATTTATTTTTTTATTTAGGAGCCAGTAAATTGCCCCTGGATTTGGAGAGGAAGGAAGAGGCATACTCCCAGTGCTGGCTGCCTCTTGCTGCAGATAAATGAGGCAGCAATTTTAACTTTTTATGAAGAGGTTTATTAGGCTTCTGTGCTGTTCTGGTCTAATGTTCCTTTGTTTGTGGCAGTTCATTTTTTCCCTGATGAAGTGCTGCAGAAAGTCGGATGTGACCATTATGACTTGTGACCGTTCTGACTTTTCCCCATGCAAACCCAGCCCATGCCTAGGATGAAAAGGCTTTCTCTTTCCCTTTTTTCTCTTTCTGCATGGCAGCATCTTAGCAATCTTATGAAGACTGCCTCCCCACCCCCAGCATTTAAAAGGGGGAGAATTTCTACATTAGTGACCTAGATGACAAGATTGTCCTTGTGACCAACCACTTCTGTCAAGGTGGAAAGTAAGCAGAGGGTTTGGCTTTTCTAAAATCCACAACAGAGGGCTCAGGATCCAGGAAGACTCATCTTTCAATCCTTCATCTCTCTCTTCTAGGTGATGCCACTGTTTATCATCGCAAATGAAACTGTCTGAGGGGAATTATGTAAATTGAAATATCATTTTAGTCAACAAATGTTTATGATACATTTTTAATACTATATAACAAATGTGTTTGTATCCCCCTTTGTCTTTATATCTTCCACTTATTATTAAATATTTATGGGAATTACTGGTTGTGTGTTTTTTTTTGAACCACTGAAATACAGCTCATCGTATTTACTAACACATTCTATATTTCTTCTCCTTGAAGATGCTCGATATCATCACATATTTCTGTCCCTGTTGAGTCTCCAGGAGCATTACCATTTCTTGATTCAAGATGCAAAGGAAGTCTCCTTCCAATTGCTGACTCTCTTTCCTCTTCCAGGCTTCTGCAAGAGGTGAAATGTGCAGGTGATTTACTCTACCTGAGACAAGCAGATGCCATTGTCATCTATGGTGACTGTTTGTAATGTGAGCTATGACTCTGCCCCTTATGTGGATATAAATCCAGCTTTATCTTTTTATTAATCGAGTACTGAATATATAGCCCAGCAATCCTATTTGCAGTTTTCATAAGCACACCACAACCGAAACCTCTGGAAGAGAGATATGTGTGCATGCATATATACATGTATGTATGCATACACAATACAGGCGTGTGTATTAATATATACACACATGTATAGACACTCATGTCCATCTGTGTCTATACATATATGTACATAGACACACACATATATGTAGAGTCACATTGAATCAACACTATCTACATAGTTACCTAGATAGATTTTTTTAAACTAACAATGGCACATATCAAGGCTAAGAAACTGGATTGCTTGATTCCAATGAGGCAGCTGGTAAGAATCTAGACATATGAGGATACATCCCTTGGCTTGGGGTTATTCATATGAGAGGCAAGCCATTGTAGCAATGTCAATGCCATTCTGAAGCAAGCTGTGATTTTGTATATGCTGGCTCCTTCTGCTAATGTACAACCAGCCTTAGGGATGCACTAAGATGAAGAGCCAGGTTTGTTCCTGACTTGATGAGATCTCATTCTTGAAGAAAACATAAATGCTTAGATTTAGTCCTCTTGTGGGTATTTTTCTTTTCTAACAAGTGGAATTGCCTTGTCTTGTGCTTTCTGATAGTCTACACAATTTTATAAAGGATAATAAGGATAATAGCTAGCATTTATGTAATGCTTTCAGATTGACAAAATGCTTTACATATTTACTCACTTGATACCTCTGATAATCTGGTCTTGGAAATTATGGTTTAGATTCAGAGACTTTGGGTTTCATCCTAACTCAGTGACTCATAGCCTATCCTGTATTTGGAAGGGACCTTAGAGATCATTTGGTCCATTGCTCTTTTTTCTACTGAGGGCCAGAAGTAAGTTGCCTCAAGTCACACAGGTTAAAGCAAAATTTGAATTGCAGTTCTCTGACTCTACTGTGCCCTGCTGTCTACACAATACACAACGTGGTAGACCTGGAGTCAGGACAACCTGAGTTCAAACCTAACCTCATACATTTACTGTGTGATTCTGGGCAAATAATTTAACCTCTGCTTGCCTCAGTTACCTCAACTGTAAAGTGGGGATACCTACGTCATTGGATTGTTGTTGTGAGGCTCAAATGAGATATGCCTGATACATAGTAGGTGCTTAGTAAATGAATGAATGAATGAATGAATGAGTGAAAAAATAAATAAATGTATGTTTGTTTCCTTCCCTTCTTTGGGTTTCAGTTTCTTTATCTATAAAGCAAAAGATTTAGGCTAGTGGTCTCCAATTACACAATAAACAAGAGCTTCTTAAATGCCTACAGTATGGCAAGTACTGGACAGCAAGGCGGTATAGTGGATGGAGCACCGGGCTTGGAAGCAGGAAGATGCATCTTCCTGAGTTCAAATCCAGCCTCAGATGCTTATTAGCTTTGTGTCCCTGGGCAAGTCATTTAACCTTATTGTCCTCAGTTTCCTCATCTGTAAAATGAGCCGCAGAAGGAAATGGCAAATTACTCCAGTGTCTTTGCCAAGAAAACCCCCGAATAGGGTCATGAAGAGTTGGATATGACTGAAACAGCTCATCAACAACACCAGGTGGCAGATACTGTGTTAGGCCTTCAGGATGTGAAGGCATTAATGAAACAGTTCCTGCCCCTGAGGAACCTGTATTCTATAGGAGTTAGAAGGTCTCTTCTCTTTGTAAATCCAATACTATGAAGATTTTATCATCAAATAGAATTTGTTGGTTTGAATGTCAGGGAACTAGAAAATATGAAAGAAACTAGAAGTCTGAATACAAAACAAGGGTCCGGAAAGAGCAAAGAGACTTGCCCCAAATCATACAACTACTAAGTTTTAGAGCAAGGATGTGCACCCAGGTTTTCTCACTCCAAGCCTGACACTATATGATGCTTCCTACTTATCTATCCTTTTCATTACCTTTAGACCTCCTATGACGCTTAAGAGTATTCTGGCTTATTTGTTGCCAAAAGGGCTAAAAGATTCAGCTTTCCATAAACTGTTTACATTCCTGAGAGAACAGGTCAAATTAACATGAATATCAGTATCTGGCATTCAAGAGGCCGAGTGGACCTGCTGTATCTTCCGGCACTCACTTTTCAATACTTTTGCTATCATGCAGATTAGCCTTTCTGAAAATTCTTCTCTAAACTAGAAAGCTTTGATTTGTCAGCATAGACTCTTTGTGACCCATTTGGGGTTATCTTGGCAAAGATACTGGAGTGGTTTGCCATTTCCTTCTTTAGTTCATTTTACAGATGAGGAAAGTGAGGCAAAGAGGATGAAGTGACTTGCCCAGGGTCATACAGCTGATAAGTGTCTGAGGCCAGATTTGAACTCAGGATGATGAGTCTGATTCTAAGCCCAGTGCTCCAACCACTGTGCCACCTAGCTACTCCTATTCGAGAAACAGCACATATAAAAGAAGCAATGGCCAGGGAGGGTGGTTTTGGTCTGAGAAGAAACTGGGATGGAGCAGTATGGGAGTTATTGGACACATCCTTTCTGGTAACAGTGCTAGTATTAATTTAATTGTGGTTCCATAACTGGAAAGTGGTGATGAGATGAGGAAACTGAGGCCCAGAGAGGTCCCCCAATTAATTAGTGGTCTAGATTTCTCCATGACAACATCCTGCTGCTTTTCTATTTCTGGGGAGGAGGGGGTAGGATGTTTGAATCTCAAACATGGGTCCCAGGGAGCAGCAGTTTCCCCGATCATGGGGATGGATGCTGTGTGGGAAAATCAACTTTTGGATTAATGAATTTCTCTTAATATTTCCCTTCCAGAAACATGAAATGCCCCAGCCTGCCCCAAATTCCTTTCAGTGCTGGCTTTCCAGGGCTCATTAAAATAATGTCTCATGGATAACCTTTGGCCGGGCCCATTCTCTGGAAGACTTGAATGCATGTTAATCAGCCCCACTTTAAAGGCGGCAAAAAGCTCTTGCCTGGTGGACTCTTTCATACCTCAGCAGCCTTGATGGCAAAAGGATGACATGGCTTTTATCAAGGCCTTTGGTCACATTCATGTCTCGTGACATCTTTTTTTTAAAAAGCAGAGTTTCAAAGAAGCTCTCTTATCATCATATCTTTAGTCTTCCTTAAGAGTTCATATGGCTATTTCCTCAGAACTCTCTTAATCAAAGCTATAAAGTCATTTGTACATTTATATGATTATATATATATATATCTGGGTACTTGCAGACTTGGGAGAATCAGTCTTTAAAGGCAATTGCTGATATAAAGAGCAACTTCAAATCAGCTCTGACCTTTTGTTCAATAGCTACTTTCCATGCAGAGCAGTCAAATAACTGAATAACTGTTTAGACATTGGTGGGGGGAAAAATCCATTGATTTTCCTAGTTAGGGGAATTGAATCTTTTTCTGCAGGAAGGACTGGTGCTGGGTGGGAAGGGGGAAGACTGGGTTGGGTCTGATTTCCCTCAGGTGACACTTCTATTGGTGGAGCAAACCATACCTATCTATACTATCTGCTCTACCTCCTGAGTCCTTCCCGGCCTTCTACACTTCTGACTGAAGGATTGTCTTCGAAGAATATACTTAGTTGGGGAAAAGATTTGACTAAAAATAAAGGATTTAGATGGGCATTATATCTTATATTTCTACTCCATTCTTCCCTTTGCTAAGTTCTAGGACTCCTGGAGGCACATGAATGTGAAAATAGAATGTCTTTCTGAGATGTGGTGATGAAAAATCCTAGGGCAAACATCACTTAAGAACATTCAGAACTATTGTGCACAGTAAAAACTTTTCAGAAAAATTGTTTTTTTCCTTGAAAGCAGAGACTTAAAAAAATAAGCTTAGCACAGTACCTCTCACATGGTGGGTGCTTTGAAATGGTCTTTAAATTTTTTTTAATTATATATTTTTTTCAAATTTTGAGTTCCAAATTACCTATCTCTAGGCTCTCCTCTATTGAAAAAGCAAGCAATATGATAGTTCTTAGTTTTTCCCACTTATTTTTCCAATTACATGTAAAGAAAGCTGATATAGCCTATACATGTATACGTTTATTAAACATATTTCCATATTAGTCATGTTGTGAAAGAAGAATCAGAACGAAAGAAAACCATGAGACAGAAAAAAAGAGAAAATACTATGCTTTGACCTGCATTCAGGCTCCACAGTTCCTTCTCTGGACGTGGACAGCATGTTTCCTCATGAGCCCCTTGGAATTGTCTTGGATCATTGCATCGCTGAGAAGAGCTAAGATAATTAAAGTTGATCATTGCACACTGTCGCTGTTACTGTGTGCAGTGTTCTGGTTCTGCTTACCTCACTCGACATCAGTTCATGTAAGTCTTTACAAGTTTTTCTGAAATGTTGTTACTATGCACAATAGTTCTGAATATTCTTAAGTGACTTTTGCTCTAGGATTTCTCATTACTACGTCTCACAAAGACATTCTATCCTCATATTCATGTGTCTACAGAAGTCCTAGAGCAGCAGCTCTCAACCTGTGGGTTATGTTCAATGTGTAACAATGAAAATACATCCTGCATATCAGATATTTACATTATGATTCATAACAGTAGCAAAATTACAGTTATGAAATAGCAATGAAAATAATTTTATGATTGGGGGTCACCACAACAAGAGGGTTGAGGCATTAGGAAGGTTGAGAACCACTGTCCTAGAACCTAGGCTCTCTACAGCTGTGATTTTTGGATTTGGAGTAAAAAAAAACACCAGACCTCCCAATTTGAGTTCTGTCTTTGCCTAGTTTTATGTCCTTGGGAAATCCTATGGGAACCTTAGTTTTCTTATCTATGAAACAGGAATAGGGATAATTGTATTATTAATCACTTATACCAATGATTACTGAGTTATTTGGAGGCTGAAATGTGATAATGTCTGGTAAGTGTGTTATAAGCTATAAAACACTCAGAATGCAAGCTACTATTATTATTTATTGGTATCCCTCCCATGACCAGTTCACCCAGGCACAGCACGATAGTGAGCAAACAGGCTTCATCCTATAGTATTGAGCCATAAAAGCGGCCTATGCTTTGAGCTAATGGAATCTCTTAAGAACAGTTGCTTTCTCTTTGTATTCCCTGCCTGGCAATCTCCACTGTATTATCTGCCAGAAGACTACCTCCTAATTAGAGTCAGGAGCGGGCCAGTCTCTGTTCCATACTGTCAGCTGACTCCTGACATCTCTGCCATGCAATGATGAGGCAACTTAATCTGAATAAAGAACCACACTCTATCTACCAATGCAATTGTAGAAACTCCTTTTCATTGCTTTTTTATTGCAGTTTCTGTGTTGCTTTGGGCATCTGGGAAGGTGGGGAAGAAGTGTTGGGGAGCATTTGGTGCCTCCATCCCCCAGAATCTTATAACATTTCTAGCTGCTGCTGCTGCTGTGTGGGTTAAGACAGACAATGAAGGATGAGCTACCCTTGCAACAGGCTGTTGGATAGAGCTGTCTCATTGGAATCTGAAGCCTGCTGCAGCTCCCCAAGGATGCTCTTGCTTGGAGGAAATGGGTCAGACCACATTCCACATGACTGGGCAGGTTTTAATCTTTTCTCAATAGAATAGCTTAAGGTGCCTATAGAAGATGCCCCCAAACAGATGGCAGTCAAAAAGAGTCCACTGTTCATTCACTGGCACTCCCAGGATGGTGCTTGAGATGGTCTCGTCTATTCTGTCTTTGCAGTCTTTTTAGCAGGTTGCATAGGAGTGCTTTGATATTTCAAGGATTTGTCTCCTCACTTGATGTGGGTGCTTCCTTTGTCAGCAGAGACCGTGGCCTGCTCCATCCCTTAGCATGCAGTCCTAATTTGTTATTGATAGGAAAAAAAATCAACACCTTGTAGCCAATTCTGGTGATGAGACTATCTAAATTTATCTAAGCTGGGCTCTGGGTGACAGACACAGTCTATTGTCAGACTAGCACTCAAAGGCTTTCTAGGTCAGTAGGACTTGCCAGTGTTTACAAGTCACTGGCTTGGCCTTAGAGAATTCAGGGTCAGTCCCACAATTCAGTGGAGGGATGAGCAAATAAGTACAGAAGATTTATCACCTTTTCTTTCCCTTTCTCTTTAGTCAACCAGGACTCAAAGACCATAGACTGAGATCTCAGAGGTCACCTGAGCCAAACTTCTTATTCTACACACAAGGAAGATGAAGTTAAGTGAATTTGGCCAAAGTTACACATATTACATCACAGGTGGAATTTGAACCCAGGGCCTCTGAAACCAGAATGAGTTCTCTTTTCACTGTGCAATACCAGCCTGGATTCTTTTTCATTCATTGCCATGTTAACCACATTCCTAAGGCAGCATGGGACTCTGGCCTAGTTCTAACTTAGGACAGTCCTCTGGTAGTTTGCATTTGAAATTGGAACAAAATGAGACATTTATTTTGATTTATAGATCATTCAGTAATTAACAAAAGGAGATTTACTTAGCCATAGCAGGAGGTTATTCAACAGGACTAAGTATGAAGACCCTTTGAGTTGGTTCAGCTGATTCAGATGAAGCACCTGAGAGCTATGGGGGGGAGGGTAGCACTTAGCACAGTGTCTAGCTGCTAGCACATAGGATGTTATAAGATTCTGGGGGATGGGGTGATGAATGCTTCCCAGCCCTACCTCCCCTCCTTCCCAGATCCCCAAAGCAATGCAGAATCTACAATAAGGACCTGTCCCCAGGTCCTCATGGCTACTTTGTACTTAGATGATAAGGGACGTGACGTCAACACTCTGAGCCCATAGTCTTGGAGCCAACCACATCTTGAGGAATGTCTCAGCACTTTTTAAGTAAAATTGGCTTAACTGAGATGGAGAAGGGGAGGAGTTAGGACATTGCCCTTACCATAAATGATATAGTGGAGGATACTAAATTTAGAGTGAGAGGAACCAAGTTCAGTTCCAAGCTTGGCCACTTACCAGTGTGACCTTGAGCAAGTCACGACTTTTCTGGGCCTGTTTCCTTATATGTAAATAAGGGGTTGGAATGAATGAGACAGTACCATGTCTTACTTAGGATCCTTTTCAACTTGAGACCTGGGATCCTGTATAAAGCCATGTAGAGAGTGGTCCATTCCTGAACAATGTTACTACACCACCCCCAATGGGTATTATGGGAATAACAGATCACCTTGACATTCCCAGGGTAGAAAGGCATCTACTACACACTTGGTGAGCCGAACCCTGTGCCAAAGGTTCCAGTCTCCTAGAAGGTCAGTTGGGCCAGGAAATATATTTTCAAAAGACAGATCTTCTCCTACTGGGACTGTTGTGGGTGAGTCTATCATAGGCAGAAAGATAGCCTTCCAATAAGAGCACAGATTAATGAATCATTAAGCATTTGCATCCTGTCAAAGCTCTAGCACTCTGTTGAGGATGACTTCTGCCCTAATATGATGAAATCAGAGGTGTAAGCCATAGCTATTGGGAAAATAAAGCCATTTTGTAGTTTTCATGGCAAAGCATGTCTGTCCTACCACACGGGGCACATGTATGAAGAGGCGTGTACATGCACACATTATCTGCAGCCATCTGTCCAGCTTCCTCACACAAGCAGCACGTTCTTTCTCTTGCTGACTGTCACCATATGGCCCTTGTTAATGATTTATACATCACACCCTTCATTAACTGATGTAAAAGATACTCATGGTAATTTCCTTCCATCAACTTTCATTCCTCATAGGATCCCAAATAATTTCAAAAAGTGTGGCCTTTCGGTTAAGTTGTTAATGAAGCGAACTCTAATTAACATTAGGGGTGTCCTTCATACACACTCTATGAGAATGGCAAGATCTTAAAAATTCCATCATCATTAAATTAGTAAATTTTTATTATAGGAGCCTATGTGAGCACTAACTTTGGATTTTAAAATTATCATCGAGGGTTGATATGTTGTGTTTGTCTTCCCCTAATTGAACGTTACCTTGCATTTAATCAAAGCAAATTGGCCTTCCCTCTAAATAGATCCAAGGGCTTGAACACTTGTTAACTCTTGCTCTATTCCATTAGACCTGGAATGAACAGCAAAAGGGCTAGACCAATAAGCCAAGAAAATGACTATGAGGGAGGGGGAGATGTAGGTCAGGAGAAGAGCCACAATTAGTAATTTTTCTACCCAGGGTCAGCTACACAAAATATATTATCATCTCAGGTGACAGGGACACTGCCTGCCAAGGAGACCAATATTAGGTGAGAGGGTTAGGTGGGTCTTGGGGGAGCTTAACAGGAATGTGACATTGGGGTGATAGCTTCTCAGTTTAGCTAATTATTCTTGCTAATTAGTAGATAAGCTTCATTGTTCCTATTATGTTGAAAATTCTGTTATTGTTCCTCTAAATTCTGGCATCCTGGTAAAAGACTTAGTTATCTCACCCTAGTTAGAGCTGTGGTCAGGGGTTCTTGCTTGATAGTAGTGGCCCCTAGTAGGCCTATGTTGTCCTGGGCCCCACATTCACAGAATCTTAGCATCATCTTTGGAATTTGAGCTGAAACTAACTTTGGAGGCCTTCTGGTTCAGCACCATTATTTCATGGATTGGAATCTGAGGCCCAGGAAAGTTAAATTTTGCACGGGGTCACAAAGGTTACAAATGGAAGGTAGAAGTGCCATTTCATTCAACCCCACATCCCCAACTTCAGAGCCAGTGCTCTTGTTAGGATGTCATGTTGCCTAGGGGACTTGATTGAGGACCTGTCTTTTCCATTTGCAAGCTGGGGTGGTGGTCATATGTTTGGAGTGCTCAAAAATGCTGGGCCAGATGACAGTAGACTCAGAGGTGCCGAGACGAAACTTTCTTTCAAAGCAACTAAATAAATGAATGGGCCCCAGGAGATTCCCAAAGCCAGCTCCATTCTGTCAATGGCTCAGCTAGGGCTGCCAGCTTAGAGTGCCTGCTGTCAATTTAGGCAGCACTGGGGAGAAGGTTTGTAATTGACAGATCAGAGGCAGGCTGGTAGCTTCCTCAGTTGCATCAAAGAGGAGGTAACTGATTACTCCTGGAAAATAGAGATGGAATTGAAATGGAGTTTTCTGATGGAAGGGAGGGTCTAAGAAGGGAATGGTTGGATTTTGCTATGGTTAAGGTTAGATTGAAAAAAAAGTAGCCAACGGTCTCCATGAGTCTTTTTTATATTATCTCCATTAAATTACACATACTGGTTTGCTTGACTTTTTCTAGCTTACTCTCTTCTTGCTAAGTCGTCTTCTTTTTAACCACCCACAAATGTGATTGTGGATCCTTGATGGCCTCTTCTAATAAATGTTTGGTGATTGACTTATTATATTTAGGTATACTTTGACAAACCCAATACTTTTTTGGGAAGGTTATAGGGTCATAGGTTTAGAGCTAGAAGGAACTTCAAAGTCATCTAGTACAATTTCTTCATTTTATAGATAAGGAACTGAGGACCAGGGAAGTTAAATCACTTGTTCAAAGTTATAGAGGTAGGAAATGACCCATCCAGGATTTGAACCTAGGATCACTGGCTCCAAGTTACCTCTTTTTTTCCATTGTACCATGCTTCTTTCTCTGTAATGGAAAGGTCTCATGCATTCACTTAATAGATGTGACCACTTGTTGCATGGTCTACTCCCAATGCATGGTCTACCATCATCATCATCATTCACTCCATCCAAACTCTACTCATGCTTCACTTTCCCATGCCATCCTGCCATTCACTCATGCTTCTTGTCAAATGATTATTGTCATTGTCTCATTTCTCCCCAACTGTTCCATTACCTCCAGAGCACCAATCCTCTGCACCAGGTCTCTGGAATTCATGTTCCCTGATCCTAAGAAAGTTAATTTGCCCATCTTTGGGAATCCTATCTTGAGGTCTAGTTTTCTTGATCAATGACTAAGTGGGCATAAATTAGTCTACTTAGCTCATTGTATCTATCTGCTCCCAGACTCCAGACCTTGTTTCACATTCACATCCATCTAATTGTTTACCCAGGTCCTTTTGTTATCTGCCAGATACTCCATCCGTCCCCCTTTCACCTCTTGCTTTGGACATAACAATCAAATCAATATTACCATTATTTTTTAAAATGTGCACATCATTCAATTGCCATATGGATCAACTCATCAACCTCAGACCAGAATCCCTTTCCCTGGCTACTGCTCTCCCATAAGTATTCTCTTCCCCATTAGAACATACTCTCCCTCAGTCTGGAGGCTTTTCTCTATTTTTGTATTTGTATCTCTAGCATTTAAGCACATACTAAGTGTTAAATAAATGATTTTTAAAACTTCATTCATTCCATGAAGACATCATGCCTTATCTAAACTTTGTATATTCTCCCCATACTGAGCATAGTTCTTTCCCCCTAGTAGGGGCTTAGTAAATATTTGATTTGTGGAAACAAAAATAAAATCATTGTTAGAGTCATCAATTTAGACTACATGATAATTGTAATTAATTTCTATACAAGTTGCAAAGTCTTTCTATAGTGTCCTCAGCAAGGGGTTGTATATCCTTTATTTGAAAATCACTGGAGTTAGGGCATTTGCCAGCCCTGAGGCATCCGTTTTCCCTTGAGGACACCTTTTGTAGTGAGGCAATTTTACTTACATTGAGCTAAAATCTGTCTCCCTCTAACTTTGACCCTAGTCATGCCCTCTGAAGGCTAAGCGGGATAATTTTTAAAAATTGAACTTAAAATTTACAATTAGAATAGCTTTTTCTCTCTTCCATCCCACTTCTAAATTGAAAGAAAAACAAGGCCTTTGTAAAAAAAATGTGTATAATAAAAGCAAACCAAATTCCTGTATTGGCCATGTCTCAGAATATTTTGTGCCCTGAGTTTATCACCTCTCCATCAGGAGGAGGGTAATATGTTTCATCATCAACCCTCTGGGATCAGGGTTGGATATTATATTCATTAGATTTCTTAAGTTGAAGCAGAATCTCCTAAAGGTACCATTTTTAAGGAGGACACCCTGGTTAATCATTTCTTCATTTCTCCCCAGGACAGTCTCCTGACTTTCCCACACTCTGCAATGTCCTTGCATTGGGTACCTTCATCTCTCTCCGCTGGTTTCCATCATCCTTTTGTGCATTGTCTTCCTCCATTAAGATGTAAGCTCTTTGAGACAGGTCTTTCTGCCTGAATTTGCATTCCTAATACTCAGCATAGTGCCTGGCACACAGTAAGTACCTGATCATTCCTTGTTGACTTGGCTCACTTTTCATCATCCTCGTTGCCAGCTCTACCTACTATGAGTAGGTGATATGCTAGGTTAAAGGGAATGCAGTCTTTTCTCTGTGGACTTGATGATCTTGTTTAAGAGAGAGGCTGTGCTCAAGGCATCTGGTATGTAATAAGCCTATAATAAATGGTTATTAATTGATTGATTGAATGTTAGACTTATGAGAGGGGAATGATTGAAAGGTTTTTTTTTAACTAGAGAGGGCTGGAAGGGAGGGAAGTGATATGATGGTGAATACAGTATTTTAGGAAAGTTACCTTGGCATTTGTTTCAGAATGTATTGAAGGAGAAGGGACTGGAAGCCAAGAAAACAGATAGGAGATCATTACAATAATACAAATACAATGTAACAAACATTTCTTAAGCACCTATTGTGTGCAGAATACTGCACTGCACTAGGTATTATATATAAATATATGTATATATTAAAGGTGATTTAATAATTTATTCCCCCTCAAATTACATGCAAAATAATCTTTAACATTATTTTTAAAATTTTGAGTCCCAAATTTTCTCCCTTTTTCTCTATTTCCACTCATTGAGAAGGCAAGTGGTTTGATATAGGTTATACATATGCAGTCATGAAAAACATATTTCCACATTAGTCATGTTGTCAAAGAAAACACGGACTAGAAGAACAGCACAAAACCCAAGAAAGATAAAGAAGACAAGGAAAAAGTACGCTTTGATCTGCATTCAGACTTGACCAGTTCTTTTCCTGGAGATGTATAGCAACTTTTTCGTCACAAGTCTTTTGGAATTGTCTTAGATCATTGAATTGCTGAGAATAGATAAACAATTTATCATTGTATAGTATTGCTGTTAACGTATACAATGTTCTCCAGGTTCTGCTAATTTCACTTTGCATCAGTTCATGTAAATCTTTCCACGTTTTTGGAGAGTATCCTGCTCATCATTTCTTAAAGCACAATATTTTTCTATCACAATCATATACAACCACTTGTTCAGCCATTCCCTAGCTGATGATCATCTCCTCGATTTCCATTTTTTTTTGCCTAGGTGTTGTAGGTATTAACACAATTTAGTTAAAATGTGATCCTAGCCTCAAGAAGCTCATAGTCTTATAGGAAGATAAGACCAGGAGAGATAAATAGAATATATAACATTGCTTGATGAGCACATTTGAGAATTTTGAAACAAAGTGCTATGTGAGGTTTGAGAAGGAATATTATTGTTAATTGGTGGGATTATGAAAGAGGTGGCACTTTAGTAGGACTCTGAGGGAATGGGTAGGAATTAAATAGGTAAAGAGAGGGTTATAATGCATTCCAAGCATGGAAAACGGCTTGGACAAAGATATGAAAATAAGAGACCACATTCTGTATTCTAGGGCACAAAGAGTATCCAGTTTGACTAGAGCATAGAATATGTGGGGAGCATAACATGAGATAAGACTGATTGGTTGGTGCTAGGTTTTGAAGGGTCTTGAATGCCAGTCAAAGGCATTTGGAATTTGCTCAGTTGATCATAGAAAGATACTTGGGTAGACTCGTGTGTCTTAAGGGTTATTTTGCGGTGGTATAAAGATGAATTGAAGAGGGGAGAGGGCTAAAGAAGGAAATTATAATAGGAAGTCACTAAGAATTGTTAGAACTGAGGGGAACAAAGGCTCATGCTGAGGTGGTGGCAATGGGAGTGGAGAGGAGGAAAAATAATGATATTTGTCAGAGATAGAATAGTCAACACTTGGCAAGTGATTAAATGTGGGAAGGAAATTTAAAAAAATACCACAAAGATTATGACCATGAAAGAATGGTTGAACAGTGGTGCCACTGGCAGAAATGGTGAGGTTAGAAGGAGAAGGTTAATAATCTGTATGTGAAGGACTAGGGTTCATCTATTCCCCCATGTGATGGAAAGAGCACTGGATTTGGAATTAGAAGAATTGTGTATGGGTACCACTCTTACTTCGTACTACCCGTGTGACCTTGGGAAAGTTTCTCCTTTTTAGCTCTAAATCCTATGATCTTATCATGCAATGACTTTACCTTCCCCTAAATCCTCCCATATGTTTAGCTTAATAGATCTTCTCAGAGCTCATGCACATGAGTGGGTGCTTGTACTCAAGAATGTTCCCCATTTTTAATGAAGAGATACAATCTGTCTTCTAAGGGGCTGAGAGAAAAAACTTTGTCATGTTGAACTGATTTTTCTTCTCCAGAGTCAAGTTTGGGAGCCAAGAGTGGCTTTCTTGGTAGAGAACTGGCATATGGTGGAACTCTGAGCTCACTATCAGCTGAGAAACAACCCCGAGGCAACCTCTTCTTTTCCCCCTCCCAGCTGTTAAATTTATAGCTATTTTCTTCCTACTGTAGAGAAAATTATAAATGTGGGAAAATGCTTATATTTGTACTGAGAAAATGACAAGATCAGAAAAGGTGTGACTTCTGAACTACTCATCTGGGCTGTTGGGGAGTATGTGATGGAGCAGAGGTGGGGTTTGTGTGCTGGAATATGAACATAAAAAGAACGCAGCTTTTAGGAAGAACTAAATGAGACAGCAGAATTAATTTGATGCAAGTTGTTGAAGAGCTTCTGGTGGGTGGCATAAGAGAAGGCCAAGGGTGGAGGACTTGTAGCTCAGGGAAGCTAACTAGTAGCCAGGAAAGAGAAAGAATGGTTTGAATTTTTTAAAATTTAAATTCAACAACTAATTATTAATATAATACAAAAGGCTATTTTTCATTAGTTCAGGAAATTTTGTGTGTGTGTGTGTGTGTGTGTGTGTGTAAATCTGTGGAAAGATAGAATTATTCAACTGAGTATAGACATTTGTGGAAAGATTATTGACTTGAAACAAGAGAGGATAAAAAAGCCCAGAAAAATATTTTGCTTTTCTCCTGCCTCAGTGCACTAAGAGAAGAGACTTTGGGCAAGATTTGGGGTAATGATAGCAAAGGGGAACTAGGAAGGGATGTTAGAGACCATTTTGGAGCATGATGCATAAATTAAGGTTCTTAGAGCTAACTTGAATCTATAAGTATTATACTTGTAATGTATGTGCATGTTTGAAATGTGCAATACTTTATCAACTGCGTTAAGACCACTTATCTCCCACTGACTGATTGGATGGATCCATGCAGTGTGTAAGTACCATTACAGGGGATGGATAGAGGTAGAAGTGAAAGGAAAAGGTCAGGATGCCAACATGATGATTGTCATTGTCATCATCATCATCATTATCACCACCACCTCTGTCATCACCGTCACCGTCACCACTACCACTATCATCATCTTCACAAGAATTTATATTAGTTCTTTAAGGTTTACAAAGCATTTTACAAATATTGTCTCATTTTATCCTCACAACAACCCTGAGAGGTCAGTGCTATTATGACATCCATTTTACAGATAAGGAAACTGAGGCAGAAAGCAGTTAAGTGACTTGCCTAGGCTCCCACAGCTAGCAAGGATCTGAGACTGGATTTGATTTTAAGCCTTTCTGACTCTAAGACCAGTGCTCAATTGATTGAACCACCTAGCTGCCTAGGTCTAAAGAGGAAAAACCTGTGGGCCCTTGGATGTTGCTTTTGACTCTCTCCTTTCTTTTATATCATTTCTTAGGCCCTTGCCCCAAGTTCCCCAAGGCTTAGGCTCTGTCTTCCCTGGCCCAGTGACCTCTCATTGTCCCTGATTGTCCCACTGTCCCTGTTGAGCTGACCAAGCTAGGATTTTCCTCATGTGATGTCTCCCTGTACTTGCTCTGCCCATCTCTGGTGCATTCCCAGCCACTTGAAGCTAGTTACTGTCATGATTTTTTCCCATTCTTGAAAAATATCTTGTGTCTTATTTTCTCCAGACTAGGCTCTCTTTGTCTTCCAAGGTGACAGTGATCTAATCTGTGTTTGTGAGCAAGGTTACATGAAATTCCCTCAGGGCTCTGTCCTTGCACAGCCAGGTAGGATAACAAGATGTCTGGCTTTGGTCCAGGCCACATATCCATTTTGGGCCTCAGTTTTCTTTATAAAACAAAGATGTTATACTAGATTGTCTCTGAGGTCTCTAAGTTCTATCATTTATTTGTCTTATGAACCTATGACAGCAGAAAACAATAACAGTTGCTGACTTTAAATACCATTGTACATAAACTAGCCATTGGATTGTCATGATAACCCTTCGAAGCAGGAAACATAAGCATCGTTACTTCTACTTTATAGAAAAGGAAACTGAGAGCTGGGAGAATTCTGGGAAGATGGCGAGTAGGTTACAAAATTCCAAACTCTCAAGATTTTCTCCCACAAAAGAGTTAAAATAGCACCTTAGGGTGAACAAAGTATGAGTAGAGATAAATAAAAACAGAGGCACCACCAGGATCTTCCTGGGGCAATTTGATAATATCTGGAAGAAAAACCCCAGGACAAAGTTTGGTCCCTGTGAAGAACAAACACCTCCATTTTAACAACAAGCCTTAAGTTGCTTAAACAACAAGCTGCAAGTCCTGGGGCAGCTTGGTTTGAGAGGCTACACTGGTCTTAGCAATAGGAACTTTTATCCCCAGAATAGTGAGGGGAGTAGAGCATTTGATCCTGGGAAGATTGAGGGAACCTCTGCTGATAAGGAATGCCAGACCCAGCAAGGCTGCAAAGAGCAGAGGGGGTGAGAAGGAACTAGCACACACCTGGTGAATACAGAAGCAGTGGGACAGAAAGCCCCTGGCTGTGGGCACTCACAGAAGGTTAGAGGTTTGGTTTTGGTTTCAGGCTAGAGAGGAGAACTGAAGATCTGGGGCAAGAGGTACCACCCCCCCCAGGGTTAGAGGTGATTACAAAAAATTAAGCTATTCACACACACACACGCACATCCACACACACACACACACACACACACACACACACACACAGAATGCATAGGCAAAGGAGAAAAAATTTGACCATAGAAAGTTATTATGGGAATAGAGATCAACAGGGTTCATTTTCAGAGGAGGAAACTGAAGTAAAGAAATACTCAAAGGGTAATGTCAAATGGTCACCTACTCTAAAAGAATTCATAGAAGATCTTAAAAAGACTTTAAAAATCAAATAACAGAGATAGAGGAAAAACTAAAATAAAAGAAGAATAACCCAAGGAAAATGAAAAGATTATGAAAGAAAAGTCAATCAATTAGAAAAGGAGATCCAGGATCTTAAGGAAGAAAATGATACCTTGAAATTAGAATTGGGCAAAGTGAAGCTGGCAAAATTATAAGAGATCAAGAAATAAACAAAATATGAATAATGGAAATAATAGAAGCGAAAGTGAAACATCTGATGAGGAAAAACATTAGATTTGGAGAACAGATCAAGAAGAGAAAATATAAAAATAATCAAATAACTGAAATCTATGATAAAAATATTGATATAATAATACAAGAAATAATTAAAGGAAATTGTCCTGAATCATTAGAACAAAGGAAAGTAGAAATAGAAAAAAAATTAATCAATTACCACTTAAAAGAGGTCCTATGAGAAAAACTCCTAGGAAAATCTTAGTTGAATTCTAAAACAGCTCAAGGATAAAATATTAAAAGCATCAAGATTAAAACAGTTTAAATATGATGGTGCCACAGTTAGAATCACACAAGACCTAGCAGCAGAGATATTAAAGAACCACAGGTCTTGGAACACAATATATTGAAGAGCAAAAGAACTGGGGCTCTGGCCAAAAATATCATACCCTACAAAGTTAACTATTATCCTGAATGAAAAAAAATGAACATTTGATAAACTCTCGGACTTTCAAGATTTTGTTAAAAAAATTCATGAACTCAATAGAAGATTCAATATACAAGAACCAAGAGAAATGTAAGGTACATACCAAAGACTGATTATAAAGGATTCATAAGAACTAACTGTTTGGTTTTTATATATGTAAAATGTAAAATGGGATTCTTATTAATGATTGGGTAGCTCATAAGAAAGATTGGGGGTAAATCTCAGTATGATATGAATTTAAAAGGTAAAACCATTTACAAACAGCTGAAAAGAGTAACTATTTTATACAAATGAGGTCCAAGAGGACGAACTGATACAGAGGAACTAGATGGGGAGGAGGGCTAGTAGTTCTGGTAACCTAGTTTCATCAGGAATGGGTTTAAGAAGGAGCAATACATATATATTTAGAAAAGCATAAAATCTTCTAAATTCAGAAGAAATAAAATGGCAGGGGCATAGGGAAGAGGGAGAGGAAAAGGGAAGGATCTTTAGAGGAGAGAATGAGGGGACAGGTAAAATAGGGGTATAGAAGGGAGTTTAGGTTCATGGCAATGGGTGGATAGGCTAGGGATCCTTGGAGAAGGGTTGAGTAAGTAAAAGGAGGGCAAGATAGAAGCAAAGTAGAGAAGGCAGGAGGGATAGGAAATAAAAGATATGCATATACATAATAGCAAAGATAAGGAGTAGAAGGTGTTTGGGAAAGTCTATGTCTATATATGTATGTATATATGCGTATGTCTATGTATGTATCTATAGCTGTAGAGAAATGCATCTAAACTATATTGTTGCCTTCTGGGGGGTTGGGGAGGAGATAAAGGAACAAAGTAAAAATGTATGCAAAAGAGAGCAAAAGAAAACTTACAAGGAAGCAAAGAAAAGATGGACAATTCTCAAGGCAATGTATTTTATTTATCATACAAGCTTTCTTGAAATGAAAATTTGTTGTTACTTATTTTGAGACCCCTCATGTTCTTCTATGCACATGATGTGCTTTTCTTTCCTTTTTTGTATTTAAGTTCCAGTATTTAAGTTTATGATATGTTTTTGTTTCTTTTCTCTATCCTGTATTTGTGTCTTGAATCTAAAATAAAATTTTAAAAAAGGAAAAAAAATTTAAAAAGAAAAGGAAAGGAAACTGAGTCTCAAAGGTGAAAGTTTACCCAAGATCAAATAACACACAAGTGTTGGAATCAGAATGTGAATCCATGTCTTCTGGATCTATACCCAGTACTCTCGCCTTTTACCTGGAGTTTATGAATGTCTATTGCTATCTGTCTTTCAATGTAGGTATGAAGCAGCTGGATGGTTCAGTGGATAGAGGGCTGGGCCTGGAATCAGGAAGACCAGAGTTCAAATCTGACCTCAGACACTTATTAGCTGCATGACTCTGGACAAGTCGTTTAGCCTTTTTTGGGCCTTAATCCACTAGAAAAAGAAATGGCAAATCACTCTAGTATCTTTGCCAAGGAAACCTTATGGATGATACTCCACAGGGGGAGGAAGAATTAGACATGATTGAACAACAACAGCAATATATGTAGGTATACATACACAAATATATCTGTCTATATATGCACACATATATCCATCCATCCATCCATCCATCCATCCATCCACCCATCCATCCATCCATCTATCTATCTATCTATCTATCTATCTATCTATCTATCTATCTATCTATCTATCTATCTATCTTAGTGTGTATATCTCACAACTACCTCCATAAACTGCCAAAGAGAGATATAGATCTCTGTATACACATATGTACATTTACATATATATACAGATAACTACATTTCATTATAATTGATTTCTTTTGAAATCCCAAGTATCTTAATTTGTACATTTAAAATATTTTGAAAATGGGCCTCATCAGACTACCAGAGGGATCCAGGACACAAAAAAATTAACCCCAGCTCTACACTGATCTGTAGAGTCTATAAGTAAAAGGATCTTGGTCAGCCTTCCAAACCAGGACACATCTCATTCAACTTTTTTAAAGTGTATTTTTAAGCAAATTTATTATTTATTTTTATCATTCTTGTAAAAATTTGTTTTGAGTTTCAAATTCTCATCTTTTCTTCTACCCCTCCCCTACCCACTGTGAAGGTGAGAGATGTATCAGTTATACATGTAAAATCATGTAAAACGTATTTCTATATTAGCCATATCACAAAAAAGCAATGAAAACAGTGAGAAAACTATTTCAATTTACATTCAGAATTCATCAGTTCTTTCTCTTGAGGGGAGGGCCACATTTTTCATCATGAGTCCTTTGGAATTGTATTGGATCATTGCATTTATCAGAATAACTAAATCTTTCAAAATTAATCATCATTACAATATTGCTTTTGCTTTTTATAATGATCTCTAATTCTGCTCACTTCACTTTGCACCAGTTCATATACGTCTTCCCATGTTTTTCAGAAACCCTTTCCCTTATCATTTCTTATAGCACAATAATACTCCATCACAATCATGTGCTACAACTTGTTCAGCCATTCCCTTCAATGTCCAGTTCCTTGCCACCACAAAAGAATGGCTATAAATATTTTTGTACATATAGGTCCTTTTTCTTCTTTGATCTCTTTGGAGTACAGAGCTAGGAGTAGAATTATCAGGTAAAATGGCATGCACAGTTTTATAGTACTTTGGGCATAGTTCTCCAGAATGGGTGGACCAGTTCACAATCCCATCAACAGTTCATTAGTTTACATATTTTCTCTCATCCCTTCCATAATTTCGGATAGGTATGAGGTGCTACCTCAGAGTTGTTTTAATTTATTCTTCTGTAATCAATAGTGATTGAGAGGATTTTTTCATATGACTAGATAGCTTTGATTTCTTCTGAATATTCACTGTTGATATCTTTTGACCATTTGTCAATAAGGGAATGGCTCTTATTTAAAATTTTTGACTCAGTTGCCAATATATTTGAGAAAAGAGGACTTTATCAAAGAAACTTCTTATACAAATTTTTTATAGTACTATATTGGGACATTTTGCAGGATCCCCTGCAATCACTTTCTGACTAAACGTCTTGACCCTCTTACCATCTCTGATTATCTCTTTTAATGAGGCCTATTTTTGCTTTTGCTTTGTCTGAAGTCATAATCCTTACCCCTGCCTTTTTTTTCTTCAGCTGAAACATAATAGATCAAATTTGCTTCATCTATTTGCTTATTCTAATTCCCTGTGTGTCAGTTTCAAGTGTGTCTCCTGTAAATAGCATATTGTTGGATTCTGGTTTCTAATACATTATGCTATCCACTTCTGTTTTATAGGTGGAATTATCCCATTCACATTCACAGTTATGATTATTAATTATGTATTATCCTCCATCCTTTTTCCTTCTGTTTATCCTTCTTTCTCTTTTTTTTAATTTGTCCCTTCTCAAAAGTCTGTTTCGCTTCTGACCATCACCTTCTTTTATCTGCCCTCTCTTTTAGCACTTCTTCCCCCACCTTCACTTATTCTTTTCCCCTATTTATTTGATGGGTGAAATTGATTTCTATACACAGTTGAGTGTGTATATTTGTGTGCATATGCAAGTGTATGTATATTCCCTCTTTGAACCAATTCTGATGAGAGGAAGGTTCAAGCATTGTCAACCCCCCATTTCTCCTTCCCTGTAAAAGCTTTTCCTTGTACATCTATTTTTTTAATTTTTTAAAATTCATTTTCTTGTTTACATCATTCATTGTCATTACATTTTTGAATTACAAATTTTCTCCCTGTCTTGCCCCCGCTTCAACCCCCAAACAGCAATCCCACTGTAAAGCCCCTCCCCTGCCCTGCTCTCTTACTTTCTGGTAGGGCAGGGAGGGTCTCCCTAACCCGGTCCCTGTATATCTTAATTCCTAGCTGCAGGTATTGCAGAACTTTAAATTCTAGATTCTTTCAGTTCCTCCCTTGTCACCCACCCCCACTGGAAGGACAGCCAATTCACTACAGGCTGTGGATGTGTGATTATACAGGACATCTTCATAGTGGACAGATTGTGACAGTGATCATCTGTCTCTCCTTCCTATCCCTCCCCCCCTTGCTCTGTTCTCCACCCTGTCCCTGTCCCTTTACTGAAGTGTGTGCTTCCAGCATCCTTCCCCCAGACCCTGCCCTCCCCTCCGTCATCCCCC
>CM053593.1:91670686-91701714 GCA_028646575.1 Pseudocheirus occidentalis
TTTGGTTTTCAAAGTCCTTTTTCAGTTGATGTATAGCTTCTAGGCATTCTTCAAGTGTCTTGGAAGCATTTGGTGTGGGAGTTGGGACTGGGTTGTCTTCCTCCCATTCCATACTTTGATCCTTTTTGTCCACAAAAAAGGATTCTAGAGTTTTATTGCAGTTCCTGTTTTGCTTCCTTTTCCTCATGTTGGCCAGTCAGTTAATTGGTTGGGTTTTTTTTTTTTTTAGCTCTGTGAAACTCTGCTTCAAGGGGGGGAAAGCTCTCTTCCAAATTGCTGGGGTTTCCCCAGCTGCTGGAGCTATTAGGGGGGTGTTGCAAGTCCCCCCAGGTTTGGCTTGCTGAAGGCACACCCCAGGACCACCACCCAAGGCCACGATCTGGATCCAGGCCACTCAACGCAAGAGCACTTGGCCCTGATCAAGCGATTCAGCCTCCCTGTAGACTCCGCAGGCCAGGGGCTCTGAAGCAGCCTGGTGGGGGCCGCTGCTGCTGGTTCCAGTAGTTCCCCTCCCCCACTGTTTACTTGACCTGGGGGTAGATTGCTCGAACTGCTTTTCCTCCCCCAAATTAATTTTCAAAGTTTCACTTTAAATTTCACTGAACTTCTAATCCTGGTTTGAGTATGTAAAGATTCCCTCAGGTGCAATAGATCTCTGAAGTAGACTTAAGCTGCTGCTTAGGAGGCTCACTCCTCCTGGTCTTGGCTGGGGTTTTGGGCTGGGCCGGTCTTTGTTTCCATGCGAGCTGCCCCTCTCCCGTCCCCGTTCCTCACGCCTTGGCAGATGTGGAGGTGCTGGAAGCTATAGCTCCTCTCCTACGAAGACTGGCTGCTGCGCAACTTGGCTTGGCTCAGCTCAGCTCCTTCCTGCTGCCCTGGTCCTGGCTGCGGTCTCAGCTTCAGGCTAGGCCGGCTTCCACTCCGGCCCTCTGCTCCTGGCCACTGCGATGAGCCCCTGCTGCCGAGCTGCCTTCAGTGAGAGATGTGTTTTCTATGTTGTTGTGAGTCTGAGAGTCCTAGACTTTTCTAGACTTTGTCTGGGCTCATATTTTTTGGGTGTTTAGGGTGGCGGTGTGGGAGCTGTGGGACCTTGCTGCTTCTATGCCGCCATCTTGGCTCAGCCCCCAGATTTCAGGGACTCGGCATTTTGAAGAATAGCAGCTGGGCAAACCGGGCACTAGGTGGCACAGTGGATAGAGCACTGGGCTGGGAATCAAGAAGACTCATCTTCCTGAGTCAAAACCCAGCCTTAGACACTTACTGTGTGACCCTGGGCAAGTCACTTGAACCTGTTTGCCTCAGTTTCTTCATCTGTAAAATGAGCCAGGGTCACACAGCTATTGTTGAGGCTGATTTCAAACTCAGGTCTTCGTGGCTCCAGGCTCAGTACTCCATTCACCAAAACAGGCAGTTGTATTTCAGAGTTGTTGTGATGAGGTCTAGGCTCTGGGACCCCCCTTGAACTCCTTGAATCTTTGAGGTACAGGCTCTGGAAAAGTAAACCTTCCCAGGGAAGACATTTGCCTGAGGTCCGTACATCTATTTTTTATGATATTATTTCCTCCATTCTACCTCTCTACTCTTCTCCCAGTCCATTCCTCTTTCCCATCCCTTCTTTTTCTTTAATCATTGCACTATAATCAACTCATGCTCATGCCCTCTTGTCTATGAGGACTGCTTCCAACTGCCCTAATAAATGATAAAGTTCTTAATAAATATATATGTATATAATTATATATAATCTATTTGTATAAATAGATATTATTTATATATTATTATATCATACATTTATATTCTTAATGAATATTAATTAAAATGTATATCTCATCTTCATATATAGGAAAGTAAGTGGTATAACTTTATTGAATCCCTTATGATTTTTCTTTTGTGTTTACCTTTCATGTATCTTTTGGATCATATGTTTCAATGTCAAATTTTCTATTCAGCTCTGGTATTTTCATCAGGAGTTATTGAAAGTCATATATTTCATTAAATATCCATTTTCCCCCTCTAGGATTATACTTGGTTTTGCTGAATAGGTTATTCTTGGCTGTAATCCTAGCTTCTTTGCCTTCCAGAATTTCATTTTCCAAGTCCTCTATTCCTTTACTATGGAAACTGCTAAATCTTGTGTGATCTTGATATTTGAATTGTTTCTTTCTGGCTTCTTGCAATATTTTCTTGAAAGTAGAGCTCTGGAATTTGACTAAATATCCTGGGAGTTTCCTTTTAGGGATCTCTTTCAGGGGGTGATCAATGCATTTTTTCCAATTTCTATTTTACCCACTGAATATATCAGGTCAATTTTCCATTATAAATTCTTGAAATATGATATCTAGGATCTTTTTTTTTATCATGGCTTTTAGGTAGTGCAACAGTTTTTAAATTATCTCTTTCTGATCTATATTCCAGGTCAGATGATTTTCTGATGAAATTTTTCACATTTTTTTCCATTTTTTTCATTCTTTTGACTTTGTTTTATTGTTTCTTGATATCTCATGTAGTAATTAGCTTTCTGTTGTGCAGTTATAATTTTTAAGGAATTATTATCTTTAGTAAGTTTTTATATTACTTTTCCCATTTCATCAATTCTGCTTTTTAAGGTGTCATTTTCTTTAGTAATTTTTGTGTCTCTTTTACCAAGTTGTTAATTCTCTTTTCACAATTATTCCAGGAATTCTTGTTAGGTTTTTGTCTAAATAGCATTTTTCTTTGCTTTTTGGTTATTGGGGTTTTCACATTATTGTCTTCTGAGTTTTTGCCTTGGTTTTCCTTGCCACTATAATAGCATTTTTATGTTTAAGATTTTATTTTTGTTATTGTTTGCTCATTTTTCCATCTTATTTCTTACCTTTGTACTTTATGTTAAATTTGGGCTCTGTTTACCTTAGGCTTCGGAGGCACTGTACTAAACTTTAGGCTTTTTGTACTGCTATTTTTTAGAACTAGTTCTAGTGTCTGCAAGTTTTTGGTACTTCCAAGATAGTGTGATCTAGGGAGAGATGTGGTCACTGCTTACCTGACATGTATCAGGAAGGGTCCCTGCTCCCCTGTAGGAGCAATCTCTAGTGCTACTCTTGGCCCTAGAACTGTGATGAGGGCCCTGTTCTCCCTCAGTCACAAGTACTCCTCTCTGTCTTGAAACTGTAACCCAGAACAGTGTATGGGGAAATAGAGTTACCAATCAACACCAGCTGTACCCAGTGCCAGTAGAGGATCCCCTGCAATCAGTTTCTGACTAAATGTCTTGACCCCCTTACCATCTCTGGGCTAAGAGCTCCTGAAGCTGCTGCTGCTACTGCTGCTGCTGCACATTCTGGGCCAGGCCCAGCTTCAGCCTCACAAGTATCTCCTGCTAATGTCCTGAGTTGTCAGGCTGGAAAAATGTCTCAATCTTTTGTTGATTCTATCCCTCCAAAATTTGATTTGAGGCATTATCCTAAAGTTGTTCAGAGGGGAATGTCGAAAGAGTCTGGCTTGTTGTTACCTCTAATCTGTCATCTTGGCCTCATTCAACTACTTAACATGAGAGCTCTTAAAAGCCCCAAGAAGCTAACACATTGCAGGGCATATGGCAGGAAAGAGATTCAGCTGAACAACCAGCAGCTGATCCCTCTTTCTCCTTCTTGTATACACTGGGAAAAGGCAGGAGCTGGAATGCTGCTGTGTGTTTACTTGTTTTCTGAGACAATCCAAACCCTAGCTTTTTAGTAAGACCACCCATAGAAGGATAGAAGGGAAGCTAGAAGGGAAGAGACCTGGTTATTAGACGGAGGAAATACCCAGGCAGCTAATGTTCATTTCTAACTTAGCCTTGGTCCTAGTTGGAGGTTCCCTGCAGTTGTGATTGTATGCCCTACAAAGCCACTTTGACGTCGTCACAATTCCCCTTCACCCCTGCTCAGGGGGCATCTCCTCTTGAGTGCAACTGAAAGATTGAGTTATTTTGTAAATGGAAGCCAGTCTAACTGGGACAACCTAAATTGCATTTCCCAAGAGGAAACAGAGAGCCCACTTGAGGACGGAGGTTAATTGAATGTGATGTTCAATTGTGCTCCACCAAGTGAGCAGGATTGTCAAGATGGCCCAGCATAGCCTGGCTCTGATATGGAGCTGCTGGTTTCATATTTTCACTGTGGAGCTATGATTAACAGAGACAGAGCCCAGCACTTGTGAGAGCACACGTGTCCCCACACAGACACGAGGACCAGGGAAGGGGTGGTACAAGTATGTGCATATAAGCATGCGGTAAATGCACATGTTATGGTAAGTGGTGTCCATTTGGAGAAAGGAGAGCTGGGATTACATTCCAGTGTCAGCACTTTCTACCTGTGTGGCCCTGGGCAAATCACTTAACTTCTCTGGGCATTAATTTCCTCATTTATAAAATAAGAGGGTTGGACTAACTTGCTTCTGAGGTTCCTTCCAGCTTTAAATCCATGATCCTGTTATTCTAGGAGGTGGTACCTGGAGAAGGAAGATAAGGATGCTGAAAGGCAGAAATAAGGAAGGTATGGATTTCGGGTAATGAGGAACAGCTTATATGAATTCATGCCCTTAACTAATTATCTGATTGATTTCCTTTATATGGTTTCTATAATATAAACTCTCTCCACTACTACAAGGTAACAAAATTTGTTTTACTTTTTTGAGAAGCAGAAAGTTATGGGGAAAAGCCTACTGATTCTGTAGTTAGAAAACTCTGCCTCTATTTGTATTATCGGGAGCAAGTAACTTAACCTCCTTGGGCCTCAATTTCCTCGTGTGGAAAATGAGGGGATTATTGTACTAGATGACCTTTAAAGCCCTTTTTGGTTGTGGATCTATCATCCATCTTCCTCCTCCCCTCCACCCCCAAATGATTATGGAAACAGAGTCTGATGTAGTAGAAAGAGGAGTTGGGAAGTCCTGACTCCTACCTTGAGACACACTAACTGTGTCATTATAGGTAAATCACTTAACCCCTAACAAACTGCAGACAATTATGTAAGACCACAGAGAGATAGTAGATAAGTCGTTAATATGTATTTGTGGAAAGAGTTGCCATACTTGTATGGTTACAGATAGTTGCTAAACTGTACCAGTGTTAGGAATTTCCATACTGATACTTCCCTACACTGATGAAATTACAATTCTGGACTAAAAAAAAAGTGTACGATGGAGGTGGGGGTGGGGAGTTTCTATAGTTAGGGCCTTAAGCAAAGCTGTGAAGTAATTATAACTGATATTTATACAGCACATTAAAGTGTGTAAAGAACTTTGCATAATCCCATTTGATCCTCACAACAATCCTGCGATGCAGGTATTACAGATTTTATTATCACTATTTTACAAAAGAGAAAACTGAGTCTCAGAGAAGTTAATTGCTTTGTCCATAGTTGCACATCTGTTAAGAGAGTGCAATTCATACCCCTGATCTGCTCAGTACTTCCTCATATTTGGTGCCCCTCCACTCCCTTTGCTTGATGAGAGTTGGTGCTTACTCTTTCTGCCAGACATGAAGAATTTCCATGCTGCCCCTGTGGTTCTTCAAGGCAATCCACTCTGGGATTTTATCCTGCCCCATCTACTCCAGATATCCACCCTCCCCCCTGTCCCCCACTCCAGACTTTTACTAGAAAATCAAACTCTCATTAGATTTTCATAATGGCAAGATCACTGTGAAGTTAGGACCCTGAATTTGAGTTTCAGCTCCATTATTTATTAACTGTGTGATCTTGGGCAACTCATTTCCTTGGGTCCAGTTTTCCCTAATATGGAAAAATATCCCTAATATGCATAAATTTATACTGATAGGTAGGTGTTATTATTATTCCTATTTTACAGATGAAAAAATGGAAGCAAACAGAGGTAAAGTGACTTGCCCAGGATCACACAGCTACTAAGTATTTGAGGCTGGATTTTAGTTCAGGTCTACCTGATTCTGGGTCCAGTGCTCTAACCATTATACCACATAGGTAAATGGTGAAATTTTAGGCACCATGGATAGGTGTTGGGGAAAACAGACTTTTGAGGATGGGGTGCTCACCCCTCTCTCCAATGTATACTTTTTTTTAGTCCAGAACTATAATTTCATCAGTGTAGGGAAATAACAATATGGAAACTCTCAGCACTGGTGTTTAGCAACTATCTGTAATCATGCAAGTGTGGCAACTCCAGAAATACTAATTAACAATTAATCTACAATCTATCTGGGGTTCTATGTAATTGATTGCAGTTTGTTAGGGGTTAAGAGAGATTTATCTAGTATGACACTGCTAGTGTATGCTAAGACAGGAGTCAGGACTTCCTGACTCCTCTGTGCAGGCACTCTGCTAAGTACTGGGGTTACAAAAAGAGACCAAAGACAGTCCCTGTCCTCAAAGAGTTTACAGATGTCCCGTCTGTAATGCTAATGAGAGTTGAAGATTCCCTGTCCATTAATAGGCCTCATGTGGAGCCCAACAAGAGAAACTTGATTAAGTGAGGCTTGTTTTTCAGGAAGGTCCATACCTTTTATTACTTTGTAATTAGCAGTGGGTCATAAGGGTTGTGATGCCCTATAGCTCTGAAGGAGGGTAGATATACTCTGAGGTGAGGTTTTGTTTCGGGGCTCATTCACTGGAAGAGTGTTTGAGTGATTTGGCCAGAGGAGACTCTGAGTAGCAGTTAAGGAGCTCCCCAGCTTTGAAAACTCAGATGTTGGTGCTTCTTTTTCTGATAACTGTATATATAACTTTTGTTAGACAGCTAGAAGCCCTGTCTGTTGATTTGTGTTATTTTCTCTGTCTGTATTATTTTCTGCTTGTAATTTCTGTTTGTATTTTCTCTAAAGTTCAGGGTGCTGACTTATCAACCCCTTTAAAGCTATTTTCCTTTAGAAAAGCAGATCAAAGAATGTGTGCTAGCAGCCATCTTGGGTATGCTAGGGTGCCTTGGTGATATACCATCTCATAGACAACCACATATTCCCCCCTATGCATCGGGTAGGCTTTTCTATCTTCTATTACCAATGAAGATATACCATTTACTTCTTGAAAACTTCAACACTCAATCAAATAATGTCAGAGAACCTATTATTTCTTCACCAACAGAATCTATTGAATAGAACCTATCCTGAGAATTGGGATACCTGGTTGTGCTCAGCCATCACAAGAAGAATCCATCATAGGTACTTCTTAGAATCTCAATTTTTTCATTTATTTATTGGTTCTTGTTGCCTCTATGCCTTTGCCTTGGATGAGTCTCCATAAGCTTCCCAACCACCCATGGAGGAAATGTCTTACAGATACAGTCTATTTCTCTCTTTTCTTCTTCTCTACTGCCACTTTACCCTCAAGGAGAATTAGGATGTCAGTGAGCAACCAGGTGGCTGGGGTTTTTGTGAAAGCTTCTTTCATAACAATTCAATTCAATCAAGCAAGTATTTCTTATGCCTTTACTATGTGCTAGGAAGGACACTCTACGCCCTAACCTACATTTATAACCTTATTTCTTACTATAGTATTTCTTTGCTTTTTGATTACCTAACAGGTTCCCTATACAGATAGGTGTTCAATAAGTAGTGATGATGATGATGATGATGATGATGATGATGATGATGATGATGATGATAATTTTCTCAGTCTGCTTTTGGGAAACCATCTCACTCTTCTTCAAAAACTTCTCTGAACCCAACCCAGCTAGCCTGGTGATGAATTCTCAGCCAGAATTCTGAATCTCTAAGGAAGCATTGAGCGCCAGAACTGAATTCGGCAGGGGGTGGGAGTAACAAATTTGTAATAATGGAACCAGAGCAAGCAATATCTTGAACATGCTTGCAGCAAAAGAGAAACCCTATGCCAGGAAATAGAAATCCTATGGCAGGCAAGCAAAGCAATGTCTCCCTCTTTTTTCCCACCCAACCTGCTGCAATTTCTCGACTTGCTTGGATTTAAAAACAAATCAATTCGTATTAGATTAGCTGTATGTCAATGTAGAGACAGGCTTTCAGGCTCCACCAGTTTTAGGTAAATTGAATTGGCAATTCTGTATCCTTTTCAGGTCTGGAGGTCAGACTGTTGACCTAAGGTAGGAGGGGGGATAGTCCATGGCCTAGACTGTATGGTAACAAGAAGAGAAAAGGCAAAGGAACCTTCAGGTCATGTCTACAGAGGCACAGTCCTACAGACCCCTTGAACAAGAATGGTCCTTCTAGTCATCAAGTCTATCCCCCTGCCTTTAGGAGGAAGAGACTTTAGGTAATTGAGGCTATTATTAAAGGTCATCCAGAAAGATTTATTTGTTCCTTGTGCTGCTGAGCTCTCTAGTCAGGAAGGGCTTTTTTATGTTTAACTGAATTTGGGAGATTGAAGTCTACCATGGTTTATAATCCTGACAAAAGCCGTTTGTTTTATCTCAATATTTGTTTTTGTTGTTGTTCCTGTCTTCCACACTTTCTAAGATTTTTATTTTTCTTGGTTCTGAAAAAGACACATTTTGGTTTGCCTTCTATGTGTGTGTACCATGGGGGGAAAATGTTTTCCTAAATAAAGAACATTCAGTGAAATATTTTTCATGTGTCTCTCCCAACCCCAGTCTCCAGAAAGCACTGGACTAGGCCAACTCATTAGAGGTACTTGAGCAGAAATTTTGCTATGGCAAATGGAAATTGGAAAGAGAGTCTGACGTCTTTCCTCTCCATCTTTCACCAACCCAAATGGAAGGAGGCAACAAGAATTTTCTACCCCTAGAATCCCAGCCTCTCTCCTTTCTGCTCACACCTCTCTTTAAGCTTCCCCCACCGCCGACATCCATCCACCAAGGGACACCTCTGTCATAATCGTCAATTAATATTTATCAAGCTCCCGCTGAGGTCCCCCTAGCAGATCAGAGAAGAAACGATTTGACTCTTCTGTCAACAACTCGCTCCCACCTCCTGCAAACAGCCAAACAATTTTGATGTTCTTCAAACATATTATAATTAAAAAATTACACGCTGGGAGAAAAATTATAGGCATTTAATCAGGAGGGAGGGTCAAGCTGAATGCAATTAGAGAAAGAGAGAGAGAGAGAGAGAGAGAGAGAGAGAGAGAGAGAGAGAGAGAGAGAGAGAGAGAGAGAGAGAGAGATGCACTGGCTCTTATCAAGAGAGCCATTTTTTAAAAAATATTTTTTCTTATCTGTAGTGAGAGCAATTGGGTTTGAATCTAAGATGTTTCCATCAAGTTGTTTTTGAATCAAGAAAATATTGTAATTTCATCTTGTTTGTGCTGAAGTGTCTTTAACCTCACTGCTAAAAGCTGAGGTCACTTTCGGCTTGCAATTCATTTACATGGCCCAAGCCTGCTTTTGACTGTCTCTTTGCAGACCAATCGGGGCCTGGTATGTAAATACATTTAAATAACATTTAGCCCCGGCAACAATATCACAGTTGAGGAATGAGGAGAAGCCAGTCGATGTATTTTCTCTGGGGAGAAAATCCTTTGGTGAGCTGAGATGTTTTTAAAAGAGTCAAATCATTCAGTGAGTCAGAAAATTGCCCTGGTGCTGGAGCCACAAATGATAGGCCATGGAAAACTAAATAGAAAAGAAAGAAAGACAAATATATGAATTATTTACCAACCTGGTTTAGGTAACTCATGAAAGGGGAGAAAATGCCTGGAGAGGAGGGGAGCTCTCCTGAATGCCTCTTATGGATGTCGCTTAACTCAACCTCCCTGTTTGTGATTTATTATGATGATGGAAGTGTGGGAAGTAAGAAGAGGGATCGGGTTTGTCATTTCATTGGTATAGGGAACTCCCAAGTGAGGAAAATCTTTCCACCATTGCAGGTTGGCACCTTCTCTTCAATTTGCCATCTCAGAGAGATGCTTAAAGCATTGATAAGTAAATTGCCCAGGGTCACACAGCCATAAGTAGGACTTGAACTCAGGTCTTCCAGGCTGGCTTTCTATCCATTGTGCCATACTGCAATATGGCATAGTGAACATGCCACTGGGAATTAGAAGACCTGGATCCAAGTTGTAGTTCTGCCTAGACTCATTGTGTGACCTTGGGAAAGTTAGTTTCACATTCTGGGTCTCAGTTTCTCCAGTTGTTAAATGAAGTAGTTGAATAACATAATCTCTTAATATGCCTTCCACTTCTTTTTTTAAATTTTTAAATTTGTTTTCTTGTTTACATCATTCATTGTCATTACATTTTTTAATTACAAATTTTCTCCTCGTCTTGCCCCTGTCCCTGTAAGTTATTATTATCATTTTTCCATATTGTATGCCTTCCACTTCTAACATGTGTCATTGTTCCCTGACTATAGCGAATGGTGATTTTCTGCTTTCCTGAGCAGAGAAGTTCCATCTTGGAGGTTAAAGGAGGGAGGAGAATGGTGGGCATCTCCTACTCTGGGCTGGTACTTCAGGGGCCTAGATTTTCCTAGGAGAAAAATGACTTTGAATTCTTATGCAGGTCATCTAGTGCCTTGCTTTTGCTCTAGGCATGTCCCTCTCCCTTCGCTCTATAGTATTTTTGTAAGTGAGGAAGTAGGACTTTGTCTTTCTATTAAGCATCTCTAGAAATGGGAAATTCCACATCAACTCTTAGATCCCCTACTTCAGGGATTTGCAACGCAGGCATTTGGGAAGCCCCCTTCCCTGACTAACCTAAACCTATGTTGCTACAATTTAAGCTCAGATCGGCAGGAAGATGTTTTTATTCCTCTCTTGTGCTCAGCTTCATACTTTTTGACACAGACTTCAGTTTGGTACCTTTCATCCTGTGGACCTCATCCTGCTCTGCTCTGCTTCCCCACGCTCACACGGACACGAGTGCCGTCATTTAATAGGAGCAGCAAGCGACTAGGAATTCTAGTCCTTCTTCTAATTCTAGTCCTCAATGGATTTAAGGGAAGTATTCGTATTCACGACTGGGCTGGACTAAAGGTTCTTTCTAATTCTGAGAGCCTTTAATTCTCTAATTACATTGATCCGGGATGTTGGGTCATTCACCCTACCCTTCTGGGATCCAGTTTCCTTACCTGTAAAGTGAAGATCATCCCTCTTCTGAGGGATGGCAGACTCTCTTACAGGGTTTTGGTGAGGATCAGATGAGATGATGGATGTGAAAGCCCTTTGAACATCATCAATACTTATAATAATTTATAATTTGAAAAAACATGCAAACATTTTGCAAAAGTAATAATAAATAATAATAAAATAATAATTCATGTCATCATTCCCCTATATGGTTTTTTTTTCACCATGACTCTGTGAGATTGGTAATCAAAGTATTATTATCCCTGTTTTAAAGATGAAGAGCCAAGGCTTTGAGAAGTTTTTTTATCCCCCAAAGTCTCACATCTAAGGTATTAGAATGAGGATTCAAACCTGACATCAAGAGCAGAGCTTTATTTACTGCGTTGTGTTCCTGATTCTCTATTGTGTCATTATCACTGGAGAATACTGACCGCATTCTGCTCTTCTCCACCAAGCTGAGTTCAATTGGAACCAGTGACTCGGTGACACAGAAGATTCTTTGCCCATAAATCCCTAGCTCCACGAGGCATCCTGTTCTCTATTCATAAGGCAAATGCTAAGGACAAGGCCTCGCCTGAAGATGAATGCGGATGGAAAGAAATGCAATAAAAATGACAAATAGATATTGGGCAAAGACATAAAGTAAACACGGCAAGAAGGGAAATTGCCAGTGCCCTCCTCTTAGTGGAGCGAAAATGCTGAAAGCCAACCCAAGAAGAGAGGTAAGAGGGACGGAGACAGATGCCGGGGACTGCAATGGGGATTCAGACAATGTCCAGATCCATACTACTGATATTAAATGAGACAGTTAGAGAGATGATGGGCTGCAACTGTTGACAGCTGAAGACAGGAAAGTGAAGCAGAAGGAAACATCTCTGAGGATTAGGTTCGACAGCACCGAAGGCCTGGCTCAGCGGAATTGTATGCCTTGGGAGTAGTGGAGGGAATGGGGAGGGCAGCGTGTGTGTGTATGTGTGTGTGTGTCTGTGTGTGTGTGTGTGTCTGTGTGTATGTGTGTGTATGCCCAGGCCGTTTGCATTTTTGTGCAACCATATAGATACTGGTGTATGGGAGGGACCATATGCTGTACACTCTTATGGGCAGACCTACCACCTGTAATTTGGGTGCTATGGACAAGAAGTACTACATGCACCCTTAAGTCAACCATGGGCAGCTGGAAGACTCCTTTCTCTGCTTCTTCCTCCACACCAGGCCTTTGGGAGGAAAGTCCTATAGTTGGGGTGGGGGTGGGGAGTGTGAGGCAGAGAAGACAGGAAGGACACCGATCTTCAATGGAGAAGTCCTGGGGCACCAGAGGCAGCCACCCATGGAAGAGGGGGGGAGAGAAGTTCATCTGAAATAAATTTGTGTGCCTTTTAAATTTTGGTGCTCCGGAGCAAAGTCTCAGTTTTCCTGCCTTTGTAAAGGTTCTGCCCATGAGCCTTTGCTGCATTGATTTCAGTCTATACTTATATGGGTGTTCAAAGATATACATACATATACACACATATACATATATATGCATAATAGATATATGTATATATTTGGGCATGTGCATAAATGTGTGCTGCTGCAAATATTCAGGTGGATAAATACTTGCGAACATGTCAACATGTTTACTTTTGAATATGTTTTGCAGGGTATAGCTCCTGATAGCATGTTTTTTGTGTATATGCTCATGTATGCTTGTCACATAGTCAGGTGACTAGTACCCATATCCTGGGTGAGTACGCACACTTGTGAATATGTTTTTAGGCAGGTACTTGTGCGTATGTCTAAGGGATAAGTTATGTACACAGGAACATATGTTTGAGTCGGGCCTTTATGTGTGTGCGTTGCCACTGAGTATTTGTGTGTTGAGGTATATGTGAGCTTGTGGGTCTATATGAGGTACTTAATAGTTCACAACTCTGTATCACAAAGCGCTTTTCTTATAACCACCCGGTGACAGAGATTACACATTATTTCTACTTTAAAGGTAAGAAATGGAGGCCCTGGAACAAGATTTCTTAATGTTGAGTGCTTTAACTTAAAAAAAATAACTATTTCAATAGAATTGGTTTCCTTGGTAATTCTATGGATCGTACTCTATGCATTTAAACACATTATTTTGAGGAAGGGTCCGTAGGCCTCACCAGATGGTCCAAGAAATCTGTGATATAAAAAAGGTTAAGAACCTATCTAGCAGGTAAGTGACTTGTCTGAGGTCTCACTGCCCAGGTGGGCGCAGTCTTACTGGGATAGTAAGTATTGACACAGTGCCTAGCATAAAGAAGTGTTTAATTAACTTAGCTTGTTAACTGACTGGCTTTGTGCATCGCGGCTTTTCAAGATTTTTCTCTAGTTTGCTGGAAGACAAATAGTTGCATGTTTTCTGAAACCTGTTTTAGTTCATGTGTCCGTATGAAGAGTCAGCGCTAGATGTGAACTTCAGTCTTTCGACTGCAGGCCCGTGCTCTTTCTAGTGCTTCTTGTATATGGGTTACCCTCATGGCTGCGTAGTCTGGACATATGTTTGTGGGTAAAATTGTACAAGTAGATCATCCTTTTGCTTGTGTTCTTGGGTCATTATGTTGGCGCGGGGGAGAGATGGGCTTGCGGATCATCCCGGATGATCCTTGGCAGCATGCGGAATGCCTTCTCAGACTGCTGGGCTGTCTGTTTCATTCGGATGGCTCCTGCAGTAATCCTATTGTCTAGAGAGACAAACTTAGCCGATGCATCTAATTTTTAACGTGGCACAGAAACACAGATTCAGAGATAGAAGGGATTGGTGAGGATATTTAGTCCAAACCTTTGCATTTTTATAGATTAAGAAACTAAGAACTGGCACTAGTAACCTTGTGCATTGTTGCTTTTCAGTGATTTCACACAGGGAGAGAACTCGAACCCAGCTCCTCTCATTCCAAATTCTGGGATCTATTTGTAACCGACAGAGTATAATTTATAGCATATAGTGTAGATAGGCTTGGAAGCAGGAAGATCTGAATTCAAATCCTGCCTCAGATACTTAGGAGCCAACATCCATTCTCTTTTCCACTGATCTTCTAACTTGCCTCATTTCAGCACCACAACTTGCTGGCGGTCGCATTCTGGAACCTTTCTCAATGGACATCCATTCACTATGCCAGATCCCTTTTCCCATGGATAAGTTCCTTCTGCAGCTTCCATTTTGGGAAGGGGCCCAGGCAGGCCAACCTTCATTCATTTCCCAGCCAGGTTCCTGACTGGCCAGACATTACTGCCATATCTCCTGGTAGGCTATCTTCCCTCACCAGTCCTGCTTTTCAATTCCTCTCTTCCCTATCTTCCCCATTAGAATGGAAAAATCCTTGAGGGAAGGGGCAATCTTTGATTTTGCTTGTTTTTGCATCCTAAACCCCTGACACAGTGCTTGGGACATAATAAATGTTTAGTAAATTCCTGGTGCCCCCGAGCACAACTTTTCTCAATCCCAATAGCACCTACGTTCCTCATAGTGTTATTATTAGGATCAAATGTGTAATGTTTAATCAGTATGTGCATATGTGTATACATATATATGCACACACTCATACACATTGTATACACACATGTACATGGCACACATGTGCATTTTGTATACGTGCAATACAATACACAAATGTTATATACAGTGTGTATACACACAATTTTCTATGTACACACATGTGTGTATATGGACATACATGGCTTAGATAATCTTTGTAGTTTTCAGCTACAATAGTTTATATGTCATATATACACAAATACATCAATATCTCTCTATCTATATCTATGAACACATAGACCTGCATAATCTATTACAGCTTAAAACTACACTAGGACTTTTGGGAGACCCTCTATATAATTTTATAAAACTTGAAATGCTGTATAAATATTATTTACTATTACTACTGTAATGACAACAACCACTACTACATCATGTATCATCATCATAGCATGCTGTACAGACATACGCAACCCTACAGTGGAAGTCTGGAGAAACAACACAGCCTTTGGGGAATACGGGACTGAATGAGAGCCGTAGCTCAAGGAGACAGAGTAAAACTACCAAGAACCTTTCATCTTGTCTCCTGCAGTGAAGGCAGGATTATTCTCTTTGGTTCGGTCCCTGGTAAATTATCAAATCTAGTTGGAGATGACCCAACTATGTGGCTTGGGGTGGAGGTGAAGGAAAAAGTAATCATACATGAGAATCTTACCCTTTTGAAAGCTTTGTTGTATTGACATTCCTTTGTTGTTTTTATATTTTGTGCTAGGATATCAGGTCTGCAAAGTCAGATCTCTGATCACTCAGTACTAGTATCTGTAGAGCTAAGGTGTCTAATAATGGCACTGGTCCTGGTGACAATGATGAAAAAGATTGTGATGGTGATGAATGAATGAATAAAAGCCTTTATTAAGTGCTTACGAGGTACAAAGCACTGTGAATAATGATGATGATGATGGTGATGATGGTGGTGATGATGATGATGATGATGATGATGATGATGATGGGGGTGGTGAGATTGTAGGTAATGATAAATAAAAATGCTGATATGATGATGGTGTTGATGACAGTGATGATGGTGATGGTAGAAATGCTGTTGCTTGTGGTATTGTGATGCTGATCATTGATTATGTGGCTGTTACACTCTGCTTTTCCTGACTCTTTCCTTGACAATTGCATTTCCCCCTCTGATGGGGTGGCCAAAAGAATCTTGGAAACACCTCCTTTTTGGATTCCTCATCTTATCTGTTTATTCATTGGAGTTCTGGTTCCCCGTTTGCTGCAACCATCCAATGGTTAAAAATAAAAGTATGGATATGTCCCTAAGCTCCTGGATCACCATTTACCTTCTTCTTTCTCAGCCTTCTTGGACTATGCTTCTTTTCCCCTTGCCTATCTACCACAGATTACCACATACGGATGGTTCAATATATGAGAAAACTTTACTGCAATGTAAAGAAATTCAAGGACTAAGCTATATATTAATAATATCATAAGCAATTTCATCTCAAGTTTAAATCTGAACCAGTCTTTCCAATACTCTCTGGTATTACTTCCTTTTAGCCTGCAGGCCTCTCCTCTAGGGGATTAATTGTCAGGATTATTATTCTTCTGATCAACCCTGTCATCTTTTAAAGTTACTCATTGCCTCTAGTCCCTTCTTCTGGTCTCTGAAAGGGGAAAACTTTTTCTTCTATGGCCATTTTTGGCTACTGGCTGAACCATGCTGACTTCAAAGGTTCTTTACCATCTTGATTTTCTACTCTAGGAATTCTGGTTTTCTTCTGTCTGTGACATGGAAACTTCTCTATTTGTTCTTTTAGGTTGTAAAGGGGGAGAAAAAGAATATAAGCCAATAGGTCTTGACCAGTTCCTTTCCTCCTCAGTTCTATGCTCTCTCCTCTACTTTCTCTCCCATTTCATCCTTCCCCCATCCTTTTTTTGATCATTGATTAGCCTCCATTCAAACCCATACATGAAGGAATCTTCAGTATAACATACTCAACAAATGGTCATCCAGCTTGTGCTTGAAGACCTCCAAAGAAAGTAACCTACCACCTCTCAGAGGCATGCATTTCCACTTTGTGATAGCTCTCTTAGGAAGTATTTCTTGATACCAAGCCTAAATTTGCTTCTTAATAACTTTCACTTATTGCTACTGGTTCTACCCTCCAGGGATAAATGGAACCTGTCAAATCCCTTCTTCATATGACAATTCATCAGATATTTGAAGAGAGTGCTCATGTACCTCTCAGTCTTTTCTTCCACAGGCTACACATACACAGTACCTTTGTTTGATCCTCACAGTACATGGACTTTAGGCCCCTCACCATCCTTCATGCCTTGCTCTGGGCACTTCAGGTAATTAATGGCCTTCTTAAAACATAGTAGTGCTAAGAACTGAACCGTAGATTATACTTCTTTATAATATTTGCATTTGATGATTTGTAATATATATTTGCATGTTAAATGAAACCCTCTTTTACTTTCATTAAACATTTAAAAATACTTATGACCCCACATTTGCATTTTAAAATAGCCATTTCCCCTAGGCCCCAAGTAAGGAGGAAGAAGGAAAAGAATGTTAAGCTGGTCACCTCTAAATTCTTATGGAAAGTGCAATCTTCCCACAGATGTTCATCTTCATCTAGGGCCATGTTATTAGACACTTTCTTGGGCAGCTTTCCAAACAGAGGGGAAGATGATCCTGAGCTGCCCTGGAGAGAGGAGCTGTCTACAGGTAGCTGTTTATATGCTGCTGCCCATATGTAGACGTCTGGTCAGAGAACCTTGGCTCAAGGCAATAATTTTGGACCAGTCGAAGCTATTAGGAATATTTGATCCGGCTGGAGGCAATCAGGTGATCAGAATAAATTCATTTGGAACTGAACAGTTGTGACTCTGGGCAAGTTACTGTGCCTCTGTCAGTCTCGGTTACCTTTATCTGTAGAATGGGGACAATAATAGCACCTACCTTACAGGATTTGTTACAAGGATGAAAAGTAATGACGTGACATATGTAGAATGTTTTGCAAACTATAAAGCTTGGTGCTAATTTTAACTATTATAATGTTCAACATTTTTAATTAAAAAAAGCTCCATTGGGGTCTAAATGTTTCAAGGTACTCTTCAATGCAGAGGTTTGCAATATGGGGTCCTGTAATCTCCTTGAGAATGGGAATAGTCTTTTGTTATTTTTTTTTTTTTGGAGTACTGTTAGTGCTTATCACTAGGCACTGGCACATAGTATGTGCTTAATAATTGTTTCACTGATTTGAACTTGTTTTGTTAGAAAATATTTTGATAATTCCTTGGCAATTTTATTTTTGCTTTATGCATTTAAAACCCTTATTATGAGAAGGGAGTTCATAGTCTTCCCAGACCATAGAAGGGGTCCATGACTCAAAAAGGGTTGAGATGCCCTAATCTAATGGGTCATTGGTCCTCTACCTCCCCCTTTCTACTTGTCATAAACTAGTGGTAACTTGACACTATAACCTTGAGCCTTCAGTTTTTTTTCATTGGTCCTAAAGTAATTTTGCAAATCTGGAAGGGTTTATACATTTGCAGATGGGCAAGACATCATGATGATGATGATGATGATGATAACTAGAAACACTAATAAATTCTATATATGTATATATACACATACACACTACACTATACTACACTATATATACGTGTTATTTGATCCTCACAACGACTCCGTGACATATCATCATTCTCATTTGACATAAGAAGAAATCATGGCTCAGACAGTTTAAGTGACTCGTCCAAAGTCATGAATCTGGTTGGCCCCAGAAATAGGAATGAGAAGTCCTGCTTCTCTCCATAATGCCATAGTAATCACTCATATGGATCAGGAAGCAACACGTATAGCTAAGAAGTCAATGAGATTGATTTCATAAGCAAATCAGTCACATAACTTTATAGTCATGTCTCCATGCGCCTTTCTGATTTTTTAAAATGATAGTTTAAAAAAATGGGGTTACAAGTCTCTCTTTTCTTCCCACCCCATCCCCTTCCTTGAGAAAGCAAGCACTTTAATATTGATTGTTCATGTGAATTAACGTAAAACATATTTCCATCTTAGTCATGTAGTAAAAGGAAACAAACAAAACGAAACAACAAAAATAAAGAAAATTTTAAAAGCATGCTTTGATCTACACTCAGACTTTATCAGTTCTCTCTCTGGAGGTGGATAGCATTTTTCATCATTGGTCCTGTGTTGTGGATTATCATCTTGATCACAGAAGCAGAGTCTTTCACAGCTGATCATCCTTTACATATTGTATTCTCCGTGTGTAATGCTCTACTCAATTTACTTTGTATCAGTTCATGTAAAACTTCCCAGATTTTTTAAAAAAATAATTCTTCTCATAATTTCTTCCAGCATAATAGTATTCTGTCACAATCATATGGAACTGTTTGTTGAGCCATTCCCCAATCTATGGGCATGCCTTCAGTTTTCAGTTCTTTGCCATCAGAAAAAGAGTTTCTATAAATATTTTTGTACATCTATATCATCTATATCTATATCTATATCTATATCTATATCTATATCTACACCAATACCTATAACTACATCTATCTATCTATTTATCCTTTTCCTTTTTCTTTCATCTCTTTGGGACACAGACCTAGTAGGAGTTTTGCTGAGTTAAAGGGTATCCATAATTTTATAGCCCTTTGTATGTAGCTTCAGATTATTCTCCAGAATGCTTGGACTAGTTCACAACTCCAAGAGTGCATTAGTGTCCCAATTTTTCCATATCCCCTCCAGTATTTGTTATTTTCCTTTTCTGCCTTGTTAGCCAATCTGATAGGTATGAAGGAGTATCTCAGTTATTTTAATTTGCATTTCTCTACTCAGTGGTGATTTGGAGCATCTTTTTCATATGATTATTGACAGCTTTGATTTCTTCTTCTGAAAACTGCCTGTTCATATCCTTTGACTATTTATTAGCTGAGGAATGGCTCTGATTTTTATAAATTTGGCACAGTTATCTGTATATCAGAGAAACCTGGGGTGAAAATTTTTTCCAGGTCTAATTTTGGCTACATCAGTTTTGTTTGTGCAAAATGTTCTTAATTTCACGTAATCAAAATTAATTATCTTTTTAACTTTCTGTAATCCTCTCTTTCTCTTGTCTGATTATGGACTCTTCCCTTATCCATACACCTGATATGTACATTTTTCCATACTCCCCTGATTTACTTATGACATCATACTTTACCTATAAAATATTTATCCATTTTGTCTTGCTATATCATGTGAGATGCTGATCTTTGTCTATTTTCCGACAAATTGCTTTCTGAAAATGCCAGCCATTTGAATCAAATGATGAGTTCTTCCCCCCAAAGTCAGGATCTTTAGCTCATCAGACACTGGATTATTATTGTCATCTCATACTGTGTAATGTGTATCTAAATCTACTCTACTGATTCACCCACCACTCTTTTTCTTAGCCAGTAACTGATCATTTTGATGCTTACCACTTTGTAATATACTTTAAAATCCAGTACTGCTAAGCCGCTTTCCTTCACATTTACTCCCCTATTGAGTCTTTATATATTTTTGACTTTTTGTTCTTCCACATGAATTTTTACTACTTTACTATTTTTCTAGCTGTATAAAATAATTCTTTGGTAGTTTGATTAGTATGACACTGAGAAGGTAAATTAACTTGGATAGAATTGTCATTTTTATTATATTGGTGCAACCTTCCCATGAGCAATTAATATTTCTTCATTTGTTTAGATCTGTCTTCATTTCTGTAAAAAGTGTTTTGTAATTGTGTTCATAATGTCACCAAATTTGTCTTGGCAGGTAGACTCCCAAGTGTTTTATATTTTTTGCTGTTATTTTAAATGGAATTTCTCATTCTGTTTCTTCCTGCTGAGCTTTATTGGTAGCATATAGGAATGTTCATGACTTATGTGGATTTATTTTATAACCTGCAACTTTGCTGAAGCTGTTAATTGTTTCAATTACTTTTTAAATTTATTCTCTAGAGTTCTCTAAGTATGCCATCATATTGCATGCAAAGATAGCTTTGTCTCCTCATTGCCTGTTTTTTATTCCTTCAATTTCTTTTTCTTGTCTTGTCATATTGTAGCTAGCTTTTCTAGACCAATATTGAATAACATTGGTGATAACAGACATTCTTGTTTTACTTCTGCTTTTATTGGGAAGGTTTCAGGTTTTTCCCCATTATAGATAATATTTATTCTTGGTTTTATATAGATACTACTTACCATTTTTAAGAAAGGTTTCATCGATTCCTATACTTCTTACTTTTTTTTTGAAGTATGAATAACTGTTGTATTTTGTCAGAGGCTTTTTCCTGCATCTATGTATATAATCACATGACTTTTTTGTTTTCATTATTGATATGGTCAATTATGCTGGTGGTTTTCCTAATATTGAACTATCTCTGCATTCCTGGTATAAATCCCACCTTGTGAAAGTATATAATCTCTGTGATACATTGCTGTAATCTCTTTGATAGTATTTTGTTTTAAAATTTTGTATCAATATTCATTAAGGAAATTGATCTATAGTTTTCTTTTTCTGTTTTTACTCTCCCTGTTTTAGGCATAAAAATTATATTTGTGTCACAGTAGAAATTTGGTAGGACTCTATTTACTTTTTCAAGTAGTTTATATAGTGTTGTTATTAATTATTCTTTAAATGTTTTTATAGAATTCACTTGTAAATCCGTCTGGTCCTGAGAATTTTTTCTTAGGCAGCTCTCTGATGGCTCACTCAGTTTCTTTTTTCTAATATAGGATTATTTAAGTATTTTATTTCTTCGTTTGCTAATCTGGGCAATTTATATTTTTTTTGTAAATTTATGCATTTAACTTAGACAGCCAGTTTTAATGACATATAATTGGACAAAATAATTCTTAATAATTGCTTAAATTTCATCTTTATTGGTGGTGCATTATTTTCATTTTTCATACTGTCAATTTGGTATTCTTTTTTAAAAATCAAATTAACCAGTGGTTTATCTGTTTTATTAATTTTACATAAAACCAGCTTCTAGATTTATTTATTAGTTCAATGGCCTTTTTACTTTCAATTTTATTAATCTCTCTCTCCTTTGATCTTCAGGATTTCCATTTTGGTCTTTAATTGGGGATTTTTAATTTGTTCATTTTTTAGTTTTTTTTGTCAGTTGCATTGATCTGTTCTTTCTCTCATTTATTGACATACTTATTTAGAGATATTAAATTTCCCAAGTATTACTTTGATTGCATCTCACAGAATTTAGAATGTTATCTTATTATTGTCATTCTCTTTAATGAAATTGTTGTTTTTATGATTTGTTCTTTTACCCATTCATTCTTTAGGATTAATATTGTTTTATTGTCTATTTCTTCCTGTACTTCATTAACTTAACTTTAAGAATTTGGATGCTATGCCATTTGGTGCAAATATGTTTCATTGTCTGTGGTTACTTTTTAAGCAATATGGATTTTCCCTGCTTGCCTATTTTAATAAGGTCTACTCTTGCTTTTACTTTGTCAGAGGACACGATTGCTATTCATGCCTTTTTTTAAATTTCATGTAATGCATAATAGATTCTGCCCTAGTCCCTTATTTTAATTTTGTATATGTCTCTCTTTTTCATATCCATTTATTATATATCATCCCAACATAATACACTCACTCCCAAACCCCTTTTTATGTATAATCCTTCTAACTGCCCTAATAATGATGAAGTTTTTAGAACATACATGTATCATTTTCCCACACAGAAAGGTAAACAGCTTAACCTTATTGAATCCCTTTTGATTTCTCTTTCTTATTTAGCTTTTTATACTTCTCTTGAGTCTTGTATTTCAAAGTCAAGTTTTCTTTTCAGCTCTAGCCTTTTCATCAAGAATGCTTGAAATTCTTCTATTTCATTAAATATTAATTTCTTCACTTAAAGGATTATACTACTTTTTGCTGGGGGTAGGTTATTCTTGGTTATAATCCCACTTCTTTTGCCTTCGGAAATATATTCCAAGACCTCCACTCCTTTTATGTGGTAGCTGCTAAACCTTGTGTGATCTGGTGATTCCACAGAATTTGAGTGGTTTCTTTCTGGCTGTTTTAAGTATTTTCTTTTTGACTTGGGAGCTCTGGAATTTGACTATAATTATTCTTGGAAGTTTTCATTTTGAGATCTCTTTGAGGTAGTGATCCATGGATTCTTTTGATTTTTATTTTATCGTCTAGTTTGAGAATATTGGGGAAGTTTTCCTTGATAATTTCTTGAAATATGATGTCTAAGCTTTTTCTTTGATCATGGCTTTTAGGTAATCTAGTAATTTTAAAATTATCTCTCCTTCATCCATCTTCTAGCTCAGTTGTTTTTCCAATGAGTTATTTCACATTTTCTTCTCATTCTTTTGACTTTGATTGTTTCTTGCCATCTCACAGAGTATGAGCTTACCCTTGTTCAATTCCAATTTTTAAGGAATTATTTTCTTCAGTGAGCATGTATACCTCTTTTTCCATTTGGCTGATTTTGCTTTATAAAGAGATGTTTCCATCAGTGAATATTTTTTTTGTCTTTTTTTTTTGGAAGGGTAATTGGAGTGAAGTGACTGGACCAAGGTCACATGGCTATAAATGTTAAGTGTTTGAGGCTGGATTTGAACTCAGGTTCTCCTCACTCCAGGGCTGATGTTCTCTTCACTGTGCCAGCTAGCCGCCACCTAGCAGTGAATTTTTATTTTACTTTTTCCACTTGGCTAATTCTGTTTTTTAAAGTGTTATTTTCTTTGTATTTTCAGTGCCTCTTTTACCAAGCTGTTAACCACCTTTTCATAATTTTCCTTAGTTAATTTTCTCTACCACTCTGATTTTAAAAATAATTTTTCAGCTCTTCTAAGAATTCTTGTTGTATTTGTGTCCAATTCACATTTTTTTTCCTTAGAGGTCTTGTTTGTAGATGTTTTGACTAACATATCTTTTTATGAGTTTGTCTCCTGATCTTTCCAAACATTATTATATTAACTTTTTATAATCATGTGCTTTTTGTCATTGTAGTTTGTTAATTTTTGTACCATGTTTTTTTGATTTGGAACTTTATTGTAGTGTTGGGCTCTGTCACTGTTGTGAGGTAGAGAGGAGTGCTGTCTTAAGCTTCTGGCTTTTTCACACTGCTATTTTCCGAGCTAATTCTGGTGGTTTGGAAATTTTTGGTCCTTTCAAGGTTGTGTGTGGTCTACATTCTAATCTTTACCCAGAAAAGGTTCATTGATCCTTTGGGATTGCAGTTGATACTGTTCCTTAAGGCTTCCACTCTCTTTTTACTGAAAGTTCTTTCCCCCTCTCCTTGAGCTAAGACCCAGTAGTGGGTATTGGCAATGGAACTGCCCAAGAGAATAGCATTCTGCATCCTATGTTAGTACAGGGGTCCCCTATAATTTCTTTCTGATCAGTTTCCAGCTTCCCTTGCTATCTCTAGATTTAGAACTCCAAACACTGGAGCTGCTTCTGTCTCCACCACTGGTGTTTCATCCATGTGGGCTCCATGCCAACCTCCTCTCCCATGTCATAGATCTCTCTGACCTTCTATGTTGAGTTGGAAGAATGTCTCACTTTGATCTTTTGTTGGCTTTGCCATTGCAAAACCCAAAGGTGTTATTTTAAAGTTCTTTGGAGGGGAAGGTTGGGAATGTTCAACTGAATACTTCTCTATTCTGCCATATTAGCTTTGATCTGCAACATTACCTTAAGGTTGGGTGATTAGAGGAGGGAGAAAAATGTAGATGCACAGTCCCATGGGTTAATGGCAGAAAAATCCCTGAAAACCAGGGTTAATAGCAAAGAGTGCTTCCTGGTTAATAGAAAAAGGCTCAGTATAATGTGGTTTGGAAGAGGGTCGGTGAGCTCATGTGCTCATGGAACAGAGAAAGGAAGGTGAAACTTTTTTTAAAAGGGGAAGGATCATAGAGATAGGGGACCTGAGAAGGCAAGAATAAGATAGTGAGAGGGAGGGATGAGGAAAGAGGGAAGGCTAGAAAAAGAAGTAAAAGGAAGAAAAGAGTGAAAAGAAGGAGGTAAGGGTGCCTTAGCATACATAATGAAACCTGACCATCTTTCTGAGCCCACTTTCAGTCTTATGTCTTCCCAAAAGCTTTTTCTGACCACTTCAGTATGGCTTCCAACAGTACTTGCTATCTGGGCCATTCATTTCAGAATGACCAAATTGCTTTGATTTATTCCTTAATTATTTTATGTGAGCATATTTCCCCCCTTAGACAATATCATAAGATCCTTAGTGACCCCTTAGTAGGGGACACTTTTTTGCTTCTCTCTCAGACTGTAGGCTGAAGCTTTATTCACAGAAGGGGTTCAATAAATATTTGAAAATTGATCTAGTAATAACTGTCTTGGCCTTACTGCAAGTGTCAGTATAGTAATACTCCATCTGACATTGTCAAATGGTTTCCCTAGTAGAAGATAAGTTTCACAAAGACATAGACTGTGTTCCAATATGTTGCTGCATCTCTGGCACCTTTAAAAAAACCAGATCTGTTATTTTATTGGCTTAGGGAACTTCCAAGTAGGAAACTATCAGTGCCCATTTGATTTTGACTGGCTATTCATAGCCTTAGAAAGTTGCTTGGGTGTACAAGAGATTGAGACTTGCCCAGGGTCATAAATCAGGGATTTAAATCAGTCTTCCTGACTCTAAGGCTGACTGTCTTTTCATTATTCCATGCTTTCTCTTGCCTTGCACATAATAAATGCTTTTAAAATGTAGTTGTAATAGATTGGGTTGGTTCCACAGAAACATAGCTAATGTATAACTACCCAAATAATTTTCTGTAAGCATAGGTCTCATCATATTATTTTCCCAATTAAGAATCTTCAATAGCTCCCTCTTGTCCATGGGATAAAATTCAAATTTCTGAGCCTGACACTTAAGACTCTCTGTAATTCCTCTTCAATATACCTTTCTAAATTTACTTCATAATGCTACTTTAAAAGTTATTTTTTTTCAGTCCAGTTGGAATGCTAAAAGATTCTAGATATTCTGTTGGCCAAATCTATCATTGCATTTTCCATAAGGGCCATTCCTCATACCTGGATTGCATTCCTTCCGTGTCTATGGGATTCTAAATTTTTATCTTTCTTCCAGGCTCAGGTCATTTCTAGTTGATCCCTAACCTCTTCTCCCTGAATGTCTGTGGTTAGCACTTACTCCTCTTAAGATTACTTTGGATCTGTACGAATGTTTTATTTTCTAAGTAAAATATAAATTTATTGAGGTCAGGGACTATACTGTTTTTTTCTTCTTCTTTGTATTCCTAACACTTAGAGCAATGCCTTGCACATAGTAGACATTTAATAAATGTTTGTTGTGTTGAACATAGTTACCCTGACACTTAGGTATATAGTCACAGAGCAGAACCAGACCCTCCTAGGTAAGGAGTATCACAAAATCTCATAGTCAGAAGAGAACTCAGTGATCACGTGGTTGTAACAGGGGGTTCATTTTTCAGGAACATGTACTGTTTGATGCAATTACCATTATGGGTGTTTAGTGAACCTATTTCGGGAAGTTCTTGAATGAAAAGAAGGGGCATGACTCTGCCTCAGACCATGGACAGGTATTCTGTGACTAGTTCCTGTAGCTTACAGTCTCATGAAGAGGAACCTTTTGAATGACTGGTGTGCTAGAATTGGGGCGCATTAAAAAGACACTAATTGGCCAGTTTACTTTTTCCTGGTGGTATTTGAGGCAAGGACTGTGATACATCTCCACACAAGGAAAGAGATGGTATAAGCTGCTTTTTCTCTCCACCTGGGACAACAGCAGGCAAGACCGTGATCTAGTTCTGTGTGTGTGTGTGTGTGTGTGTGTGTGTGTGTGTCCATGAGTGTGTGTGTATCTATCTCTATGTCTGGTTTCTATTATTTTCTGTCCTTACGTGAAGGGACGTTGGAGATAGTGATAACCTTGTGAGCTTTGAAAATACAGAAAAGTGAGTCACCAGAGGTCCAGGAATTGGATCCCTACCAAAGTTTGCTGGCAATTAAGCCCAGTGTACCTGTGTGGCATTGAGGAGCAATCTGTTTCACCCAGTAGCCAAGATGCCAAGTCCTACAACAAAGGAGTGCTATCTATGCTGAATTTGGAAGGGAATGAAGGAAGACAGGGCAAATTCTTTGTTCAACTACTAAGTTAAAGCAATTGCACCAAATCCTCTCCCAAAAGATTGAGGCTTTAGAATGGGAAATAGGTCCCTGATGTTGGGGGAATTTTTTTAATGCTTCTATTCTTTCTCTAGCTTCTTAGTAAATATCCTTTTATAAAAGATAACTGATATGGACAGATTAAATACGTAGTAGGACACTAATTACTGTGTCAATCAATGATATTGAGGAGAATGTGGTGGAATAAAAATTTGAGCTGATACAATTAGTAAAATACCCCATTCTCTCAGTGGGTACCCCTAGAATCCTGAGGAAGCGCAATAGCCTTGCTGAGCTCTGGGGATTTAATCTGTTATATGTATAGATTGAAAGAGTCAGTCCAAGGCCTGTCTACATAGTCATAGATTTACTAACTATAGTTATCCCTTCTACATCACAGTTTGCTCTATTGTGGTATCAGTATATTGCAGTTTGGCATAAGAAATCAAATGTGAATTTCCAGGGAACTTTGTGGAAACCACAGACAAGAGACAAATTCCAACAGATGACACAGAGCCTATGACAAAATATTTAACCCAAACTTTACAATAAAGTGTTGTAAACACTCCATAAAAGAAAAAGAAAAAAAAATCAGACTTCTCTGGTACAGAGGGAGGGCCAAAAGTTTATGTGGAGTTGTTGTGTGCCTAACCCCCATGATAATGGAAAGGATAATTGTAGGTGGGACCTTAGAGCTTATACTGTATGACCTCTTCGTTTTACAGATGAAGAAATAAAAATCTTATAAAATTAAATAATTTGTCCAAGGTCGAGGTAGCAAGTGGAAAAATTTGAACCCAGGCCATCTGACAGTAAATCTAGTGTTCTTTCCATGGAATCATTCAGGAATTTTTTCTACCATCTTCCTGACAATTCGTCACCCAGCCTTTGCTAGAAGATGGTTCCTTATACTGAGTGTCCACTTAGTCAAGGCTTATCACATTGAAGAACTCCAGGGAGAGAGAGCCCACCAACTCCCAAGTCTGGGACAGGGTGACCTCTACAAATTGAGCATTAATCTTTCTCTATCTTCTAACTTTCCCTTGCTCTGCTTTCTGATGCCAAGCAGAATGACGAAACTACTGTTCTACTTTGTTTTTTAAAATACTTGAAGCCAACCAGCTTGTTCCTTTACGTCTTCTCTTCTCTAAGTTAATCATTTCCACTTCTTTCAATGGCTCTTTGTATGGAAAGGTACAACTTAGACAGGTAATGTAGGGTAATGAGGAAACGACTCAATAGTGGGAGGCATTATTCAAGCTAACTTCCTCACCTGGAGTAACAAGAGATGGCTTTCCAATAAGGACATAGCTCATTGGAAATGGGGTAAAGTGAAAAGAGCAGTTAAAGAAGGTAGTGTAGCATGGTGTAGTGGGTAAGGTTCTAGACTGGTATTCAGAAAGATCTGGATTTCCATTCTTCCTCAAGTTTCTAGTTGTGTGGTCCTGGGTGTCATTAAAGCCTCAGTCTTCTTATTTGTAAAATAGAGAAAATAATAGCACCTACCTCATGGTTCTTATTATAGTGCTGGGTACGTAGTAGGTACTTGATAAATGCTAATTGACTCATAGAGTCATTGTGAGAACCAAATGATATAAGTAAAGCACCTTTTGAATCTTAATATATATGTACATATATACATATACACATTAACTATTATTATCTCTATTCTCCCTTTCCTCTCCCTTCTCCTCCCCCTCCTCCTCCTCCTCCTCCATCATCATCATCATCATCATCATTATCATCATCATCATCATCATCATCGTCTTGTTGTTTTCCTCCTCCTCTTCCTCCTTCTCTTCCTCTTCCTCTTCCTCCTTCTCATCCTCCTCCTCCCCCTCCTCCTTCTCCTTCTCCTACTTCTTTACATCCTCCTCCTTTCTCCTCCTCCTCCTCCTCTTCCTTCTCCTTCTTCTTTTTCTATAGAATTGAACCAAAACACCATGGGATGGGAATAGCTGAACTGTGACTTTGGTGCCAAGAGCCAACCACAGCTTTAGCTAGGAAGAAGAATAGAAGAAGGCACTCTGGTGGAAGTGCTTAGAAAGTAATTAGCACATTTGGAAAAGCCATTTTGACACCACCCCTATTTACATGTCATCTCTAGATGTAAAGAATTAATGCTGGCATTCTGAAGGCTGCATATTTCAAATGGATAAAGAAAAGAAATCTCTTTAAATGTAAGGTACAATTAACCTCAGGACCTTGTTGTGGCAAGATATTATTGAGGGAGAGGGCTGAAGGAAACTTAAAGAGAATTAAACATGTGACTGAGTAAGTGGATTCCCATTACATTCATGGGTGGGCTGCTCAACAAATGAATTCCAATTTATGGCATCCCAAAGCACTGTACTAGGTGACATAAAGTATGCCTCTTGTCCTCTAGGAGCAGATAGAGTTGCAGCTACACAAACATGCCTTGCTAATTAACGATCACTTTCTTTAGATTACATTTTTTTCTTCTCCATTTGAACCGTTACTCATGTGAACCTAGGTCTGAAGGTAACTTGAAAGTTCAGCTTGTGTATCCCACTTTGCAAGTCCAAGTATTCACCCTTTCAGAAATCAGAAGGGATTTTGGCAGGCATGCACACAAGGTTCCCCCACCAGGATTCAGTCTATACTCATACCAGGTCCTGGCGCTTTTCTCACTTTAGAGCATTCATTTTCCCTTGTGATCTTTTCACCCTGGAGCATCCTTCCTCCCATTGGTGGCCTCTTCTCATTAGTGAGATGGGCCCAGGCTGGCCAGTCTTTGTTCCCCTCCCAGCTCTGCTTCTGACTTTTGGACTTTGTTATCTTACTTGCCTCCTGCTTTTGGCTCCCTTTTGTGTGTTGTCTGCCCCATTCAAATGTCAGGGGCAGTGAGGGACGGTCATTATTTTTGTTTGTGTTTATATGCCCAGTGCATACACAGTGCCTGGAACCTAGTAAGGACTTAAGAAATGCTTCTTGTCTAGCCGAGTGTGGGAGGGCTCAGAAAGCAATGAAAGTCTGTGAAATGTGCCATAGAGAAAGATGCTTATTTCTTACAATCTTCAGTGTAGGATATTGCTTTGGAAATGCGAATAGGGTGACTTCCTCTTTGAAGCAGTATGATACATCAGATAGAGAGTATGATGATGGCATGGGACAGCATGGTTAGACTGTCCAATTTCCTTCCAGAGAACATTTTTTAATGTGTGGGAGGGATAAGGGTGTTAATTTGATCAATGTAGGGAACACTGGACATGGAAATTTCCTTTATCAGATGCAGGTCAGCTAATCTTAGAGAGTTACTGGATAACACTAACAGGTTAAGCAGTTTGCCTCTGGTCATATTGCTGGTACTGGCCAGTCAGGACCCGAACCCATCTTTCTATCTCTGAGGCCAGATCACTTTATACCATACTATCCTGTGTCTCATTACTATAGTGAAAATTGGGGGGAGGCGGGGGCGGAGCCAAGATGGTGGTGTAGAAGCAGCAAGGTGCCGCAGCTCCCACACCACCACCCTAACCACCCAGAAAATATGAGCCCAGACAAAGTCTAGGAAAGTCTAGGACTCTCAGACTCACAAAAATACAGAGAACACACCTCTCGCTGAAGGCAGCTTGGCAGCAGGGGCTCAGCATGGCCACCTGAGCAAAGGCTGGAACAGCCTGAAGCCGAGACTGTGGTGGCCAGGCCTGGGATGGTGGGAAGGAGCTGAGCTAGCCGCACAGCCAGCCTGCAGCAGTTCTACAGCCTCCAGCACCTCCACATCTGCCAAGGCGTGAGGAACAGATGGGAGAGGGGCAGCTCGCACTGCAGCAGAGCAGAGAATGGCCAGCCCAAAACCTCAGCTGCGACCAGGCAAGACCCCAGGGCGGCTACAAGGAGTGGAGCCTCCAAAGCCACAACTTGAGTCTACTTCAAAGAAAATCTAAAGCACCTGCCTGAGGGGAGCTTCTGTCAGAGATGTTAGTGAAAGTTGAAACTTTGAAACTTAATTTGGGGGAGAAAAGCAGTTCGGCCAATCTGCCCCTGGGGCAAGGAAGCAGTGGGGGAGGGGAACTACTGGAACCAGCAGCAGGGGCCTGAATTCAGATGGTGGTCTTGGGTGATGGTCCTGGGGTACACTTTCAGCAAGCCAAAGCTGGGGGGACTTGCAACACCCCCCAATAGCTCCAGCACTTGGGAAAACCCCAGTGATTTGGAACAGAGCTTCCCCTCTTAGAAGCAGAGTTTCACAGACCTAAAAAAACCAACCAATTAATTGACTGGCCAACATGAGAAAGAGGAAGCAAAATAAAAACACCAATAAAACTCTAGAATCCTTTTTCATGGATAAAAAGGGTCAAAGCATGGAACGGGAGGA
>CM053593.1:91702214-91717727 GCA_028646575.1 Pseudocheirus occidentalis
GAGAAGAGGCAAGGGATAACTATTACAATTTTACTTTCCATTACTCTCATTGAATTTGGCTTAGGGAAGAAATGGCATAAACTCTAAACTGGGCATCATGCCACACAGGAGAGTAGGGGGCATGGGGATGAAAGGGGGGATAATGGAGGGGAGGGCAGGGTCTGGGGGAGGGATGCTGGAAGCACACACTTCAGTAAACAGACAGGGACAGGGTAGAGAACAGAACAAAGCGGGGGAAGGGATAGAAAGGAGAGACAGATGATCATTGTCACAATCTGTCCACTATGAAGATGTCCTGTATAATCACACATTCATAGCCTGTATTGAACTGAGTGTCCTTCCAGTAGGGGTGGGTGACAAGGGAGGAATCGACAGAACCTAGAATTTAAAGTTCTGCAATACCCGCAACTAGGAATTAAGATGTACAGGGGGTGAGATAGGGAGACCCTCCCTGCCCTACCAGAAAATAAGAGAGCAGAGCAGGGGAGGGGCTTTACAGTGGGATTGCTGTTATAGGGTTGGGGCAGGGGCAAGATGGGGAGAAAATGTGTAATTCAAAAAGTGTAATGAAAATGAATAATGTAAACAAGAAAACAAAAACTAAATTTTAAAAAAATTTGGTTTGATTCCACAAAGAACTTTACTTTCTTTTCTGATATCTAATATCCTAAGGCACTTTTTATAAAGAGACAGACCACTAGGTTCTCATGGAAATTCCAATAAGAATCTTTCAAACTAAGAAACCTGTTCAATTTGCTGACTGTAATTTATTGCTTTAATATGGAATCTGTTCCCCAGAAAATATAGTCAGAGACATAGAAGCATTTTCTCCAAACTATATTTTTCCCTTAATTTCCCCTCTACCCTCCATGGACAGTGAAGTGACCTAACACTCCAAATTCCTCCTTTCTGATGTCATAACAGTTCTCTTTGAAGAAAAGAAGAATAGGAGCAGAGAGCTCCAGTTGGAAGCAGTGGAGGTTGGGGGGGGGGGGAAGCAGTTAGAATCAGGATGGGGCCATACCACAAAGTACAGTACGCATAGCCAAGATTAATCTAAGGGAAATAAAGAAAGGTTCTGAGTTGTTTGTGTCTTGCCTGGTTTGTGTGGGAGCTTTGTTGGTTTCTTGTTTTTCCATAGTCCCAACAAAAGAATCCTGAGGCAGACAGCTGAGAGACAAAAAGGCAGAAGGCAACCGCAGACAGCCTGTGGGAAAGAGAGTTGGGGAAAGGAGGGGATAATCAGTTCCCTTGTGGGGTTAGAGGATGGGATTAGGAGTCAGCATTTTTATTGTCTCTTCCTCCTCCTCCTCCTCTTCTTCCTTCTCCTTTTCCTTCTCCTCCTCTTCTTCCTTCTCCTCTCCTCTTCCTCTTCCTCCTTCTTCTCTTCCTCCTCCTCCTCCTCCTCTTCTTCCTTCTCCTTTTCCTTCTCCTCCTCTTCTTCCTTCTCCTCTCCTCTTCCTCTTCCTCCTTCTTCTCTTCCTCCTCCTCCTCCTCTTCTTCCTTCTCCTTTTCCTTCTCCTCCTCTTCTTCCTTCTCCTCTCCTCTTCCTCTTCCTCCTTCTTCTCTTCCTCCTCCTCTTCCTTCTCTTCTTTCTCACCCTTATCTTTTCCTCCTCCTCCTCATTTTTGTACTTCTGCAGAGGGCGACAATTCTTCTACTCATACAAGTGTACAACCCTCATCTCCTTCTTCCTTACCTCACGGTTATCCATCCTCTGCAATTTTGTTCCCACAACATCTCCTGCATTCATCCCTTTTTCTTTGCTCACATCACAGTCATTCTAGTTCAATCTCTTTTCACCTGGACTATTGGAATAATATTCTAATTGGTCTCCCCGACCCTTCTCTCTCTTCTTTCTAATCCATCTTCCTTATGGATGCCAAATTGCTACACCTAAAACACAGGTCTGACTGTGTCATTACTCAGCTCAAGGAGCTTCACTGTGGGATAAAATACAAACTCCTCTATTTGGCATTTAAAGTTCTTCATATTCTGGCTCTGACATATCTCATAAAGTAGCTTACAAATTACTCCCTCTTAGGTACATATATTTCAACCAAACTGGCCAACTTACTGTACTTTGTGTATATGATATTCCATCTTTGGTCCCATATGCCTTTGCACATGCTGCCTTCCATTCCTAGAATACTTTCCGTCTTGAAAACCTTAGAACTCATCAAAGCTCAGTCAAGAACAACTACTTGACAAGAGGCCTTTCTCCTTTCTTTCATAGGACCATAGATTTTGAGTTGGGAGGAACCTCAGAGGTAATCTAGTTCAGGCCCCTCATTTTACTTTTTAAAAAATTATTTTATTATTTTCAATTCACAGAACAAAACAAGCATTTTTATAACACAGTACAATAAAAAGATGATCTCTAGGGGCGGCTAGGTGGCGCAGTGAATAAAGCACTGGCCCTGGAGTCAGGAGTACCTGAGTTCAAATCCGGCCTCAGACATTTAACACATAAAACTAGCCGTGTGACCTTGGGCAAGTCACTTAACCCCAACTGCCCTCCAAAAAGCAAAAAAAAAAAAAGATGATCTCACATGAAAATTGCAAATTTACCATGTAAAACTTGCTATTCCCTCTAAATATGCAACAAAGTTGGGGAAGAAGGGAAAGAGAGAGACCACAGAGACACAGAGAGACAGAGAGACACGTAATAACTGTGAGATCAAGAAAGACCTTATTTATTATGTAGTCCATGAGCTGTATTTTGTATGATCCCAGGAATACTATGTAGAGCTTTCAAGAGATGAAGAATTAATTGTAATAAAGGCATAGAAGCAGGAGACGGATGATGGTAGTGGTGATGATGACGATGATGATAGCATTTATTAGACACCTACTATGTACCAGACACCACTATGTGCTAAGTACTATGATATGCTAAGTACTTTACAAATATTTCAATTGATTCTTGCAATAACCCTTTGAGGTAGGTGCTATAAGTATTCTCATTTTACAGATGAGGAAACTGAGGCAAACAAATTAGGAGGCTTGCCCAGGGTTACACAGTTAGTGTCTGAGGCTGGATTTGAACTCAGATCTTTCTGATTCCAGGTCCAGTGCTCTATGCATTATGCTGCCAACTAGCTGATCATGGGGAGCAGCAAATACGTCAGTTTTACTTGAACTGAGAGGGAATGATGGGGATTAAATCATATGAGGAGTGTTTGAGATTTTTATTGTGGAGAAGAGAAGACTTAGGTTGAAGGGGAAGGGACATGATAACTGTCTCCAAGTTTTTGAAGGGCTGTCTCATGGAAAACAAATTAGATTCATTCCTCATAGTTCCAGAGATCCAAACTAGTGAACAGTAGCAGGAGAATTTAGAGAGGCAGATTAAGGTGTGATTGACTGATTAAGGTACAACTTAATCTCAGAAGTATCTTTCAGCACTGATATCCTACAATTCCTGTTTTTCCTCATTGAGTCCAGAGTTATTCAGTATTCTGTCTCACTCCATGTCTTCTGCTCCTCCAGCCTCCAAATGGACCGCCATGTGTATGGCAGACTTCAGAAAGACCTTGAGCTTGACTGATTGGTCAATGTCCTCAAAGTTCTCTGGGTGGTAAGGTCAGAGTTCTGTTATCCTAGGAGTGATTAGACTGGTGCTGTCCAAAGTGGGGTACACAAGGCAGCCTGCTGGAGGGCAGCTAAAGAAAATATAGAAATCTTCATCTAAAAATAAGAAATAAATTGAATTTTACTAATATTTAATATGGAGTCTTACACTGATGCTCTCAAGCAGTATGAATGTCATATGGTGACATGATGCATGAGATAGGTGGAGAGAATGGGCACACCATGACACAGAGGAGCTGATAGTGACAATAATATGTTAAGCTACACTGTGTCAAGAAGGAGTGCTATTTATGTGTACCAATTGAAGTGGATTTATGGATTATATAATAATTTAAACTAAATTAACCTTCACAAAATGAACCAGTGGTTTAAAACTATTTAGTCAAAGAAAATGCTAATTGGCAATAATGCTAATGATAAAAACACAAGTGAGCAACAGGAAAATAAAAGAGCTGGTACTTCTACTGCTCCTAGAATAAGCTCTTTCCAGCCACATTACAGGCAAAACCAAGGATAATCTAATCATATCTGACAAGGTCATCCCCCACTCCTATTCAAACTTATAAAGATTTTTTGAAATATGGATTTACATTCACTGTCATTAATGTGGCACCTTACCTAAGTGTATATTCTGTCTTGAGATAGTATGAAACCACCATGAAGAGAAAGACATTTAAAATTGATTCTTTTGTGATTGAAAACTGTTACTTTCCGAAATTCTCATCTGTGAACACTTAAAAAATTTAAAAGTAGAATTTTTAACCTCCTTAAAAATTGTACAAATGAGGAATTTTGAACCTATTTGTTAAAATGTAAAAATTCAACACCTAATTAGTTTGCGAGAACACCTGACTGGCATGAGGGAAAGATGGAAATTTACTGGCCAAATTTCAACTCAAACCTTTGCATAATTAGTGGGTAGGATTGAAAAATGATTTAACATACCCAGCCAACGATGCCCTTCTTTCATTTAGATATATTCACATTTGTGAGATTTTTTCCAGCTGTGACAGCTGTTAAAATCAAGTATTGAAATAAATTTAACTTAGAACTATAATTTTTAATGCTGTATCACAAAATGTTAAATCATGATTTTAAAAAAATAGCACATTTAATCACATCACTCTCAATTAAAATATTACTAATAGTATTATTAACTAATAACACAACTAGGTGGCACACTAGATCGAGTGTTGGACTTGGGTTTAGGAAAACCAGAGTTCAAATTATGCCTCAGACACTTCTCAGCTATGTGACCCTGGATAGGTCATTTAACCTCTCTCAGACTCAATTTCCTCATCTGTAACACAGGGATAATAATAACATCTACTTCCAAGGGTTGTTGTGAAATCAAATGAGATAACATGTGAAGTGCTTCACAGACTTTAAAGCACTATGTAAATGCCACCTATTTGCTATTATTAATGCGATTAATAATAATAGAGATTTTTCTACTATTAATGAGTAAAATAAATATTATTTAAAATAGCATTTAATCTTTATTTCATCCTTTAAAATTTCTATTTCATCAATGTTTTATAATGTAACATATTAATACAATAGTATGTACATATGTCATTTATAAATATGTATATACATATATACACACATGCATAGATATATACATATTTTACATAGTTGAAAATTAGTAGTGATGGGGCAGCTAGGTGGTTCAGTGGATAGCGTGCTCGACAGAATATGAAAGATAGGGCAGTCAAGAAGATCTGGGTTGAAATCTATCCTCAGACACTCGCTAGCTGTGTGACCATGGGTAAGACACCTAACCTTTGTAAGACTTGGCTTCCTCATCTATAAATGAGAATATTGACAGCACCTATCCCCCAGAGTTGTCAGGATCAAATGGATCAATATCTGTAAAGTCATTTGTAAAACTTAAAGTGCTATGCTATGTGATGATGGTAATAGTTTAGAGGCCACCAGATTAGATACCTGTGTGTCAGAGTCTGCTTGGCAGCAGAAGCATCTGCCAATATCAGGGCTGCTTCATAGGTGGCAGTAGTATGTTATCAGCTCTTCCTGACTTCATTTTTTTGGCGGAGATACTACAGTGGTTTGTGATTTCCTTCTCTGGCTCATTTGACAGATGAGGAAACTGAGGCAAACAGGGTTAGGTGACTTGTCCAGGGTCACACTGTTAGTAGGCATCTGAGGGCAGATTTGAACTCAGGTAGATGAGTCTTCCTGACTCCAGGGTAGGCATGCTATGCACTATGGTTCCACCTAGCTGCCCCAGTAGTATTGGAGTCATCAGAAAGAGCCCAGAATGGGATGCATGATGGTTACATCTCATACAAGCAAGACATCACAACCAGGATCTTGTTAGTATAAAAAGAATTATGCAAATATCACAAGTCCAGAGAGTGATTCTGAGGTCAGAGTCTGGGGCCAGACTGGATGGGATATGTATGGAGGGGATAAGAGTCTGAGAAGAGAAACTAGACCCAGGCTCAAGGGCTTCTGACAGGCCAGGAAAGTAGGGGAAGAGGCATCACTCAAGGATTTACAGGCAGTGATGACCATTCAGGCCTTCAGCTGAGGATAAGACAATCGGTAGGGAATAATGTTTGGACAAGAAGAATAGGAACAGTGTCTTGGGATCTAGTCCAGAAGGGTGTACACAACAGAGTATGTGGGGCATAACTGTTGGTCATCTTTCAGCATTCTCCTTCATGTGGATGAACTAGGTCTGGGAAGGAGATGACTCCTCTGGGAAGATGACTCATACAAAGAAAGCCAGGCAGGGAACTGTGATACCTTGGGCTAGTGATCACAGCAGAGACCGAGGAGGGCTTCTTTTCTTGGGGAGTTCTGTCAGTCATTTTTTCTACTTTGTCCCTTGAGTCCTATTTTCTATTCATATTTCCAGTATGGAAGAAAGGGTTTCAGAAAAAGAAAAGACAAGGAGAAAGGAGAGCGTGATGGGGGGGAGGGAGAAGAAAGAAGAAGAAAGCCACTGTGAGTCTGTCAGAAACAACAAGAAAAAAATGGAATTCAAAGGAATAAGTCTCCATCAGAAAACTACCAGTGAAACACAATGTGAATTGCCCAGAACACACGACTATGTCTCATTTTGTTTCTCGTTCAATTGAAAAGTTGATCAGATCACTGAATATGTCTTATCAGAAACAAGATGTACACCTGAGGAAAATAAACAGGCAGCTGGGGAGAGAGATGCTTTTAAACAGGGGTTATGTTTTGATTAGTTTGACTTGATGTGCTCAGGGGCAATATTTATGCCTTCTGTCTATAATGGCCAAGGCTTCCCTCATATATCTGCACATGATTAATATTTGAAGTTGGAGTTTGGCCTGTAGAATTCAAACTCAATTTCACATTAACATTTTCCAAGGCTTCCAGGCAAATGAATACATATGTGAGTGCAAAGGATGGATGTGAAGATGAATGATCCTGAACTGAAGGGAAAAGAAGTGAAAGACCACTGGGGCATTGATATTTGAAACTTCAAAGTTAAGAGAAGTCAAGGCTAGGTCCCAAGGAGTGGTGATGGGTCACCCATACTGTTCATTATTAAGATACATGAGACAACACCACATCCAGGAATATTAAAATGATGCCTGCAACCCGTGTGATGAGGGAATCGTATATCCCTTCTTTCATTTAAATAATGAGTGCCTACTACATGCAGCACATGGTGATAGGTATTAAGGAACATGCAAAGAAGAATAAAAGACAATAACCCCTGCCCTCAAGGACAGACCAGTTCAGTCAGTAAATTAATTAACATTTATTAAGTACCCACTCTACATTAGGCACTGTGCTAAGTGCCAGGCGTACAGAGGAAGGCAAAATATAGTCTTTGCCCTTGAGAAGCTCACAATTTAATGGGAGGAGACAATTAGAAAGCAACTATGTACAAGCGTGACATATGCAGGATAAATTGGGCTGGGGGATCAGGAAAGGCTTCATGCAGAAGGTAGGGCTTTAGCTGAGACTTGAAGCAAGTCAGGCAGTCTAGGAAGCAGACATGAGGAAGGACAGTATTCTGGTTCAGTTGGGGAAGGTAAGATGAATGTAGATTCAACACATTTATTAAATGCAAGAAGCATTTATTAAGCACCTACTATTTGCAATGCACTGCTTTAGACTTGAGGAAACAAAAACAAAGTGAAAAACTGTTGGCTCCTCATGGTGTAGTTGATAGAGGGTAGGTCTCTGAGTCAGGAAGACCTGGCAAATCCTGTCTCTTGCACACAATGGCTGCATTTCCCTGGGTAAGTCATATAACCTCCCTTTGCCCTAAAACTATCAACTGTAGAAAAGGAGTCAATTTGTATTGGTAGAATGAGTTCCTTAGAGAGTCCTTTGCCTATACCAATGAAATCACAGGTCTGACCAAAAAATATTCCAAAAAACTCCAAAAGAAAAATATATAGAAAAATGTACCTACATTCAAGGAGGTTAGAGTCTAAGGGGGAATATAAGATATAAACAGGTACAAAAATGAAATATAATTTGAGGACAGTGGGATCACTAATAATTAGGGAAACTAGGAAAAGTTTTGCCTAGGAGATGGTACCTGAGTTTAATCTTTAAAGGAAGCTCATAGTTCTGAGAGGCCAAGGTCAAAAGGGAGGGCATAAGAGGAGTCTAGAGTGCTTTGAGAACAGATCAGAGATTACTTCATCAGTTCATGCTAGAGTAAGACCATCTCAGAAGATTTCCTCCAGCTTCCCAAAGACATCCATGCTTTGTCTCTAAAGCATGTAGGCACTAGATTCACTGAAGCAGAGAATTGCTGTGCATGTTACAGGTAGCAGGCACAGGGAGTTGCAAAGAAAGACCATTTTGCAGCCACAATTGGTGTGTTTGTCACATGGGATCCTTCAGGATGCTGGCAGCTGCCTACAGCAAATACTTTCTTTTTTTCTTCCCTTACTCAGAAATGTTCCCTTCTAAATGAAGTCTCTATTAATCAGAACTACAGCTCACACGTTACAATCAATTTCAACTGTTTGGAACATTTACTGTAATTGATCTGATAAGAGTTCCCTACAAGTGGATTCCATTATATATAAATATATTCCCTTCCAAGGATTCAAAAGATATTAGAATATGCTAAATTTCTACTTGGTAGTTATTGGCCCATCAACTGGATGTGATCAGCAGAAACAGACTTGGGGCGGGGGGAAGGATGGAAGTGGAGGAACATAGGATTATAGGCACCTAGGATTTACAGCTGAAAGGAACTTTAGAGGTCAGCTAGTCCATTACCCTCATTTTGTAGCTGAGGAAGCAGGACAAGGGAGGTGATATGATTTGTTTAAAGTAAAAAAATGGTAGCAAGAAGCAGAGCAGGGATTCGAATCCAAGTCCTTTGTGTCTAGATTCAGTGTTCTTTTCACTACATGAGGAGGACCTTACTGATAATCTCTGAAATGGTGATTGAGTGGGGTTAGAGCTGGAGACTGGATCAGTGATTTCACTGGTCTTAGTTAACAGCTTTTCCCTGTATTAATATGAAGGTCTGCACTTTCTTTGAGACTATTGAGAATTACCTAGCTCTAGAACATGGAGGTTTTGAGTCATTTGCCCAAGGTGATTATGTGTCTAAGGTAGCTAGAGACTAAGCCAGAGTCTAGTGCCAGTGGATAGAGCGGTGGAGGCAGAGTGAGAAAGGATTCAGATCTGGTCTCAGATACTTCCTAGTCAAATGATTCTGGGCAAGTCACTTAAGATCTCTCTGTCAGTCTCTCTTAAGCTCTCTCTGTCAGTCTCATTTTCTTCCTCTGTCAAATAGAGATGGTAACAGCACTTAACCCCCTCCCAAGGTTGTTAGGATCAAATGGGAGAATATTTATGAAGTGTTTTGTAAACTGAAAGAGTTTTATATAATTGCAAATCATTATTATTATCTAAGGCAGTTCACCATTTCAAGGTGATTTTCCTAGTTATCTACTGATATCTAAAAATCTCCCCTCTAGTTCTCTGGCATGGGTGTCCTTATAGGAAGGATAAGTCAGGCTCATTAAAGTCATGACCCATGAAAACCAAACGAAAAAAGCCTACATGAAAAAAAGATCATGGTTTGGGAGACCCAGTCATGTAATGGCAAATTGAAATGAAGCTATATGAAAGCTGGAAGAAAAAATCCAAGGAATCCTGAGTTCTACCAGCTCAGATCCTGGACAAGCAAAACCGTGGAGCTTGACTGGAGAATGGAATAGGGGGCAATGTGAATGGCACACGGGAGCATCTGCAACCTCCCTCTGGCTCCAAACTCAGCTGGTCATGCTGAGGTTGAGTACTAATACCCCTTTCTGAATTATCTCTGGTGTATTTACGATAGATTGCCTATAACTTAATGGAGTCTTGGGCAGCCTTCCCTTAATAACTTGGAGACTGAAAAGCCCTTGGGGATCTTGTAGTTCAAACCTTTCATTTAAGTGATGAACAAACTAGGGTCCAGAGAGGCCAGGCGACTTGCTCAAGGTAGTAAAGAGAAATCCTGGGATTTGAACCCAGGGTCTCTGACTCCCAACCCATCACTTCCCAACCTATCATACTTTATTCAGTATGCATTTGCATCATTTTCCCTATCATTTCATGGTATATGCTCAGGGAATCCAAAACAATTTTCATCTGAGCAAATGATAATTTAGAATTATGATGTTTTTTGTTTTTATTTTTTGCAGCAGCTTTTTATTTCTCAATCAAATGTCAATGCTTTTAGATGATCTTCTACTGGGGATTTTTTCTCTGTTCATCCTTCAGGCCTCTTCATTTTTGGAGATAATGGAAAGTTGATTGTGCATGAGATCTATAAATTGTCATAGGCCTCTGTTGAGGGCATTACCCTTGGGGATGTGGGGGAGACTACAGTGGGATGTCAGGCATACACCATTGCAGCTGAGCCTGGGGATAACTCATTTTACCACTAGCCTTTCCCCTTGGCTATTGCAAGTCTCCGCCCTTACAATTTTGCAACTCTGGAAAGACATAACAAAGTGCATTCCCAGAGGCCAACCCTCCCCCAGGGGAAAGAAACATGAGTCATCCTCAGGGTATCTGTTTGAGGGGCTGAGCCACACAGTATGATAGAACATTCACATATAAGGGAATGAACCCAGGAATTCTTGATAATCTGGCTGTGCTGTCTGTCCATCTATGTGGAAGAGGTTCCCAAATCTTGTTCCTATTCCAAGTGTTCCACTCTGCAATCTGCCACTGCAGAATGGCAGTGGGCCAATTTCCAAATCACCAGCTGCCTTATACTGCTGGAGTCTTTTTAAAATACTGTGTGGTTAATCAATTCCACTTTTGGAGTGGGCTTTCCTTCAGGTACATTATTATCTGCCTTTCTTAGCTGAACCAGGGTATATGTTCTGTGTCCCTGCATATCGCTGACATAAACACTACCCATAGACCACTGCGCTCCAACAGAGAGGATTAGCTCTCTCATTTCTACAGACTTACTCTTCTTAAATCTGACCAATTAAGGACAAAGGGAAAATTCAGTTGAACACGTAAAGGGAAGCTATGGTCTCTCAAAAGTGCAGGAATATCACTGCAGTTTGGACTTAGGGCCAGGTCTGGCAGTAGCTGAGAATGCATTCTGATCATCTCTAAGGGAATCTATTCACCCTTACTGTGTTTTTCTTTTGCCCCCAAAATGTCTCAATACATTTAAGATGCCAAAAAAAGGAGTTTCTGAGAAAATGTGGGAGAGGCCAAAAACTAATTCAGGGCATTAGCAGCTCACCATTCTTATTAAAGGCTCCTTGAGAAGGCAGCAGCTACAACTTCCCTGACATTTGCTTTATAGATAGGGCTGAGGTATCTTGGACCTGTGTTGGCAAGAGGGAGAAATAAATGTGCTCATCCTAATAGATCCCTGATAACTTAATGCAAGGGTTTCTAAATGACCCACTATATAGTTCTTGGCAAATGTCATTTCTTTTCCTCCTAAAGCTTTTGACTTTTATATTAAAGAGGATATTGGGTGTCCCTCCCTTCCTAGCTATAAGAAAGGAACAAGGAAAAGCAAGAAAATGAGAAACTTAAGCTTGGTTATTGCACAAGGAGCAAGGCAGATGATCAATCCCCTTCTCTACAGTTCTCTCACATCGCTGAAAGTCTGAATTGGCTGAGGGATGCATTAGATTATTCTAGGACAGTGGTTCTCAACCTTCCTAATGCCATGAGCCTTTAATATTCCTATGTGGGAGTATCTGCATGTGGGTGGGCCCACCTGGAAACGTATAGAAGAGCTGTGTCTTGGTTCCTAAGACCATCAGAAACATGTGTTTTCTGGATCCCTGTGACCCCTTTGAAAGGGTTGTTCGACCTCCAAATGGGTCACAACCCACAGGTTGAGAACCACTGTTCTAGGAGAACCTGTGGGCTCTGATTATCTGGGTTTGCTTCTTGTCAACAGTCAATAAGCATTTATTAAGCACTTACTAATATGCTGAGTACTGAGGATACATACATAAATGTATATCTGCCCACACATACATACACACATGCACACAAACATATACATACATACATGTATGTATGTAATTATCTCTGCCTTCAAGGATCTTACAATCCACTGGGGGAAGATAACAAAAAGGAGCTGAAAGGAGGTGGGACGGAATGGGTAGGGGGAAGGATGTCATTACCAGGGAACCTGAAAGCTAGAACTCTTGAGTTCTTCTATTAGTTGAACCATAGAATTATTCTACCGACCTGTTAGAACCTGAGCTCTCTGGGGGCAGGGACCATGGTTTTTGTCTTTCTTTGTTACGCTTAGTACTTAGTATAATACCTGGCAAATAGTAGGTGATAAATAATTGCTTGTTGACTACTGGCTCTTTGGAAAAAAAAGTCATCTTGCTCCTAATGCCCAATTTTATCTTGGTTATACCTGTATAGTTGTGCTGTGGATAGTCAAGCAATTATCCAGATAATTCGGATCATATAGATAACCATACTGGGAGAGTTCAGAGGCTAGCCATGCCCTCCCAAAATAGAGTCTGATGGAAGAGGGTAGGGGAGCTTGCCTTCTGGAGTGTTTACTCCTTTCCTCTACTCCCTATAAAGTGGTGTCCAAACTGGCAAATAGAATCACTATCTCAGTGGACAAAAGCAAAGCCATCAGTCATATAGAGAATTTCTAGCTCTTGTCCTTCTGGAACTCTTTAATGAAAGACACAGTTTTGGGAAGCGTTTCTTACAAGAGACTTAGGAAATTGGTCTAGATTTGAAAGTAACCTTCTCCTTTTAAACCTTGCATGATGGGATGGGATGAGGGTGGTAGGTTCGAATCTTAACTCTGTCATCTATTCTCTGCACAAGTCTTGTATCATAGGATCATAGATTGAAGGTTAGAAGAGAACTAAAAGGTTTTTTTTCTTTACCTCATTATGCCTGACCTCTTTCTCTGGACTCCTCCCCTCTTCTACTTACTGTCATCTACTATCCTCATTACCTCCCAGAAAGTATCCTTCCCCCTCTTCTATCTTTACAATTCCCATTTATGTATGATCTTTCCCCATTAGAGTGTAAGCTCCTTGAGGGTAGGTACTGTCTTGATTGCTTGCATTTATGTATCCAGCTCTTAACAAAATGCTTGGCTCATAGTAAATGCTTTCTCATCTTTTTAGTCCAAACCATTCTTTTTAGATGAGGAAACAGTGACCTTGAGAGATTACTGGCCTTCTTCAAGGTCACACAGGTGGGCCAGGAGGCATTTTAACTCAGGTCCTTTGATGGTGAATCCTGCTCTTTTTCTACCTCATTGTGTCACTTTTCTTATCAGTAGAAGGAAGACTTCAGATGACCCATTCTCTAAGCTCTTCTTCAGCTCTAAATATATGATTCTGTAATCCTTTTGTGGAACCAGATTGATGTGACTAGTTGACTAGTAATATCTATGGAAAGATATGGACTGAATAATTCTCATATAGTCGATTGGATTCTGAATTGGTTGATCAGACTGCCCTAAAGATAGTTAAGGGATAGAAAGCTCAATGTAAAACTAGTCTCTGGTGAAGTATCCTAAGGTTCTAGATTTTGTTCTGTTCCAGTGAACATTTTTACCAGTGACTCAGATAAAGGCCTAGATGGCATACTTATCAAAATCAGAGGTGACACAAAACTAGAAAGGAGAACTATTGCTGGATGGCAGAGCTGGAATCCACCAAGCTCTCAACAAGACTGCAATGATAGATTGAATAAAGATGATGAAACTAACACTTGGGAAAATGGCAATTGCCCAAGTACAGGACAAGAAATGCATGCTAAGATTGTTCTTGAGAAAAAAGGCCTTTGGTTTGAGTGTACTGCAAACCTAATGTGGCAATCAGCCCCCAAATCAGTGCAATCTTAGGTTGCATTAATAAAAGTATAACGTCCAGAACAAGGGAGATGATAGTTCTGTTGCACTCTGCCCTAGTCAGAACATCTTTGGAGTATGATGTCTCGTTCTGGATGCCATGTCTTAGAACGGACATTGACAAGTTGGAGCAAATCAATAGTATGATAATGGAGTCAGGATGATGAGAGGGCCTCAAATCATGCCATTTGAGGACTGAATTGGAGCAGCTGGGGATGTTTATCCTGGAGAAAAGAGGGCTTAGGCAGGCAGTGATGTGTTCTCAACTATATGGAAGGTGGGCATGTGGGACATGAAGGAGGAATTAGAATTTGTTTTGCTTGCTCCAGAAGGCAGACCTAGGTTTTAGTAAGTAGAAACTATAAGAAGACAGATTCCAGCTGGATAGGAAGGGAAATTGCTTATAATTAGAACTATCTAAAGGTTGACTGTGCTATTATGGCACTAGAGCTTTTTAAGGAGAGACTCTGACTATATTGAGAGATGTTGTAGTTAGATTTCAGGAGGAGTAGCATGATATAATGGAAAGAGTAATGGACTTAGAGTGAATAGCAATGTCTATAATACTCCTGGTTTGACTATGGGTGAGTCACTTAAGTTCTCTGAGTCTCAGTTCCCTCAGCTGATAGATAATGTCAACCAAGGCTTCTTAAACTTTTTCCACTCACAACCCCCTTTTGCCTGAGAAATATTTGTAACCCTTCATATATAGGTATAAAAATAGGTATATGTAATAGTAATCAGCTTATCAGATACTTAGCACTTAGTAACTTAGGGCTAAGTATGGAAGGTGTGAACCCTGTCCATTGTTGAGAAGGCATGAACTCCCCTGTTGATGTGGAAGAGGGCTATTGGCTGAGACAGGAAGCCAGTGCTGTATATAAAGAAAAATTGTAGAGACAGAGAGACAGAATTGGAATTGGCTCCTCAGTGAAGGAAGATTCATAGAGACTGAAGCCAGATGAGAGGTGGAGGGGGGAAAGAAAGAGGGATGGAGGGAGTTCCTCTCCCAGTATCTAGAAGCTGACTGAAACATGAATAGGATAAGACTTTGTTTATTCATGGCCTGGCTGATCCTTGAGTTTCAGGCAAGAGAAGTGGTGAAGGGTTTGAGATGTGCTGAACCCTGTGAACTTCAGTGTGTGCCAGAGATTGCCCTGAGGACTGGACAAGGACCTGGGAGCTGGCTACCTCTGAGGACTGGATGAGAACCTGGCAGCTGTCTGCTTCTGAATCCAGGTGATTGTTTGGCAGATTCAGGAGGGAACTGGAACCATGGAAGAATGGGATCCAGGGAATCAGAGAGACCACCTAGAGTCAAGATGAAAAAAAGGCCTCCCCTTGGACGAAACTGAGGTTTGCTAGAAACCAAGGGGTGGAAAGTTCGTGTGGTTTTCTAAGGATTGTATTAGTGACTAACAATATTTAGTAACTGGGAATCTAGCTTAGTGACTGACTGCTAGATGAGTGACTGATTAGGTTAATGGTTGCCCCATGAGTGGAAGATTGGTATATTGTGAATTGATTGATTGAATCTTTAAGTGAGAAGGGTTTCCCCC
>CM053593.1:91718227-91765114 GCA_028646575.1 Pseudocheirus occidentalis
TTATGACTTTCTGTAATAAGATGTAATATGGAGAATATTATATTGTGAATATTGTACTGGATCTTGATTTGTAATGGAATGAACAGAGTGTCCACTATTACTGTGTAATCTGAATCTTAAAAGTTGTTCACAGTAGCATTCTTTTGGGAATCTTCTTGTGCTTGGCTTTACAGTATACAAGTCAAATGTTTGCTGAAAATAAATCACAAATAAATTTATTTTAAAGCAGTTCTTTGGCATATATATAATTTTACCATTTATTAAAGGTTAAAGCAAATTTGCATACTAATGAGATTTATTTTTATATAAAGAATTAAATCTTGGTGAAATATTTGATACTGCAGGACACAGAGCATCTTCAATGTTTTGCAGAGTTGATCAATATTTTGGTTTTATAATCCTCAATCCTGAGAACTCTGTTTCACATAAATATGTAGTACAAAATGGCAGAAGTATGTTTAGGACAATTTCATCAATCGTTGGAAATTCTGTCCTAATCCCAAGCCTAAATTCATTTAGCTATTTTGTATGTACAGTAAAAACACTGCAATTCATAACATGCAATAATCTCGAATCTGAGCTGAGGTGTTTCTGGCAGTGTTCATTGGCATTGCTTGGTGTGATGGCATGCACAGTGCAAAGTCTTCATGTTGTGTTGAGAACCAAGGCTACAGTGAAGTAGCATGACGCAACATGGGCAAGTGCTGCCAGAAATACCTTGGATTCATTATGTGTTTGATTTTGAATTGATTTTTGGTTGTTGCATGTTCAGAAACCTTTTGCTGTTGCCAAACTTTTCCTAACCCCAATGTTCAGTAATGTGACCCTATATGGGGTCAAGACCCAAAATTTAAGAAGTGCTAGTATAGAAAATAACACAGGTATTGCCTCTTTCATAGAAGTGATACATGAATCCAGAGTTCACATTTGGAAAGCACTTTTTAAATAAACCTTTAAAAGTATACAAATATTGGCTTTGTTATTCATGTTTTGGTTACATAAAGGACTACTTGAGCTCTGAGGTTCCTTTTAACACTCATCTTGTGATTCTATTAATTGTCCTTGATCCTCTTCTCTCACTAAACTCTATCCCTTAATCATCTCATTCATATTCACAATTTCAACCATGACTGCTACGAAGGTCACTCCCAAATCTCTAATCACACACTGACTCCTTCCTTAAGCTTCAGACTGTTTTCCAGCTGCTCACTGGATATTTCTCCTTTAACGTCCCATTAGTCCACCAAACTCATTCTATTTCATTCCAATGTTGTCATTCAGTCACATTTGCCCAATCCCATCCTTCTTCTTGAGATCTTTACCTCTTCTCCAGGCATCCATGTCATCATACAGGAATGACCTTTGAGTCCTCTCCCTGACTTTTTCATATACATCTCCTGAGTGGCTGATCCCAGTGATTTTTTCTCCAGAATATTTATAGTTCCATCATGATGAACTACATTTCGAAAAAAAGGTCATGTATGTGTTGAGGAGATGGAGGGACATGAACACTGTGAGTTTGAGGGAAACTCCTTTGCCAGCCAAAGGCCAAAGAAACAGGGCTATCGGGTTGTAACAACAGAAAGGCTCCGGCTACAGAGAAATGCCTTCTACAGGAAGACTTCACCTGGTCTTTATCATCTCATATAATATCCCTGCCCCCACCTTTTCTTTCTGCCACAGAATGCTACTGATTGACTGTCTACTCTGAAATAATACTAAAAAATTAGAAAGAACCAATCTTTACCCTAAGAAGTTGAAGCTGCTAGCAGCCCAAAGGGTCATGAAACTTTTCCTTTTAAGTTTTTCTATTTACTTTTAGACCCCTCGTCTTGCAGACTTTGTAATGGGTGAAATTCTCTTGGCTCTCATGGAACCTAGGCTGGGAAACCCCTCGACATAGATTAAGCACTACTGTATATAAATGTGAGCTGCTACCCAAGGTTACACAGTTTGTCATCTCACTAGTGGACTATTGTAACAGTCCCCAAATACACCTTCCTGCTTCATTTTCTTTTCTCCTCAATCCATCTTCCAGACAGATTGATCTTCCTAGAGCACAGTCTGCTCATATCATTCCATTGCTCATATTGCAGCATTTGGAGTTGGAAATGATCTTCATGATCATTTATTCCAATCCTTTCCTTTCACAGATGTGGCACCTTTTGAGGATATAGGAAGGAGGAGACCTCTCCTGTCTCACTTCAGGCAGGAAGCAACCAGAGGATTATCTCAACCTGCCCTGAAGTGGGTGGAAGAGTTCCTTCATCATGTATCTCCAAGAGCGTTCTACATAAATGGGGAAATTGAAGCCCTCAGAGGTGGACTTCCTGCCTGTGAAGGTAGAGAAAACAGTTGAAAGTGTTCCAGGCTTAGAAACAGCAGAGATGTGGGACAGAGGAGTAACTCTGATACTTACTGATGATGTAACCTAGGAAAGCAAGGTGGCCCATTAGTTGCCATGCTTGGAGTCAGGAAAACTGCTAAATGCAGCCTCAGACACCTACTGGCTGTGTTACTGGATAAGTCTGTCTGTTTGCCTCGGTTTTTAACCCTGTTTGCCTCGGTTTCCTTATCTGTAAAAAATGAGCAGGAAAAGGAAATGGCAAGCCACTCTAATATCATTGCCAGGAAAGCTGCTCCTCCCCGCTCTCCACCCAATACCATGGTGATTATTAAGTGATTGCAGCTAGGTGGTGGTGTTGCCATTCAGTCATTTAATCGGAAAGGGTTGAATAACAACAGTGCCTAGGTGCAACCACTTAATGACTACAACAACAACAGCTAGCATTTATGCAGCACTTTAACACTTTCAAAGTGCTTTACAAGTATCGAATATTATCCTCACAACAATCCCGAAGTAGGTGCTGCAGATCAGAGAACTGAAGCACAGTGCTCAGTTTCTGAGACTAGATTTGAACTCAGGATTTCCTGACTCCAAGTTCAATGCTGTACACACTAACACTTTTAACTTTTCTGGTTTTCAATTCTTTCATTTGTTGAGTATGGAGGACACTATATGTAATATCTGCCTTTTGGGACTGTCATGAAAATCCATTAATACACCCAACCTTAAGCGCCCCATTTGTTTCAAACGTTCTATTACAAATTGGAAATGCAAGATGGAAATGAAATCATCCCTACTCTTAAGGAGTTTTCATTGAGAGAGCCTCTGAGAGTGGGTGGTATTGGGCTAGGAGATAGGAACATCTGGATGAAGTTCTTCCTAAAACAAAAGTCTGATCACATCACCCTCTATTCATTCAACTCCATTGACTTGCAATTGCCTCCAGCATCAATGATAAAATCCTGTCTTTTAAAAAACCCTTCAGGAGGAGGTACAGGATGCAGTGGATAGAGTTTCAGGCCTGGAATTGGAAGACCTGGTTCAGCTCCAGCCCCATATATTTACTGTCTCTGTGACCTTGGGCAAGTCACTTAATCTCTGTCTTAGTTTCCTCATCTGTAAAATGGGCATAATAATAATATCTGTCTCCCTGGATTGCTATGAGGCTCAAATGAGATAATATTTGTAAAGCACTTAGGAAAGTGCCTGGCACATGGTAAGTACTATATAAATATTACTATTTTTATGATTAAGCATATAACATATAATAATATATCATTTATATCTTTATTTCATATATCTTATATTAATACAAAGTATATTCATGGTTACATTTTATATTTATATAAGTATTTTATATGTTAACAAAAACATATTTATATGTCATTTATTTAACATGTTGCACAGCATGCATAACATACATGTTACATATATAACACATGCTGTTAACAGTATATGACACATAATAATGTGTCTATGTAATATGTAGTGATTATAATATTATTATTATATGATATAATAATTAATATAATATATAATAAAACAATATAATTAATAATAAAAATGAGCCAGTTCCTTCCTACCCTTCCAGCTTTCTTGTACGTAACATCTCCCCCACCCCAACACCCACACTGTGATGCCTCCTGGCTTTTCTGTGCACCAGACAGTCCATTTCCACTGGCTGTCCCCCATGCTCAGAACTCCCTCCGTCCTCATCTCCACTTCCCAGCTTCTCTGGTTTCCTTGAAGTTGCAGCTAAAATCTCACCTTCTGAAGCTTTTTCTGATCCTCCTAAAGGCTAATGCCTTCCCTCTCTTGATTATCTGCCATTTAGCATGTATCTATCTTATTTCTGTATAATCGTTGGCATGTTGTCTCCCCTGGGCAAGTCACTTAACCTTTCTCAGCCTCAGTTTCCAGTTCTTTAAAATGCAGATAATAGTAGCACTTACCTCACGGTTTACTGAGAGGATAAAATGAGATAATGCCTGTAAAGTGTTTTGTAATCCTTTAAAGGGCTATATAAATGTGCACTATTATTACTGTTAAATTCTTGCTGGAAGAGACAACATGCACTTGCCTAAACTGATACAAAGTATAAAGTAATAGAAAGGATATCAAGAGAGAGGGCTAATAACAGAGAGATAAGGGAAATGCTTGTGTAGGCACAGACACCTGAGCTTTGCTTTGAAGGAAGATGAAGGGCTGTGCAGGGGAACAGCGAGCAAGCCAGTTTAATGGAAACAGAGACTGTGTGAAGGGAGAAATAAGAAATATGACTAGAGAAGCAGGTAGAAGCTAGATTGTACTAGGCTGAAAATGCCAGGATGAGGATTTTGTATTTCATCCTAGAGGCAAAGGGGAGCCATTGAAGGTATGTGAGTAGGGGAGTGGCATGGAGAGCATTGGTTTCAGGAATACCACAGCATCACAAAGAACTAGAGGGATTTTCTCTGGCTGTTCCCAATGTCTGGAGCACTCTCCCTCTTTCACTCCACCTACTGATCTCCCTGGCTTCTTCCTTAAAGTCTCAACTAGCATTTAACCTTCTACAGGAAGCTTTCTCCAAACCCTCTTAATTCTAGTGCCTTCCTTCTGTTAATTATTTCCCATTTATCTTATGTATAGGTTGCTTTATACAGATTGGCTTGCAGGTTGTTTCCCTTACTAGATTGTAAACTCCTTGAGGTTAAGGATTGCCTGTTGCCCCTTTTTGTATTCCCAGTGTGTGACCCAGTGCCTGGCACATACTAGGTGATAATAAATATTGATTGATTGATGCATAGGATGGGTCGGCCAGGGAAGAGTCTGGAGGAAGTGAGGCCAGTTACAAGAGGAGATGATTACGATAGATCAGGTGAGAGTTAATGAGGGACTGAACTGAACTAGAAGTTCATTAAAATCAGTATGTCTCCCCAAATCCTACTTCTCTTCTAACCTCCCTAATTCTCCTCCAGGCACCCATGTTGTCTCTAAGGAGTCACCTTTGACTCCTCTCTCTATTTTTTTTTCCATTTCTACTCAGTGACTGATTCCTGTTGATCCTATTTTCAGCATCTATCTAGCCCTGATTTGATATATGGTCTGGCTTTCAAGGCTCCCCACAATCAGGTTCCACTCTTTTTATACACAACTTCCCCTCTTATTGTTGACTATCTACCCAAGATAGATAGATAGTCATTCAAGTTGTTCCAAATGACAAGCTTTCCCTAACTCCTATATTTGCCTATTAATAGTCTCATATGAAACAGGATGTCCCTAAAGTCTGGACACATAGGAAATCTCATTAACTATGTGTATTTTTCAAGAAATGAAATGAATGAGACTTTCAACATTGTATTTAATTAGCATAAGTGAGATTTCATAGGAAGACATAGGAGACACATAGGAAATCTCATTAATTATTTAAATAAATAAAATTAAATTAATCAGATTAATATGAAAAATAGTCCCCAATAACTAATGAAAGCTTATTCCATGTGAAATTGTCATGGCTAAAATTTATGCTAATTAAATAAAATGCTGTTGAAAATTTCATTCATTTCATTTATTGAAAATATGCATAATTAATGAGATTTCCTTTGTGTCCAGACTTTAGGGACACCTTGTAGAATCAGTTAAATACCTCCTCTTTAAAGCCCTCCCTGATTCCTCCAGATGGAAACAATGCCTCCCTCTTGATCTCAGAGCACTTGTCTAATTTGTATGGTTTTTGTTTGTGTACTTGGCTTATTACCCTGTGCTAGATTTTATAGTGTTTGTATTTCTGCAGTGCTATGCATAGCATATTACATTGTAGTAGGGAGTTGATTTAGTGGAAAGGACACTGGATTTGGAATAGAAATGTTATGTTCTAATCCCATCTATCTATCTATCTATCTATCTATCTATCTATCTATCTGTCTGTCTGTCTGTCTGTCTGTCTGTCTGTCTGTCTGTCTGTCTATCTATCTATCTATCTCCCAGTTTCCAATATCTCACTTTAACTATTTTTGTGGCTTTGAGTAAGTTACTTCACTTCTCAACTTCCTTTTATATAAAATAAAGGAGTTTGACTAGATGGACAATCAATAATCAAAAAGACTTATTAAATACTTACTCTGTGCCAGGCCCTGTGTTCAACTGTGGTCAAACAAAGAAAAATGATTTAAAAAAAAGTCTCTGTCCTCGGGGAGCTTACATTTTACCAGAGGACACAACATGTAAATACCTAGATCTAAAAATGCAGAATAGATGGGAGACAGTGTCAGAGGGGAAGGTACTGGCACTGAAAAGGAACAGAGTACAAGAAAGAAGTGGGAAAGTAAACAACAGTATTATTTGCTCTGACACACAGGTCCAGTCTATAGAAAACCCCTTTAAATTGCTTCTGAAGTGTGAGATTGAGCTAAAATAGAAGCTAGGTGGTTGCTTTTCACTTCTGTCATACAAGCAAAGAGATAAATTCTCATCTTCTGGTGCTACTGAGCAGTGGAGATCATCAATCTGATCAAATGTTGTCCATCGGTCAGGTCCATATGGTGATTCTATAGGTGCCCAACATGGCACCAGGCTTTGTAATAATAGCTCACAGCTGAGTCTTGAAGCCTCAGCATTATGTCTACTTGCTACCTCTATGCGGAAGCTGCATGGCATAAAAGACTGGACTTAAAATGAGGAAGATCTGAGCCTACCTCAGATACTTGCTAGATTCTGGGAAAGTTATAACTCACTGTGTTTCAGTTTCCTCATGAAAGGATTGAATTCTAAGGCCTCTAAGGTCCTGTCCAGCCCTAAATTTATGTCCTGAGAATCTACCTTATCTATCCATCCCTAATCTCTCTACTGAAGTCCAAGCTCACATGCCATCACTTGTAAGGCAACCATACCTGAATATCCCACAGGCATCTCCAAATCAAAATGTTTGCCAGTGTTTTACAAGAAATCTTGTATTCCACCCAAATTGATCAACATTTCTGTAGTTTAATAAAGAGTATCACCTACCTTCTTGTCATCCAGGTCCATGATTTTGAAATTATCTTTCACTTTTTTTCGCCTTCCATATCCCAATGATTAAAGAAATGATTCTATTGGTTTACTAATATATCCTACTCCCTTCTCAGCAGGCCTTACCTTGTAACAAATATTAAAAAAGAAAAAAAGTTCAACAAAACCAATTACATATTGACTCCAACAGACAGCATATGTAATATTCGACACCCCTATTCCAGTACCTCTCCATGAATGAATGAAAAAGCAGTTATTAAATAATTACAATGTGCTAAGAGATGAAGATACAAAGACAAAAGCATAACGCTCTCTGTTCTCAAAAGACTTCACATTCTAAAAGAGGGAGAGAAGACACACAGTAGGGTTCAACTCCCAAGTTAGATGGAAAGGTCCACTTATCCTTAGGGTATGTCAGTAACTCATATGGTAATGCATTTCCTTTAATGCCATCTCCATGAATAAAGCTATATAAGTTTCTTATGCCAGACCATTTAATTATAGCAAAGATTTAGAGGCAAGAACTTTCTTTTCCAGGTCTTCAGTACCTGTGACTGCTGAGGAGGCAAGGGTATCTGCAGGGGTAATCACCTAGCCAAATCTCCAAAGAGATTCCTTCCTTGTTTGGGGAGTGGGGCAGGCAAGAGGCAGGGCTGGTAGTCTAAGGGTGCTGAAGGAAAGAAAGTCCGTTTTCTCATAGCTTTTTGAGTACTAATCTTGGTAATTATGATTGCATTACATTTTCTGTCCTTATATTGTTTTTTTTTCTGTTTACAATGTTGTAGTCATTGTGGTATTTGGTTTTCCTGGCTTTTCTTATTTCACTTTGCATTAGTTCATAGGTCTTTCTGTGGTTTTCTAAACTCTTCTTCATTCCTTATGCTGTAGAAATATTCCATTATGTTCCCCAAATGGATGGATACCTACTTTGTTCTCAGTTCTACAGCAGAAAGTATGACTATGAATATCTTGCTGTATAAGGGTCCCTCTGTTTTGCCTTTGATCTCCTTGAAGTATACTCCCAATAGGGTATGCCTAACATGCATAATCCCAATAGGGATCCCTGATTCAAAGGGTTGGGGGATTTTTGTGATCTTTTTAGCATAATTTCCATAACAGCAGGACCAATCATAGCTCCACCAACAGTATAATAATGCCCCTGTCTCCCTCTAGCTCATTTAGCAATGGCTAATCCAGTCATTTGTCATCTTTGCCAGTTGGTTGTTGGTGAGGTAAAACCACAATGGTCATAATTTGCATTTCTGTTATTATTGATTTGGAGCAATATTTCCTATGGTTTTGAACAGTTTATAATTTTATTTTGAGAAATGTGGATTCATCATGTCCTCTGCCTACTTATCTACTGAGGAAGTTGCCAAGACTTGTTAATTCTTACTCTTGTTCAGTTGTTTCAGTCCTGTCTGACTCTTTGTGACTCCATTTGGGGTTTTCTTGGCAGAGACACAAGAGTAGTCTATTGTTTCCCTCTTCAGCTCACTTTACAGATGAAGAAACCAAGACAAACAGGGTTAAGTGACTTGCCCAGGGTCACCCAGTTAGTAAGTGTCTGAGTCAGGATTTGAACTCAAGAAGATGAGACTTCTTGACTCTAGACCCCTAGTGCTCTGTCCACTGTGCCTTCTAGCTGCCCCCTTGTTAATTCTACCTTTACCGTAATCCCAGTTTTCAACTCTTATGTAAACTTGTACAAAAGCGTCCTAATTGATCTCCCTGGTTATAGTCTCTCCCCTCTTTTATCCATTCTCTCCACTATCTGGTTCCCATTTCCCTTCTAGGCTTATTTCATATTGCTCTGCTTACCTAGTATCTCTTTCTGTCAGATTCTTTTAGTAGCTGATACAATATTCTATCTTCTTTCAAAGCACGAGTCAGGTACCACCTCCTCCATGAGACCTTTCTTGCTAGTGCACTTTGTCTTTTGAAATTATTTACCACTACATTATCTGTTTTAAATCATGTACATGTTGTGTCCTTCTCCCCCATTCCCCTTTAAGAGCATCAGGGACTATTTTGTCTCACTCTCCCCAGTGTCTGAGGCAGTGCCTTGCACATAATAAGTACTTAATAAATATTTGTTGAATTTAGTTGAAATAGAAGAGGATCCTTGCCTTTGAAAAATTAACCATTCATTTCGGAATTAGAGTTAGGCATTACAGGTAAGCTGAAGGTAACCAATTCTCAAGAGATAGAGACCAATACAAGTTGTCTCTGGCTGAACCAAGTTGAAGAAACCTGTTAAAATGACGTATTTATTAAATCTGTACTTAATAAGAGCTTAGGTAGTAGGTCCTGATATAGAGACGGGGATGCAAAGACCAAAAAACCAAACCAAAACAAACAAGAAAGCCAACCCAATCTGATCTCTCTACTCAAGGAGTTTACATTCTAATCAACCAAAGAATATGGAAATTTGAAATACTCCCCCTCCTCATTAAAGTTCACAATCATAGCAATGCACATTTACATAGGCCTTATCAGTTACCAAAAAAAACCTCCCAAGCCTTCACACACAATCAATCAATAAGCATTTATTAATGTGCACTCTGCCTAATTTGCTACTTTCTCATTTTAGTCTTGATTTTTCTACTCTGTGAAGTGAGAGGGTGACAAGGAAGTAATGTCTAAGGTCCATTGCAGATCTTGAGCCTGTGACCTTCACAACAAGCTGGTGAAGGATCTTTATCTGAAGTTTATGGATAAAGAAACTGAGGCTGAGAAAGATTGCACTGACCATCCCCAAATCTCTTAGGGAATCCAGAGCAAAATAAATTCATCATGTATTTTGCCATGTTGATATCAACAATGATGATGATGGTTTTTTTTTTGTTTTTGCTTTCTTTTGGAGGGTGGGAAGGTAGGGCAGTTGGGGTTAAGTGACTTGCCCAAGTTCACATGGCTAGTAAGTGTTAAGTGTGTGAGGCTGGCTTTGAACTCAGGTCCTCCGGACCCCAGGGCCGGTGCTCTATTCACTGTTCCAACTAGCTGCACCATGATGATGGTTTTGACGGAGACTAGGTACATTTTCTTCCTTTAAACACAAGTTTTCAACTATGACAGGGAATCTATTGCATGTCTGTTTAGGATGAAGGCCCCAATAATAGGTTTATTTCTCTTTAATGATGATGATGAGAATATGATGATGATATTAATGGTAGTGGTGATGATGATGATGATGATGATGTAATAGTGATGATGACTATGGTGATGACAATAGCTAGCATTAATAATAGTGCTTTAAGGTTTACAAAGCTACAGATAATATTTCATTTTATTTTTAACAACAGCTCTGGGAAGTGGATACCACTATGAACACCTTTAGGAGTATCTTAGTTTCCTTACCAATTATAGTCTAGGGCTCTGGACACTCTATTTGGATAAAAAAATGTAGAGCTGAAAGGGATCTTAGGGGTCATCTGGTCCAACCCCCTCATTTTATTGAATGGAAAACTGAGAGTCAGAGAAGTGAAGTCACTTGCAGAAATTTACACAGGTGGATGACAGAACGTGGAATCCATTCCCTCTGATGATAAACTGCAGAGCTCTTTCCAATGTAGCAGGGGTACCCCACCACCTTTGATTCCACAGATCCTCCCAAAGAGCAATAATTAAGGGATTAAATTATAGTTTCATCTGCAGGTTGGACAAATTACCTTGACAGAATTCTAGGGGTAGCGGGTAGCATTTGCTCTCTTCTTCCACCTCTGCAAGGGTAATTGGACAAATATGCCTTTATCATGCCTATATCATGTCATCAGTTTGGACAAGTAGCAACAGAAGTAGAAGGCTTGGAGGCTATTCAGCATGGGAGATGCCTTAGTCTCACTTGCATTAGGGGCCTGGGGAGAGAAATGACGTTGGCACGGTTATTTTGGGCTCAGCACCCAGCATTGTTGAAAAGCAGAATGATTTGCAAACAAAGGTTTCATAGCTGTGAGTCTCAGCAGGCTAAAAACAGCCCCATTCTGTCTATAGAGCATATTGAGGGCTTTCCAAGAGAATTCAGAAACACCCTGGTAGGTCCCAAGCAAAGTTATTTAAATAGCCAGTTTCCAAATTCCCATTTGGATCAGCCTTTTCTACAAATACATCACACACATACACACACACACACACATCCCAGCTTCCAAAAGACACTTAAGAAGAAATACTAAAAGAAATAAAGAAATAAACAAAAGTTACTCCAATCAGACACATCCTTCATGGTTCAGGAAGAGGAGGAAAACGTTCATTTTTAAAAAGAAATAAGACTTCATCTGTTTAATCAAATGTATTATCCACTGAACCAGGCTGATTGGCTAATGAACCTGGTAGCTCCCCTAATGAGTCAAGCCGATCACCTGCTGAAAACATTTTAGCAGCTAATTCATTTTTGGGTTGTGTTCTGTGTTAGGTAGATACTGCCCCTTCCCACCTGTTAGCTCCTCAGATGAGCTCTGGCCTCCATTTAGATTGGTGGGTTTCCTAACTGTATTTCCATGGTCTATTTTTAATCTGATTTGACCATATCATCCCTTACCTCCCCTTCTCCCTCCCCCTCAATTCAATAAACGCCAGTGGCTTCCTGTTATTTCTAAGATAAAATATAAAATCCTCTGTTTGGCATTTGAATTCTTTCATTACCTTGTCCCCCACCTCTCTTTCCTGTCTTCTTTTACCTTACTCTTCTGTATGTCCTCTTTGAACCAGTGACACTTACATCCTTGCTCTTTCTCACACAAGACACTCCATTTCCTGACCCAGGACATTTTCACAGCCTCTTCCATCTGCCTGAAACTCTATTCTTTCTGATGTCTGCGTCCTAGTTTTCCTGGCTTCCTTCAGGTCCCATCTAAAGTCCCAGCTTTCACAAGAAGTTCTCCTAATTCCTCAATTCTGACGTCTTCCTATTGCTGTATTTTTTTTCAATTTTTGCTGTAAGTATCTTGTTTGTAAGTATTTGTGTATCACCTCCATGATCTGGGAGTTCTATGAAAACAAGACTGTTCCTGTTTTTCTTTGTATCCCCAGTACTTAGTACACCATAGTTCAGCAGTTCTCAACATGTGGGTCGCGCCCCTTTGGGGATTGAATGACCCTTTCACACGGGTCGCCTAAGACCATTGGAAAACACATATTTCCAATGGTCTTAGGAACCGAGACACTGCTCCTCTATCCATCTCCAGGCGGGTCTGCCCACATGCAGATACACTCACATTTGAGTATTAAAGGGTTGTGGCATTAGGAAGGTTGAGAACCACTGCCATAGGTGCTTAATAAATTCTTGTTGCCTTGTAAATGGAGTGAAGGACAATAGTAAAGGATCAATCAGGAATTTTTGTTTATGAGCTAGTGAAAAGTCTGGCGTTCTTACCCATCCCTTCTCCACACAAACCCCAGGAGAATTCAAACTCCTTGAAAGCAAGGACTGTTTTCATTTTTGTCTTCTTATCCCCAATGCCTACAGGTAACCTTGTGGAAAGGAAGCTGGCCTCAGAATCAGAAAGACCTGTGTTCAAATCCAGCTTCTAACGTGTGCTGGCTCTGCAACTCTGGGCAAGTCATTTGACCTCTCGTTGTCTCAGATAACTCTGTGTAACTTACTTATTGTACCAGGAGAGGTTTTGAGCTTCGTTGGTATAGACAATATACTATACCAATGAAAATGCGTATCTAATCTCTATCCTTAGTGACTAGTGTAGGATCTAGCACACAGAAGGAGATTAATGAATGCTTATTGAATGGAGGCTGGAATGAGAGGATTTGGGTTCATAGGATCATATACTTTGATCTAGATGGGATTTTCAAGGCTATCTTGTACAATATTTCATTTTATAGATGGGGAAACTGAGAACAAGAGAGATTGTGACTTGATCAATGGTCATCAAGGTGCTAAGTAGTAGAATCAGACTTTGAACATGAGTACTCCAGAGCCAACATTCTTTACATTGTATCACACTTTCTGCATGGGTGGCCTTAGTCAAGGCATTTTCCATTGCTAGGTTTCATTTCTCAGTTTACTCTTCTGGACTAGATGACCTCTAAGGTCCCTTTCAAAAAAGAGTCCATTAAACTTGCCATGACTGAGCAGTAGTGCATGAACAATTAACTGAAAAAAAATGTGGTTTCATTCATATTGTTTCCTATTCTCAATCCTGATTCTTTACCTTTATGCAGCATTTGGTACTTTTGACCATCTTTTCCTTTTATTTGTTGATTCATTTATCTATTTAGTCATCCATTCATTCATTCATTCATCCATTCATTCATTCATTCATTCATTCATTCATTCATTCAATCAATCATTCAATCATTCTTTATTTGTGACAGGGCTTTCTTGGTTCTATCCATCTAATCCATCCTTATTTTTCCTCACTGTATCATCCTCCCTAACTATGGGCACACTCCTTTCAACTCTTCTATTCTTTCTCTCCAGATTCCTTCACTTCACTACCCCATTAGCTCCCATGGGTTTAATTATTATCTTTAAACAGATGATTCCTAAATCTAAATATCCAACATTAATTTCTATCCTGAATTCTTGTCTTAAGACTCCAAACTCCTATTAGATATTTCAAAGTGACTGTCTCCAAATCATGTCAAACTCAACATGTCCAAATTGAGCTCATTATCTTTCTTTCCAAATCAACTTCCCTTCCAAAATTCCTTGTCTCTACAAAGGAAACCACCATCTTCCCAGTAGCCAAGGTTCAAAACTTTGACATTATCATTGACATCATTTTCCCTCACCTCACATTCAATCAGCTGCTAAATCTTGTCATTTCTACCTCCACAATATCTCCTAATAATCTCCTAATTGGTCTTTCTGTCTCAAGTATCTCCCTTGCTTGAATGTAGCTGCCTCTAATGTAGCTGCCAAAGTACTGTTTCTAAAAGGCAAGTCTGACCATGTCAACTCCTCTATTCGATAAATCCCACTGGTTCCCTATTGGCTCCATGATCAAATATAAGACTTTTTTGTTTAACTTTTAAGGTCCTTTACAACCTGTTCCCAACCTATCTTTCCAACCTTATTATATATTGCTCCTCTTCATACACTCTACAGCCTAGTCAAACTGGACTTGTTAATATTCCTTTCACATAACATTCTCTATCCCATCTCCATACCTCTGCACTGGTCATTTCCACCCCTGGAATGCATTTCTACCTTACTTCCATTTCTTAGAGTCTCTTGTTTTACATGAGACATTTCATGGTCCCCCTAGCTAAATAGTACCCTCCTTCCTTCCCCCAAAGTGACTTGTGCTTATTTTATATAGTTTTACTATGTTTTTTATTCATACATTGCCTCCCCTGGTAGAACATTAGCTCCCTGAGTGCAGGGGATGTTCCATTTTGGCTTTTGTATACCAAATAGCTAGCATAAGGCCTGTACCATAGTACGTACTTATTAAATGCTTATTGATGAATTCATTGTGTGATTCTTAGAACACTTTAACCCCCTTTTAATGTTGTACTACCATCTCTACTGAAGATGGGGAATACACAGGACCAAGGATCATTTTCGACTTTTCTTTGTTTTTGAGTTTCCAAAGTTTCAGAAAAAAACTGAGTGATCAGGTGACTAGCCCATGGTCACACAACTAGAATGTGTCAGAAGCAACACTTGAGGTTATCATCTTGACTTCTAAGGCCAGTCACTATCCAACATGTCATGCTGTCTCCAGTACAAATCACTATGTACTCATGACTATATAAAAGAAAAAGATACAAACCAATTTGGAATGGGAGGCATACACAGAGACTAGGGAAAGGGACAAAGAGAGAATAACCAAGAATTTGTTATGCAGATTTTAGAATTACAGGTTCACAAATTTAGAACTAGTAAAGACATTAGAGGTCATGAACGAAAACCCTTTAATTTTACAGATTTTACAGTGCCTCAGTTGTATTGAATGACTTGTCCTCAGGCACACAGGTAGAAATTCACAGAACAAAACTTTGAGTTCAAGTTCTTTTCATTCAAATACAGCATTCCTTCCACTACAAAATGTTGCCTCAGTCACTTCTGGTGCAATCTGAAAATGGTTTGAATTGTTGTGTTGAAGATGTCTTAAAAATTTCAGTTAGTTGTCAATGTAAGTTTAATTGGTTTTCTTATTGTTTAAAGTTCAGTTCACAATAAATTACTCTTTACATAAATAAATCTACACAAAGTGCAGTGAATTGGAGAGCCTTCCCCACTGAATCTCTACCCTGAGGCTGGTAGATGGAAATGGTAGATCCAGAATGATGCGGCGATGGGTGATGGATAGCTTTTGGTGTTTGGTATAGTAAATAGACTGAGACTTAGAGCAGAAAAGGACAGGTTCAAATTCTGCTGCAGCTACTTGTTAGGTATGGTACCCTGCGTAAGTCACTTAACTCCTCTAATACTCAGTTTCCTCATCTGCAAAATGGGGAAAATGGTAGCACCTGCCTCACTAGGTTGTTATGAAGGTCAAGTTGGATAACATATGTAAAGTGCTTTGAAAATTTCAGGTAATGGATTCTCTGGGCTCACTCACTGCTTCTTGCACTGGGACTAGCAAAGCAATTCTCCACAAGGCAGCTACTATTTCTTCCCTCAGGGATCTAGGGGGCATTCCTTTGAGGTTATGTATTCTAGCGCAACTACTCAAGAGTTCCCACCGGCTGTGCTCCTAATAGCACTTAACTGGTTACTATTTCCTAATATTGATGAACAAACTAATACAAATTAGCATTTATCAAGGGATAATTACTGAAAAAGTATAACAAGTCTTTTTTCCCTTGATAGTATTTTTTCCCAATTTCACGTAAAGATCTTTTTCAACTTTCATTTTTGTAAAGTTTTGAGTTCCAAATTTTTCTCCTTCCCTCTTTCCCCTCCCCAAGACAATAAGTAGTCTGATGTAGGTGATCCATGTAAAATCATTATAAATATATCTCCACATTTCTCATGTTATGAAAGATCAGAATAAAAGGGGAAAGCCATGAGAAAGGAAAAAAACAACAACAAAAAAGTGAAAACAGTAATGCTTTGCTCTGCATTCAGACTCTATAGTTCTTTCTCTGCATATCGTTAGCATTTTCCATCACAGGCCTTTTAGAATTGTCTTAGAGTATTGTATTGCTGAGAAGAGTTTAGTCTGTCAAAGCTGATCGTTGAACAATATTGCTGTTGTTGGGCATAATGTTCTCCTGGTTCTGCTCACTTCACTCAGCATCAATCAGTTCATGTAAGTCAGTGGTTCTCAACCTTCCTAATGCTGCAACCCTTTAATACTCGAATGTGGGCATATCTGCATGTGGGAGGACTCGCCTGAAGATGGATAGAGGTGTGGTGTCTCCCTTCCTAAGACCATCGGAAATATGTGTTTTCCTATAGTCTTAGGTGACCCCTATATCCCCTGTGAAAGGGTGTTTGACCGCCAAAGGGATCGTGACCCACAGATTGAGAACCACTAATATAAGTCTTTCCAGGTTTTTCTGAAATCCACCTAGTAAGTCTTAAAGTACAACAATCTTCCTCTCTAAAACCAGGAGGTACTCACCCCTCTGCCTACCTACTCAATCCCTGTAAAGAATTGACTTAAATTTAGAATGGTTGCTACAAAATATCTCCCATCCCCAACGTGGTACATGCATATGGGGTCACTGCATGGCACTGGGAGTTTTTTTTTTCCTTTTGCAGAGTCCCTACCAAGTTTTCTTCCGTGTGTGGCCCCAGTGATAGATAAATTGGTCCTTTACTCATCTGGGCTGACTCCTTGCTAGGCTGTATCAGATAGGACTAGGACTCATTAGGCTGCTGATACTTTCTGCTCCTGATTCTAATTGTTGGATCTCTCATAGTTCTTCTGTCAAGTACTTCTTTCAAGTACTTTCAAAGCTCTTGAGGTTGTAACCTGGTTGGATCTGTCTCCAGATACTGATTCATTTAAGATTAGGAAAGAATAAGCACAAGGGATCAGAGGTGCCATGCATTCATGGCCATATGGTGGCCAGTTGAGGGAAGGACTTCCCCTACCCACCAGTTCATAGTTCTTGCTTTATTAAATCTTTTGCATGCACATTCAGTCCTGGCTTAATATTCAATAAAAGAAAAAGATGTTTGTCACCAGTAAGGCAAGAGGAAATAGTCAGAGGATACCTGTATGTGCTTGAAGTGGGTGAAAAGAGACCCTCCATTATGTAAGTCTAGAAGTAGACTCACCAAACCTCCACATGGTTGGTACCAGTCAAGGTATATTATGCATACTCAGGGAACTGAGCTTTCATTGGCCAGTTCACACATTATACTCAAACTAACTCATACCATTATTATTACTAGAATGGGGCATTGTCACCAGGGAATGAAGCAGTTTCTTTTTTAAAATTTAATTAATTTGCTTACTTTTAGTTGATAACATTCAGTTCCACAATCCCTTGAGTTCCAAATTTTCTCCCCCTCCTGTCTTTCCTTCCCTCCCGCCCTCCCGCCATGGCAGCATGCAATCTGATATAGATTCTACAAATACTTTCACATTAAACATTAGTCAAGTTGTAAAGAAGGATGATGAAGGAAGCAGTTTTTGAAGACTTGTTTTGTAGGGGAATGACTGGTCTTAAAGCTTGGGCTTGACTCAAAATGAAAAGCTCCCTAGTTCTTTTAAATTCATTTTCTCCAAGTAGCAGAGATTGCCAAAGAGCATAGTGGATTCCCTTTCACTGGAGGTCTTCAAAGCAAAGGCTGGATGACTACATGTGAGGTATGTCTTTGAGAGGATTCTTGTTTGGTGTATTCATCCATCAGACAAACAAGCATTTACTAAAAGCTGACCATGAGGTCAGAAACTGTGCTAGATGCTAGTGATACAAATATAAAAGCAAAAAGTTCCTGAACTCAAAGAATTTTCATTTGGATGGGGGAGACATAGACACATTCAAATATATTCAAAGACACATGCATTACCTATTTGTGTAGGTCTCAACAGAGACATATCTAAATATTATATCTAAGCATATTTACACGTACATTTAGATATATTCAAAAGACACAATATATATGTATACACAGAAGTATGGAGGCAGCTAGATGGCTCAGTGTATAAAGAACTGGGTCTGGAGTCAGAAAGACCAGAGTTCAAAACTGGACACAGACTAGCTGTGTGATTCTGTTCAAGTCACTTAACCTCTATTTGCCTAAAACCATTAGAGAAGGCAATAGTACATACCATTCCAGTATCTCTGCTCAGCAACTTAAATTCATTAATTCATACTACCACAACAAAGTAGAATGCTGATGAAAAACAATTTCTAAAACAAAGCTTAGGTATGGCTTATGTCTAAGTTCTTCCCAAAAATGATCATCAGAGTCCCTCACAGAAAGGTACTCATTGTACAAAGTAGTAGATACAGGATATAGGATAGCTATTTCCTCTACCACAAAAGAAATGCTTAAAACACAGGAGACTCCTAAGCGTGTAGTAACACATACTTAAAATGTAAACCAATTCTATTATATACTCTCAAAAAATAAAAGTACTTTGTGAGACTGCTGAACATATTTCACTTTCGCCTTAGTTTGAGCAATATGAGAAGGAAGTCAAGGTTCAGATCTCTGGCCAGCTAGGGTTAAGGCTTGGACTTTAGCCATTAGACTGAAAAATTCTCCTGGAGGTGGTTCTGTTCTTTGTACAAGAAGCACTTCAGTTGCATGAATCATCTCCCACTGGCAGTCAGCATCTGATCCTAAAACTATTGAACTCTTGAATTCATGAGTAGCTAGAAATGGACATCTCAACTATCCCTCTGAGGATTGCTGTTTAGTCTCCTTTACTCAAAGAAAAAACACAAAGTGGAAGAGATAGCTAGACAATTGAAGTCCAGTCTTAGGTTCATTTAGGTAAACACCTGTTCTTGCTGCCCTGTAGGTGTAACCACCGTAACTACTGGGGGAGGTAGGAGAGGAGAGAGAAATCTGCTCCTTTTCCTTGCAGGAAGCCCAAGGGAAAGGTTGCCCAGATCCCCAGAGACAACTTCCAAATGGAGGGAAAGAAAGAGGAAGCTGTTTTTACTTAGTTCTTTGTACTGAGTGGGAAGATCTTTCTAAATCAGTTTCCAATTACCTTCAAAACAGCCCCACTCTGCCCTTCCCCTCCATCTTGGAGACCAATGAAGCAAGCAGGAGCCACTGGTTTTGCATGTCTTTTAAAATGGGGATAGGGGAAGTGTGTTCTACCTGTCTTTTAGCAAGGGGTCAGACCACAGGTCCATCTTCACAAATGCTCCATGGAATTACCCATGCAGGTATATACAGAATACATATAAAGCAGATCTAAGGCGCTCATTGGCCTAAATGGCTTCTGAGCTTCCTTCCAACTTTATATTCTTCTGTTTACTTTGAAGCTAGTCACCATCTCCCCACCCCTACAACTCTCCCTATCAATGGCCTTGAACAACAGCTATAATGAGCAAAGAACCTAATCAAGTCTCAATGGGGCCAGTTCTGGGTAATGGAATTCTGGAGACAACTCAGTGACTGAGTCTGTGGGAGTGGAAGCAGAAACAGATGCACCTTTACTAGAGTCAGTTGAACATCTGGTGAACCTGGCCCGTTGCTTCATAATTAATCTTGGTGTTGAATCTAATGACACGATGGGATTGAGAAATTGAGCAATTTGATTGGACACATTTTGATAGTTTAATTTTCAATAACACATGGTTGGAGCTTGTTCGCATAATTACTAAATAGATTAATATGCCAATATCCCTGACCAGCTGGAGAAGGAAAGATTTAGGCCTTCAAAGATCTTTGACTGGCCTTGAAATTAAAGTTGATGTTCTGGAGAGAGTGCAGAGGGGCAGGCCTCCTGAGAATAGAATGGAAAGGAAGACTATAGATGATGGTCTTGAAAAGAGAGCTTTATTACACCTTAAAAAAAAAACAACACACACACACACATTCACATGCTGAGCTACCTGCCAAGTGCCAATGTATCTGCAGAGTTACTACATCTTTGGGGTTGTCAGAAATCCTTGGTGTCCCCATTTTGCAGGTTAGGAAACTTAGGGCAGAGGAACAAACAAGTATAAATGAAGAATGTGAATTCCTCTTCTCTGCAGCCTCTAGTTTCTGGTCCATATATGTGCATGCTTATGTCTGTTAAATGAAAGGAAGCATGGCCTAAGGCATAGAGGGCTGGTCTTAGAGTTAGAAAGATGTGAGTTCATGTTTCACATTTGATACATTGGCCTGTAACCTCTCAGTATGAAAGGAAACTCATTAAGACTATAAATTTGTCGATTAATTTTGCTAGAGGAAGTTTATTCACCAGGATTTACCTGCATTAATAAAGTCTCAGTTCTGAATAGCTCTTCTCTACTCTCCTCCCACCTCCAAATCCTTCTAGCTGTAGCCAGAGCCTACATTAAAGAAAGACAAAGTATGCAGCTGTCTTGTAGTACATCCCAATGGTTGCAGTGACTCTATGGAGTCACAATCTCTCTGGCCTTCAATTTCCTCATTTATAAAATGAGATTTATCTTGAGGCCTTCTGATGTCCTTCCCATATCTGAATCTATGAGCCTATGAGATTGGAGGGTACGTCAGACTCACTATTGGCTCTTCCTCCCTCCATTCCCTCAATCATTTCTCTAACCCTTGTAATCTGACTTCTGACATCCTTACTCAAATAAAGCTGCTGTTTCCAGAATCACCACTGATCTTTTAATTCCCAAATCAGATGGCATCTCCTGAGTCCTCATTCTTCTTGACTCTTTGTCACATTGGGGCCTGTTGATCATCCACTCCTCTTGACTTCTTTTTCCTACTTGGGTTTTCAGGATGCTGCTCACTCTTGGTTTTCCTCCTATCTTCTTTTTTTCCTCTCAATTGCCTTTGTGGGATCATCACATATGTCATGCTCACCAACTGTGGATATATCCCAGAGCTCTGTCTTGGGACCTCTTCTCTTCTTACTCTATGCACTTTCTTATAGCGATCCTGTTACCTCCCATGGGTTCAACTTTATATCTCTATGCAGGTGACTCTAAGATGTAAATATCCAATTGTAGTCTTTCTGCTGACTTTCAGGCCCACACTAACAACTGTCCATTGGGCATTCTACCTAGTCATTTAGTCATCCAGGCCATCTCATCATCTGCCTCCCACCATATCCTCTGATCTTTCTCAAAAGAGCTAGACTTATACTCCTTGGACCTCTGAAACCCTTGTACTCAGTCCCTGGGGAAGTTAATGCACTCATATTTGGAGAGTCCATTCTAGGGCCCAGCAGTTTTGATTGGTGAGTGAGTATAAAGCACACTTAACCCACCATATCTGCTGGCTGTCTTTAGACAATAACATGTAGTTATCCTTTCCACATCATGACTTTCCCCATTGTGGTTTTCATACATTGTGGGTCAACATAAGAAATTAAATGGTATTTTTGGAGAGTTTTGTGAACACCATGGATGACACACAAAGGCCAGAAGACAAAAATTTAGAAACTCTGAAATACATAAAAAATATTTTATAGTATTGCATAATATCAATATATTTTTATACCATAATTATTCAGACTTCTTATCTGCTATGAAGGGAGGGCCAAAACATTTTACACAAATTTTCCAGATTGTGACGGTGCTGTGCCCCTAACCCTTGGGATGTGCAAGGGATGACTGACTATATACTTAGCTTTCACATCCCATCTAGCCATCTAGCCAGACCAACTTAGCATTTATTGTCCACCATGCTCATACTTTCTTCCCACCCCTAACCCCTACCTTTATACCTTTAGCTCTGATCACAGTAATCAAATCAATAGTGCCGCTACTTAGAGCAAATCTACATCATATATGTTTTCACCATTTCTGTGATTCTCCAGACCAGTGGTTCTCAACCTATGGGTTGCAACCCCTTTGGGGGGAATGGGGTTCCCTAAGAACATTGGAAAACACATATTTCTGATGGTCTTAGGAACTGAGACACCTGTCCTCTATCCATCTCTAGGTGGGTCTGCCCACATACAGATATGCCCACATACGAGTATTAAAGTGTCAGGGCATTAGGAAGGTTGAGAACCACTGCTCCAGACCAAAACTCCCCTCTCTGGCTACCATGCCTCTATAAATGCTGCTTTTGTCCTATTAGAATGTAACATCCTTGAAGGGAGAGACTGTTTTTATACTTACATCTCTAACGCTTAGGCACATAGTAAGCACTTATGAATTTTTTTTTCACTCATTCACTTATTCATTCATTCATACATTCATCATTCTACCTGATACCCTAGAGGCATCTCAAAGTCAATAGGTCTAAAATAGAATTCATTTTTTTCTCTCAAATTCTCCTGTTTTTAGGACTTTATATATTTGTTGAGGGCAATCCAGGCATCTGGATTTGCTGTTTCAGAGTCTCTCCCTCTTCTTTCATATCCAGTCACTTGCCAAGTCTAATTGTTTCTACATTCACAACATCTGTTGCAACTATCCCTTTTCTCCACTCACACACAGACTACACTGATTCAAACTCTAATTACCTCTTATCTGCTCTGTTTCAGGAGCCTACTAAGTGACCTCTCACACCTAGTCTCTCATTTTCCAGTCTACCCTCCCAATAGTTGCCAGATTGACTGTGCTTTAGCACAATTCTGGCTTGGTCACTACCTTACTCAAGAAACTCTGATGGCTCCCCATTTACTCTAGCACAGAATTCATTCTCCTCTGGCATTTAAAACCCTTTATGACTTGGGTCAAGCAAGACTTTCCCAGCTTATCAGTCATTATTTTCCTTCATAAACCCTGCATTCTGGGCAAACCAGACTACACGTTGTTTCTCACACATGAAATTTCACCTCCTTGTCTACCTCCCTTGTCTTTGTAAAGGCTGTCCCTCATGTCTGGAATGCAGTCCTTCCTCACCTGTGCCTTGTAACATCCATAGGATCCTCCAAGGCTCAATTCAAGGACTGACTCTTATATGAGGCCCACTGTGGGGGAAACAGGGTGTGGGACTCTTATATGAGGCCCCAAAGCTATGGCTTTGGAGTAGTGGATTAGAAAATGAAGCTGTCAGAACACTTGGGCTTAAATCCTACTTCAGATGCATTAATTGTGGGACTCAGAGCAAGTTGATTAACCCCTACCTGTTTTGTGACATCTGCAAAATGAGGAGGTTGACCTTTGAAGTCCCTTCTAGTTCTTAATATATGATCTAGAATTTGTTAATACCCCTGTAATGTTAATGAGATAAAGGATGTTCCCCACCCATTAATAGCCCTCCCTTGGAGCACATTAAGGGAAGCTTTCTTAGGGGAGGCTTGCTCATAGGAAGGCTTTTACACCTTTTGCTAATTGCTAATTAGGCACTGAATCAACAGGGTTGTGATGCCTTCCGGCACTGAAAAGTGTGTATATGCTCTGAGTTGGTATTTTGCTTTGGATGGTCACTTACATCCAAAAGGATCTTGTGATTCCCTGGTTGAGGCTCTGAGTGACCATATATTCATAGCTGCTGAACTGAACTTTACAGGTATAAAGGCTCTCTCAAGTCAGGGATGTCTATCAACTGTATAGTTGATTCAGGCAGTCAGAGCCCTGTCTGTTGTTCTTTATTTCTTTGCTTGTATTTTCTCATTTGTATTTTCTCTGAAGTTCAAGGTGCTGACTTTTCCCTTGAACCAGTGGATGTAATTTAAAAAAAGATTGTTGACCCCTTAAACTGCTATCTTTCCTAGTAAAACAGATCTAAGAATCTATGCTAGCAGCCATCCTGGATATGCCAGTGTGGTTGCCCCTATAACTTCCCCTTCTGGAAATCATGTATTTACTAAATCTCTCTCCCTTCCTCTCTCCTCTCTCCTTCTCTCTCTCTTTCTCTCTCTCTCTCACTCTCTGTCTCTCTCTCTCTTCTCCTCTCTGCTTCTCTCCCTCTCTCCTTCCTTCCCTTTATCTCTTCCATCCCTCTCTCTCCCTCTCTTTCTCTGCTTCCCTCCCTCCCTCCCTTTGTCTCTCTCCCTCCCTTCTTTCTCTCTCTCTCTCTCTCTTTCTCTCTCTCTCCATCTATACATACACAACATACACACATATAAATATATTTTTCTTTTTCAGTCATGTCCTTTTCTTCATGACACCTTTCATGATTTTCTTGGCAAAGATACTGGAGGGGTTTGCTGTTTCCTTCTCCAGCTCATTTTAAGGATGAGGAAACTGAGGTAAACAAGGTTAAGTGACTTGACCAGGGTCACCCAGCTAGCAAGTGTCTGAAACCAGATTTGAACTCACAAATATGAGTCTTTTTGACTCCAGGTCTGGCACCCTGTCCATGTTGCTACTTAGCTGCCCTCATATAAATGTATATCATTTATATGATATACATATATACATACATACACATATACATGTGTGTATATGCGTGTATATATGTATGTGTGTGTGTGTGAAATTTGTCTGTTTTGATGTTTCCCCTCACTAAAATAACTTCTTGAAGGCAGGGACTGATTTGTTTTTGTCTTCGCATCCATAATCTCTAGCACAGAGCCTCATGTATAATAGGTGCTTCATAAATTTTAGATGAATGAATGAATAAATCTAATTCCATTTTCTCCTTTTTCACATGAAGTAAATGAAGGCTAAAGAAGTACAGCTAGTAATCAGCTGAGTTCGGATTAGAACACAGGCCCTCAGATTCCAAATCCAGTGACCATTTCACAACATAACCTTGTTTCCCTTCCTTTGTTCTTGTGATTGCTCCCAGAGTTGAGGCTGGTCTCAGGGCGCCACTCTCTGCGCCTCCTCTCTCCCCCTTTCCACTGTATTGTATAGAAATGTGGCAGAAGTGATGATGCTGTGATAACTGATTCAGGCTGGTCCTGCTTATCTGAGCCATACCAGCTGAGCTTGCTCCTAATTCTAGTCCCTAGATTGTGATGCTTGGGAGAGCACTGGGCAACCTTACAGACACTTTCTAAATGTTACCTTTTTAAAATGCACATACTTTTTAATGCCAGAAAATACTGTTGTCCTTGGCGCAAGGGTATTTATTTTGTGATATGTCAAGTTACTTATGTGACAGTGAAAGCTCAAAGACTTTGGCGAGTGGTAAGTAACACATGAGGTGGGGGATATGGGGACCTTAGGGGAGTCAATTTTTAAATAGAAATGAGTCTGATTTCAAACCCTTGACTAGGGATCATAAATGTCATGTCCCAGTTCTGGCTGTCATTGTCTAGCAAAAAGAAACATGCATTGTATATTAAGAAGAATCTTATTTGATTGAATGACCTCTTGGGGAATGTAGGGCCCTGACTTCTTCCTGTCTGCATTATGGGGAGAGAGGTAGGAGGAGTCTCCGAATATGTCACTAAATGATATGAATGGGTGCATGTAGACTCGAGGTAAACAGTGAGTTCCAAAGGGAAATGGTAGAATTAGAGGCAAGAAAATGAAGGCATCAACAGTGGAGTTGAATTTGGGGATTGTGTTGGGGGTGAGAGGGTTAGATTGGGGGCCTCTTATCTTTTCATGTCTTAGTTCACAGACTTTCACAGATAACTAGAATTTAGAGATGCAGGCCATCTGTTTTATACTGCAAAGGGCTGAGCTTCAGAGAGGTGGTAATTATTTCTAATCTATCTGTGTGTATCTTATTTGTACATAATTTCTCAATGTGTTATTTCCTCCAATATGCCGTGAGCTCCTTGAGAACAGGGAGGCTTTTTTTGCCTTCCTTTATGGGCCTAGAGCTTAGCACAGTGCCTGGCACATTGTAGATCCTTAACAGAGACTTCTTGTTGACTTGGCTAGGGATTGCTTCAGGTCACATAATGAATGAGTGGTAGAATCAGGCCTCAACTCAGGTCCCTTAACTTCTAATTATACTCAGTGCTTTTTTAAAAAAATATGGCCACCGTCTTTCTTGTCTTTAGGGTCACTCTTACCACTATGCAGGGTGCTTCCAGCAATTTGTCATCGGTCTCTGGTGCTTATGATAATGGACACTGTCCACTGAACTGGGTGGGCTTAGAGAGTGAGGTCTTTGCATGCTCATCTCTTCCTTATTGAAGGGGTTCTCCCTTCATCTCTTTGCTGGTCTCTGCAAGGGGTATAAGGATTGAACAATTCCTGTTATTCATGCAGCCATAATACTAGACAGACAGAAGGACAGATAGGATGAAGAGCTCAGTGTAACCAAGAGTCATGCGTCCAGTGAAATAAATGTACTGAAGAATGTATCAAATGTACTATACACTATCTTGCAGAAACTAAGAATTGAGTTAGAATCATTGTATAGGGAATGAATGAGGAGCATTTATTCCTTTCATTAGCTCTCAAGTATTTGATTTACACAATCACCGAATTTTAGTCAGAAGAATCCTCCCATCTAGTCCAGGAGTTCTTATGATTCCAGGAGGTCTGCTCATTTTGATGGAAAAAAATTCATATTTATTTTTACTAACCTTGAACTGAAATTTAGCATTTCCTTCAGTAATTTCAAAGTATGATTTTGAGAATGGGTCCACAGACTTCACCAGACTTCCAACAAGACCATGCCACAAAAAAGGGCTAAGGTTTCCTATCTAGTTCAACCCATACCCACAATATAATCTACCTACCTGATAAATGATTGTCCAGACCTCCAAAGAGAGGGAATTTGTTACCCCCCCCCCCAAGGCATTTCATTCCACTTTTTGATAGCTAATTTAAGTGTTAGGAATTAATACTACTGGGTGGCACAGTGGATAGAGCACCAGGCCTGGAGTCAGGAAGACAGGAGTTCAAACCCAGCCTCAGACACTTACTAGCTGTGTGACCCTGGGCAAATCAATCAACCTTTTTTTGTCTCAGTTTCCTTATCTGTAAAATGAACTAGAGAAAAAAGAAACAAACTACTCCAAGTATCCCTGCCAAGAAAACCCCAAAATGGGGTCGCAAAGAGGTGGATACAGCTGAATAGCAACAATAACAAAAAATTGTTAGGAAATTGTTTTCCCCTGACATTCAGCCTAAATTTTTTTCTTTGCCACTTATCATATTTCTAGATCCAGAAAGGGTCTCCAAGGCCCCATTCCTGCCTCCTGGGCCCAAAGATAATATGTCTAACCCCAATTCCATTTGACAATTCTTTGGATACTTGAAGAAAGCTATTATGCCTCCCCTGAATTTTTTCTTCTCCAGGCTAAATATCCCCACTTCCTTCAACTTATCCTTATATAGCATGGCCTCGGGGTCTTTTGAAGTACTGATTATGTTGGACTTGCTCCAGCTTATCAATGTTATTCCTAAACTGTGGTGTTCAGAATTTAACACAATACTCCATATGTGGCTGTCTGGCAGGGGCAGAATACAGCAGGACTATCCCCTCTGTATTCTTGGCAGCTGTGCCCCTCTCAAAGCAGCCCAAGATCCTTTCTTCTTGGGAACTCCTGATTATCTCAGTAAACCCTCAAAGTAAATTCCATTGCTGATGTCTTGCTTTACCATTGTCTGTTATTCTGTAAGTAAACAAACAAGCTAACAAATAAATGGACAAATGACTGAATGGATACACAAATAGAAATTTTTGAACCACGGAATACAAGGTGAGATGAGAACTCAGTTCAAACCAAGAGAAGGCCTGATCTCACCCAATAGGTCCATTCTAGCAGTCTCTCAGGCACTAGGTGGAAATTAGGGACACATGGAGGAGATGGGTTTTTCTCCATGTCTGCTTCTTCTTGGTCTGTGTAGCTCTTCCCAAGAGAATACCATATATGTCTCTCAAAAGCTCTATAACCAACTTCATAAATCCCCTATGCAGGTATCACATCACACTCACCTTTTTCACCACCAATCACAAGTCACATCTCCTTCTGTTTATGCAGCCACACACAGTTTGGGTGGATGCCCAGTTAAATAGAAAAATCCAGTGTTTCCCACATTTAATCCTTGGAGTCACTGATATAGCAGCCAGTCTTATTGTTCAGAACAGTAGAGGGACTTGTCAGTGACAGGGACTTAATGTTCCCAGGTCCTGGGCAAGTGCTCATCACTGAGAATACCTCTGCTTCTGCAGCTCCTGTAATTCTATTATAGAACATATTCCATGCAGGGCATGTCATGAGTTCCCTAATGAACCAGGACTCAGGAGCCCTGCTGGTGTATACCTGAAAACTCAGCATCAAAGAAGCAGTTAAACCCTGACAAGTAGAGGAAATAGAGGGCATGTTAAGATATTAAACCCCAGTCTTCAAGGACCAAGGAGAATTTCCAAAGTCTATTCTGTTACATAAATCAAACAACATACCTCCTCTCCTCCCTCCCCATACACAAACTGCACTGGAAAGTATGACTTTCTTTCCTTTTTGTATTTTCTTTGGGAACTGGAATCCTAGGCAGGGGACAAATGAGTCCCTGATGAAATCAACCTCCACGAAGTCAGAAAATGTTAGAACTTGAAGGAGTCTCAGGGAACATCTAACCCATCTGACCAGGAATAACCATTAGAACATTTCTTATAAGTGATTGTTGAGCCTTCCCTTCAGTTGAAGCTGAACTCTATACCTCTCTAGCCCTTTTCTGTTTGAAAGAGGTTTGATTGTTCACAAGGTTTTTTTCTTATGTCAAGCAGAAAATTTTTCCAGTAATGAGAAGTATTTTAGAGAACTCTCAGAATCTGGGTATATTTTTCTGTATCCCCCAATTCCATTATTTAGACAGGCTAATTTGCTTTCCTTTGGTCCTCTGTGACTCTTTCCCTTTCATGGTTTTCCTAACAAAAACAACAGAAAAAAACTGCTGAGTGAAATGAACACCATATCCACTCCATTAAATCTTTCAGATGATGAGAAAGTAGGACCAAAATTACAGGGAGCATGAAACCCCAAGAAAGATATGGAAGTTAGTTGCAAAATACCACCTATTTCCTCCAGTGTTCTCATTCTCTCTCTCTCTCTCTCTCTCTCTCTCTCTCTCTCTCTCTCTCTCTCTCTCTCTCTCTCTCTCTCTCTCTCTTTCTCTCTGTCTCTCTGTCTGTCTCTCTGTCTCTGTCTCTGCCTCTCTGTCTCTCTCTTTGTCTTTCTCTCTTTCTCTCCCCCACCCCTCTTCCTCCTTTCTCCCTCCTTCTCTCTCTCTCTCTCTCTCTCTCTCTCTCTCTTTCTCTCTCTGCCTCCTCCTCCCCCCTTTCCCCTTTCTTTTCCTCCCTCCCTCTGTCTCTTTCTCCTCTCTCTCTTTTTCATTCTCCCTCTCTTTCTCTCTTCCTCCCTCTCCATGCTTCAGAAATCAGTGACTGTCATCAAGGCCATTAATGATGTCTATTCTGGGGATGTACAGTACAAAGCCCAAACCTGGTATTTACTGCTGACTGACAAGTGAAGCGTTTTATCTGCCTCTGGGTGGGGAAACGTCAGTGAAAGGCTGGGGGAAAGTGTGCTCCAGCTCCATTTGTTAATTTCTTCTTTAAAAAAATGTTTTAAGTGAATTTAGTGCTGAAGCAAAGGGCTATGATTGGCAGCACCTAAGGGGTTCCCTCTGTGAAGGAGATGGTACTACTGTGGGTGGGGGGGTCAGGGTGTCTCTGAAGAACCACTTATTGTCTGTAGGGTTTTTCATCCCTGTGTCATCATTCATGTTCTTGGCAGCCATATAATAATAATAACAATAATAATGGTGATGGCAGTGACTATGATATCACTTATGCCTGCTTCAGAAGAGATCAGGATGCAGGTGTTATCTATCACAGGGGAGAGACTTTAAATTCCATGGATTTTTTAACTTTTCTGAGAAGCTGAGAAACCTTTCTTTCCTTTAGACACACAAATGCCCATGCACACATGCACACACACACACACACACACACACGGTGAGGGGCACATGGCAAGTTTCTGGTCCATCTGAGAACTTGTACAAGGGACAGAGAGACACAGGCTCAATTCTCTGAGTCTGAGCCTGAAGAGTAAAGAAGGGTATAAAGACATTTTGCCTTGGGTTCACATTTTCACAGTGCAATAGGATACTGGCTTTCAATATCTACACAAGTTCCCAGATCCGTCCCCAGGTACTTCCATTACATACCACCATTGAAATCTCCAGCAGCAGGTCCCCCGGCCTCTTTCACATGGGGCATTGCAGCATCTGAGCATGCTGATGCTCATAAAGACTAGACCTCTGGGTCAACCCCCTGTTATGATGGGATCATAGACGTAGAGGTCATCTACTGTAATCTTGTTCCTGTATCAGGAAACTGAGGTCCAGAGAGGTTAAATGAATTACCTAATGTCACACAGGTAATAGCTTAACTCTGGAAGATTTTTTTTAAGATGTGGACGTTCTTCCAGAAAGGAAGTTAAGAAACCTCGTATATCTCTCCTGGGGGCCTTGCAGATCTGTGAGTACTACATGTTACATGTGTGGGTGAGGGACCCCCCATCTATGAAGTCCAACTGAGCAGCTCTATGAAATATTCACAGCTGATGTTATCTGCTGCCAGAGTCATTAACTATACCTCGCATCCTTCTTGCCACAAAGAGACGAGCATTCATTAATATTTATTCATCTTGATTTGTTTGGTTTAAAAAAAAGGCCTATTCCAGGGTTTAGGGGATAATTTTGTATAATGCATAACTCACTATCAGTTGCAGTCTGGACAGACATCATAGCTTAGAGCCAAATCCCTCCCCAGAGTTCCCAGGGTCAGGTTTACTAAGTGCCTATCCAGTCTCTATATAATCAGAGCCCAGCCTAGTCACATTTAGAAATTTTTCTTTCCATTAGGGCTCCTAGAGATTTCATTCTGTGGCTGGTATCTCCTAGGCTGCCCTAGTCCTGCCTTCTCCCAAATCTGTCTCCTCATAGTCCCTGAATCTTTAGTGACAAGGAGGACCCGATATCTTTTGGGACATAGGCAAAAGCTTCTGCCCTGTTTCCAGAAATCCAGGGCACTTACGTCCTACATAAAGAATGGAAAAACCTCCCTGTTTCCTTCTTTTCTGGAAAGAATCATCGAAGCCACCAGATGGATATGTACAGAGAGGGTGTTAGGATCTGAGCCCCAAGAAAGAACTTTCATTTTCTCTTTACAGCACTTGTGAAAATCCAAGGCCTCTGGGCCAGGGCTAAGGTCTGACATCCTACACAGTAGGTCAAGGTGCCAGTTTCCTGGAAGAAGAGGAAATTCAAGTATATTCCAGAGGCATGTACCATATACCATTGACTAAAAATATCAAAGGAAACAGATATCTTTAACTTCCTGCTTCCCCGTGGCAGGAATTAAAGTGTCCCTTGCAGGTAGATGAGGCTAGATAAGGCTGTTGTGAATAATATGTTAGAAAATATGTAAACAGGATAAAAAGTTCACATAGGTGAGTTTTTACCTTATTTTCCCAGGAACCAAGCCTTCACCTCACTTCCCCACCACCAACTCCAATCCAAGCTACTGTTACCTTTTTCTCCATACTCTAGCTTCCCTTTATGGGTTGTCTTTCCTCATTAGAATGTAAATTCATTGAGGGCAGGGATTGTCTTGTTTGTTTGCTTTTGTATCCACAGTATGGTACAGTTCCAGCAACATACTAATAGCTTAGTAAACATTTTCTCTCCCTCTCTCTCTCTGTCTCTGTCTCTGTCTCTCTTTCTCTCTCTCATCTATCCATCTATCTACCTACCTATCTGTCATCTATCTGTCTATCTGTCTATCTATCTATCTATCTATCTGTCTGTCTGTCTGTCTGTCTATCTATTTATCTATTTCTGTCTGTCTCTTTACCTACCTGTCTCCCTATCTCCATCTCTGTCTCTATATCTCTATCTCTGTCTCTATCTCTCTATCTAGTTATCTCTGTCTCTATTGATCTCTGTATATCTATCTGAAAGGGGCAGCATGATTTGGGACAGAAGGAGCTGACTTTGGAGTTAGGAAGGCCTGTGTTCAATAATGTCTTCTGTCACAGACTATATGACCCTGGGTAAATCACTTAGCTTCTCATTGTGCCAGTCAATTCTCTAAGATGAGTAGGTGCTAATCTCAATCACTACAGGGAGTATCTTCACTGAGATTTCCCTGTCCCAGTGAAAATCACCAGTCTGAGTCCCCCACCCACCCCCTACCCCAATAAACCATATAAACTGATTTGTAAACTTTAAAACATTGATTAATGTTAGCTATTATTTAAAACCGCATTATCTCATATGGGAAAGTAGATTTGAATTGAGCCAGGACCCTTGTATGCCACCTTCCATTTGACTCCTTAACCCTATGGTCTTTTGCCTGATTAAGATGCAGAGCTGAAGACAACATCTCTTCAGTTTCATTCAGTCAACAATAAATCAGCCTCTCATATGCCCCTGAACTAGGCAGAGTGGGCAGTACAGTACAGCATAGTACAGTACAGGAAAGCAGAAGACAAGGCCTCTTGTCCTAATGAAATGGCTTCTCTAGTTGGTGAGAAAAGGCTAATACACATGAATTGACAGAGAAGTAATGCAAGACCAGTATATTAAGTGATACGTTGTTTGGTGGAGCTGCTAAATTCTCTAAGGATTGTCTAGCAGAAGGAAGCCCATAATGGTCGAGGAAGTGTTCCTGAAAGATTTCAAAGAGGTGGAAAGACACGATTTAGACTTCGAAAGAGATAGATAGTCAGAGGGGATGGGGAAGGGCAGTCCAGTTTAAGGATACAATAGGAGAAAGGTATGGACCGGGATATGAGCCAGGTGTGATCAGGGGACAATGTGGAGACCCTCCTCATTAAAGAAGTGTTGGGGAGTGCCCCCATTTACCCCTTACCTCTTACTATTGTTTCTTTCAAAAACTCTGCTGAAGGGGCGGCTAGGTGGTGTGGTGAATAGAGCACTGGGCCTAGAGTCAGGAGAACCTGAGTTCAAATCCGGCCTCAGACACTTAACACTTATAAGCCATGTGACCTTGGGCAAGTCACTTAACCCCAATAGCCCTGCCTTCTCCCTCCAAAAAAAAAAAGCAAAAACTCTTCTTAAGAGCTACCTTCCATTATATACTAAACCTTTTCTGATCTGCTCCCCAACTGTCCCCTCTCCTCACCTGCTAGTATCTCCCTTTCAAAATTTTTATCTTAAATTTATTTTGTGTATACAATGGATAGAGACCTGGACCTGGAGTGAGGAAAATCTGAATTCAAATCTAGCCTCAGACATTAGCTGTATGACCCTTAGCAAGACACTTAATCTCTGCCTGCCTCAGTTTCATCATCTATAAGAAGGAGGTAATAATAACACCCATCTCTTAGGGTCGCTATGAGGATAAAATGAAAAATATTTGTGAAGTGCCTTATAAAACTGAAATCATTCATTGGTATTCTTTTTATTATTATCATCTCCACAGATAGGATATAAAATCCTTGAAGGCAGTAACTGTTTAATTTTTGAATTTGAAAGCCCAGTATCTAGCAAAGTTCAAGGCCAGAGTTAAGAATTTAATAAATGCTTACTGGTTGATCCTTAGATAGAGTGGTAGGAAGTAAGGGCGAGTCTATGTTTTATAGGACCTTGAAAGTCTGAGGAATTGAGGCTTTCCATTACAAGGCTGATGCTGTGAGAAGATAGAGGAGCCCAAAGGGAGAGACACATTTGTTTCTGCACCTGTTGTAAGATGAATCCACATTTTTTCTTCCTGCCTGTGTCAGAAGTAATTCTGGTGGGAGAGTCCGAAGCACAGATCTGACTATGTAACTGCTCCCAACTCCCACCACCCCTCAATGAACTCCAGTGGCTCTTTATAGCCTATAAGACCAAATAAAAACTCCATAAAGTCAATTCAACAGACTTTTATTAAGCACCTATCATGTACAAGGCAGTGTTAGGTTTTGAAGCTCAGTAAGTTCCTCAGGACTAAGGACTCAGTAAGTCTTGTCCTCAGAGAATTCCTTTTGATTCGTTTCGGCAATATAAAATTCAACTCAATTCATGATTATTTATTTCTTTATTCTTAATTTATAATTATTCTTAATTTATAATCATTATACATAAAATAATAAATAATTCTTTATTCTTTTTTTTTTTTTGCTTTTTGGAGGGCAGTTGGGGTTAAGTGACTTGCCCAAGGTCACACGGCTAGTTTTTTTGTGTTAAGTGTCTGAGGCCGGATTTGAACTCAGGTACTCCTGACTCCAGGGCTGGTGCTCTATTCACTGCGCCACCTAGCCGCCCCTCAATAATTCTTTATTCTTAATAATTTATTAATTTGCTTCAACTTAATAGTTAAGATACTACACATACAAAGGCTACACATCCCTGCCCTCAAGCAGCTTCCTCTCAATTGGGAAGAAACAGTGAGTCAACAAATATTTAAAAGCTGCTAGGTGACTAAGAGCATAGAGCGCTAGCCTGCAGGCAGGAAGACCTGAGTTCAAACCCAGCCTCCAAACTAGCTGTGTGACCCTGGGCAAGTCACTTAACCCTCAGTTTACTCATCTGGAAAATGCAGGTAACACTAACACCTACCTCCCAGGGTTCTTGAGAGGACCAAGCAAGTTAATAAAAGGGCTTAGCACACTGTTATATAAATGTTAGTGTTATATAAATGTTAGTTATTATTATTATCACCCTGTGGCAGGCACTGTGCTAAGTACTGAGTACAAATATAAGCAAAAGACAGCCTCTGCCCTCAAGTAGCTTACATTTGAATGAGAAGAACAATCCATAAAAGGTGATGGGAGGGAGAAGGTACACAGCTGGGTCAGGGGAGGAGGGACAGAAAGATGAGGAAGAAGAGTAGCCTAGAAAGAAATTAAGAAATGGCTGGTGTAGGTGCCCTTCTTAAAGGGAGGTTCTAGGAGGAGCCATCTAATCCGAGGGAAGGGGTGGAAGGTACTTCTGAGTTGTGAATTCCAGGATTTAAATGATTTTTCAGGATAAGAGGCCTGTGGGGCAAGGTGGACAAGTCCAAGGGAGCACAGTGTGGTGAGAAATGAAGATGCAGGGTGTACACACACATACACACACACAGTATTCATAAAGTGTATACCAAAAATGATGCTTAGTCCTTAGCTAAGATTCATTTAGCTTTGATATTTAGGATGGATTGGGGCAGGTGCATTCAAAGTAATCCAGGAGTGAGATCATGAGAACACAATCCCAGGTGCTGCCTTGTTTTCCTCTCCTCCACTCCTGTGCCCTTTGCCTCCTCTTCCCCTGAGCAGATAGAATGGCCTATTGCCAAATCCAACGTGTAGAGGACTTGAGATCTGCTCAGGCTCTAGCAGTGACCTTTGCAGAGAGGAGTTAATGACAATCTACCATCCGAATGTTCAGGACTTGGAGGATGGGGCTGTGGAGACATGACACCCCCAGTGTGGCTTGGGCGGTGATGCTCTAGTGACTTGAGGTCTTTAAAGAGCCGCCTGTCTCTGTGACTCTGTCATGGTGAAAGGGCCAGCTCCCCAGGGGGTGATGCATTAAGACTGAACACACATCGACCACTCTGCAGTCTCAGCTCCCTTGCAGATTTGCATGTCATCAAGGTGGAAAATGATGGATAAGGATTGAAGGGCCTATCTTCCTATCTTATGCTTTTTCCTTTATCTCACCCCTACCCCTTCATCCTTACCTAGTTCTTCTTCTGGCTTCACCTAGCCCTCTTCCTGAATTAATTCTGACATGGACAAGAAGACAGAGTATAGATTTACCTCACAATAGGTGCAGTGCCCTCCTTCCTCACCCTGGAATCCTCTACTTTCATATTACCATAGGGTTGGCACTGGAAGGAGTCTGTTGTTATGCTTATGTTGTTATGGTTAGGTTGGAGTTTTCTTGACAAAGATACTGAAATGGTTTTCCATTTCCTTCTCTAGTTCATTTTTACAGATGTGGAAACTGAAGAAAACAAGGCTAAGTGACTTATCCAGGGTCACACAGATAGTAAATGTCTGAGGCTGGATTTGAATTCAGGAAGATGAGATGTTCTGACTTCAGGCACAGTACTCTATCTACTGTGCCACTTAGCTGTCCTAGAAGAGTGTGTGTGTGTGTGTGTGTGTGTGTGTGTGTATGTTCATGCATGTACACACACTCAGGGGACATTGGGATGTTGTTTAAGAGGCCACATTTTATAGCTGAGGTAACTATATCACAGGAAAATCAAGCAACTTGCTTAGGGTCACACAGCTGGTGTCTGAGGTGGGATCTGAATGCAGGTCTTCCTGATCCAAGTACAGAGCCCTATCCCCCCTATACTCCACACTGTGTTGTCTTCTCACTGTTGCAGCCTTTAAATGGAAATTATTTGTTCTCTTTTTCTCAGTCTTCCCCTGCTTCCCTCTACCTCTTTGTTTCTGTCTCTTTTTTTGTCTCCATCTTTATCTCCTTTCCTTTTCTTTTTTCCCTCCCCTCTTATTGCAGTTCTTGCACAGTCTCACATCTCAGTAGGGTAGAATTTTCCTCACAGTTGAAATGGAGGGTTTTACAAATGATAAACATGAGTTATTGGGGAACCACCCACCACCTCAGAGTTAGGGGGCATCCTAGAACAATGTGACTTCCTCCTCATTCCCCAAAGACTGAGGTTAGGAATGGGAACAATGAAGAACCTGAACAGATTTCACTTGGGAAGATATGAAGCTCCTTAAAAGGGCTGAGAGATCTGTCTTTCAAATAACTTTTCTGATCAGTTCCTGAGAGTAGAGGCCAAGGGTGGGGTCACAGATGAATCCTGGCATGGCGATTTCCTTTTCACCTTCCCTAGGAGGGAGAGGGCTGGTTGGGTAGGTGGTGAATGAGGACTAAGGCAATATTCTTTGGAGGACACATTTTCCTGGTTTCCTGGGGAATCTGATATCTGAGGATCTTTATATTTTCAGCTTTAAATCAAGACTAAGTGGATAAAGGTAAAGGTAGAGGCCTCCTTCAGTGACTCAATAGGACAGTGACTATGTCCAGTGCTCAGGGGCCATGGACCAAGATCACTCATTGATGACAAGCCAATGGCTGGATGCAGGTGAGGTTTAACATGAAATTTAACTGAATCCCAGAAGTTACCATGCAAATCTGGGAGAGAAAAGAGGAAATCATGCAGTTTCTTTACAAGGTGAGTCTAGCCAATGCTTAGGGTTTTGGTTCAGAGATTGAGAATTGGAAGAAATGTCAAAGGCCATCTTGTCCCTCCCCTTTTGAGGCTTAGAGATCTTAAATAATTTACTAGGGTCACATAGGTAGTAAATGGCAGAGCCTGAATTTGAACCCAGGTCCTCTGATTCTACCACTTCTTCCACTGTACTGCACTGCCAAGTAAATCTCTACAGGCTTTTTTTTTTAACCATCCAGGCCTGAACCCAGGGATATACTGGTAAATGTTTAACAACATATTCTCCAAAACATATTCTTTTAAGTTGAATCTGCTTTATTAAATTTTTCTTCATCTTTTTCCTTAAGTCTAGACAACCAACAAAACACTAACTCAAGCCTTGATTCATAGTGTTTGCCTGTTTCCAAGGTGTGAATGCTCATATTGAAAATTGAACAATTGGCTCTCACATTCCTGCCTGGATCTTCCTGAAGTACTCCCCTTTTAGAACACAGACAAGCTAGGTGAGTCAGAAATATCTCCCCACGCCAGTCCATTCTTTACACAGCTACTAAAGTGATTTTCTAAAGCAGAAATACAAGGATATTTGTGTCATTTCTATCCCTCCACCCCAACCTCATCATAAAGTCTGATGGCTCCATCTAACTTCTAGAAAGCTCTTCAAACTTGGCTCCAACCAATAACATGACCCCCCTGGACCTTCTCTGCCCGTGCCATCTATAGTCCAACCAAACTAGTTTTTTTTGGTATTCCTTACATTTCCCTTCTTCATTTCCCCTCTCCACAATTTTATTCTGGTACTCCTTTACCTAGAATCCACTCCCTTCTTCCCTCTGACTTTTGGAGTCACCAGTTTCTTTTAAGATTGAGCTTAGACACTACCTTGGAAATGAAGCCTTTTCTTGTCCTCACAGAAGAGTCCCTTTCCCTACTTGCATATTGTAAAGCCAATTTAAGACAATAAACATTTAAGCCTGCCTTACGTTTGCTTACCTATATATATATATTCTTTCCCCTGATGGGAGGGACTCTGCTTCTTGAAAGCAGGGACTGTTTAACTTTTCTTTGTAATTCTACTGCCTGACGCAGTATGCCTGGAGCACAGTAGGCATTTAATAAATGTTTGCTGACTTATCCTAATACAGGGTTAGTTTCTTTTTGAAAGTCCTGGATTGGTTAGCATGAGTATCTGTCTAACCTAATCAGTCATTAACCGATGAACAAGTATTCATTTTTGAACATCTGATGAATCTAACTTCCAATACAGTCACTATATAGTAACTTTCTGGGATAACCCCTTTGATAAATATAGTTTGACTTTATATAGAACCATAAGATTTGATTTGCAACTAGAAGACCTCCCATTTGCTGGGAGAATTGGGTTATTCCTTTTGTCTCAGTTTCCTATTCTGTAAAATAAGTGGATTGGATGAGAATGACCTATAGGTTACCTTGCAGTTTTACACTGATGTTCCCATGATCCCATACTCTTCAGTTGCCCCCTGTTGCCTACCAGATAACTTCCGTCCCCTTCACTTGAAGTTCTAAGCTCACCACAATATCATACTTTGTGAACCAGACCAGAGTATTGCTATTCTCTAGATCTGTATTGACTGTCAGTCATCTCCCACCCCCACCAAGTGAAGTCCTAGCCATCCTTTACAGCTGATTTCCAATCCCACTCTTCCACAGTCTTTTCTTATGCCCCAGTCAGTTGTGTTCCTTTCTTCTAGTATGCAACACAACGCTTTACTTGAACTTCATTGTATGCTTTTCATTTATCATTTCATCTTAGACTTATTCAGATTGGACTCAATGGTTTCTGAAAGTATCTTTTCACTTTGAGATTCTCTGATTCTATTTGTGTGAATGCCATATTCACCTACTTGGTCATAAGCTCCATTAGAGAAGAAACTCTATCTGATCTGTGGGTTTCAGTTGACTATGAGCTCACCGTGAGTCAGCAGTCCAAAAAGACAATGCCATCTCAACTAGTATTAAGAGATACCTAAGTGTTCAAAATGTGGGATGTGATGGCTTAACTGTGATCTGCCATTCAGACCTCACCTGGTGAACTGAGTTCTCTTTGAGATGCCACACTTTAGAAACCAATGAAATACTTCAGACACTAATGAGCTAGAGTATTCAGAGTAGAGACTAAGATGGTGAATGATAATCAAGACCATATCATATAAAGATGATTTAAAGCAACAAGGGATATACATCCCAAGGAAAATAGGATATCAGAGAACCATACTCATTGACTTCAAGTATTTGAAGAGGAAGGGTTATTGGACTGATTTAACTCCATCTGAGAAGGAGGTATTAGGGGGACTGGGAATTAGCAGGGCTAATTCCCCAACTTTAAATGATATTTTTAGGATGGGTCTTCAGAAAGTGACTTTGATGACTTGGGAGGAGAGAGTGATGCTGATTCATGACTTGGTGCAACTCTGCCTCACTTAAATTCAGTTCACACACAGGTCAAGACATCAGGAATGAAGTCCTTGGTCATCTTTGAAAGGGAAGAATAAACAATTATAGTTTTATTCTCCCCTCGGGGTTTTAGGGCTTGCTGTCTAGAATTGTCTCTAATGCCCCCTCCCTGACCCATGTTTTCCTTGCTTTTTTTTTTCTTGCTTTTTTTTTGGAGGGCAGTTGGGGTTAAGTGACTTGTCCAAGGTCACACGGCTAGCTTTTTTGTGTGTGTGTGTTAAGTGTCTGAGGCCGGATTTGAACTCAGGTACTCCTGACTCCAGGGCTGGTGCTCTACTCACTGCGCCACCTAGCTGCCCCGACCCATGTTTTCCAATGATCATCAGCCAACAGACTCAATTCGCTTTTTAGCAAGATCTAGAAAGTGCCTTTGCAGAGGATGTTTCTACATTATTACAGATTTCCCTATATGTCTTTGGAGGCATTTCTCAAGTCTGAGATTCTGTGTCCTAGTCTTTTCCTAAGTGGAAGAAGGACATATAGTTCATGCTGAAACTCAAAGAGTAGTTATCAGCATTTGGCACAAAGTAGACCTTTAATAATTATTTGCTTATTTTGGATAGCAAGTATTCAACAAATACTTGCTAAGACACTGATAAAACAGAAATCATTGGTAAGTGATGGATTGGATTATTGAATGGATAGATTCATTTGTCTAGGCTAGGTGTAGGGTTGTCCTGTTTAGAGACTGATAGATGGATTAGTTGACCTTTGGAGGTGCCTTTTAGTGAAGGGATTTTTATGTTAGTAAGAAATCTACCAAAGGGTAAGTCATCTTCCTGTCTAGAAGAACTATTTTCTTCTTCTACACTGTCTGCTAGTCAGTTCTCTTAAAAAAAAAACACAACATTTTAAATCTCACCATTGGCCAAGGAAGTCTTGTTTTACCAGCCCAAGGAGGGAATGCCTGGATCACAGCCTTTGTCTCTCAGAAGAGATAGGCTTTACTATTTATATTCTGTACCAGTATTTTTTGCTTTTGTTGTTGCTTAGTCATTTTAGTTGTTTCATTCTTTGTGACCCCATTTGGGGCTTTCATGGCAAAGATACTTGAATGATTTGACATTTCCTTCTCCAGGTCATTTTACAGAGGAGCACCTAAGGAGAAAAAGGAAAGATTGAGTGACTTGCCCAGAGTCACACAGCGAGTCAGTCTGAGACCATATTTGAACTCAGGGAGATGAGTTTTCCTGACTCCCGGCCCCATTACCCTATCTGGTGTCTTCTAATGTTTGCTTGTCTAAACTGAATTAGAAGTCATAGTAATAAAGTATTGAAAAGAACGCTGAATTCAGAGTCACTGTTTATTTTCTGTATAAATTAGAAATATCACTTCATTTTTCTGGGACTCAGTTGTAAAATGAGGGGGTCAGATTAGTTTATTTCTAAAATTCCTTCCAATCTAAATCCCAATAAAGGTCCTTATAAGTTTGTAAGCTTTTTTTGACTGGTCTTTTTGGGGAGTTGAGACTTTACCCTTTCTTTTGTCCTAGACCATGTAGCCAAATGCCACATTAACTAGGTGAGTAAATGATAAAAGGGAGATTTCTGAGTCTGGCCCTGATGAGACACAGATGTTGACTCAGAACAGCCAGTAGGTAAGAGCTACCTGTGCGAGGTCTTCACTTCTACTCTGAAGGAACTGGTGGCCACAGAAGGGAGGGGGTAGGAGCTGAGCAGGAACAGCAGGGGCAGCACGAGGCAATGGGAAGGATGCTGGATTTAGAGGGGGATCTGGATGTGGCTCTTAGCTCTGCTACTGACTGACTGTGCAAACCTGGGCAAGCCCCTCCCCGTGTCTTAGCTTCAGTTTCCTTGCAAAATGAATAGGTTAGATCAGAGGACATCTGGGACAGGGAGGCGACGTGCCAGACCCATCTTCCTGAGTTCAAATCTGGCTTCAGATGCTTATGAGCTGTGTGACCCTGGACAAGTCACTTAATCCTGTTTGCCTCAGTTCCCTTACCTGTAAAATGAGCTGGAGAAAGAAATGGCAAACTACAACAGTATCTTTGCCAAGGAAACCCAAAATGGGATCGTAGGGAGTTGGATGAGACTGAAAAACAACCGAATGATGGATAGACGACATCTAAACGCTCTGCAGGCTCTATCCTTTTGTGTTCTCTGGGCTTTTGTTCATTTTCTTACATTTCCCCCATTTCCCCTCTACTAGTTACACATACACACACACATCACACACACCACACACATACACACCACACGTATGTACATCCACACACATCATACACATTCACACACATACACACACATACACCCCCCACACCCCACATATACAAACCCACCCACACCCACATGCATGCACATACACATATACCATACCCACACATACATGCACATGCACACACCTGCATACATGCACACACCACACACCACATACACCCCCACATACATGCACGTATACCACACCTTACATATACCACACACATACACATACCACACATGCATTCAACACACATACACACACACACATTTCTTTCCAGGTCTAGATGATAACTTGTCTGAGGACCACTGAATCATAGACTCGGAGCTCCTGGGTGGCAGAGTGGATGGAGCGAAGGACCTGGAGTCAGGAAGCCCTGAGTTCAAATCTGGCCTCAGACACTTAAGAGCCCTGTGATCCTGGGTGAGTCACTTAACCCTGTTCGTCTTAGTTTCCTCACCTACGAAATGAGGATAAAAATAGCACCTACCCCCAGAGCTATTGTGAGGATCAAATGTGTCGAAGGCCAAAACATTCTTGGGGGTCAGTTTCTATGCGGATGTCTTTGAGATTGCGGCTTTGGCTTCCGGCTTTGAAGCCTGCTGGGAGGGGAGCATTTTTTGTCCCTAAATACATTATGATAACAGTCAGCTGATTTCCCTATGACTTCCTGGGGCCTTGATAACAAAGCTTTATCTTATGGGAGCTACTTCCAGGGTATGGCAGACTATTCTATTGATAATAAAATTCCAGCATATGATTAGGATAAGAGTACTTGAATCTTTGTCTTTTGGATCTTTAAAAACCTTGTTCAAAGAATCATTTTTTTTTTTGCTTTTTTTTTTTTTGGAGGGCAGTTGGGGTTAAGTGACTTGCCCAAGGTCACATGGCTAGTTTTTTGTGTTAAGTGTCTGAGGCCAGATTTGAACTCAGGTACTCCTGACTCCAGGGCCGGTGCTCTATTCACTGCGCCACGTAGCCGCCCCTCAAAGAATCATTAAATGGAGTTCACGATTCTTCCTTGAACTACCCACATCTCTGATCATGTTTAGTGCTGGACACTGAGCAGCCCATGACACAAATGAAATGCTATTTATAAAGCCTGTAGTATAAGGCCTAATGCCCAGTAAGTGTTAGGTAAATGTAAGATTTTTATCATTATTAGAGCTGGAAATGGCCTCAGAAGTCATCTGGGCTAAACCCTTCATTTCTGTTTTGAGTGGAGAAAATTGAGGCCCATCAGCTCCCTGAGGTCATTCCTGTAGTAAGTAGTAGGACTTGAATTTGAACCTGGGTTATCTAGCTGTAATTTCAGTGAATTTCAGCTACCTTGAATTCTCCTCTAACCAGTCATGGACCACAGTGTTCTATCACTAACAGATACTCTAGCTCTATCTTTTTTTGCCAAGTCTGTAACCATACCACTTTGCATTTGTCTCAGTATTGCCTTAGAATCATTCTCAGATTGTTCCAGCACAGACCTGTCTCACTTCTAACAAGACTCCTCAGGCTCTAGTCTCAGAGTGCCCTTAGGGTCTTACAGCCCCAGCACCAAACGGAGCACACAGTGGGTATTCAATCCCTACTCCTCTAATGGTTGGTGAGACTTCTTTCTGCCAATATTTCCCCACCCCCATCTGCACCCCCAAGGCTTCTTGGCACCAGTCTGGAGTGTTAAATCCACAAGAATTCTCCTTCCATCTCACATTTCAGGGGGCCTTTTTCAGGGGCTGTTGTTTCTCCGGAGGGGCAAGGCAGGTGTCTGGAGATAGGCTGGGGGTAGAGGGACTGTGGAGGCTTCTTGGGCTTGGGGATTTGCAGCCTCAGAGAGGAGGAGGAGGAGGAGGAGGGAGGAGGAGGAGGAGGGAAGGGTCCTCAAGCAGGCATGGCCCAAATGCCTGTCAGTCCTGCTTTTAGCCCAAAGGCTCTTTCTCCATCTCCTCCTCCTCGTGGTGGCTCAAATGCCATATTCCAGCCTCAACAAATTCCATAATCGCCTGCTCACATTCCCCTTTTATTCCAAGCCTATGATCTCAGATTCCCATTAGCATTTATCAAATCCATGAAAATGTCCCCCTCCTATCCCCTGAGGGGGGTTCTTGGGGGGGTATGGGAGGGAAGTGGGGCGCCTAATAAGCTTTCTTGCTGGCTAATCAGTCGCCTGAGGCGAACATGAGCAGCCTTGGGCTCCCAGATCACTCCGTGATAGATGCTCGCTGGCAGTGCTGCTGCTCAAATTGGAGACAAGGCCTGGATGTAACTTGCATTCTGTTTGCCTGCTTTCTCTGGGCAGACTGGCCCAGAAGGCCAGGCTACCTCCTGACTCCTGGGTGCCTGCACAGACTGATAGCATATCCTGGGAAGTGGGCCGAGCTGCATCTTGCTAAGTATTATAAAAATTCTGCATCTTCATCCTCAGGATTGTTTTCTTTTTGGTTGTTGTTGTTGGGGGAAGGTGTCTAAGTTGAGACCAGTGTGATACCCTGGAAAAAAGCATTAGCTTTGGAGTCCAAGGACCTGAAGTTAAAACCTGTTCTCTCATTTACTAACTGATTGACTTTGTACAAGTCAAGTAATCTCTCTGGCCCTCAGTTTCCTCATCTGTAAAAGCAAGTGAATTCTAATGCCAACTCTAGCCACCTTGGAAAAATTTACAGTCTGGCTAGCTAGGAAACAGGTGTGTGCCTGGAGCAATTGGAGAACAATATGGCAATATTTACACAAATAAAGTTAGTGTGATTACAGACTTTGTATTAAAGAGAAGGAGAGAAGGTGTTGGAGAAGGCCACTGAGGTGCCTTCCAACTCTGGATCTAGGATTCCCCTTTCTCTGCCCATTTCTCTTCTCTCTCCTTTCCCTTTCCCTCTCCCTCCTCCATAGAAGAGTTCTTGACCAAGGTCAGTAATTCTCCACTTCTCCACAAGGGGGTCCAGTGGGCAAGTTCCAGTGGTGGCTGGCCCTGCGCTCTCAACCCTGGTGAGGAGAGCCCTTCCTTTTAAGGGGAGTAAGCCCCCTTCTTAAATTTCCATTCCTCGCTGAGAAAATGTTTCAGTGGTCAGAGGTTTTGTTATGGTGCTGAGGGTGAGTAAATGATTCCTTTCACCAGGGACCTTCTGACAGCCAGTCACTTCCCTCGCAGCCCCAGCCCTAAATGAACTTAGCTGCCTCCTTCTCCAGCCCATATATGCACATCCCTCCTCCTTCTGTGCTAAGAGCAGCGTCTCCCTGTGGGGGGGTTTCATCTTGCAGGCATTTCCAAGCCCAATTGAGGATGAATGTGAACCGATTCAGCTTCTTCTACATTTTCTCCTTCCAACTTTTCCAACTTGATGAAGGCTCAGACCCAAAGCTTCCAATAACAGATGGGAAGCTGTCATTACATGTTACTGATACATGTAGTCGCTTCAGCCTCAGACACGCCAACAAACCCAACCACACTCGTAATTTTTCCTCTGTTCCCCATCCCATGCCAGGAGCAAAGCCAGCTTTGGCAAAGCATAAAAGTGCAAGCTTTCTAGGGGCATTTTATGTAGAACATGCCATGATTGCTGGTGAAGTGGGGGAATAAAATATTTCTGTTTTTATCAGAGAAGAGAATCTGGTTTCTCTCTAGGTTCCTAGGGGAAGAGTTGAAGCTGGAGGCCCAAGAATCTCTGGCTTGATTTGGGTGGTTTTGTTTTGTTTGATGGAGAAAGAGCATTGTATAGGATAGATTCTTTCATTAATCTTCCCAAACCCTCTGAAACCACAGGGTTGTCATGGGATAATTGAGTTAGAATAGGAAGAGACTTTAAAGGAAATTTGATACTGTTCCATTCATTTTATACCTGAGGAAACTGAGGCACAGATGGGTGAAGGGTCTCAGAAGTAGTAATTGTCTGGGGCAGGATTTGCGAACTAACCTTTCTGACTTCAATTCTAGTGCCCTCTCTGCTGTACTGCATGTAATGATTGCCTGGAGAAGTTCTTGCATAGCTTGGAATCATGTGACCAGAGAGTTAGAGCTAGCAGGGGTTTTAGTTGTATGATCATAGGCTTTTAGAATCAGAAGGGATCCTTAAAATCCTCTATTGATAGAATCTGATAGCCAGAGAAGTAGAGACTGGCCTAATGCACCCAGCTAATGATGGAGTTGGGACTAGAATTCAGGTCTCCCTATTCCTAGGGCAGGGTTATTTTGTGAAAGGAAGAGAGACTCAATGCACATAGTGAGCATGTTTTAGGAATGGCTGAGTGGGTGGTGGAAATAATTTGCAGTGATTTGTTTGAGGGCCTAGAATTACAGTCTTAGAATGGGATGGGACCTGTAAGGTCTTCTGGCACATCCCAGTTACTCATGTCAAGAAGGTACCTGGATCAGGTAGGTGCAGTGTCTAGAGATGTGGCCTTGGAGTCAGAAGAACCTGAGTTCAAATTTGGCCTCAGACACTTATTAGCTATAAGACCTTGGGCAAGTCACTTTACCCCAATTACCTCTAAAAACAGAAAGGCACCTAAACCCTGCCAGAAAGATAATTATCTAAATAATTTGATAATAATATATTAGTAATGATATAATAATAATAAAAAAGTTGACCTTTACATAGAGAAGTAGTCAATAGAGAGCTGGCCTCAGAAAGAAAATTATCTGTGTTTAAATTCTGCCTCTGACACATATTGACTATGTGTCATCCCATGGCCACCATCTAAGGCTATAAATTCCAGAGCAGGTGTCATTTTGCATTGGTACAGTGATCACAGGACTACTCTAAAAACAAGGGGGACTTTGTCATTTGGAAAGCACTTTAAAGCATTTTATCCTTCTGTCCGTTTCTCCCTCCCTCCTTTCTCCCTCCCTCCTTTCTC